>WOVY01002262.1:0-600000 GCA_013436015.1 Rhipicephalus annulatus | reverse complement strand
AAGAGTTGTTCTCCCGTCTAGACCAGACAGAATCATCATTGTCTTGATTACAACTCTAGCAGCTTAAAAATATTTTATACCAATAATTTAAAAAAAAAACAAACACAACTCCTATTTTTGTTTAATTATTGATAATTCGTTTGTTGTTTTCTGTATGTGGGCTCACGGTCGCCGCAGTTCATTGTCAGGTGGCAATATTACGTTGCTTAGGAGGCGCTGTGAACTTTGAGAAGAGGAAACCGTGTCACGTAAACAATTTGTATAAAATTAGTGATGTAAACAATTGCTATGAAACAAACTTTTCCGTAATTTCAAGGTATTGGTGTTTCGCGACAGTGATAATTTATTTACTTTTGTATTATATTGATTACTTTTGTATTGCTGAAAAATCGCAATATGATGCATGTTTAACAATTTGTAGAAAAATGAAAATATGTTGACAAGCAACTTATTCTTATTATAGAGACTATTTGTTCCTTTAAGAAATATTAACAATTATTCCAGAGCTAGTGAACCAGAAATAATACCATACTATTTCGACCAACTTGGAAAAAATAGCACTTCAATCCGTATCTTGCGTGCAGTTTCACCATATCGCTGTCCAACTAAAAGTATGTCTTAGACATGTTTCCGTAGTATGCATCGTTAGTGGAATATACAGAAAGTTTTCAAAAAGTGTACATTGTTTTAAGAGCGAAAAAAATTTCCCAACTAAAAAACCACAAGGCCGTCGGAATATTGCTATTGCTTTGGCGTTTTTGCATATCACGTCGTCAAAACACGATGACAAAAGAGATGCAGTGTGCGTGCTGCGCATGAGCCCCGCCCTTGGGGCGCCCGCTGCAGCATTTCGCCAGAACAGCCTAACGTATTCAGGTGGACTTCAACAAGCTGTCATCGGTGCCCGGCCCGTTCCGAAGATTGTCGCTATCCTGGCAATGGACGCAGACAGCTCTTTCAGTGGCAAGAAGAAGCACATTGTTGCCGAGGGGGTCCTGGGCACAGTAAAGTCATTAACGTCAGGAACGGCGACGACTTCATCACTCGGAACGACACTCGTGAGGACATCTTCGTCCACCACCGCGCCATGGCACTCAAAAACGTGCCCAAGCGGATGCTCAGGCTTGGCGCAGGTGAGAGAGTCCAATTTGACATCTTAGTCGGCGACAAGGGCCGCGAATCCGCCAATGTCACCGCATTCGAAGGGAAGCCCGTGCAGGGAACCCTCTACGCGGCGAACAGACGACACTTCCAACACTGTGGATTTCACATTATAACGAACGAAGCCGCGGGTGAGCGTCGCGCAGTGGCGGCGGAAAGATCGGCACGAGGAAGCCGGCCACCTCGACTCGACACCATTGACGAAGGAGTACTGTGTGGCAGTGAGCTTGGAAGAACTTACCCCGGGCGAGACGACCACCACGTCTGAAGACTACCACCGTTGCCTCCAGCACTGCCTCATTGAATTGGAAAATAATGTTTTTTTGAATACATTCTGTTTTGCATGAATGCATGAAGTTGTCACGGTATTCTGAAATAACTCCGGATAGGCTGGCGTCACATAGGCGTCCCTTCTTGGCGTCTACGTCAACGACAACGATTCCGTATGACACCCTACGTCATGGATACAAAAGTACGGACGAAAGAGGGCAAGTTGTTAAATGGAGTTAGTTTACAATACCATTCGGAATATGCAACGCGGTAAGAGGCACACGAAGAACTGCGCTCAAGAGTAGACCCTGTCGCTGTTTTGGTGTTGTATTTGTTATTGAGCAGCGAATTTAAACAGAAAATATTTCAGCATATGAACAGACTGAATGATGTTGAGTGGCAAGAAGCGTCCGCCAGCGCGTCCGTGTTTCTGTCCGTCCGTTCATTCTTGCTTTCGTCCGTCCATGCGACCACCCGTGCGTCAATCCATGCATCCGTCCGTCTGTCCGTGAGTTCGTCAACCGTCTGTCAGTTCGTTCATGTATCCATCCGTCCGTACGTCCATGCTTCCATCCATCCGTTCGCCCGTCTGCTAGTGTGCCTCTACGTCTGTCCATGCTTACGTCCATGCGTCCATCTAGTGAACACTCTAGAGCGGGTATGTGCCATCAGTGGCTACGCCCAAGCCATAAGGAGCTTCGCCCCTAAAAAATTCTGGGATTCTTTAGCTTCGCCTTTAGGAGTTCAAAGCAATAGTGTTGTCCTGTCCCAAGTGCGTAGTTCACCACTTAGGGCATACGTCTTATTGTGAGACGTTTTTCATGAAGTTTATTTGGGGATTACAATAATGTTTTTGATGAAGTTAAATGTGGCTCGTCTCAGTGAAGTTTTTGCATATGGCTACATTCTGTGTGGTAAGTATCATGCTTTAAACTACTACAAACATTCGTATGAAAGGTTTCCAACAGGTTATGAAGCCATTACACGGTCTCAAGGGAATCGGCGCAGTCGGTCGGCCAATCGGTTCTTAGAGTCTTGGTACAACCCACCAAAGGGGACCGGTTATGAAACGGATGCTATTTGATTTTAGCAATGAAGTTTTTATAGGAGCTTAATTCGGGCCTTACACGCAACAGAATAGCTTCAACTTTCTATTCATCATCAGAGGTAAACCTCTTACAATCTTGTGGTTGTGCCATTAGAGAATTTCATGTCGCTTAAAACGAAACCTACTTTTTCATAACTGTCAGTATATTGCACCAGCACGGCATATACGTAAGGATTTCTAAGCATTAATTTCACTCGGAGAGTCATTGTGAAGATAGAAGTGCAATATGGTTCGAAATGCCATTTTTCTTCAATTCGTCCCCGTATAGAGGCAATCCAAGTAACGCAGAATGCTATCCCGACGTTGAATGAAAGTGCCCAGATGTCAGTTAGCAACGTTGTCTAAAAACGCTTAACGCCCTCTTTTTTGATGAAATGAGAACGTTGTTTGTAACATTCAGGGTGATATAGAAACGTCCGGGACAATATTTTCAACATCAAGGCAATGTTTTTGTACCATGCCGGCAACGTGGTGTCAACGTTGCTGTGTGATGTTTTGACTTTTATGCGCCGTGCGCAGAAATTATATACTACTGTGTGTGCTATAATAATAAAAGGCATCTTGACTTCCATTGTAATGAGGGTGTCGGCGTAAGCTTGAAAGTGCTGGAAGAAAGGCAAAAAGAAGGCGAGGAATGAAAGGCAAAGAGGACATCACATGTTGTCCTCTTTGCCTTCTATTCCTTGCCTTCTCTTTGCCTTTCGTCCTGCACTTTCGAGTCTACGCTGACACCCTTATTACAACGGAATTTAACCAGCTAACTCAAAGAGCCGCTCTTCTGCATCTTGACTTGTTACGGCAACCATCCTGAAGCTGTTGGCCAGGAAAAGAAGCTCTGGTATGATGTGAGAAATCGCATCAATATTGTTCATGCAGGAAAACTGTTACCTAACAGCTCTTTATATATACACTCGTACACGCCTTGTGGAGGTGCTGAGACCCTCTGTAAAGTTGTTTGCACCCCTTGGTGCACGTGTTTCGCCCAAAAGCCGCATTTCAGGCTTCAACCACCGGGTGATAGACGTGGTGTTCGCGTTGAGGACCACTATCATCATCAGGGTTGTTACAGTGGTAGCGCTGGCGGTGACCCCTGGTGGAAGCAAGACTTGGTGGCGGGTGAGAGTTGAGGAGTCTCTTCTGCGCGTGGCGGCTGCCGCGAACGGTTTTCTCTAGCGTGGGTCCTCGGCGCGTGGTACCGCGGCCTGCGCGCCGGAGGGGGGGGGGGGGGGCGTGGTAAGTCTAGCGTTGGCAATGCCGCCTTGGGTATGTTATTGTGTGTTTGTCGTGTTGTTGTGTTTGTCATGTTTTGGAGTGTATGGAAATTGTGTGTAAGGAGGTCTTCGTGGGTTAGTTACGATTAATGTACCGATTCGGCGTACGATATCGTCGTTCTGAAATTAGTTAATAACTATGTGTTCTGTTTGGTTTGTACCGACTGCGTATGCTGTGTCCTTTCACTCCAAGAGGGTGGCGTGGTGCTCGTTTGCCAAATCGAGACCACAGAGTGGCTGCCCAACGTGGAGCTCTTGGAGCGTCGGATGACAGTTTTCGTGGTTAGGTACAGGCTTTTGATAGAGCCGGGGTAGACAGGCCTAGAGGGGAATTCATTGTGAGCGTCGGTGGCATGCCTTATTGAGAAGCGAGGAGATTGGTTATGTGACGCGTTTGAACTTGTCGGCAGGTTGAGTTCTTTTTTTTTGCTCGCAAGTCGTTTTTTTGTTGTTGTCGTTGGTTTTCAAAAACGTTGAATTTGGACGAGAGACATGTGGTCTGCATCCTGAGGTGAGCAAGGCCTAGAGCACGTGGTTGTAGGCCAGTCCCGAAGCGAGTGAGTATGCAAGCCTCGTGGGTTGTCCGATTTTCTGTAAATAGATTTTTCTATCTCTTTTCGGCTCAGGCAGCTGGCCGGCTTGGCTGTCTTGTATTGCGGCTTGACGCCGGGGTGTCGTATCACGGTTCGGTACGGCGGAAGCCGATTGCTCGGTAAGCTGCTGTGTGCGGCGAGCGATAGGGCCACCTCACAAAGTAGATGTCTCCTCGCGACCGTCTCTCCTACGCCAAGGCTGGGCGCTGCGTGGATGCCAGTTGTGGCCAAGTGACTCATTAGGCCTAGGGCTCTGCGTAGCCGCCTTTCGCAACGTGGCTCAACCAGGCAGGTCGTGGAGTTGAGGTGTTGCACTCTGTTTCACTCACTTTTTTTATCTTGCGATGCACGAGTTAGCAAAAAGTTATTTTTGTTTTATTTTCATGGGCGTCTTAGCCACCGCCGATGTATTAGCTAGAAGTACTGACCATCGTACCACGTGGGGGAAAAGCCCGAAGCTCCCTTCCCTAGGCCTGCTCCATTGTACTGTCGAGTGTTTGAAATGTACGCAGCGGGAGTGTTGCAATCCGTGGCTGGCTGTCTTCTGCACATTGTTAGTGCCACTGGCCAAGAATGCGGTCGTGAGGTCTGGCGCTGGAGATGCATGGTACCTGCGCAACTGCCTGCAGTCCGGAGCCCTCGTGAGTGCTAGTCACAACTAGAAGACGTGTCGGCACGAGTGACGGTTTGTCGCGCCAACGGCATTGTTGCTGTTGCGGGACTGGTACTGAGGTAAAGTCGAGCCAGACATTGCAGCACTGCCGACCAGCGACGGTGTCATGATGCACGGACATTATGAAGAAACATGCGATGTCATTTTTCTGGGCGAGACACGCCGCGTGGCACACTTGTTCCTCCCAAAAGCCGCATTTCAGGCTGCAACCACCGGACGATAGATGTGGTGTTCGCGTTGAGGACCACTGTCATCCCCATGGTTGTTACAGTGTAGCGCCGGCGGTGACCTCTGGTGGAAGCAAGCCTTGGTGGCGGGCGAGATTTTGAGCGAGTCTCTTCTGCGCGTGGCGGCGGCCACGAACGTTTGTTTCTAGTGTGGGTCCTCGGCGCGTGATACCACAGCCTGCGCACCGGGGGGCCCACGTAGTAAATCAAGCGTTGGCGACGCCGCCTTGATTTTGAGTTTGAGTTTATTCAACCACGTGACAATTACACGAAAATACACTGTATACGTGGTTTGGTGCGAAGGAAAGAAAAGCTGTATTTTACAGCTTGACTGGCCCCTTCACCCAGAAAAATTCTAAACTACAAATTTTCAAAAAAATGCAAAAAGTACAGGCAGCGGAAAGCGACAATACAAAAACACGCTTGTGGCCCATGACAGCAAATAATAGAATGATAACTCTGAAATATATACAAAAATATTCATAACAAAGCAATGTATGAAAGAATAAAAACTGAATAACCATTGCAGAAATCACCCAACATTTATTTACAGCACAATTAGCACATCCGATTTAACATTTCAGTTTTAGAGAATATACGAAGATTATCAGTTGTTAGTTTCCATTTGTTCATCACACTTCGAAGGCGGTAACGTAGTGTTTTAAAACCGTAGTTTGTGCGAGGACAAGGTACGTGCCAAGTCTCCGTTCACCGAGTAACGCGACTGGCCGGATTTGGTTGCAAGGTGGCCAAGGTGCGTGAAAAGATACTTCCTCTGCGTATTTTTGATTTAAAAGCTGACAGAAGCTGGTATTCGTAATAACAGGTAATTCTTAAAATTCTAAATTTCGCAAATATTGAAGCAGTGTGTGCGTTATAGGATACACCTTCAATGCACCGCAAAGCATTTCTTTGTAACACTACCAGGTTCTTTAGAGATGCTTTAGAGCCTGCAGACGAGACCAGATGACAATAATGTAAATGTGAAGAAAAAAGAGCATTGTACACTAATATTTTTTGTTTCACAGGTAGTATGTTCTGGCATCGACGCAACACACCTAAAACTTTACGAAGTATGTGACTAATGTGTTCGGCGTGGTAATTTCATGCCATGTGTTCGTGAAAATGGACACCGAGAGTTTTAACTGTTTGACAAAGTTTAATTTCAACGTTATTAAGTATTAGTTTGTGAGACGTTTCAAATCACCTGGCTTTCGCACGGAACAGTACAGCCTTGCTTTTAGAGCATTTATTGTGTAGAAAATTTGCCACAGTCCAGGCATATATTTTATTCAGTATTTCATTAGCAGAAACAATGAGGTCATCAGCCGTTTCTCCAGAAAAAATATACTGGTATCATTTGCGTAGAAATATTCTCCAGAGCTGTCAATACGTACAATATCATTGACAAAATATTAAATCATAGGGGTCGCAAAATGCTACCTTGAGGTATACTATTCTTAACGTTCATGGATAATGATAGCTCTCGATTGATTGATGCACATTGTTTCTTATTAGATATGTAGCTTCCTAATAGAGCTGAAACAGTACCGTTCACCGAAATCGAAACTGGGGGTCCGTAACGTCTTAAGTAATGCACCACGCACCGGTAAAGAAATCTCGGGGGCTTGATATTTTTCAAGAACTATTTGCAGACGATTTGAAAAACATCTCAGTTAGCCCCTTTCGCCACCCTTTGCATCGTTTATAGAGGCTGTTTAGCCTTGTGACCCCCCCTCCCGTCCCAGTAAAAAATGTTATGTGCGTCATGTCGCCACCCCCTCGCATGCACACGCTGGTCTTTTGAAAAAGGTCAAAAGCTATACTACCCTTCAACCCTTCAGTCTCAAAAATAGGAGAGGGCAAGACCAAGTTCTTTGTGTACTTCATAAACGCTTCTGCAGTCCCGTGGCTACAAAGACGAGCAACCAAGCACGTCCTGGAATACTCGGCACAATTGCCAAACCTCCTGGTGAGGATTGTGGCACTTCCCTTCTTTATTTCTGTAACGCCCTTTTTCTTTTTCTGTCGCTCCCTTTGTTTCTTTCTTTCTTTTTTTCAGCAGCCTCTAGAGGTTACATTGCGTAGTGGTGACGTAGCGACAAGATTTACCCACTGGGCTAGAAGACGCTGAAGTCTGGAATCTGGAGAAATAACGCATTTGTGTTTCACGGCATAGTCATGCTTAGCGCCATCACTTTTCACAAACGTCAGAACTGACACACGACAACTTCATGGTTCTTTCCACAGACGACACCGCCACCAAAAACATGTTTGCAAGATTTGTTATTTGCTGAAAATCTTTCCATTCATGCACTGCTACGCAAAGTTAGTGAGCACTGGTATTACAAAACACGACATGGTCCTGCTAATGTGCGAAAAGTTTTGTGTATAAGCTATAAAAAAGTAAGTTTGCACAAACCTGGCAAGCAGAAAAATGAGCCAAATTCAATGCTGTCTTACACTTATCTAATTAACTTACGACAATTTTCCCTGCATAGAAAGGCTTGCTGCTTCAATATTGAAAATTTCAGATTTTCATCTTGGACCATTTTTGCGCCTCCTCGGTAATGCCTGAGCAAGTGGATCCATAAATTGGTAAAGTCAAGTAGTTATAATTTGTGAACTATTCGTCAGAATGCAAAACAAGTTCGCGTAGACATCAGGTACATTGTGATTGAACAACCATTCAATATCGTTGTTCTGCACAAAAAAAGTTATTCCCTCAATAAATTTATATTGTACTACTCGTTTTGAGTGAAGCCTGCATGACTTTCTGATTGCTTTACTGGCTATTTCTCTTCACATAAACCTTGCATAATTATCCATAAAGAGGCTCACAAAATTTTATTTGGTTGTGCTGAACTGTTTTGCCACAGTGCCAATACAACGGAGGCTTTTAGAGCAAATGCACCGGTCTTTGCTAGCACCGTTTTGATTGCTATGCAGTACCGCTTCAAATTAGTCGACAATACTAGCTGTCATTAGAAATGAGAGAGTGTAAGAATTTTAACGCAATACAATTCATAACAATAGACTGAGCATAGAATATCAGGAAACAATGACTAAAATGCAGAGCGGGTGCTGCCGGAGTGGAAGCGCCACCTTAATAAATCTTTTTGATGGGCTAGTTGGTACATGCTTACTAAATTGCAAAAAGACGCATAACATCGGGAAAGGAAATTGTGGACAGAACAGAAAGGGCGTTATGCGCAAGTAGCTTTATTCTTGAAAAACCAGCCAAATATATAAGCGTAGCAACTATGCGTGCGTATATTGCCTGACATGCTAGTAAAAAAACACGCGATAAGATTGACAATACAATAATGATAACAAAAAAGCCACTAAATAAAAAAAATTAAAAAAATTAAATTCCCTGCCACACAGAGCAACATATGTATCACAAACTTGTATATCTTGTTTTTTAGTGCAGTATGCTTCAATAATTTACGTGCTAAGGTATCAATACGCTTTCCAAGGACGGACTCTCTGGAAAACCTAGCCTCATACTCGCAGAAACCACAATGTTCAGGCAAATGTGCCGGTGCATAAAGGAAAGAATTAGGGAGCAAAAACTTTCTGTGAAAAATAAACTTTTTGCACATTTGCCTGCACCTTGTGGTTCCTGAGAGTGTAGGCAAGGTTTTACAGTGTATCCGTCCTTGAAAAGAGTAATGATATCTTGGCGCGTGAAATTGTGGAAGCATTCTACAACAAAAAGAAGGGAGATACGCACGTAGTGTTACACCTGTTGCTCTGCGTGGTGGGGAATATTTGTTTCTTAGAATCGTTTCTTGTTTAAAGGCTTTTTGTCACCATTCATTTGTTGTCAATCTTATTGCGTCTTTTTTGACTAGCATGTGAGCCAATGTGCGCGCGCATGGTTGCTACGCTTATATATTTCACTGGTTTTCCGTGAATAAAATTAGTTGCGAGTGATGGCCTTTCTTTTCTGCCCTCAATTTCCTTCCCCGATGGTATGCATCTTTGTGTATTTCAATAAGTACTGTGCTATTTTTCATTAATGAAACCCTTGCAACACCAAAATCTTTTGTTCACCTGTCCATTTATACACAGCAAGGGTCGGCTATACACAGAAAAAAAAGAAGAAATAAAGCATTAAACGATGCGCCAAAATAAAAACATCTGGTTAAGCGAACTGAAAAAGATGTAGCCCAACTTTTCAGATTCCTAAATCACACCAAAAAAGAGTGCTCCTTATCTCAAATGTGCAACGACAGCATGCTTACACATTCGTTAGTTCACCTTGCAATCTCCTGCACCTGTACCCTCTCCCTGACCCTTTCACCTGGACTCAATGCAAAAAACACACTGTCTTCACAATTAGTCTAACCCATCGACCCACGCAAGGATTCTGAGAAACCTGAAAACTGCTGTTTATACATGCTCAGAGAGTGTATCATTACGTAAGGTTCCCGTCTGAGCCACTGACCTCCTGCACATTGTCGCGACGTGAAAATAGCAGGATACAGGACGGGTGCGAAAAGGAAAAACATGGTCTGTATTGACAGAACAAAGGAGCAGCCGCTTCGACGTTGTCTTTTTCGGAGCAACCGTGGGTGCTGCCCACGCTCATCACTTCCTCGTCCTCTTGCCCGGTCTTTAGCCGTGACATCAGCTTCCCTTTCAAGAAAGCATCGTCCTAATGCTTTATAGTCAGAGTGGTTCGTATTCGCTGGAAACGCATGAGTTCATTCTGAGAAATAGGGGTTCATCCGAACAACGTGCACAACTTCTGGAGCACAACTTCGACGCCTTAATGAGTGCGCAGTATCAGGAACAACCTCATAACTAATGTCACTGAGACGTCGTAGAACTTTATAGGGCCCGAAGTACCGTCTTAGAAGTTTTTCTGAAAGGCCACGGCGCCAAATAGGAGTCCATATCCAAACTTTATCTCCTGGCTCGTATGAGACTAGTCGGTGACGAAGGTTGTACCGTCTTAAATTGTAGTCCTGCTGGTGACTTATACGTAGGCGAGCAAGTTGTCGGGCTTCTTCTGCAAGCTGGGTGATATAATCAGCATCCGTCGCAACGTTTTCGTACTCGTGTGGCAGCATAACATCCAGCATAGTGGTAACTTCACGACCATGAAGAAGGCGGAATGAAGTTGTTGTTGTTGTTTCTTGATGAGCCGTGTTATGGGTGAACGTGACATACGGCAAGATCTCGTCCAAGGTTTTGTGCTGCACATCGACGCACATGCTGAGCATATCCGCAAGTGTCATGTTGAGACGCTTCGTAAAACCACTCGCTTGAGGATCATACGCCGTTGTTCGCTGGAGGGATGTGCCATTAAGTCTCAAAACCGTCTGTAATAGTTCCGCTGCGAATACAGTTCCCCTGCCAGTTATTACAACTGACGGAGCGCCATGCCTCAGCACCACATTCTCTACGAAAAATTGGGCTGCGTCACTTGCCGTGCCCCTCTCCAGAGCCTTGGTTTCGGCGTAACAAGTGAGGTGGTCGGTGGCTACTACAATCTATCTGTGACCTGCCGATGAGGTGGAAAATGGGCCCAAAAGATCCATTCCGACTTGAGCGAATGGAGTAACAAGCACGTCAATAGGAAGAAGGAGGCCCGCTGTTTTGACAGGTGAGAATTTTCTGCGCTGGTAATCAAGGCACGTCCGAACATAGTGTTGAACGGTCGCCGCCAGTCTTGGCCAGTAGTAGTTCTGCCTCACTCTGTACAGCGTGTGCGTGTAAGCCAAGTGGCTGGATGTTGGTTCATCGTGGCATGCCTGTAATATTTCACTCCTTAGAGATGTTAGCATGACAAGTAAGTAATAGTTTCCATGTGACGTGAAGTTCATCTTATACAGGACGTCGTTGCGCAAGCAAAATGACGAAAGCCCTCTCGCAAACAGTCTAGGTACAGATGAAGTGTGACCCTCCAAAAAACGAAATATGGGTTCTAGTTTCGGGTCATCTCGTTGCAGCTGCGCGACAGCAGCCGTGTTTACAACTCTGACAAAGGCTTTATCGTCATCTTCTGCCATTGCATGTTCGTATAGCGCACGAGAAAGGCAATCGGCATCTGAATGTCGCTTCCCCGATCTGTAGACTACTGTCATGTTAAATTCCTGAAGGTTCAGGTTCCAGTGCGCCAACCATCCTAAAGGGTCTTTGAAATTTGTCAGCCAGCACAGGGAGTGATGGTCGCTGACAACATTAAAAAGACGACCATTTAGATATGGGCGGAATTTCATAGCGCCCCACACTACGGCAATGTACTCTTTTTTTGATGGAATAATTTTTTTCCGCACGTGAAAGAGCTCTGCTCGCGTAAGCAATTACTCATTCAACGCCATCCTGACACTGCACGAGTACAGCTCCTAAGCCGACATTGCTAGCGTCGGTGTGCACTGTTGTCGGGGCGTCATCAACAAAGTGTGCGAGCACAGGTGGCTTCTGAAGGTGTTGCCGCAGCTCGTGGAATGATTTTTGCTGCTCTTCAATCCATACGAATGCGATGTATTATCTGGTAAGGCGGGTCAACGGCGAAGCAATGCGCGAGAAATCCTCAATGAAGCGTCGGTAGTACGCACACAGTCATAAAAACCGTCTGACCGCCTTTTTGTCAGTTGGCGCTAGAAAATTTGTAACTGCAGCTAGTTTTTCAGGCTCAGGCCGCACATCTTCACTGCTGACAAGACGACCCAAGAACAGAAGTTCTTCGAAGCTGAAGTGGCAGTTTTCTGGCTTAATTGTTAGTCCGGTGGAACGGATAGCATGAAATACTGAGTGCAGTCACGTGACATTTTCGTCAAATGTAGAAGGAAATACGATGGCGTCATCTAAATAAGCTAAGCACAACTGCCCTTTGAGGCCTGATAGTACAGTATCCATTAGCCGCTTAAACGTTGCCGGTGCTGAGCACAAGCCAAATGGAAGTACCTTAAATTCAAAAGGGCCATCACGTGTCACGAGATTTGTTTTCTCCCGGTCTTTTTCATCGACTTCTATCTGCCAATACCCACTCCTTTGATTCATCGACGAGAAATAACGCAGATGCCGTATTTGATCAAGTGAATTATCAATACGCGGAAGTAGGTAGACGTTTTTTTGGTCACCTGAATCAGCATGCGGTAATCCACGCAGAAACGTAAGGTGCCGTTCTTTTTCTTCACTAATAAAACCGGCAAAGCCCAAGGGCTTTTCGACGACTGAATAATGTCTTCTTCAATCATCTGTCGCACCTGGTTTTTGATGGCTTCACGTTCCCCTGGAGCTATCTAGTACAGGTTTTGCCTTACGGGTCCGGTCATGTCATCCGTTATAATTCGATGCTTCGTCAGTGGCATTTGATGTACCCTCGACGTCAAAGAGAAACAATCTTCAAAATGGTTAATAAGCTGCAGGATACTTTGCTTTTTCGCCGGCAGTAAACTTGGGCCAATATCAACAGATAGAGGTACGGGGTGCAAATCAGTTGAATTATCTTTCTCAAGAGTTAGGCAGTCTGTCATCTCGGCGAGCTCTTCCATGTACGCGACTGCCATGCCCCTCATCAGATGTCGGCGTTCAGAGCTGAAGTTCATAACAAGGACGTGCGTGTGTCCGCATTTTATGCTCATGACGCCTCTTGCGGTAGATAAAACATGGCTGAATAGCAGTGTTGGAATCTGCTCGGCAATGTTTTCAGATTTGCTCGACGAGTCACAAGTCACAGCCACGAGTGCACTTGACCGCGGCGGGATGGTCACGTCGTCGTTGAAGACGCGCAAAGGTTTACGTCGCTGGTCTGTACAGGGCTCATCCGAAACTTGACCTGGGGCCATCCAGAACATAACCGATCTCACAGGAATGTTGATAACGGCCCTGTATTCACGCAGGAAGTTCATGCGCAAAATCAGTAGTATGCAGCACTTTGATACAATTACGAAAGTAGAGACGAATTTTGAACTGTCGATATTAATTTGTGCAGTACACTTACCCGTCGGCGTTACTAATTGACCCCCTGCGGTTCTTATGTTCGGGCCCGTCCATATTGTTCTGACTTTCTTTAGGCAGTGGGTGAGTTTACGGCTGATAATAGAGAAGCCCGCGCCAGTACCTACCAGCGCTGTTACTGGGCGTCCGTGTATACAAATGTCTAGATTGGCGCTTACGATTTCTGTTGATGTCCGTGGTGTCGTATCGTCCTTGGTATCGTCCGTCGTACGATACTTGGTATCATCCGTCGTATCGCGTGGTAGTGAAGAAGTTAGGAATGTGATAGCATTTCGACTGACTGGCGGCAACCTCCCCCCCAAAGGTCCCTGCTGTTAGTTTCCCCGACGAGAGCTAGGGGATCTTCTCCAGGCCACCTCGGCGTAACTGCGCTGCTGTAGCTAGTTAGGTGCAGGAAAAGGAGAGTGGGGTTGGTGATACAGCACATCAGATTGCTGTGCTTGCGGGCCTGTACTGCTGTCACGGCGGTTATCGAAATAAGCACGAGGGGATGTTTGTAGAAAGTTCAGATGTCTATGGTCACGGTATGGGCAATTGAAAGCAAAGTAGTTGACGGTTGACGGTGCGCCACAGGTCCGTTTTACAAAAGAATGGTCGACTGGTAGGCATTTTTTGCGACCAAGATGCAGATGTCTGCGGAGTGTACGTCGGCGAAGTTTGCATAGGTACGTTAGGCTGTGGATACGGCAGCGGCGGATTGGAAGCGGAGGCTTACGGCTCGTTGTAAGGCTCTTGGCTGACGTCGCGATAAGCCATTGGTGTCGAGTTGTACGTCACTAGAGGGGGTCGACGGACGGCCGGTGCGTGGCTCACAGACCGCTGGTCTGAAAGCGATTCGGGCAGCGAAAATGCCTGGCGGAGTTATTGCCGCACAACTTCTGCAATGCAAGCCACGGTACTTTCTTGCGGAGTCACAAAGGGGTTTTGGATCTCGTCACGAACGACCTCACGAATAAGCTCACGCAGAGAAGACTTACTGCTCGAAGTCAAAGCATAGAGGCTGGGAGGTGTGTTGCTTTGTTGGTGATTGTATCGGCGCCGTTGCTGGACTGCTCGCTCGGTTTCCGTAGCCTCTGTGATAAATTCCGCTACGCTTGTTGGCGGGTTGCGTAGGATACCGGTCAACAGCTCTTCTTCAGCGCCCCTTATCAATTGTCGGATTTTTTTACTTTCAGGCATCTCGGGGTCAGCCCGCCCAAATAGGCGGGTCATGCCCCCCGCAAACATGGCGACGCTCTCGTTTGGTTTTTGTATACGTGCCTCAATGAGCTGCAGACCAGAATCCCAGCGGTCGGTGTTTGAAAATGTCCCAAGAATTTGCTGCCAAAATTCATCCCACGAAGACAGCGTGAACTAGTGGTTTTCATACTACGTACGAGCGTTGTCTGCCAAAGCAAAATAGACGCGCGATAGCTTTTGTGGTGGGGGCAAGCGGTTGTCCTTGGCGACTCACTCATACTGGCTAACCAGTCCTCATCGTCTTCATAGACCTCACCGCGAAAGATTTAAGGAATTTCAGGCTGCTCATTAGTAAGCTCTGAAGAGGCCCTCCAGTAGCCATTTCTCCAGGCACGGTGTGTTGCTGGAGAAGTTAGAGATGGATTGCCTCGGGACTAAGGCCTCGCTGTCGGCGAATGTAGCGGTGGACAGGAGTATCCACTGCAGGAACGAGTTATGGTGGCGGACTCAAAGTGTCAGGGCGTGGAGGTGTCCCAAGGATCAATTGGAGAAGTCCAGCACCTCCACCAATGTTGCGACATAAAAATAACAGGATGCAGGATAGGTGGGACTAGGAAAAACAAGGTCTGTATTGACAGAACAAAGGTGCAGCCGCTTCGACGTCGAATTTTTCGGAGCGACCATGGGTGCTGTCCACGCTCCTCATTTTGTCTTCGTCTTGCCCGGCCGTTAGCCGTGACATTATCACAGAAAAAAAGGAGCATTTAAGGGCTCATTTTTCGTTCATAACCACAACCTGAGCACTCACACAAAAAATTTCCACAGCATTCTTTCTGTTGCAATATGTAGTTAATAACACACTCATCGTGAATAGAACGGCTAGTTAATTTAAAGAAGGTTTTACAGTGCTCAGTAAGAATTCCGGTTTCAGAGAGCGCCATATCAGGTGGGACGTAATGTAGTTTTCATGACAACATAGCTGGTTACTTGAACACAAAACCGCGTGCACGTGGTCACCGCACAAACAACAACCTTTATTGAAGGCTTTCATTGATTGATTGATATGTGGGTTTTAGCGTCCCAAAACAACTTATGATTATGAGAGACACCCTAGTGGAGGGCTCTGGAAATTTCGGCTACCTGGGGTTCTTTAACGTGCACCCAAATCTGAGCACACTGGCCTACAACACGTCCGTCTCCATCAGAAATGCAGCCACCGCAGCCGGGATAGGAACCCGCGACCTGCGGGTCAGCAGCCGAGTACCTTAGCCACTAGACCACCGCGGCGGGGCAAGGCTTTCTGGGTGCCGCAATAATTGCCTCTGAGATGTAAATATGAATGACCCATAAAAATGCACAGCCAAAGGAAAGACATCAGACTTTGTGCTCCTATGCAAGTCTGCCCCCTCTTCATCTTATATGGTCGGTTAGCACAGCACTTGCAAGGGTTGTGGAAGCTAAGACAAACTCATGACGTAGAAGGTAGTACATTGTTTAGACAGAAGCCTAAGCGGTGTTCTGCAAATATTGGTATGACAACCACAGTAAAGTTGAATTCAAGCATGTTCCGGCATATAATATTTGTTAATATTTTGTAGACAACAAGCGTGTCCCCACATACCTACCCACAAGTTAACTCGCCTGCAAAGGCTGCTCCGAGCCAATGCAAGAGAAGGGACAAACAAAGATGCACCGCACTTCCAACTGAAATTTATTACAAAGCAGTGCAGATGTATATACAGTCCTTCAATGAGAACTGACAATCAGCCCATCAAAAATATAGAAGTTATTAGTAGCTTTTTCACTGTAGTACAGTATTTACGAAAAAAATGTTAAGAAATTAGGCTGGACAAACACACAACTTTTTATCGGCAAAGACTGAACCTACAACCTCCGGATAATGCATTCGATGCTCTTAACAATTGAGCTAAAGTGACGACTGTCCTCTTGTCTACATCATCAAGTGTTTCTGAGCACGTAAACCTGGAGGTGTTAGTCGGCACGGTCCATAGCACGTGATCTTTTTACGTGTGAGTAGCTTATAATAAGCCCTCCTACACTACCTAAAGGCTATTAAGTCTATAGAAATGAGACCCCCGGTATGAATGAACAAAACGAGATTTAAGGGGCTCATTTTCTTTGTTAAATGGATTGTGTTCACCACGCATTTAAAAAATGTTAAACACTTCTGCCTGTGATCAGAGCTGCAGCTTTTTTAGTTCATTCAAGAAGTGAATCTGCACAGGAAGTGAGTACACTGCTTGTACTTTAACACTTTCCCCCTACCTCCTTGAAGCTGCGAGAGACATTGCGCATGCAATGTACTACGGTTGGCTTTTTCCTTTCTTGGGCCTTCGATATGGGCCGCCACTCCTCTTCACGCCTAGGATCCTTCACATGCCTAAGCAAACTCACAGCCACACACAACAACACATATTGAGTGAAACCTGCAGTCTTAAAGTGGGATGCTTACTTGGAGGATGTATCATTCACCTTGTCTATGATGAGAAGATTGCCACAGAGCATTCTCCAAACGCAAGTGCACGTTCCCCCTTTTAACCAGTCTTCAACACCGCGACATAAAAGCAGCAATGGCTTCCAAGCACAAGGTTCACACCACCAATATGAGTGGTATTCTCATGAGAAGAAGCCTTAAGTTCAGGAATTTCCTCGTGCCTCATTCAAGAAGCAGCTATGCTATTTCAAGAAGTAGGAGTACATCATAAAAAAGCCTCAAAGTGGGCACGACATTTTACTCACAGCATATTGATGCTGCCTAGTGAAACGCCAAAAAATCATCCACGAAGCAGGAGGATCGTACAGCACTAGAATTCATCAACCTTTATTAATATTTTTTCTTTAAGCACAGGCCGTACAGGTCAATAAGTGCCAACGCATTGATTACCCAAACAAAACACCCTGCCAGCGCAAAGAATGTACTGCTCTGCGTCAAGAATATTATCAAATTGGTTTGAACAGGATCCTTCCCCGGACAGTGTCGACTGTCACTGGCAGGTGATTGGAAGTGTTTCTCACGCTGTTACTTGAGTGTACCTTTTCTGGCTAGGTCATAAATGTGTATTTGTTAGCACATGGTATTAGTATTGAATCGAGCACTGTATCACTTCTTAGATACCTGCATTTGACGTGTATTCGTGGGAGCAATAATAACGGATTGCTAGGTTTCAGTGCTGTATAATCTCCTACTATGTGGATAATATTTTACTATATAATTTGGAAGATTCTGCGGGCTGCAAGCAGCTTGTAATGCCCCGTATGAAGGCCTTGCAGGACAAGTTCCAGCATCTTGTGGCAATACATGAGATTCCCAAATGTTTCACAATCGCATCCCTGCGCTTAACACAGCTTTTTACAAAATGGTGCACAAGTTGGTGGTATAAGTCTCGTCCATGGAAGCCACTGCTCCCTTTCTCGTTGGAGCACACAAATAGGGCCAAAAGGGTGGCTGTGCAGATGACCTTGCAGAATGCTTTGTGTGTATGACCTTATCACAAGGTGGCTGAAACAATTTCCAAGTAAGTGTGTAGGTTCAACTCAAGATGAGTTGCCTGTAGCTGAGGACTTTATTAGGGATGCGAGGTATCCTAGGCGTAGAAAGGACCTACCGACCATTTGACGGGCTGCAAAAAAAGAAGACAGCAGCCATACTTAGCGTGCACAGTGTTTCTCACAAACTCTATTGTAAAATGGGGAGAAAGTGTTGGAGTCGAAGTGGTGTTTAGGACTTCTGTAATTTTCTGGCCTATACAGATTCATTCATCAGATGAAAGAAAGAAAACACTGCAGAACTCATCACAGGCAGAAGTATGTAACCTGCGGTGAAGGAATGATGTACACAATCACTGACATGCAGCAGGAGGTACAAGGGTCAGACTGGACGCTCTCCTAATGATAGACTCCATGAAACCTTTACAGCATACCAACAACAGTGACAAGGCATTTCTGAATTTATAAGCGGTATTGTAGGCGTCTTTGAAAACAAACTCAACACTTTCAAGTAGTCTGTATCAGGGGGCTATTCCCCTCTGTTAATTTTTAAACATTACACCATTCGGGTTATTGTGAACATTTGAGTAGTTAGCATTCATGTGTGAAGATTGGTTAACAGTAGACAAAGTGTAATTTCGAAAGTATAATATACAACTATTAACAAAGTTGCATTTATTTATGCACTTTTCCAATAATTGCAAGTGGTCAAAGCCAATGAATAGTTGTGCCACCCATAATCACGTCGATAGGGATACGTTTTACAGGCGGTGGTTGTTTTAACTGCCCCCATAATGGAATCATACTCGTTTTCCTCACAGACTAATACTAGTAAAATTATATTCCTGCTATAAAACAAAGAAACGTGTACAAATATACTAACGCTAACTTGAGCCAAACACGAAAGGTCATATTAGGAGACGCAAGGAAAGAGGTTACGGCGAAACTAGTGGACTGGGTAAACATGGTGAAACCATTGTTTAAACAAACCAGGGGCTGCCATTCATTCAAAGGGTCAATTTTTATAGACATGATTACACAGGGCAATTTACCAATGATTCTAAGAAAAGAATAATTGATATTACTTTCACTTTATTCAGTGTATAAATCGTATACACTACATAAATCGAGATATTTAAACTGAATGAACGCAGAAATGAAACATTTATGATTTTTGGTTGCATACAGTATATAGCATTAATGTTACACGAGCACTTTGCTCGTCTTAAAGGCTGATTTGGGTCTGATTTCTTTATTGCGATCAATAATGATCGTTTCTAAGCGGTGCAAATAATCAGGATTGAATTTGGCGGAGACATGAGTCAAACCACAATTTTGGAGCCAGATTGCGATTAAATGTGTCCGTGTGACACCGGCAGTAAACGTGACTTACGTCACAACTAGTGCGACAAAACATGCGAACGCAAAAAGGGCTACAAAAGAGAA
This sequence comes from Rhipicephalus annulatus, assembly GCA_013436015.1. Taxonomy (NCBI): domain Eukaryota; kingdom Metazoa; phylum Arthropoda; class Arachnida; order Ixodida; family Ixodidae; genus Rhipicephalus; species Rhipicephalus annulatus. Next base: position 580,588 of record WOVY01002262.1, on the reverse strand, counting down.
CACTGCAAACAGTCTTCATGACAGACCCCGCTACTTACCCGGTCATGCAGCGTGGAAAAGATCAGGTGGAAGCCGTTGCCGCCGAACGCCTTGCTTAGTTGTACACGGACAGGAGGGAGCACCGTAGAGCACAAAGCCGATAAATTAAGCCACGCAGACTGTATATAAACTATAATTTAACATTGTTAACTACTGATGAAGGTACCGCGGCGAAGGCCTCCATTAGTTTGAGCTAGAAACGCTATCATCTGACTAGAACAGGCCATTATGCAATGCGGGACCCAATATTGACAATGTGTAGTCTCCGAGACAAGCAATGTCAATGCCAGTCTTGAAGGCTATCGCTTGTTTTATAACTAGGTCATTTTAGATATTCTACGTACAAACTGTACTATAATTTTGCATTATGTCTGCATTTTCACTTTGGTGACATCTGATGAGCGCAACATAGAAACAATCTTTAGGGTGCATCACAGATACCAGGGTGCAAAAAAAAGCACGTGACGAATGCGATAGTCAAATTTTGATTGCGCTGTACAATGCTGAGTTCTAATTTCTTTCTTGTCTCGTTCAAATTTTTGTGATTGTTTTGGCGATGCCCCTACGCAGGGTGTGGTGTTTCTTGAATAAAGACAGTTAGTTGTTTTTGCCTGTCCTCGTGGGTCTCTTCCTGTGTGTTGTGTGTAGTTGCGTCCTCACGATGGTTTCTATGTCCAAGCACCAACTCGCCCAACAGCCAACTCTTCTTATGAGGGCAAATTTAGCAGCAAAAGATTCATTTTGACACTGAAAACGCTGCTACGCGCCCAGTGAAACATGGTCTGCTGTGAAATGCTCACGCGTAGCCACATTGAGACCTTATGCTCTAGCTAAGAACATAACTACTTGCGGCGCGTTTTCAAACAGGCTTTGCCGCTGTGAGCTTCCTTTTGTGTGCTTTTCCGGGTGTTTTGAACAGGGCCCTCTCTACAGCCAGCAGATACAAATTTAGGCAACGAGTGAGGTTAGTGAGGTACGTACACAGGTCGGCGAACTCATTCGAGAGTCGAAGAGATTCAGATCAAACCTTGAGTGCCTTGAGCGTGAGTACGGTTCAATGGTATTCTCGCGAGTTTCTTGTCACTCAGTGAGTTCCATTGCTTTTTTTGTCCACCGCTATCTACTGATCGGTACAGCCTTGCCTAGATTAACGTTTACACTCACGTCTACTAAAAAGTATCATTCACTTAAACTCGTAATCGCGGGTACAGTATCAAAAGGTGCGAAGAAGAGCACCAATGACGTGAGACATTCGTGTTAAAGAGCACCGATGCCTTGGTGGACTCATATGAGTCATGTGTTGATTGATTCTCTCAGATTGAAATGAAGCCGTGAGTGTGCGTTTGAATGAATTCGGGTGAATAATATTTTGGTAAGTTTGTGTATGAGTGAGTCCGGTTGAAGGAAATTTTCGTGAGTGTAAGCCCGGCTAAAGAAAATTTTGTTGAGTCCGAGTTCGAATGAGCGCTAAGCGCAAGATATATCTCAGGAGTTTAGTGTGAGTGAGCTTCACAATTTTTATCAGCCTATGGTGAGGTAGATGTCTTATCACAGAAGACGACAGCAATGGTGCGCAATATGGCTGCAGTTCGATCATTCAATGCATTGCAGATTTGCACAATCAACCACTTACGATTGGGGCTCTTCGATTCGGATGCTAAACAAGCCTCAATAAGTCATAGCGTTGTCCTGCGGATATTTTTGTGCATACACTCAATTCAGTTCTTTGCAAACAGCTTTCGTCACTTTTTTGATGCGGCCTTACCACTACTTTTTTTTACTGTAAACTCCGTCCTATCACGCTGAAAAACCACCTTAAAAATGAAGTCGAACTCGCAACTAGTGCTGATTTGATTTCGACTAACTATCACCATCATCATAACAAAGTAGTATGGAACATCATATTTCGGGTGTTCCTGCTCCGCATTCTTGGTCAAAGGCGTCAAGTTAAGGTGGCCTAGTCAAGTGTTAGGAATCGTTCAAGTGTGACCGATGGCAACAACCACTAGTGAAAAAAAGTATCTCTATGCAACAGCTAAGCATAATCAGTGAGCTCATTTGATGCGTATCTTCCTACACAAAATAACGTCCGCAGCAGAGACATAAAAACGCAAAAGTGCATGACTGGTGATTTGTGGGTGAACTGAATGCTATATACACAACTATTTCCGCTTTGTTTTACCGTTGCAAGTCAAGTAACTGCCTCTCTTGAACGAATGGTTATCCTCCGGTTTTCCAAAGCCGGCGCCCCCATTGCCCTTGTCTACAACAGTTTAGACTTTGGTACTCCTACTGAGGCGACTCTTCATCCTGAAATAGTCCTCGCTATTGTGAAGAAGACGCTTCACGAAAGTCTAGGCCGACACGCATAAAAGCGTATACCCGGTACACCCCTCGCTGCCTAAAGCGGCAAGGTAAATAACGTCTCGGCTCTTCCGCCACTGCCTCAATCCTAGAAGTGCATGAATATAACAATGAGCAGCAATGCGACAAGATGATCGGACAACAGACGGCCCAGATACGAATCACAATTTGTGCGAACTAGTGACAAGTCCGCAATTTTCATGCGCAGAGCTTGCCAAGTTGTCCAAGCAGCGGCAGCTCGCACACGACTTCCAGCACAAATCACCCTCAGTCTTATTGTTCAGTTGACAGTGTGTTAAATGCAGCTAAGCCTTCATTCAAGGAAGCATTGAAAGTTGTTCATGAGCTGCGCTTATGCATTTTGGACAACAGAAATACACCACGCTGCAACAGAATGGGAAGCCCACCTAACTGCTGCCAGGCTACCATACCTATTCAGTCGACAACAGACATGCTGTTTAAAAAACCTACCCTACACTCGCAGACCTAGTAGAGAAAAATGGAATCAATAATGAACTACCACAGAGAAAAAGCATAGGAGCCGCCTTCACTGAAGAAAGAAGACTCCGTTGAGACTGCAACCGTTCATGCCTCGAGTATCATAGGAAAAAGGCGGTGTTGTGGGGCCAGTAATGGCCAGATCTTACTGCATTGGAGTGCACGGTGGCATGACAAGGAGAAAAGAGCACACCTGTGTTATGTGCTTGAGCCGTTGGTGTTGTGACCAACTACAAAAACACTGCAGTTGACCAAATGCATCAGTCGTCCAGACAGCTGCAAAAACGTGGTGTTACTTCTACATCTACTACATAGAAAGCTGCGTGAAGCTATGTGAAGAAACAGGGGCAACTCATTAGCAGCTTTTCTTCAGTTGTGTGTTTTCTCGCTCGACCTACTCGAGCAAGGAAATCACAATCGGTAGGTGGATTTGTTCAAGCTGACATAAACCTTACATTCAATGTGAAGCTGAAGCTAGGCCTTGTACAAATGGCAAGGGGACTGCAGTGGTATGATGTTATTTGTGTTCTGCATAGTGTGTTGTGCAGGCTTGGCATCTCCTTGTTGGCTACTCCCAGATTTGCTGTGGGTGATATGGCGTGCAGATTACTGTGCCCTCTCACAACACTGTAATTTCTGGTTTAGGTTCTCTTACCAACAACACAGCGTGTTTAGCACGTCTGCTTTTTTCACGTTGGTGTCTCTTGTGTGTGTTGTGAGTGATAGACGTTGTGTATTAGTGTTGCCTTTTATCGCGGTGCAATTTCACATTTATATATGCTTGCAGACAGTGTGTTCTGCAGCCCTGGTGTTTGATGTGTGCCGTGAAGGATAGCTTTGGCAGTAACAGATTAACACACATTTTTACAATTGTTTAAATTTGGGCTCATGTTTACTTACACACAGTTCTAACGAAGACATGAAAAGTTTTCTTGACGATGCGAGTTTCCAACAAATGTGTAAGTGCAGATCACCTGGAACAACTATTCTATTGCATTTTCATCAGTCACAGATGCTATCAGATACTTGAGTACGGCAAAGAGTTGTCAAGGAAGTTTCGAACCAGAATGGACACCCTGTTTGTCCGAAAACTCAGCATGTCCATATATGTTTTGTGAGTGCGACCGTCCTCCTAAAGTTTCTGCGATCGACCCGCCTCGTCGAACGTTTGTGGCGTTCTAGTGTGTGTGTTTTTACTTCCTCTCACTCTTTTTCTCTCTCATTTCATTTTCCTTTCTTTTCTGTCTCCTATCCCTCTTCCCCAGTGCAGGGTAGCAAACTAGATACTTGCTTTCTGGTGAACCTCCCTGCCTTTCTTCATACCAGATATCTCTCTATCATTTTACGGTGAATTTACTTTATCACTGTATCCAATCGAAGATTTTTCTGTTTTTATCTTTCGCTCGAATCATCACATTGCCTTATATGTTCCCCAAGAGTAAGGGCTCTGTAAAACAGCAGTATTTTTAGCTGCATGGTTCCTGTTGGTTGCACTTTAATAGTTCTTGCCAATCGTAGGGTTGGTTGTGGCTGTCGTCTTGCATCATGCAAGCATACAGGTGTCGTTTCAGTAGGTCTCTTTCTTGTGTGTTTAGTTTGAAAGCCCTCTTTAAGATATGATTGTGATGATGCATCATAATTAGGGACAGTTCGATTTAACAACTGCTTGCTCAATTTACAATTTAACGGTTCCCATGCTATTTTAATAACCACACAGTAAGAATCAAAATAAACTGTTATTTTTTATTTTTCAAGTCTGCATGCATACGTGTTTAGATGAAGCCTGCCTACAGCAGGCTTTTTGTAACCTTGAAGTTTGAGGTCTGATCCCCTTTAACGGGGTTCTAGAAGGCTTGCTCTTGCACATCTCTTTCGCACATAAAATTTACTGTGCTTAGTGTATCTAGCTACAGCCATAACAGAGCAACACAATGTTTTCCATCATGTGATTGTGTTCTTGTGTGATTTTTTGCCAATGTAGACACTCCGTGTGAAGATTGTAAGGTGTGGAGCTATAGATGCTTAGTCAGGTGACTCATGATGTTTTTTGTCTCCTGCACTACGGAAATCGTGTATCGTCAAACAAATAGATAAATAAAAACACAGGGTACAGCTATAGAAAAAATATAATTCATAAAAAGATTAGTGATAATTGCGTGAAAAACATAGGCTGAACTATAGTCTCTATTATTCGCGCTTCTACTGCCTACTCAAACACAGTAACTAGACACTGTTAGCCATTATTCAAATGAATACACGAACTTGAAAAAATTCCCATGTGTGTCATTGAATTTATAAGCGATTATGTTTCTCATGTTGTCTCTACGTTCGCTATTAGGCATGGGCTTGATGTCTATGTATAATTTTGATGCAATGTGATTATTTGATTGTTGTTCCCACATTAAAACCATTACGTTAGGGCAACCTGATAATCTGAATGTTGTCGCCTTAATTAAAACATCATGTTAGGACAACGTGATTATTTGAATGTTGCTGCAACATTAAAATACACTGTGATATGGCAACGTAACACTATTAATGTTGGTGCAATGTTATATTTTACTGTATAACGTTGCCACACATTTGTTACATTCAAACCACGTTGACTCAACGTTCTGCGTTACTTGGGAATCTTCCTGGGTCATTCTTTCCCAGAGTATTTTTATTATTTATTACAGAAATCTATTACTTCGATACTATCAAGCAATTACCAAAACATTTTGCCCTTTTCTACAAAAGTCAAAATGTGCCACGTTTTCTAGTTTTATTTATTGCCAAAAAGTGGAAGCCTTGAGCAAAAATGAAGAAATTATCAGTCATTGAAGGACACTGAGCGGAGATAAGGAAAAATTTTTATTTTGGGCTAAATGGTAAAATTTATATTTAGCGTGGCATAGTTTCCTTTCATGTCTAAAGTGGGCAACGTGCACATTTAAAACATTTGTTTGGATATATATATATATATATATATATATATATATATATATATATATATATATAGTTATATCTTATCGTCGTCATCATCATCAGCCTGACTACGTCCACTGCAGGGCAAAGGCCTCTCCAATGGTCAGCCAATGAACCCGGTCCTGTGATTGCTGCTGCCAATTTATACCCGCAAACTTCTTAATCTCATCTGCCCACCTAATCTTCTGTCTCCCCCTAACCCGCTTGCCTTCTGTTGCAATCCAGTCAGTTACCCTAATGACCAGCGGTTATCCTGTCTACGCGCAATATGCCCGGCCCATGTCCATTTCCTCTTCTTGACTTCAGCTATGATATCCTTAACCTCCATTTGTTCCCTAATCCACTCTGCTCTTCTCTTGCCTCTTAATGTTACACCTACCATTGTTTCTCCATTGCTCGCGGCGTCGTCCTCAATTTAAGCTGAACCCTCTTTGTAAGTCTCCAGGTTTCTGCTCAGTAGCAAAATACCGGCAAGATACAGCTGTTATATACCTTCCTCTTGAGGGATAGTGGCAACCTACCTGTCATAATTTGAGAGTGCTTACCAAATGTGCTCCACCCCATTCTTATTCTTCTAGTTACCTAAATGTCATGGTTTGGCTCCGCGGTTATTACCTGCTTTAAGTAGACATAGTCTTGTACAACTTGAAGTGCGCTATTACCTATCTTGAAGCGCTGCTCTTTTCCGAGGTTGTTGTACATTAGTTTCGTTTTCTGCAGATTAATTTTAAGACCCACCTTTATGCTCTCCTTGTCTAACTCCGTAATCATGAGTTGCGATTCGTCCCCTGAGTTACTCAGCAATGCAATGTCATCGACGAAGCGCAGGTTACTAAGGTACTCTCCATTACTGTTATCCCTAACTGTTCCCATTCTAGGCTTGTGAAAGCCTCCTGTAAGCACGCGGTAAATAGCACTGGGGAGATTGGGTCCCCCTGCCTTACACACTTCTTGATTGGTATTCTGTTGCTTTCATTATGAAGCACTATGGTAGCAGTTGATCCCCTGTATATTTCTTCCAGGATGTTTATATATACTTAATTGACGCCCTGATTCCGCCGTGTCTGCTTGACAGCTGATATTTCTACTTAATGAAACGCCTTCTCGTAATCTATGAAGGCTGTGTATAGTGGTTGGTTATATTCTGAGCATTTCTCTATTACCTGATTGATAGTATGAATGTGGTCGATTGTTGAGTAACCTGTTCGAAATCGTACTTGTTTCTTTGGTTGATTGAATTCTATTGTTTTCTATACTCTGTTAGCAATTACCTTTGTAAATAGCTTGTACACTACAGAAAGCAAGCTGATCGGCCTGTAATTTTTGCAGTTCTTGTCATCTCCTTTCTTATGTATTAGGATGATGTCAGCGTTCTTCCAAGACTTTGGTACTCTTCCCGTCACGAGACATCTCGTAAACAGGGTGGCTAGTTTTTCTAACAAAATCTGTCCTCCATCTTTCAGCAGATCTGATGTTACTTGATCCTCACCAGCAGCATGCCTCTTTGCATGCTCTCCAAAGCTTTTCTGACTTCTTCTATAATTGCTGGTGGGGTGTCATCTGAGTTACTGCTAGTTCCTATTGTATTAAAGACGTGGTTGTCCATGCTATTGTAGAGATCTCTGTAAAACTCCTCCGCTATTTTAACTATCCTATCCATATTGTACTTATTTTGCCTTCTTTATCTTTTAGTGCATACATCCGATTTTTGCCTATTCCAAGTTTTCTTTTCACTGCTTTGACGCTTCCTCCGTTTTTCAAGGTGTGTTCAATTCTCTCCTTGTTATACCTTCTTATGTGGCATACCTTACGCCTGTTAATCAACTTTGAAAAGTCTGCCAGTTCTATTTTGTCTGTTGCATTTGAGACTTTCATAATTTGGCGCTTCTTAACGAGATTCTCCGTTTTCTGGGAAAGCTTGCCAGTGTCCTGTTTAACTACCCTGCCTCCAACTTCCACTGCGCACTCCGTAATGATACTCGTCAGATTATACTTCATTGTATCTACGCTAAGATTGGTTTCCTCACTAAGAGCCGAGTACCTGTTCTGAAGCGAGACTCTGAAGTCCTGTAGTTTCCGTCTCAGTGCCAGCTCATTGATTGGCTTTTTGAGTATCAGTTTCCGTCGTTCCTTCTTCAAGTCTAGGCGAATTCGAGATCGTACCTTGCTATGGTCCCTGCATCGTACCTTGCCAACCACTTCCACATCCTGCACGATGCCTTGGTGTGTACTCATTAAAAAGCCTATTTCGTTCATATTTTCGCCATTAGGGCTCCTCCATATTTACTTGCGGTTTCCTCGTTTTTGGTAGAAGGTATTCAATACCCGTAAATTATTGCGTTCTTCGAATTCTACTAGTAGCTCTCCTCTGGCGTTTTTAGTGGCGATGCCATAATCTCCTACTGCCTGGTCTCCAGCCTGCTTTTTCCCTACCTTTGCATTAAAGTCTCCCATCAGTATACTATACTGTGTTTTTGCGTTACTCATTGCCGATTCCACGTCTTCATAGAAGTTTTCAACTGAAGCGTCATAATGGCTGGATGTAGGTGCGTAAGCCTGTACCACCTTCATCTTGTATCTCTTATTCAGTTTATTTACGGTACCTATCACCCTTTCAATAATGCTATAGTATTATTCTATGTTGCCAGCTATGTTTCTGTGAATTAGGAATGCCACTCCCAGCTCTCTTCTGTCAGCCAAGCCCCTATAGCAAAGGACGTTCCCATTCTGTTGCACCGTATAAGCCTCTTCTGTCCTCCTAACCTCACTGAGCCCTATTATATTGCATTCAACATCCTCTAGCTGCTCGAATAGTACAGCTAGACTTCCCTCACTAGATAAGGTTCTAGCGTTAAACGTTGCCAAGTTCAGGTTCCAGTGGCGGCCTGTTTGGGTCCAGAGATTCTTAGCACCCTCTGCTGCGTTGCAGATCTGACAGCCGCCGTGTTCAGTTTCTTCGCATCTGCTGGGGACTGTGGGCCATGAGTTATTTGACGTATGCATCTGGGAGGCAGTGGCCAGATACTGCACCAGGGTGGCCAATCTTTCTCTGGTGAGGGAGTGCGTTCCCGGCGGTGGTTACCGGTGAGGCCGCACCCCAAGCCTCTTAATGCAGTTGCGTAACCACGCGGACTTTTTATCCAGTTGGGATCTGCACGGAACCGGGATTTGAACCACGGACCTTTTTCATGCGAGGCGGATGCTCTAACCACTACGCCATCGCTGCGTAATAGTAATTTGTCACATAGGAAAAGTTATGAAAACAGAAAAAAATTTCCGTGCAACTTGGGTTTGATCACTGCTATTGTAATAAAGTATACACTACACAAGTCATGCTTCTTCCTTCACTTTCACTAAAGAAAGAGATAATCCTCACAACTGTATATTACCCTAATTTTACCAATATGGAGTCTGTACCAGCCAAGGAGGGATTCAGATCCATGGCTTGTAGTATTTCTGACAGACATGCTTTCGTTAAGGACAAGCTTAGATTGAGGACCATATACTTTACTTGGATGTTACTGCCCTGCATGAAACTTGGGTCATAAGCTGGATTTCAGATGAATGTGTAATCAAATTGTTATATATTTCCCAATGACTATGAAAGATGTGCCAACACCTTCTAGCGAAGCCTACAAATGTAGTAATATTAAGTGGGTCAGTGATGTCTGTGTCACTGGGAAATGAAAGCTAGGACTTGTTTGCACATGCTCACATGCTCATGCACACAAGCGCACTTTCTGCTTAACAAGGTTAGCTTGAAATTCATTGCTTGAACTGTTCCTTTCGCTTATTCAAGTCAAATTCTTGGGAAACAACAAAAGAATAGCATAAATCATGATTTTACCTAATCATACGTATATCATTTTACAATAACTGAGTGATTTGTCTAGAGCAAAAACGAGTAAAGTTAGCTCGTTGAGAAACGCTTACGCATGATTCAGGCAACAGATCCCTGAAATCAGAAAAACACGCAGGTGACACAGAAGAAAGGTGATGGCACCTCAGATTTCTTCATACAGTGTCCCTACCTTACCTCATCATTTTAATATTTATGGTAACTCCATTATAGTCCTATGTCAACGAAAAAATAAGTTAAAAATCACTTGAAGCAGCTGCCTGCCTATGCTTCATGTTTACTGGTGAAAGGAAGCAAGAATGAAGAGTTAAAGTCATAAAGACTACCTAATTATTTATTAGTAAAGCTAACCACAAAATGTTCCTGGCTCCATTCTTTCTGAGTGGTCTCTTCCCGCGTGCTAAAATGCGTGCCACCTAATGTCAGTGTAGTACAGACCATTATTCTTGCTCTGAGTCAAACTGTAGTTTTCTCCCATAAAGATGCTATTCAGGTTAAGATGATAAATGAATGAAAATTCACATGGCAAGTCTGCTTCAGCGGTAATCAGTAGGCGATCTTGTGCCATTCCTTGCCGAACGACTGCGAAGCCTGTCCTTAAAACAGTTTGTTGTGGGTCACCATCTAGCACAGGTAGCTGCCAGTATTTGTCGCCGCACACGTGTCTTGTACGTACGGTGCATTGATAACCGAAAGTATAAGTGGCACTAAACAGCCCTGTTAACCCAAGCAAGGTTTTTGAGTGTTTCCTACCTTGGTACCACAGTGGCCTCGACTCCACTCAGCAAGAGAAGTACTCCTATGATGCAAGCGAGGCTGTTGCCAAAGCCGTTGTCCTTCTCATGACGGTACGGTTCCTGCCAAATATATATATATATATATATATTGTAAGAATTCATTGGACGTCATCTTCCTCATTTGTCAACAACCATCATCAGTCTTCGCCCCGTTCCTCTTCATCATCGGCGCCATCTCTGCTGTTGCTTGAATAAAGCATCAGCTGAACCGTTGTATTTCAAGTGGTGGAGCTGGTTCCTGATCTCTTCGACCTCTCTCCATCCAAAGCCAGCTCCTGTAGCTCCGTTCAGGACGTCGCTTACGCCAGCAGAGCACCATGGCACAAGAGCAAGCCCAACCGAACCACCCGCCGGCGCAACCACCAGACGCCAACCCTAGCCCGGTCAACAACCCCCCTCGGGAGCCTCCAATCTTCTCCGGTCTGCCTGGCAAAGATGTCGAAGACTGGCTCGACAACTATGACCGTGTAGGTGTCTACAACAACTGGAACGAGGCATGGAAATTAGCACGCGTCCAGTTTTACGTCTCTCAGGTTGCAAGACGTAGTTCCTGAATCATGAGAGCGACTTCCGCGATTGGTCTTCCTTCAAAGACCAGCTCCGACGCATTTTCGGCACACCGACCGTCCGTTTAGAAGTTGCTCGCAAGAAACTGGCAGAACGCGTTCAACATTGCGGTGAGTCCTACACTTCCTATATGAGAATGTGCTTGCACTTTGCCGCCGTATCGACAACCCCATGCCAGAAGGTGATCGTTTCCGGCACCTTTTGAAGGGTATCGAACCTACTGCTTTCAACGTACTCGTCGCGCACAACCCTTCGACGGTTTCCGATGTCGTCTCTGTATGCCAGCGTCTTGATATCTTGCAGTCAATCCGCCTGCGACCCGACTTCTCTGAGAACCCCCTGGCAAACAGTATGGAGCTCCGATCCATCAATCAAGCGATAATTCGTGAGGAATTGCAAGCCTACAGTTTACCTTCTTCTAACAACGTTCCCACTCAACCCACCTCTAGCGATCTGCGTGGCATTATTGGGGAAGAAATGTCAGCGTTTCAAAGCACCCACCGTGCTCCACCATGCCCCCAACCCGCTTCGTATGCACAGATCGTTTCAATGCAACTCTCGCCGTCTCAAGTACCACCACCTGTGCCTGATCATGAACACCTCGCACCTCTAGTTGCCCATCCAACGAACCCAACCTACCATTCTTTTTGGCGGGCCCCACAGCCTATTTGCTACTACTGTGAATTCGAAGACACATTTCCCGGGTCTGTCGACGTCAGCAGCAAGATGAACGTCGTGGTTATGCCGCTTTTGAACGAGACGACACATGTGCTCGAGGTTACTACCGTTATGCCGACAGTCATTCCAACCAACGATCACTGTCTCCTGTGCGCATTTCCAACACGACCAACGATTCACGTGCATCGCGACCACGCTCCCCTTCGCCACCCTGATTCTCTGTTTCACCACTTCGGCCTGTCTCTCAGCTGGCTGGCTAGCGATCGGAAAACTAAACAGTGCAGTTTTTGAAGGGAAAACTGCATCGCGGCGAAATGACCGAGACCGATCACTGCAGTGAACGTGTCGGCAAAAAACCATTGCGTTTCTTCACAGCTTCCGAATCCATACTACTCCCGGGTCAGGAGCAACTCATCACCATCACTTCTCCGAATATTGCCAATGGTGACGTCCTTATCACCCTTTCCAACAGCTGTCTAGCTCGCGGCGTTGCACTCCCCTCCAGTCTGGTGCAGTTCAAAGACAGTGCTGCGATAATCCTTGGCCTGAACCCTACCCCAGAGCCTGTCTTCCTACCCCAAGGTTCTGCAGTGTCATGTTATGTGGATACCCAACTGGTATCTTCGGTCTCTCTTGACGCTTTGACAGCTCAGCCACAACAGGCCCAGTCTGTTACTTCCTCCACCTTTGCTCCCGAGATAAATCCTGACGTTTCTGCTTCTCAATGTGAGACGTTGCTAAATTTGCTAACAAAACACCGGGCCTCCTTCAACGCCAATGCTTCGGCACTAGGACAGACCACAGTTGCGCCTCATCGCATCGACACTGATGGTCAGACTGTATTACGCCGTCGTCCCTTCTGAGTCTCCTTGGCCGAGCGCAAAATCATCGAGGAGAGCGTGACCGATATGCTGAAAAGAAACATCATACGACCCTTTACCAGTTCTTGGTCATCACCCGTTGTGTTGGTACAAAAGAAGGATGGATCGGTACGATTTTGTGTGATTACCGCGCGCTCAACAAGATTACCCGAAAGGATGTATATCCGATGCCCCGTATAGATGATGCACTTGACTCATTGCAAGGCGCCCAATACTTCTCCACCCTTGACCTTCGGTCCGGGTATTGGCAAATACCAATGCACGAAGCAGACAAAGAAAAGACCACCTTTTCTACAAGAGATGGATCGTCACCGCCGTTGATCACTTGGCCCGGTACGCTCAGACGGCCTCGATCACTTCAGGAACTGCTTCGGAAGCAGCAACTTTCTTTTGAATGCTATTTACTTACGTCACGGAGCCCCTCGTGTTCTTTTAAGTGACCAGGGCAAGGCATTTCAAGCACGCTCAGCGAAGTTGTTCAAGCATCAGAAACAGTTCATAAAACGACATCTAGCTATCACCCGCAAACCAATGGCTTAACGGAAAGATTTCATTGCACGCTGTATGACATGCTGTACATGTATACCCGACCGGACCATCGCAATTGGGACGCCATATTTCCTTTTGTCACGTATGCATATAATACGTCAGTTCAACGAACCACAGGCTATTCTCCATTTTTCCTAGTATACGGACGCCAACCGACATCACCACTTGACGTTTCATTATTTTCTGGCCCCGTAAACTCTTCACCATTCGTTTGCGACCAGTTTCTGTCCCGTGTTGCTCGATGCCGTCATATTGCCCATGTAAACACCGAAGCTAGCCAAGAAGATTGCAAACAACGTTATGATGCCACTCACCAAGTCGTTCTGTACTTCTGTGGACTTCTGTGTACTTCTGTGGACTCCTGCGCGAACGCCTGGCTTATGCGAGAAGCTTGAGTCACGCTATTTTGGCCCCTACAAAGTTCTCGAACAGACCTCATCGGTGAACTACCTTGTCACACCTGTTCATGTCCCCACTGACCAACGCTGCCGCGGGACAGAGATCGTGCACGTTTCGCGTCTCAAGCCCTATCGTATGCGTTCCCTAGCGTAATTCGCAACCAGGCCTGCCGCTTCCGTCGACGGGGGAAATGAGTGTAAGAATTCATTGGACGTCATCTTCCTCATAATGCCACGTTCCATTTCCCAAGTTTTTGTTATCGTCCCAAAACACCACACGATTCTCAGCGCAAACCGCGCCTGCAGTTTTCGAGAAGGTTCCGGACTGTGGTAGATCATTTCAATAAGATCACGCCCACTGTGCGAACGATACAAATTTTTCTGTAACCTACGCCACCGCCAGCGATAACGCTAGAACATTCGACGGCAAGAGTATAAATGCCGACGCGCTTCGCCGCTTGTCAGTTGATAATCGAAGGCCGGCGCTCCGTTCGCCGTTATCAGTCCGAGACTGCTGCTGTAATTGGACTTTCCGTTTACCGGGCAGAGGTTCGCCCAAATAAACAGTTAAATCCCAACACGAAGTTTCCTGTCTTCGGCCACGTCCCGACCCCGTGACATCTGGTGGAGGTGCTGCTTCGTTAATGTACCGGACGCCCCCGTCAAGCCGTGAACGCAGCCCACGTCGCGGAGAAGACACCGACGCCAACCAGGAGCAGCGAACAAGCCGCCGACAGCAAGGGCTACCACTGGAGTACGGGCTTCTACAAGTCAAGGAGCGGAAGACCGCGGCCATGACCACGACTGCAGCGACAATGACAACCGCAGCGTCCCAGCCCACGATGGTCATGCACCGACCCAGGGAACCACCAATTTTTCATGGGTCATCTTTCGAAGACCCGGAGTCCTGGCTAGAAACATACGAACGTGTGGCCGCCCTCAACCATTGGGACCATGACGAAAAGCTGCGTCGTGAGTTCTTCTATTTGGAAGACACCGCAAGGACCTGGCTCGAAAATCGGGAGTCCACGCTCCGAACGTGGGATGTTTTCTGCGGCGCATTCCTGCAAACGTTCGCGAGCGTCGCTCGCAAAGAGAGGGTCGCTGCTTTATTAGAGACCCGGGTTCAGCTACCAAATGAAAATGTCGCCTTTTTCACAGAAGAAATGACCCAACTATTCCGTCACGCTGACCCAGACATGCCTGAGGAGAAAAAAGTTCGTTTCCTCATGCGAGGGGTCAAACAGGAGCTCTTCGTGGGACTGATGAGAAACCCACCGAAAACCGTCCAAGAATTTGTAGCCGGAGCGACCACTATCGAAAAGACCCTGGACATGCGCACCAGACAATATAATCATCGTCTGACTGCAGACTGCGCTGCTGCTCAAGCCAGTAACTCCGGAGACCTGCGTGAAATGATCCTAGCAATCGTGCGGGAAGAGTTGCGCAAGCTGTTGCCTTCGGCGCAGCCTCAAGTGGATTCAATCGCCGACATTGTGCGAGAAGAACTTCGGCAACCACTTCAAATTTTCCACGCACCGCTGCCCGAGCCGGAAGCTTTGAGCTACGCCGCTGCACTGCGCCACAACGCTCCTCCCCGTCCACGCCAAAACGCCACCCCGTCGCCCTTCCGTCGACAGACGCCACCGCCGACACCACCCCCAGCGACGTCATACCGTTCGCCAGCGGCCCAGCGCAGTGCATCGAGGAAGACTGACGTCTGGCGCACCCCTGACAATCGCCCGCTCTGCTACCACTGCGGTGAGGCCGCACACACATACCGCCGTTGCCAGTACAGACAGATGGGACTGCGTGGCTTCGCCGTCAATGCACCGCGTCCACAGCCAGGAGAACGACCACGTGACATCGCCGACTACCTTACAGGAACTCAGTGGACACCACGAAGCCCTTCGCGTTGGCCGTCGCCCAGCCGCCGCACGTCACCGCACCACCGGCAGTACTCTGGCCCAACGCGGGGCCGGTCTCCTAGCCTGTATCCGGGAAACTAAGGGCAGCAACCGGTGGACGTGCGGTTGCTGTGCGACGAACTACCGAAGATCCTCCGACGACGACGACGCCGCGACGGAGCTTTCCAAGCACAACGCCAACCAAACAAAGCCCTGACGGCGAAAGCTCATTTGCCGAAGGTGGCCTGACGACGCAACATGTAAGCAGCGGAACAAGCCGACGCAGCCGTGACCCGACGCCACGCCCTAACTGTAAGGCGAGACGGCGAACTAGCGACCTCGGCGTTCTTATCGACGGCCACAGTGTGACCGCTCTCGTCGATACTTGAGCCGACTATTCTGTCATCAGTGGGTCGTTCGCCACGAAGTTAAAGAAAGTTAGGACAGCTTGGAAAGGCCCTGAAATCCGCACAGCCGGAGGTATTCTTGTAACGCCTGCAGGAATCTGCACAGCGAGGGTCACCATTAACGGCCGTATTTATCCTACAGACTTCGTAGTCCTACAGCGTTGCTCGAGAAACGTCATTCTTGGCATGGACTTCTTATGCCTCCATGGTGCTGTCATCAACCTAAAAACAAAGTCGATAACGTTATCCACAGAAGAAGCACTACCGCAACGCACGCCGTTAGAACACCATGCCTTGAATGTGCTAGAAGAGCAAGTCACCATTCCGCCTCGCTCAAGCGTCATTATTTTAGTCGGCGCTCGTAAATTACCTGACTTGGAAGGCGTCGTTTAAGGCAGTCAGCATCTGCTGGTCACCCGAAATATTTGTGTCGCAAGAGGAATTGCAGAGCTGCGGCGAGGCAAAGCAACGGTTATGCTCACAAATTTCAGCAATAAGTACAAACATGTGAACAAAGGAACAACGGTCGCATACATCAAAGAAATTGTCGAAGCCACCAGTGCTTTCGCCCTCGCCGATTCTGCAGAACCTGCTCAGAGGAACCAAGCCCCTCCCATAGCTTTCGACGTCAATCCCAGACTTCCGAACGATAAGCAAGAACAGCTCAAGGCCCTGCTCCTGCAATACGAAGATTGCTTTTCGTCGTCATCGAAAATTCGGCAGACCCCAATCACGAAGCATCGCATCATAACTGAAGAAAATTCCAGACCACTCCGTCAGAGTCCGTACAGCGTTTCGACGCGAAGCGTGAAGCCATGAAGAGACAAGTTGATGAAATGCTGCGGGATGACATTATCATGCCGTCCAAGAGCCAATGGCCTTCCCCTGTGGTGTTAGTGAAGAAAAAGGATGGGACCCTACGTTTCTGCGTTGACTATCGCCGCCTGAACAAAATCTCAAGAAAGGACGTGTATCCTCTCCCACGAATAGACGACGCACTTGATCGGCTCCATAAAGCCAAGTACTTTTCGTCAATGGACCTCAAGACTGGACATTGGCAATTCGAAGTCGACAAAAGGGACCGAGAGAAGACGGTGTTTATAACACCAGACGGCCTCTTCGAGTTTAAGGTGATGCCCTTCGGCCTTTGCTCGGCGCCTGCAACTTTTCAACGCGTTATGGATACAGTACTGGCAGGATTGAAGTGGCAGACTTGCCTTGTGTACTTGGACGACGTCGTTGTTTTTCTCGAGTTTCGACGAGCATCTTCGGCGCCTTGAAGCTGTACTTCAAGCCATAAAGACTTCCGAACTCACACTGAAGCCAGAAAAGTGCAGATTTGCGTATGGGGAGCTCTTGTTTCTGGGGCACGTTATCAGCAAGTTTGGAGTTCGTCCCAATCCACGGAAAACAGCCGCCATCGCCGAATTCCCGTCGCCCACTGACAAGAAAGCCGTGCGCCGATTCCTGGGCCTGTGCGCCTATTATAGGCGGTTCGTGAAAAACTTCGCCCGCATCGCCGATCCTCTCACTAACCTTACCAAGGCCGACGTGGAGTTCAAGTGGGAAACGCCACAGGAACACGCTTTCCAGGAGCTTAAACGTCGCCTTCAGACGCCTCCGTTACTTGCTCATTTCGACGAATTCGCCGAGACAGAAATACATACTGACGCAAGCAGCGTAGGTCTTGGCGCCGTTCTTGTGCAGAGTGCTGACGGACTTGAAAGGGTTATTAGTTCCACCAGCCGATCACTATCCAAAGCAGAAGCAAATTATTCCACAACAGAAAAGGAGTGCCTCGCCATCATCTGGGCTACGTCGAAATTTCACCCCTGCCTCTACGGCAGGCCCTTCAAAGTTGTGAGCGACCACCACGCCTTGTGTTGGCTAGCCACCTTGAAGGACCCTTCAGGTCGCCTCGCACGATGGAGCCTGAGACTTCAAGAGTATGACATTACTGTCATTTACAAGTCCGGCAAAAACACTCCGACGCCGACTGTCTCTCTCGTGCGCCTGTCGACCAACCGCTACCCGACGACCCGGAGGACGACTACTTCTTGGGAACGATAACTACCGACGACTTTGCTGAACGACAGCGGGCCGACCCGGAACTTAACGCCCTAATAGAATACCTCGAAGGCAGGACCGCCGAAGTCCCGAAGGTATTCAAGCGCGCACTTGCGTCGTTCTTTCTACGAAACGGGCTTCTACAAAATAAAAACTTTTCACCGCTTCGAGCTAAGTACCTCCTTGTGGTGCCTTCAGCTCTGCGACCAGAACTCCTGCAGGCCCTGCACGACGATCCGACGGCAGGACACCTCGGTGTTTCTCGCATGCTCGCGAGGATACAAGAAAGGTACTACTGACCACATCTTACCACCGACGTCACTCGTTATGTGAGGACATGCCGGGACTGTCAGCGACGCAAGACACCGCGGACAAGGCCAGCGGGACTTCTGCAGCCAATTGATCCACCTTGCCGACCTTTTCAGCAGATCGGTATGGACCTACTGGGGCCGTTCCCGACGTCGGCTTTCGGAAACAAGTGGATCGTGGTAGCTACCGACTACCTCACCCGCTACGCCGAGACAAAAGCCCTGTCAAAAGGCAGTGCATCCGAGGTAGCTAAGTTCTTCGTCGAAAATATCGTCCTACGTCACGGCGACCCGGTGGCCCTTATCACCGACAGAGGAACGGCATTCACTGCCGACTTAACTCAAGCGATCTTGGCATACAGCCAAACAAACCACCGCTGGACGACAGCGTACCACCCACAGACTAACGGCCTCACCGAGCGGCTTAACAAGACGATCGCCGACATGCTGTCAATGTACGTCGATGTCGAACACAAGACGTGGGACGCCATTCTTCCGTATGTGACCTTCGCATACAACAAGGCGGTGCAGGAGACGACGCAGATATTTCCATACAAATTGGTCTACGGAAGGAGTCCGGCAACGACGCTCGATGCCATGTTACCCAACGTCACCGACGAAGAAAACCTCGATGTGAGCGAGTACCTTCAACGCGCCGAAGAAGCCCGACAACTTGCGCGTCTCCGTATCAAGAATCAACAGACGACCGACAGCCACCGTTACAGCCTTCGACGACGCTTCGAGGAATACCAGCCCGGTGAACGTGTTTGGGTGTGGACGCCGATATGCCGACGTGGACTAAGTGAAAAGCTTCTGCGACGGTACTTCGGACCCTACAGGGTGGTTCGACGTCTCGGCCCACTTGATTGTGAGGTTGTCCCCGACGGCATCACGAACTCTCAACGACGCCGATCGCGACCTGAAGTCGTCCATGTCGCGCGCCTCACGCCGTTTCATGCGCGTTAACAAACTGAGACAGTGTTTTTTGTATTATTATTGTATCGTAATTTATTCATTGTACTTTCTTGCATTATTATTGTGCCTTCATCTTTAGTTAAAGCATCGGGACGATGCCTTTTTTAAGAAGGGGGCAATGCCACGTTTCATTTCCCAAGTTTTTGTTATCGTCCCAAAACACCACACAATTCTCAGCGCAAACCGCGCCTGCAGTTTTCGAGAAGGTTCCGGACTGTAGTAGATCATTTCGATAAGATCACGCCCACTGTTTGAACGGTACAGATTGTTTTGGAACCTACGCCACCGCCAGTGATAACGCTAGAGCATTCGACGGCAAGAGTATAAATGCCGACGCGCTTCGCCGCTTGTCAGTTGTTGATCGAAGGCCGACGCTCCGTTCGCCGCTATCAGTCCGAGACTGCTATCTGTGCGAGACTGCTGCTGTAATTGGACTTTCCGTTTATCGGGCACAGGTTCGCCCAAATAAACAGTTAAATCCCAACACGAAGACTCTTGTCTTCGGCCACGTTACGACCCCATGACAATATGTCAATGACCATCATCAGTCTTTGCCCCGTTCCTCTTCATCATCGGCACCATCTTGCTGTTGCTTGAATAAAGCATCAGCTGAACCATTGTAATTCAGTATATATATATATATATATATATATATATATATATATATATATATATATATATATATATATATATACGCCGAACATATTTCGGGACGCCGAATATATTTTTTCAGTCAATTGACGTGGGCGATCTCGGTGCTGCGGTGATGACGATCAGGAGCGACGTTGACAGGTGCAACGCGATAGTTAACCTCGGATGTTCGTTCCAGGGCGGTGTACGGAATCAGATATTGGTGCAGAAATATTTCGCAGAGCCGAGCTGCACGAACAGGTGTCCAAAAAAGGACTTCTTCGCCTGGGCGTAACAGAACAACTCGACGCTTTGCATCAATGTCTGATTTTCTCTCGTCCTGAATGGTAGCAGTGTTGGCGCAGGTGATTTCACGGCAGCGGGTGACGCGGGCAGTGAACTCTTTCGGGTGCGATGAAGATGTAACGAAAGATGTGGACAAAAAGGTGGTTTCCGGAACAAAAGTCGGTGCAGGGCCATACACGAGATAGAAGGGGCTGTAATTCATGGTACGCTGTATGGAGGTATTATATGCGAACGTTACGAAAGGAAGTATAGTGTCCCAGTTTTTGTGATCTGGTTGAACATATATAGAGATCATGTCGGACAAAGTTTCGTGAAAGCACTCAGTGAGACCATTAGTTTCTGGATGATACACTGATGTGGTCTTGTGGATGGTGTTAGAGGCCTGGGGCACTTCAGCAAGGACATGTGAAAGAAATGCCTTGCCATGGTCACTAAGAAGCACACGTGGAGCTGCTTCTCGTAAACTATTTGCGCGAAGGAAAAAATAGGCGACTTCACAGGTACCGCCAGACAGAACAATTGCGTCTCCGCGTAGCGAGTAAGGTGGTTCACAGCAGTAACAATCCAACGGTGACCAGCTGGCGTAAGAAGAAGAGGCCCGTATAAGTTTATGCCCACTTTTTAAGGGGTTGGACAGGCATGGCAGTGGTTGCAATAGTCCCGCGGCAAGAGACGTGGTACGTTTTCGATGCTGGCTTGACACGCAGGAAGCGACGTTCTTGGCGAAAGAAGTGGAGAATCCAGGCCAAAAACATCGAGTCTTACGGTGGTCCTAAGTCTTGTGAAACCCTAAGTGGCCAGCTGTCGCGTCGTCATAAAACGCTTGTAAAACTTCTAGAAGAAGTGAGCAAGGAATGACGGGAACCCATTGCTTACCGAGAGGATGGTAAATTTGCCGACATAACGTTCCATCTTGACGCTTGAAAAGGGCAAGTTGTCGTTTCAGACGCCTGTTTGGAACACGCGATAAGTCAGTGAGCCAATCGATGATTGTGTGGCAGTAGGTATCAGTATGTTGGAGCGAGGCGAGATCTGTGAACGAAAGAAGGTCCGCCAAGGCAATGAACTCTTTCGAACCAGCAGCTGTATGCTTGGTCACTTTGGTTAGCGGGGACAAACAGATGGATGTGACATTTCAGCGCTTGGCGAGAGCGGGCAACGCGACAAAGCGTCGGCCTCTTGGTGCTGCTTAACCGACCTGTATGTGACGATGTAGTCATACTCTTGTTATCGTAGCACCCAACGGCCAAGGCGTACCGACAAATTTTTGAGAGACGATAACCAACACAGAGCATGAGGGGTAGTCACGATTGTGAAGTGCTGGCCGTATAAATAAGGGCGAAACATTTGTACGGTCCACACGATGGCAAATCATTCTTACTCAGTGATGCTGTAATTTCGCTCAGCAGGTGAAGAATTACGGCTTACGTATGCCACCACTTGTTCTTCAAAACCGTAGTTGCGCTGAAGAAGCACGTCACCGATGCCAAGTCCACTTGCGTCAGTGTGTAGCACAATAGGTGCTGCAGGGTCAAAATGGCGAAGCACTGGTCGTGATGTGAGGCGTCGCTTGAAAGTGTGAAAAGCAGCTTCGCAGTCATGTGATCATGCAAAGGGTGCGCTCATGGTTAGAAGTTTGTGCAGAGGAGCCGCAATTGTTGCGAAATCACGCACAAAGCGACGCAAATACGACACCAAGCCAAGGAAGCTGTGGAGGTCTTTGAGTGTGGTTGGTGTAGGAAACTGCAGTACTGCGGCAACCTTGTCGGGATTCGGCTCAACGCCATGTTTTCTGACGACGTGACCTAATACGTTGATGCTGTGACTAGCTAACCAGCACTTCATATTGTGGAGCTGGAGACCAGCTTTAGCTAAACACGTGAGGACTTCATCTAGCCGTTCTAGGTGCTGTGAGAAGCTGGACGAAAAGATGACAATGTTGTCCAGGTAGCAAAGACAGATCTTTCATTTTAATCCACGTAGTTCCGTGTCTACCATTCATTCAAATGTGGCTGGGGTGTTGCATAGGCCAAAAGGCATCACATTCAATTCAAAGAGCCCATACGGCGTAGCAAACGCACTCTTTTTTTTATCGGACTCGTGCATCGGAATCTGCCAATAACCAGAGCGCCTGTCGAGACTTGAAAAGTACTTGGCACCTTGTGAAGTATTAAGAGCATCGTCAATGCAAAGCATTGGTCAGACGTCCTTACGAGTAATTTTGTTGAGTGCTCTATAATCAATGCAACCGTACCCAGCCATCCTTTCTTTTTACTAGGAGAAGACCATGCACTTGTCGAAGGCCTGATGACGCTGCGCGCGAGCATGCCATTTACTTGTTCTTTAATAAGCTTGCGTTCAGAAGCCGACACACGGGAAGGGCGGCGGCAAATGACACGAGATCCATCGGTGTCGATATGATGAGCAGCCACTGTTGTTTAAACCAGACCTTCGGAACAAACTTCAAAGCAAATTTTGTGCTTCATTAATAACGCCAGCAAGGCATCAGTCTGTGTCGGGTGTAGATGTTTGCGCAAAGTGGCTGTGAGAGCAGAATATGAATCTTCCGCTGGCATACACTTTGAGAATGACGTAGCAGATGAACCAGTGACAATACAAAACAGTACTTCCTCTTTAATGCTGGCAACAGTGGTCCCCTCTGGTCAAAGTAGTGGTTCTGGCGTCGTGTTGCAGGCGGTGATTCTTGCACAACCACGTGAGAACTGCACTGAACAAGATACGATGGCGATGCCTCGAAAAATGCACCGCTGGCAAGGAACAACCACAGCGTCACCATCTAGAATGTGTCGTGAATTAATCGTAAGGACACGTTCTTGTCCGGGGGGCAGGAGGAAATCCGCAGCTGTGACAAGGTTGAGCGACGAAAGGTCAGCAGCAGAAGCAAGCTCAGCGTCTGTAATAGGAATGAGTAGCCGACCACACAAAATTACAGCAGACGCAGCTGACAAGAAATCCCAGCCTAAGATTATCTGATGAGCGCAGGAAGACAGCACAGCCAACTGTATGTGATGACGGATTCACTCGATGAGAACACGATGTCCGGTCGGGCAAATTGGACTGTCATTACCACCGCATAACATGAGACCTGCATGAATAGCTTGCACTTTACGTAGGCGAAAACACAATTCCCGATCAATTATCAAAATGGTGGCTCCAGTGTCTATAAGGGCGTCAACAAAAACAGCTTCCACACAATTAGGCAGTAAATTAGCCGGACGAGACGGAGAAGGTTTAACTTTTCGACAATGAGCAGTTTCCTTCCAAAACTGCATCTTCTAGTTTTCCGAGTCAAGATAGAGCGGCGCGGGACGCAGGGGTGATGACGTATGCCAAAATGGTGACGGAGAATGGTGACGAGATGAACGAAAAGGATGAGGCCCGGCTTGAGACCGTGGTTGGGAGGGTGACCGACGGGAAGCGGGTGGGTACGGTACGGGATCTTGGCATCGGGTTTTGGGGCAAAGTCTCATTCGTAAGCTGGATAACCACGTCGTTCATCCTGCTGACGGTGGCGGCAGAAACGGGATATATAACCTCTTATGCCAGAGTAGAAGTAGACGGGGCGCGGAGGAAGCCATGTAGAATAGTGGGATGACCTGTGCGCTTGCGTTTCCATCCCAGCCAAATGGTCACATCCGAGGTCCGCAGGCACGTTTGGGACTGGTGCAGGATCCCGTGATGCAACCTCTGCGTACGTATAGGCGCACGAAAAGGCACAAGAAACGGGGCATGTGCGGCGCTTGTCATTGACGGCAGTTCGTCTTTGATTATCTCACGCAGGTTTGAAGGACGAATGCAGACATACGCAATCATTGGGTTGCCTGGAATAGGTCGTGGAGTTCCTCTCGAACAATTGTTCAGATAAGGGCTCGCAATCCATGCTCTCCAGTAAAACGATTGTCGCAAAGGGCCGTGTGGAGGGCGCATGGAATGAAGCGCGTCCAGGCGTTGGAATTTGGTGATGAGGTCCTGCACGGTAGTTGGATTCTGGATAACGAGAGCATTGAAGGCCACTGAGTTGATACCTTTCAGTAGGTGTTTGATGCGATCGGCCTCCGTCATGTCATTTTGTGCTCGGTGACATAGAGCCAGAACATCTTCAGTGTAGGATGTATATGATTCTTCGTCCCCTTGGATGCGGGTTGCGAGCTTCTGTTTCCCTACCATAGAGCATCCTGTAGATGTGCCAAATATCTGATGAAGATGTGCCGTGAAGGCCAACTAAGTGGAGAAGTTGCTCTCGTGGTTGTAGTACCAGGTTTTAGTGACGCCACTGAAGTAAAAAGGAACGTAGCACAGTTCGTGCGCCTCGTCCCAGTAATTACAAACGCTGGTTCGATCATAACTGTCCAGCCGTTCTTCGATGTCTTTGCCGTGAAGACCGGAAAGTACCGGAGGGTCTCGGTGAGAGGTACTCACGATCTTGAAGCCTAAGTGGCTGAGAAGGGGCGGTTGCAGAAGCGTACGAGTTGGGTTCTGCCATCTCTGTTGTGTGAGGGCACAACCGTTGAACAGGTGGGAGCTCCAGGGGTGACGACTAGAGCAAGAGGACGTGCAAACCCAACCACGCTCCACCATTTATGAGACCCCGTCCGGAACAGCAGTAACGAGGTTGTGTATTCAATCCGGATGCATGAACCAAACTGACCCAGCCAGCGTGGCATACGATGATGATCAATACAATAGTTTGGTCATATATATATATATATATATATATAAGGGAAAGAAGTGTATACCTAAGGGCTCGTTTTTTCGTGTTTTAACACAATATTATGGAGATATAACAGACAGTGATGCCAAGAAATGTACAGGGGAAGTCATTAAAACCAATAGAATGTAAATAGTAAGAAAGAAAAGTGGATGAAAAAATTATATATATATATATATATATATATATATATATATATATATATATATATATATATAGATAATGTGCGTGTGTGTGCGTGTGTGTGTGCAGGCATGGTGCACGGTGCTAGAGTGGGCGTAGTGTTGCAAGTAGTCTAGTATATTTTCTTTGAAAAGTCACAACGTAGTTTATTTCTTTAGCCGTTTCAGCCAAAGTCTGGCCTTCAACAGGAATGAGGGTACAATTTGTTGGTGTTCAGCTTTATACAATCTTAGAGAGAGAGAGAGTACGCAAAAAGAGAAACAAAACACTGAGAATATGATACAGGCTCCCCCACAGCCACCCCCTTCCCTTTTTTTCTTTTTTTGCTTTTATTACCTGTTTTCTTTTTCTTATCCTTCACTTTTTTTCGACGATCACCTTCAAGATGTCTGCGGTCTGCTTATCCTTCCTATCACTAACGTATTTTTCCCAACCAGACGGTGCCGCATGGTTGTGAAGGTAGGGGTTGGAGAAAAAAAAAGCTTTTTTAAGATGTTTAAGCCTTTAACTATTTCTGACACGGGAACGTCTCGTCGTTAGAAGAAGGGCGCCGCGTATTGCTGCAGAGCCTGGCAACAATACCTCAAATAGCAAAGCGATCACCCGCGCCACTGCAAAAACAGTATTCCATACAGACAGGCTATCCGGTTTAAAAAACATCTGCTCAGAGGAGGCTGACTTTGCCACGAGCTCACCGAGGCTAAAAGTTATGCTCGATAAACAAAAATACCCCCACATGTAAATTAGGACGCCTTTCTGAAAGCTAGAAAAGTGAAGCGTGATGACTTACGAGTACATTATGGAGTACATCGGACAAACAGAAACACCATTTAGTATTCCTTTCAATAATCACAGAGCTCATGCGAAACCAGCCGCAAACCTACCTCTATCAAAACATCTTAACCTTCTCGACTATGCATTCGACGAATTAACTATCAGTAACACTCTTAGTATCGTGATTAAAATCAATTCGATGACGTGAACAATGATAGTCATACCTGATATAGCAATTTCACACCCTCGAAAGTGCAATTAGAGCAGCAATTACTTGCAGCAATTACAGCAATAGAAACAATAATGGTAATAATGACAATAATTGAGTTCATTGCGCTGCAGCTGCGATGGTCACTGTACATCTGAAAGTACGTCTTAGCTTAACTACTGTTCCTAAGTACAGCTGTGTTCTCTTTCTTTCTCTACCTTACTGACCAATCAATTTCGCCAAGCATGAAGTGTCCAGAAGCAGCCCTGTGCACAATCAGGAGGTCCGTATACTGCGTATTCCAGCAGTGGGACAGAATCGACTTTGAACCTGCTTGCCAGCCTCTGCGGCAATACGCGGCGTGCCTCTTTGAACGCCCCTCCTCGCAAGGGCTCTTCGATTTTTGATTTTGACGGCTGACCGGGCAACGCTTAATTATCACCTATGCCTATGCTTTCACCCTCTTCCCACACTAAACAGCACACACAACAGATGTGCACTTTAGAGAGAAGCTTTGCGCTGACCCTCACCCGCTTGCATGCATAATCGTGCAAAACACAATTATTATTTGGAGCCGGATATCTCAAAACACTGGCGTGCTAGAAAAAATCTTGCATCTGAAACTGTGTAAAAACACCACTGCCTTCAATTTTTAATTATATACAATGCCAATTTAATGCAGCCAGTAAAAAGGTAATTAATAAATTTCAGTTAGTTGAGCTGCTGACAGTGATAATTATCATCAAAATTTCTGTCCCTCTGGCCGCTTAACCTATTTGCAGAAATGGTTTTCAGGTTTCTGTGAGCACCAACTTTTGATTGATTTATATGTGGGGTTTAACGTCCCAAAACCACCATATGATAATGAGAGACGCCGTAGTGGAGGGCTCCGGAAATTTCGACCACCTGGGGATTTTTAACGTGTACCCAAATCTGACCACACGGGCCTACAACATTTCCGCCTCCATCAGAAATGCAGCCGCCGCAGCCTGGATTCGAACCCGCGACCTGCGGGTGAGCGCCTAATTAAAAAAATATTAGGAAGCTCATCTTTGAGCACCCAGTGTATATATATATATATATATATATATATATATATATATATTTTTATATACATACATACATACATACATACATACACAACAATGCTTGCTGAAAAAATTGTGCTGGATTATGCTCTAGTGAGAAGTAGTTATTGAAGACTTATACTTTTCCGCCGTGGTGTTCTGGTGGCTAAGGTACTCGGCTGCTGACCCGGAGGTCGTGCGATCGAATCCCAAAGACGGCGGCAAAAATGTTGTAGTCCCGTCTGCTCAGATTTGGGTGCACGTTAGAGATACCCAGGTGGTCAAAATTTTCGGAGCCCTTCACTACGGCGTATCTTTTAATCGTATGGTGATTTTGGGAAGTGAAACCCCACATATCAGTCAGCTAATAATCAACTTTATACGTTGCGAAAAAACTATTAGCTTTCCCAGCAGGTGCTCTGATTTTTGGGCAAGCAAGAGAAAACTTGTGTCATGGTTAATATTTTATTGAAAATTACTTCTTTCAGCAATCAATGGGAAAGCAACTTTTCCGTAATATGAAGGCGATTATCTTCATTCCGACCGACCAACCGACCGACTGACCAACTGACCGACCAATCTGCGTGAGCGCATCCACCTAAGCATTTCACCAGGACGGCTTCACGTATCCAGGTGTTTTTCAACCACATGGCTCGGCCTGTATATTGTGGCTGAAGAAAAGTATATTACTACTACTAATCCGCCACTTGCCACCGGCCCCCGTCCCGTTCCGAAGATCACCGCGAAGCTAGCAATCGACGAAGACAGCTGCTTCGATGGAACGATAAAGCCCATAGTCACTGAGCGGGTCGTGCAGATCGTAAAGTGGTTCAACACCACGAACAGCTACGACTTCATCATTCGGAACAACACTTTAAAGGACACCTTCTTCCACCACAGCGCCATCGCACGAAACAACCCGCAGAAGGGGTGGTCAACGTTGGCGCAGGTGGAGTGTCTAGTTTTCATCATAGCGTCAAAGGCCGCGTGGCTACCAAGTCACCGGACGAGACGGTGAGCACATGCAGGGTAGTCTCTACGCAGCAAAGAGGTGGTGCTCCCAACCCCTCCCAATTCGGCATCGTAACCAACGAAACCGGCCGGTGAGCGTCATGCCGTGGCGGCGGGGAAGGTCGGTGCGAGGTAGCCGACAGCGTCAATTCGACACCACCGTCGCAGCCGGACCTTCGTACGCCTCGAAGGTAAATGGTGAATGGCACGGGGTGGCCTTACCCCAGCAT
Source organism: Rhipicephalus annulatus (assembly GCA_013436015.1). Lineage (NCBI taxonomy): Eukaryota > Metazoa > Arthropoda > Arachnida > Ixodida > Ixodidae > Rhipicephalus > Rhipicephalus annulatus. Next base: position 552,189 of record WOVY01002262.1, on the reverse strand, counting down.
GCGGTACAATCACCGCTCTAGCCATCACCGCGAGTGTGGAACACTTCATTGACAGCGCACTTGTGTTCTACTATTCCGCTTAGTTTCGTTTTCAGTTTTGGTGTTTGCTTCACTTGTCATGTCACACCTCGTGCGGCAGTGTTATGTACCATATGTATATATGTATAAATAAATCAGTTGGTGACGAGCTCCTCTTCTTGGGTGATGTGTATCTTTCTGTCGGCGCTCCGCGCCCAATTCGTGGGTGGCGGCCGCCGGCAACGTCGGCGTGCTGCGGCACTTCGCCGTCCTTCTTCATCGGCACCGTGGCCAGCTAACACCGACAGAGCAATGGCGATGAGGTGAAGTTGGGACAGTTTCTTTCGCAGTCTCTCTTTTTGTGGTCTGCCTCAACGAATCTATTCTGCTGCGACGGTACTTCAGTGTTTCCCGCCATCGCTTCTTCGTTGTTTGTAGCGACTGCCGCGTTGCACCTCTTCTACTTTTTCCTCGGTGAACGGCCGCGTCACATCGTTCCTGCCTTCAACTCTGCGGACTTCATTTCCTTTTTTTTGTTTTCGCGTTGGCGTCTTTAACTTCGTGCTCGGGTTCTTTTTTTGTTGGTGTATAGAGAGTTTTCCCGGTTGCGATGGCGTCTCCCACTCCTCTGCCGCTTTTTCTCTCCACACCCGGAGATCCGCCTATCCCTTGGACCGAGCGGAAGTGTATTTTAGAAGTATACGTGGATGCTTTCGGAGAAGACGCCCACAAACCAGAACGGCGGCAGGCCCTGCTGCCTAAAGGCTCTTTCACATGCCGCGATTGCAGCGAAAAAAAAACTGTTCTGTTCGCTCCAATCGCTCATTCGCAACCGTTGCTAATGGCGGTTTCGTTTCACATGGAGCACTAACGGTCCGCAGTTCTCACTTTACGACTGGAGCGACGAGTTCTTGCCATTGCTCTCTGTGACAAACACGAATGTAATGTAATTATATGAGCAATATGATGTCATGAAGTTACCGTGAACCGTAATGAAGGGCCTGCTTGTTTCGTTATTTCGGAACACTTTCCAGTCTGAATTCATTTTAAAATGCACAGCATCGGCCATTACCTCAGAACACCTATACACTAACATTTAGAGAAGGGAAACTACCTTTGATAGTGCAACGAAAATAAGGGTAGCGGTGGCGTTGTGAACTAACTTATCTAACCTAGAGACGGCACTGGTAGGCTTATCATCATTTCGCTGAAGCAATATGGCAGCTGCTTTCGCAGTGGGTGCGGGGGTCGCGGTGTGCGCCCGCAGGTTTATGGGGGTTTAGTCGCTGCTATTGCGGGATGGTATTCGCGCACACGGCACCCTAAAGTTACTACAAATATTTCCAATATACCGCCAGATGATCTAGAGGCCTCAACTAGAAAAAAAAAACACACCAAGCAAGTAAGCGCTGCAGCCCTTATTACCATGAAGCAAGTACGTTTACATTTTTTATTGACAATCTTGAAGGCAGCAGTATACACGTAAACAAGCAACACTGTCTCTCACACAGTTGAACTATACATGCAAAAAGAGCAGTGACAGCCATCTGTTCAATAAAATTACCCACTGAAATTGTGCAACTTTGTCTCTTGGCTCGTTGAGTCAGACAACGATATTTACTCTGGACACCCCTTGGACAGCACTTGATATTGGCTTTTTCACCACACACGCTCTGACAAAGTGCAGTGTCAGTACGATTACCCTGAGCCACAATATGATATTTGACAACGCATTGGCAAGAAATACATCGCACTGAATAAAAAGAAAAGATTCCACGCTGTGATGCTAGGTATCCCTGCATTGTTCTCAATATTGTGTTTAGAATTTGTGTTTTAATTGCGCGTCCGATTTTTTTTACGACTAACTACATCAACTTCCAGTTGTGGTAAGCAAGTGCATCCTGGAAAAGTGCATCCTGCTTCATTGCAATTTCACAAAAATGCACAAATGCGTATATGTACTAAAGTTTCACTTAGCTCGACTATGTATCAAATTTATGAGAATATATTGCAGCAGACTCATTTTGAGCAGAAACAGGTAGGACCTCTCCTTTGATCTTTGCTACAAATTTTAGCAGTAAAGATATTTTCAGCGAATGTGATAACGAAGTAACCAATCTCAAACCTTCACAAGGTGTTCATCTCATTACCTGTACAAGTCGAAAAGCCTTATGAAATGACAAAAACTGTAGCGCATGAAAAACAAAAAGGGCCATGTTTAGATGCAAAGCAGCGCACTTTCACTGCCTGACGAACACGCCCACATTGTGCAAGATTATTCAGTCTTCGTATAGGCAGTCTCCGAGCGATTTGCCGGCGTTTAATTTTCACGCTGGAGGCTGCGCAGCCGGACGTCAGTGAAGCACAGCAGCTGACATGTTTCACAGCCTCCAGACATGTTCGCTTCGTCGTAGCGACCCGTTGAGTCTCACACACAAGCTCGCATTGATATATCAAAGCTGAATTAAAACGGAGCTTCGCAATGCCGAACGACAAAAGGTACCGCGGCAAACTGCGGATTATTTGAACAAATTAACAGACAGAAACGCAACCGATGCCAATATGCTGCTGCTTTTCGAGCGTAAAGATAATCTCAATACTTGAACTAAAACAATCACCACCCTTGTATAATAGGTAAAAGTAAAACAAAAATATTTTTTTCAAATTTCAATGAAAAACGACGTAGTAACTACTCTTTTAACAATTTTTGATACATCCTGAAATAAGAAAATCAACCGCGTTGAGCGCCCCTAACAGGAAAAATGCACGCTAACTTATCCGACCGCTAAAAGAGGAGATAGTTGTTCCACTATACGCGCAAATGAGGAAACTCGCCGCGGTCAATTTTTTCGCCCTCTACGGCCATCGCGATAACTTGAGAAATTCCGGGGCCTGCCATCACCAAAACCAACACGTCGACTCTATTTCAACGGCTTGGCTGGACCAGCCTTATTTCGACGGTCCCCAACCAAAAAAAATTGCCCGCAGCTTCCCTCGGGGGAACACTGAGGAGGATGCGGAGCATATAATTGGTTAACGGGGTGTTAAAGTGCGACTTACTTGGGTCGATGGCTAAATTGGTTAACGTGGTTGTGAAATGGGGTGTTAAATTGCGACTTACTTGGGTCGATGGCTAAATTGGTTAACGTGGTTGTAGGAGGGGGTGTTAAATGAGTGAACACGTACACACGTATGCGAAAGGGCGGCGCTGGTCGAAGGGACGTTGATCATTGTGTTTGTGGATTCGTTGGCATTCATTTCACGGCGACTTCGGACGTCGACGCGCCGTACAAACCAACGGACGAGCGGCAACTGAGCGAGCGAGCGCCGACCTTGAGTATATATACAGCGCGACGGCGCATGCGCTGTCAGCTGTCGAATGTTCTCGAAGGAGAAGCGCGCGCGCGGCACAGATGGCGACGGCGCGACGGCGCATGCGCTGTCAGCTGTCGAATGTTCTCTAAGGAGAAGCGCGCGCGGCACAGATGGTGGGCGACGGCGCATGCGCGCGCGTCAGCTGTCGAATGTTCGAGAAGCGGTGCGGACGGCGCACTACAAGGCGCGAGTATAAGATGCTTCCGCATCTAAAAAGCTCCTGCCGCTGTGATCAGAGCGAAAATTTCCAACATGTTGGAAGCTCGCTGCGGACCGCTGCGGCGGGAGTGACCTGCCCTTTTTTTCGGTGCAAGCGAATTCGCAGTCTGAAAATCGCTACTTTTTGTGTCATGTGAAACAGCCTTAACGCGTTGGGCCACGCCAACCTGAAGCTGTTTCAGACTGTAAGTACCGCCAACGCGTCAGAGACGCCTGCGTCGTCTGACGTATTAGAAGCTGCAGTCGCATTAATCGACGACCATTTCAAAGATGCGTCCTGCGATGATGTCACACGCCTCCACTTTCAGGAGCGTCTTCAGCTCCCCGGCGAGCCCGTTGTAGACTTCATCACTAGTCTCCGATGGCTAGCCACGTATAGTGGTTTCGGCGAGCTCGAAAGTGACATTATATCAGGCATCAACGGTACATTAGTGTCGCACCTTAAAATGCCTGTTGCAATCAGCCTAAAATAAGCTCGACCATCACTCTTTCAGAAGTTTTCTTAATTCCACGAGATGATGAACAGGTACGCGTGCAGTTTGAGCAGTTCGCTCCGCGTTCGGTGCAACAACTTTCTGTTGAGGGGCCTTATGGCGCCCATTTTTTTTGCAGATCACACAAACATGACGGCCCTTTCCCTTCGTTTTTGTGGGAAAGCCAAGATAGCTTCCCTTCACACCAGTTTCAACGCGACGCTCAACATGACCGCCCTTCCACCTCGCAGGGGTGAAAAAGCCGCTTAAAGGGCACATCCACACCTTTGACTTCGCCCTTCAAAGGCCTGCAGGGAGCTCCGAGCTCCTTTTAATACTCTTCTGCACAGTCGACGCTTGCCTTTTGCTTCCGTTGTGGATTATTGTGCCACGAATTTCGTTAAGTGTCCGTCTTGGCACCAAACTTCCCTTGCATGCGGTAAACGCGGAAATTATCAAGCCGTATGCAATACGGCCTCATGTCAAGATGGAACCACTTCGCCTACTTTGTGTAACGGCCAAGCAAATACAGACACAGTTTTAAAAGTGGCTGGTCGCCACACAGCGTCTGAGCCTGCCGTTGTCGCAAGAGTGGGCGATGTTCCCCTGACGTTTCTCGTGAGCAATGGTGCGTCCGCATTGTTAATTAGCGCAGATAACTTTTAAAGCCATTTTCCAAGCGTAAGGCTTTCTCCTACGCACGTCATTTTGCAAAGGTATTCTAAAGAGAAAATTGATAATTTCACAACACATTCAGGTATTACAGTCGTACTTCATCTGTCACTTTCTACGTCACTGCAAACCGCAGCTCCTTTCTGGGTCATGGTGCTATAAGTGCATTAGTCATAAACACTTTCGGTGATTCCATGACCGAAGTCCATGTGCCCAAGTCGACCTGCAACCTGATATTTGGTCAACGCGCCCAGTGAATTTTGCCGACTGTTAACCAGTCAAATCGGTTGTATGCGCGGCTTTGTGCATAAAGTGGTGCGTCGACGTGATGATTGTCTGGTTTGCGCCAAGCTCCTACACCTTTCTCTTCTGCTCCGTGAGCAAGTTTCTGCAGAATAGTCCCCTCTTCAAGCCAGAAGAATGATCAAGCCGGTCTCCGCTTTTGACTGGGTGTATCCACTCGTCGTTGTAAAGAACATGAATGGTTCTCTGCCCCTGTGCAAGGACCTACAGTAACCGAACAATGCAATCACCATCGACGGGTTCCCGCTTCCAAACATCGAAGAGCTTCTTCAACGGCTGTCCGGGGCGGTATAATTTTCGAATTTGGACCTTGCGTTCACCTATCATCAAGTGGCACTTTCTGAGTCCAGTAGAGACTTAACCACAATTGTTTCGCACGAAGGGCTGTTTAGTTTTCACCTCGTGTGCTTTGGGCTCGTGTCTGCCCCTACTGTGTTTCAGAAAATGATGTCGATAATACTGAAAGGTTGCAAAGGTGCACTGTGCTACTTATTTGTATGCGGTTGAAATCGCGAGGAACACGATGCAAACCTACATGCAGTTCTCTACCGCGTCAGCGAATGCCACTGAAACGTAACTACAAATATATTTTTGCTGTGGGTTAATTGCAATTTTTGGGCCACAAGGTCAGTTCCAGCGGCTTAACACCTGTTGATTCAAAAGTTCAGGCTATTGTGAATGCACCACGTCCTACTAATGTCAAATCGCTGCTGTTATTTTTTAATCGTGTTGGTTACTATGAAAAGTTGGTGTCACATAAAGCAGATGTGGTTGAACCACTGCGCATCCTACTTCGACCGGGACAGCCTCTTACCTGATTTAATTCTAATCCCACACTTAATTCCAATACCTGACTAGATTCTAATAAAGCTTTGTTCAGCTGAAGCAAAACAGAGCTTCTTTAGAATTAGGTGAATCTTTGCCTTAGTATGCATAAAAACTTCGTATAGCCATTTTTAATATATAAAAACGGGAGGAAAGGAAGTGACGTCGATAAGGAGTTATGTGAGTCACAGGAGGAAGAGAGAGTGTTAAGCATTGCATTGCCCTGTGTATTATAGTATAGCTATGCGTTGGAAAGTGAAGCCAGGTTGAGGAGGAGTGATGTGAAAGTGCTAGGAAGGGAAATGAAGAGCGTAAAAATATCATATTCTTGTGCGGTATAGTATTGCGTGAAGTTGGAAAGTGAAGCAGAGGGTGAAGAGGAGTGATAGCAGGAGGGCAGGGAGGAGGAAAGGCATAAGGTAAAATATACTAAAGCCATGTCAAGTACAGCAAGGAGGGGTGTTAAGTGGAGGGAAGGTGAGGGAGATAGAGATGGTAAAACTTGACATCAAAGTATAGTATAGCACGTGAACGGAAAAGAAAATTAGGTTCAGCAGGTGTTTTGGGAAGAAATGGGGAAGTAAGGCCACTAGCTACGTTGTTTTTACCACTCGTGAATACCTGCCCAAACTTTTTGTCAGCTTAGTGACTGTTTAAATGCACGAAATTATTATTTACGTGGCTATAAGGAGAATTGTAGCTCAATTGGTAGAGCATGGGACCAGTTATTCGAATTTTGTAGGTTCGGTACTAAACAGCGGCAAGTTTGTTTTTGGATGCGAAGCAGATTACAGTCGAGCTCAATTCGGTGTGCGTGACAACCCTTATTGCACACGTGCAACAACTGGCCCGAGCACCACCAGAACGCTCTAACGCCCTAGCGCGTTCGGGCACAGGCTGAGTAAGACACTGTGGCCTCTCTCCCTTACACTCTCTCAGCAATCGCGTGATGGCGTCGGGTAACGCGATTTTGCCTACGCGTGATGAACCAATCCATGGTATCCTAGTCAAAATGTGCTGGCAGGCGCTAGCGCGTTTGGGCCACGTAAGTGACTGTTCTGACCTCTCCTTTTACATTCTCTCAGCAATTACTTGATGGCGTCGAGGAACGACATTCTTCAGACGCGTGATGAGCGCACGTGCTCCAACGTGGCGTGGTGATGAACCCGCGTGGCATATTTCAACAAACGTTTGGGACGACTTTGTTGGCTACAGCGAATCCATGGTGTTCTCCATCTGCAAGGACGCGTTAACATTGAGCAAGATGCCCGTGATGTAGGGAAATTCAAAGGGGCGCTAAAAGCAAATATTAAGTCGTCGTTGATTGTTGAAATAGCCATCCGGAAACTTCGTAGTGCAACTTTTGTGCCAAAGAAGTGGTAATTTTGAAATGAATTCTCGGTATAATGGTCCGCATCGTGATAGCGCACTTCAAATCCCTCGATTGAAACTGGTCTTTCAGACGTTACTGTTACCACGTCCAACGTTGTCCACCTTTACTACCCGGCAACTAACACCAGTAGGAGCTGAGAAAAAGTAGCGGGAGCCACAGTAGCAACAACCAGGGCAAAACAGCATCGCGATACAAGAGTATCGCGATAGCATTTCAGAGATACTTTTGAGTATCTGTATTTATCTGTATTTCTGTGTAGAGATACTTATCAAATTCTATTAGTATTTCACTAGTGAAATATTTTTATGATGTATCGCCCGTATCGCGATACTATCCACTACACGGCTGTCTTGTTACTTTTTTTTCGGAAATAAGCTGAGACATGTTTACCCTGAAGAAAAAAAATTTTTGCTGTGACCTCGGCAGTCTGCGGCGATATATGCTCCTCCCTTTTGTACATTTCTGCTAAAGGCGAAACTGAATCTTACCTTCTTGAAAGCGAGCTAGTCGCTTTGCTACCCGCATCCCATTGTGTACCTTCAGGCAGAATTGGAATGTGTTTGAATGGTCGCCTGCTTGAGCTTGACAACAATGTTATACTGCCATTTTGAATTCCAGCAGTGATATTTTCAGTGTGAAGAGGATTGTATACTGCATAATGGGCACCAACCAAAAGCGTCGTTTATAAAATGTGTTCCCTTATGCCAATCGAACAAGCAGTGCTTTTTTTCTCTCTCGTTTTTTTTCTGTTTTTTTCTGCGGTGCCCACTTCGAAAACCGGAGCTTATCGCGGACTCCTCAAACCAGCCAAACAATTTTGTGTGTGGTTCCGTGTGCCATGAACGACACTTCTTTCTCCATAGCATTTCTGGAAGGCATTGGCGTGGCCACAAGGCAATAGGAAGGGGATCTTATTGCGTTTCCTTTAGCATTTCTCGTTTTGTTCGTTCTTCTCTCTGATTTTTTTATGTTCTTAGGAAACACTACACTTTCAACCACAAGTAAGCTCTCGTCTTAATCGTTTAGGTGTACCCTGCCTGCTTCGCGCTAAGTCACTTTAGCAAAACTAAAACGAACTAGCATGAACCACTAGTCTACTAAGTAGAAGGTCGTTGAAGTAAGCGCCGCCTTTACAGTGACAGCAGGAAATTCAGGAGCCTTACTTTCTTTGTTTTTTTTTCTTAGAGACAAATGCTGACCGCTTTGAATGGAGGCATACCTTTTCTCAATTCTATTTTTTTATGGTTAAAGCGCTTTGCTTGAACAATGCTACTTCTAGCATAGCTAATACTGTTGCCACCAAGTATCCCGATTTCAGTATACAATGGGTGTTACTCTTGCTCTCGTACAGCATAGTTTTTTTAATGCAACTGATATCTCTAAATATGTTGTTAATTGCAATTACCAGCAGCATAAGCAACCTTTGTAATGCCCTAATGGCAGTCAGAGTACGGTGAATATGTAATGAATAAAGTTAATTGCAAGTTTCAATGTGCTGCGCTTTTAAATATATACTGCACATAGCAAATGTGTGAATTGAGTACGTCTATTTCAGAATCAGAGAAAAAGTATTTCAGTATCTGTATCGCTGTATCTGTATTCCAAAGTATTTTTCCGTCTTTTTGGAAAAAGTATCTCAGAAATATCCCATTACGTCAAATACAAATGTATCTCGATATCTGTATTTTCGGTTTTAGAATCGGCCATTTTGGTATCTGTAATCCGCAATACTTTTTCGGCTATCTCTGCCCAGCCCTGACAACAACAGACATTGAAAAAACAATGACAGCATATCCACAAATTGAATGATGATGAGTGGGGCGAACGGCCTTCAGCCGTTTCGTCAATTCATTTTTGCTCCCGTTTATCTGCTAGTCTGTCTGGCCATCCGTTCGTGCGTCTGTATGTGCGTCCATCTTGTGAATGCTCTAAGTACTGCCATTTTGCGTCTCGCATCCCCTGTCGCACATACCCACTCTATAGCGGGTATGTGCCAACCGTGTGACGCCGACGGACAGGGGACATTGCTCGACCTTAAGGAGCTTTGCCGTTAAAATTTTCTGCCCTCTCGGAGGACATAGTACTGCTTTTGCATGGTTCATTTGGTGACCGCTAGATGGCACCACCTATCTATCGTCACCAGCCGAAAACTGAACTTTTGAACCACTAGCATCATTCTCCATAGTAACGCCGGGCTATTATTTTTTTATAAATCAAGCAGACACGAGTAACCCGCATTTTATTACGTCTCTTGATGCACAGAAAGCTATTTCTTCATGACAGCTAGTTTGATTACTAGTGATTATTTGTAGTCAGACCGTCCCACGTCAATGGCCTTTTTTCGCAATTGCACTATTCGTGGCTCATGTTGAATGATAAAATTACCCTAATTATTTGCTAAGTAAAGCCCTGCTGTTTATAATATTGCTGTTTTAGACGTTGCCATACATTCAGCTTTCACTCCTACGTGAATTTTCATTTGTCTTTAGTGTCTCTTTAGGTCGACCCATGCGCGGCTTTGCACGCAACTCATGGTTCTCTTTCCGGGGAGATGGTGTAATCTTTTGTTTACTTTATTTCTTTGCATTTGAATAATCAGTACGATAAAATTAATGACTGCAAATGATATTATTTATGCCTTCTTTGAAGGTAATGTCTGTTGGTTTTGTTGGTTTACCACTGATAAATGCTAGACACCCGCTGAGGTCTCAAGCCACATCCTGCTCTTATGAATGCCACCACACCAACTGACAAGCAAAACGCACCATGAAACGCTAGACTGCACGTGTCACCTCACCACTCGCTGAAAAAAAATAGACTGGCGGCTCTTCGAAGGAGCGGCTCGTGCAGAGACGCTAGGAGAAGTTGACGAGGTTTTGAACTAACAAGCTCAGGTAGCCATTGTGTATTAAGTTGATGCGCACAAAATTGCCCAAAATAAATATTGTTGTTTTAGCTGTCAGCGTTGTATTTGTCCGTTACAATGCAATGCCGGTTACAGCAATGATTACACACGAATAAACCCAGCTTATCGGGCAATGTCGATTACGTTTATGTTAGGGGCCGCGTTTGTTATTTCTTCAAATTTCTAACAAATAGGTCTTACCAAAATAGAACAGCAAATACATAGATTTCAATCTCTTTGTTCCTTCCTTGCCTTCTTTGTGTAATACCTGTGCACATGGCTTGAATAAAGTACAATCTGACATTTCCCTTTCCGTTAATTTAAACTTCATGTTTAGAAATTTTTTCCTGAATACAAATAACTTTCTCGATGAACTGCTCATTGTGTTGTACTTTTGTGTAATTTAAGCGCAAAGAGTTGATACTTAAAGAGTTATAGAGGCTTGGTGACAATGGCACTCCAAACGAGGGAAATCTCTTCGAGCTGCTATTTGGGGAGAGCGAGGCATATACATTCTGAGCTTATTCAAGTCTAATGGCTTTCTCACGCTATAGAAACGTGGTCGTGGCAAACGAGCCCGAAGCTTAATTTTGAAGGCGATGACGCTGCCGAGACAAATATATGCAGCTTTATTATACGGCCCTCACGAAATGTCGTTTGGCTGTTATCGCTCGAGAGCATGAGACACTTGGCGTTGAGAACAAGTGAGCGCGGCCCCTCGAAAGAAAAAAAAACTGGTAAGTAGGGAAGGATGCATTATGGCTCATGGCTTCGTTATAATGGTCGTTTCTCTAAAAAAGTGGGCGATGTAAGTGAAAAGCTTTGTGACACAAGTCTATTCGACGAGGAAAGGAAACCCTCTTCTGGCTTTCCTTTCAGGTCGACGCGAAATCTCCTTTTTCGGATGCTTCAAATATCGCAATTGACAATGGCGCACCGCTTCGCACGGTTTTTTGGAAATAATCTCTGATCGGTTACCGTCGAAAGCCAATTGAACAGACAAAATGTGGATGGGGCGAAAATACCCAAATAAACAGTGAAGCGAGAAAATAAGGAGGATTTTGTATATGAACGAAGGACGAACTTTTGTGAAAAAATGAATTGTCAGCGAGTTGGTGAAGATTCGTGGGAGGTCAATAGACCTATAGACCGGGAGTATGAAGACTGACGTCACAGCTTTGGTTTTGCATTTTTGTGGGGTCATACCTATTTAGCGTATTCCACAGAAGTTTATGGTGGCGCCCAGGGAACCGTCTTAGAAGAGGTCTATACAGAACATTGACGAATGCATCGGGGCAGCCCATCACGCCTGCGACCATTGGTCGGGAGAAGCTTGGGAAGTGCCGGAACAGCACTCTTCATGCCACGTTATACAGGTTTCAGGTATAGCATCGAAGCACAGCCGAGATAAGTGCTGTAGTAGGTGAGGCAGACCTGCTATTGTCCGCTGCACTACGGTGGAATTGTTGGCAAGATCCGTTGAAGAAAGGTTCTCTTGCATTTCCTTTGATGATAAAGAAGCCGATTGCTGCGCTGAATACTAACACTGCGCACGAGATGTGGCAGACGCAGCGACGCGGTTCTTTTGAATACTGCTCACCTCCAGGTAATGGCATGTATGACGCTGGAGCTTGGCAGACTTTTTGTATGTGATTGTATGCCAATAAACACAGCTTTAAAGCTAAAACTGAACAAAAACCACTATTTGAGCTTATGGGGACACAAAAGCAATGTTTTACAGCTCTGATGAAGGCGAAATACTATTTGAAAACCCAACGCCACTCGGTACCTGCGTCCAGTGCCATGCCTGATTATGGGCCCAGTATCGCGCTGAGTACTGTGACTTTCGAGCAGCACGTTACGGGGAGGCGCTGGGTACTTGGCGCAAAATGCCTTCGTAAGGTTAATACGGGGGTGTCTATTAGTACAGATATATAAATATATAAACAAAATAAGTGATACAGCGTGCATTCAGATTAAAAATTTGAAAAAAAAAGAAAATGCTGACCTACACGATCCGAACTCGCAACTTTTCGATTTTCTGCCGAGTGCTCTACCCACTACCCCACACCTAAACTATTTGAATAGGTAGTGAGATGGCTATTTATCCAACGAATGACCCATTCGGCTTCACGTTCACTACTCCCACAGTCAAGATTGACGCGATATTTTTTTCCAAATAACAGGCACGTCTTCATTCGACACTCACAAACGGCTTCCAGGCACCGAATGACGTGCAGATATTGGCAAGAGCACAAAGTGTTTTGTTGAATCCACATCTTACTCTGAAAAAATTTCAAATGGACTGAAGGAGCAGCCGCAAATTGAAGGTGATGCTGCCAATATTTTTGTCTTTGATAGTAGCTTCTCGCTCTTTCTACTGATAAATGTGTACAGATGAATTGTAATAACTTGTTTCGTAACTATGCGTGCACAACGATTGAATATTGAGTAGTTTTCTCACGCAAGCGGTAATATAGCAGCGTACAGCCGGCGTGCCACAGAGTAGGTATGCAGTTATATCAATACCCACAACTTAAAAAACGCGCAAACTGCTAATACAGTGCGCTGAAAAAGCATGCGAATGGGTTTGCTCCCAAACGCTTACCAAATCACCAGGTGAAGATTGCTTGTTCATATGAGTCAGAGAAGTAATAAATAGTGCGTTTCATACGAATGCATTTCATACATTTTTTTGGTACCCCTACCCTAAACACACTTTCTGTTCAATATCGAGGGGCGGCTTCTCTGTGACGTGTCAAGGCAGTGTGACGTCATGGAGAGACGGCAGTTCGTGACGTACTGGTGGCATATCTTCCGTCTTCTCGTGGTACACTCAAGCATGAGTGCATTGTTTCCAGTGACCCTGTTTGTCTTTTCGTGACTCGGGATAAATGCAGGACACTGAGTTCGGAAACTCGGCGAAGCTGTGTTAAATTTTTCAAAATATATCCATCGTGGTGTGGCTGCCTTGATAATGCTCAATCGCAAAAACTTTAAAGAAAAAAATTCTTAACGATTTTGGTGCTAATCACCAAGGGAACCAAAATTCCCCTTTTTTATCTCTCGAAATGAAGTCATTAGCCTGTAATTATGGCTTATTTAGGCACACACGTGGGTGCTGCTGTTATTTTAAGAACTAATGCCTTAGCTATTTACCATATTCGACAGCGTAATGTAGGCTTATGCGGTACTTGTTAATGAGCGTAAAATATTGCCCAGAGACAAGGAAATTGACGCTCACAAAGAAGAACTCGGTGTGTAATATGGGACTTTGAAATAAGGTATACCCAGCGCTGTTACGCATGCAATTGTCATAGTTTAACACCATTGCGCTTGCATCATGAGCCACAATTATATTCTTTTCGTTCGTCTTTGAGGCGCAGTAGTTTTCGAATATCTGAAGCCGCTCAATAGACCGATCCCACAGGCCAGTTTCGCGACGCCACCGCTGCCGCGGCAGCCGCGGTGCATGCCGGTACTTGTAGTCGTCCGGGCGCACCAGCCAGCCGAAGTGCCTGAGCGTTCCCTTTTCGATAGATTTTTCGGTCATGTGGAGCCGTCTTACGATGGGAGGATTTACGTGCTGTGTTCCTGGATGCTACAACAACAGCACAAGGGATAAAGGCTTGGGTTTCTACGTCTTTCCTAAAGAGCAAAAGCTTCGGGAGACGTGGATTCAGCGTATCAACAGGGCTGGACGGGGCGGCAGGTAAGACATCTTAATAAATGTATAGTGCCGCTTTGAAACTAAATAAGCGTATTGCGGTGGTTTTTTTATGTGAATGTTTAATCATGAAGCTTAGCATACCAAATAATATGATCTTTGCTCACTCTGCCTGCGTATACTCTTACCGGATAGCTCAGCCGCGGTTCGCGGTTGTGCATGCCGGTCATTTTTTAGCGCATCTTCCTTATTCTAGCGTTTTTTGTTACCGCTGCGTACTAATATTATTATTATTACGAGTTGTAGTGCTGAGGTCTTTTAGTTTTCCATGTTGCGCAAGTGCAGCACCGCGTACGCGGCTTGCGTTTTTTTTTTTACAACGCAAGTGGCAAGCATGCAGGCATAAGGGGAAGGCAAGCTCATTGACGAGGCTCTCCTAATAGCTCTACCGTACATCGAGACCTTACTTTTTAGAAACGACGTAACGTACTTCACGGCACGCTTGCAACAACTTACCCAGAACTCGTTGTGCCAAACGGCGATTAGCTTTCGCGGATCACCCTCGATGCAAACGGTGCCTCTGTAATCTCGTCCTTTCCGTAAAATAGTTATCTAGTGCATGCACGCGGCCGATTTCGCTGCACCTATGCAGATGAGTGGCACAAACAGCTGTATAATTTACCTGTGTGTGGCGTTGTCGAGTGAGGCTGAAAATTAAAATTACATTTGTCATTTGCCCTTGACTGATATGGAACTTTTTGTACGTTAATCAAGAGAAAGTGATACTGTTGTCTTGCAGTGGTAGCATGCAGACTGGACATTTAAAAGGAACCTGAAAACGCAGTAGGTGATGTTCAGTGTCATATGAAATAATGCTGGAACTTTTTGTGCTCAGGTTCTCCAAGTTTACGCCTACCACGGGACACCGAGTATGCGGTGCCCACTTCGAAGGAGGAAAAAAGACTTACATGAACAGAGTGCCCACAATCTTCCCGCTGAGACCGCAAAAGGTGGAAAGGAGGCGACCACTCATAAGGACACAGGTAATTTGAGCGCAAGCAATGCAGAGAAATAGCATTACGTTGTTGCATATGCACCACTGAATATTTTGTTATGGCTTAATGCAGGCAATGGCTACTTAAGGGTTGCGCTACTGCGTAAAAAAAGCAATGATGCCGAGTAAACTTAAACTCGTGTGAAGGTATAAAATGCAGTATTGGAAATCTCACCTGCAGCTGCACAGTGTGTTGTAAAAGTCACTGAAACACATGGCTTTCTTTTTTCATTTTCCCTGACAGCCGGAACTTCCCAACAGTCCAACTGTGGCACCCCAGCACGACCCAGAAGTCTCAGGCTCTGCCATCACTAGTAGCAGCAGCGACAGTGAAGACACCGCACAGCAAAGCACTCTACTCATGGACCATGCCTACAGCAGCCAAGAGTCAAGCTATGACCAGCTTGCCAAGAAAGTTGCTTGCCAAAATAATATAATAACTGAGCTAGCAGAAAAGGCTGAAGCTGCTTACGCGCATGTTGAAGAGCTCAACCGCCAGCTAAAACGCTCTCAACAGGACCACGCTGAAGCAAAAAAGCTATGTGACCGCCTTCAGCAGAAGAATAGGTGCTTGCGGCTTGAGCTATCCTGTATGCAGAAGAAAGTCAAGAGGTGCAAGGCTGAAGCTACACAAAAGATTGACATCACGTATGAAGCCCTTGTAGAAGATGAAAAGAAGCTGCGGTACTACACTGGCTTTACATCTATTGGTGGAACATACAAACATCTGCATGCTGCGTACTCTATAAAAGAACCCCGGGCAGTGTCAGACAGTCGGTGCCCGTTGTCCACGCAGAAGCCAGGCCAATGAACCAGCTGCACGTATTAATAACATAATATGCCTCCACTGCATGATGCTCGTACCCGATG
Organism: Rhipicephalus annulatus; assembly: GCA_013436015.1. Taxonomy (NCBI): domain Eukaryota; kingdom Metazoa; phylum Arthropoda; class Arachnida; order Ixodida; family Ixodidae; genus Rhipicephalus; species Rhipicephalus annulatus. The sequence continues at coordinate 536,415 of WOVY01002262.1, read as the reverse complement.
AGTAGTAGTAACGACGTGTGGACTAGTTGGTGTGGTAGCATCATGCAAAAAAGCACAAAAAACACTGAAACGCAGCAGTAGTTCTCATGAGAAGAAAAGAGAAGAAATCGCTCGCCCTGTTTTCAGGACCTTACCAGTACCAAATCTTTAGTCACATGATAGTAATCCCATGACAGGGACTGCACTTTACTAGTGCTGAGATAATCTTCACTGTTGCACATACTGCACACAGTAAATACTCTTAAGAGAAAAAAGCTTAGCGAAGTAGAAATTACAAAGACCATAAACAACAGGTCTATAACAACGAAAAAAAATAACTGCAATGAAATAACGCAGGACCACGACAAAAGCCATAATAAAAAAGCAATCCATGAAAAGAATATTGATTATTTAAAAATGCAGCCAATGCATTACTGTACCGCAAGAATGCAGTTTTCTAGGCGATGCCGTCCTCCAACCACACGAACCTGCAGCTCTCTGGTAACTTCATGTACAGAGGTAAATACTGTTAACAACGCACGAACGCGTGGCTTTCGATACGTGCAGCACAGCCTGCTGATAGCCACTGGCGTAACCAGCGATATTAGGTGACGGCGGTGCGGCGGCTTCCCATGCGAAAGCTATTGCCCATGCTTCCTTTTTTTGGGGGGGCGGGAGGCAGGGAGAGAATCGACACCAGAAGTCCCTCACCACGACCGTCGCCAACACATAAAATAAACGATATCTGACGCTGATAACCAGCGAAGTCTGGATCATTTTCGCCTTTGGTATGGTTACTACGTTCCCCTTTCTTTATTTCGGAACTATATACCAAAGGCAATAAAAAGACAGCACTAGTTATCAGGGTAAGATAACGTCCCTTGTTGGCTCCGTATCCTTACATGCGGCTCAACCGACAAGTGCGAATGACTGATGAATGCGTATCACAGCTGCTAATGGAGAGCGGCGCGTTTGCATATTCACGTGCGCGAAACATGGGACGCTACAATGTCAAGAGTTTTCAAAATATAGCGACCGCGTCGTTCGGTGGACTAAAATCAGAACGCCACCCAAATTAAGAATTTCAAATATTATTACTACCAAATGCTGTATGTTGAACGCGACACTCGTGCACGTAAGTGCCGTAAGACACGAAAGGTTCGGCGCCGCATATAAAGCCTGTCCCCAACAGCACGTCACTGTGCAAACAAACGTTGCAATCCCCGAGATGCACATGCGAAAAAAACAGTCGCGCAGAACAACCGCTTACATACATCACTCAAATGAAAACGGTACTCAACAGGCAATGAACGGGTGGCTGTCCTAAGTCCCGCCGAAACGAAGGAGTAGCAGGCACTTATGACCGAAATTCGCGCCGCCTGTTCCCATTAACAGACAATGTAGGTATTGAAAATACTCACATGACGACTTTTTCTTGCTGGTGAAATCGGAGAGACGTCCGCGAAGCTCCGGCGCAGTACTGAAAAAGCGGCGGCCACTGCGTAGTCGCTGTAGTCTGGTTGACCGATTGACTACAACTAAGATGGCGGCGGGGCAACTCCGGAAAACCGGCGCATGCGCTGATCGGCTGGTGGGATCGGTCTATTGGCGCAGTCACGGGAGGCATGCTGAGGCGTACCTTCAAAAATGCTTTTTGTAATATCAAACGAAGCGCAAAATGATCCTAGATATCTGCCTTCCCGGTTATCAGAGTGCACCCCCCCACCCCTTGAAACATTTGGCCTACTCCCCTGAGGCGCTCCCAGAGATGCCTTGCGTCGATGTAGTGAAGATTCAGGCGTAGTTTACTTGTGCTTGTACGTATTTTTATATAACTAATTGACCATAAGTTATATATACGCCTTCTCCGCTTCAGGTAGTTTGCGCCAACGCTTGGCGTGGCTGCGACTTTAGAGGAAAGTTCTCCATTCTCGGAAATCACCTTGCGTTCTCGCGCTCCCGAAACGTCGTCAACTGTCGCAACTGCGGCCGGCGAATCGTTCGCAGGGACCTGTGTCAACACGCCGGCACCGGCGGTTGTTCCACTACGTCCACACCGGACGCGACGGAAGACCGTACGCTAGTCTGGTCACCGCAGTTCGTCAAGTGGAGCCGGCAGTCGGTGGTCCCCGACTGGGAACAAGTGTCTGCGGTGCGGACGAATCTTGTAGCCTCAGCCACGTTGAATGGTGTGGGTCCATCCGTCACCGTCCCTACAGTGGGCGCCAACCACAGAAACTGGCCCGGCCGAGCTCGCCCCACACTCCTAGAGGCCCCCGAGCCATCCGCCCATCTTCCAGCAGGCAGCCTAACCCTGCTGGCTGGCACCCTGTTGGTGAGGCTTCCGGACTGTACCCCACCCTTGGGCGACGTCCCCAAGAAGACAACCGACCGTCCGATGCATAGCTCACGGGTCGAGTATTTTGGCAGTGACTAGCTGGTGGTTGACGGCTTCCGGCTCGTGATGTCCGCCATGATCTTTTACGACTTTCCGCAGAACACGAGCTGCCCATGTTGCAACTCGCCCACCGCTTTGGCGAAGCTGGTCGTCTTCGAGCTGCTGGTTAAGGATGACGTGAAAGGAAACTACGGCCGCCGCAAGTGGCTTTCCTGGAGTAGCTTGGCTCTGACCCTCAACGCGTGTGCAGTGACGACAGCATGTCACTCCGAACTCGCAATTCTCCTGGACTCACGTTGTGGCCAAAGCGCAAAAGGTGGACGAGAGTGGTCACCACAGAAGCCGTCGACGCTCAAGTATAGTCTTTGAGTGCTTCCTGGCCTTTGGCGTCGTTGGCGTCGCGATATAATTCAAGTGATATTGTCGCAACGTGCAAAGAAGAGGACACGGGGCTTCCTTTTTTCGTTAACAACAAGGCTCTGTTCACACACAAAAAGAAAGTGCGAGAGCTGACGCGAAACGTCATCATCCTTGAAAAACGCCAGAGACTGCCGCTCGTGGTGCTGGCTTCTTCCTCCTTTTGTGTTTAGGGCTAATAACCGTGACAATAGCATATTTTGTGCTGGAGTTCTTCATCTCGAATGGTATTCCCCCCCCCCACCACATATACTGCATTATGTATCAATGTATGACCGGCCGGTCATACATCGACGCAGCGTCCTCCTCAGAGAGACGTGTTTTGTCGTTTCAGACTTCTCGAATGTAACCTGAATAGAACCTTTTATCCTATATTCAAAGTGAAATTCCAGTTCTATGCTAAAAAAGAACACCCTTTTCGCGCTTGTTTCTGGTCATGCATGTTACGTTCGGGATATCTTCAGTGTAGGCTTTATAAAATCGCCTTCGATTTGCGCTGGCACGTGGTGTTAACTCGAGCTATTTGTTTTACTCTTAACTAATCCATTACGTTCAAATTCTTTTTTGCTGAAGACCCGTGGTATGATTGCAGAGTTGCATAGAACACCCTCAAAGAATTTTTTCTTCTACGAAATAATCATACGCCTCCCGCATGGGACTTCTTCTATTTCCGTCCCAAAGACAGGCCGTTAATTATCAAAAAGTCGACGTGACTGAGCGCATGAGCAATGCTATCGCCCCGGAGCGCGATTCTCGAGGGTTCCACCTTGGAGACGTATCTACAACGGAGCGTTTTAAGGCGGGACCACACGTACGCGTACAACGTCTGAATTTCTGACGCAGCGCCGAGCCCTCTCTGCATCGAGAAGGAAGGCGCGAAACGCTGCGCGCCCACTCCCTCCTTAGGGAGAAGGCGTCGCGTCGAGGACACGCTGCAACGTCTACGTGTGGTCAGTCCAATAGTCGGAAAAAAAAACTCGCTCACTGGATTTTGTGCCGATGGGTTGTGTCCCCGCGATCTCCAACGACAGTGCAGCTCTGACGACTGGGCTCCCCATACGCCATCTTCTGACACCGTCAAGAGTTCTCGCCGAGTGGTGCCCCGTCCTCGGACTCCTGCAACCGTGTCCATCTTTCCTATCTCCTCCTTACTTCCGTCATTTTCTGTCGTTCGCTGTCCCTGTGCTTCGCTCTCTCCTTCCTCTTTCTCTATTTTTTTACTTTTTAAATCTATTCTTTTAATCCCTCCTTTACCTCCATCCCTCGTAAGCTACTGTTCAGGTGCCCTCCCCCTGAGAACCAGTTACGGGGCTCACTTTTCTCTTTTAATTTAAAATCACTCGCTGAGAAGAGTCGAAAAAGCGGGGTATCCGGACGTCATGGCGCTGTTGACTGTGTCGATGCACCGAACCCTCCATAACATTAGTTTAAAGAGAAAGTGGATAAAATTTGCAGTAACAGGACGCCTAAACAAACTTGACAAGTGTGTTCGTGCGTGTGAACAAGTTCAGGAGCTTGATATAATGTTGTAGGAAACAAATCGACGTGACAATTAAATGGACACTCCGTACATGCTTCCGTCGTCGCCGTCACGGTCTATATAACGCGAGAATCGATATCTTTTCTACGCGTGTCGTTTTATCTACCCGCTAGTAAAAGCTCGCAAACGCTAACAACGAACGCGGCTGGAAGATTGATGGAACAAGTTACACATATCTGTCACACGGAGGGCACATGCGATAACAACAATTCGCATGCGAGGCTCAACCAGAACGGATGTGCCCCGTCCGTATTTAGCTCGATGACGGATTATGGAACGCCAGGGTAGAGGGGCTGTGGGGCTTGCGCTGCAAGTGTGAAGTTTGGTTATAAGGGCGCGATCGCGAGCCCAGGAGAGCCCACATGACCGGCCGGTCATACATATGCTCCCTAGCGAGCGCTACCTCGGCAGGCGTCAGCAAACAAACAGCTCGAGGTATACATGATCTGAGCGTGTCGTGCGAGTGCTATTTCAGCAGGTGCCGGCCAAGTGCTCGAGCTACCTGCAGTGTATATGATGTGAGCACCTCGTGCGAGTGATATCTCGGCAGGTGTTAGCAAACGGCTTGAGCTACCTGCAGTATGATCTGAGCGCGTCGGGCTGTGGCCACTGATAAGACAAACTGCAGGAGACCGCTTATCTCCGATGGGCGGCCGTATTCCCATATGCGAGCATTTCTCAGTTTCGCGAGATGGAATGAAATAGTTGGCTGCTAGGCTATTTCGTTATATCGTTGCAAGATATTGCTGCTTCATCCTTTCTGGTAATGAATAAATGATTTTTTTTCAAAGAGCATCAAAGAAATAATTTTTTTAAAAGAACAAATATTTCTTCTCAACCAACTCTTGAATCTTGATGCTACCTCTCGCGCCGCGACATTGATGCGCCGTCTCCGGAGTTCGAAACAACGGCGCATTGGTCTACATGGCACTCCGTTACGAATTGCTTCGATCAGTTCGAGGATGCCAACCATAAAAGCCACCTCACCGGTTCCTGCGGCCTAGGGTCAAAAAGCTGCATTTTCTACTGCTGCAGTTGAGCCCGGTTCAGGGAATATGTCATCCAGATGATAATAGTGAAGTCAGCTGACTTTTCCCTGTTTTTTCGTAAGTGCCGACAACCATTGAAACGCTGTCGACGAATCTCATTGGCTAACGCTCGTTTTCGGCAGTTATGTCCTTCCTAATGCTTTGCCAGCACCCGTTGAAATGAGTCCCCCACTTACTAACGAAAAAGCACTGACCGGAATAGAAAGGCGCGTCGCATCCCCTCAACGGTGTGGCTTATGTTAATGTACCTAAACATATGTGGCTTTGTATATCTTCCAAGTTAGAAAGAAAAATGGCGGCAGACGCTGGCTGCGCTTTAGAGAGCCGGGAGAGCAGGCAGTTCTCGGTACTTCGGTAAAACAGAAAAATTCAGCGACTTTGTAAAATGTCAAAACTAAGCACCCTAGTCAAAATTACACAAATCGGACATTGCTGTCTTGAAATAATGTTTTTTGGTGGTGAGATGGTTTCAGCCAAGCTCTCTCAAAACAGAATGTGCAAACATGAAAAGTCACTTCAAATACTGCTCTTTGGGCACTTTCATTATCCTCAATGGCTGCAATAAACAGGCCTAACCCCCACCAGAAAAAAAATACGCAGCAAGTTTGTGGCGTCAGCCATTGTGGTGGCGCTATTGGTTAGAAGAGGAAGAAGGCACCCCGGTTGGGAGCACAGTGTCGCGCCTGCGTTTTTGTACTCCCGTGAGCAGCCCAGCTTGGTAGCCAGCCTTTTATCTCTCCTACAAAAAGGTGTACAGTATACTATAGCAAGCACATGGCGTTTGGGCCAAAAAAGGTCACTTTTCCTGGGGGCCAACCTAATGATCAGTTAAAGCTTGAACAAAACTTTCACCACCATGTCCTGTGCTACCAGCGCCCGCCTGGTCAACAGCCGCAACAAGTCAAGTCAGCTCCGGCAGTGCGGGAGCGTGATAGCACAAAAGACCATTTCATGCTCGTAAATGAACAAGGAATGAACCCTGAAATACTGAAGAGGTGACTGAAAGCGCGACAAAGACAGCCACCATGTAGTCACTTCCGCCGATTCTGTACAATATACTTTTCAATGTGCCGCTTCTGTTTCACGGTGGTATCTGTGCAGGGCCGGATCATGAAGAATTGGGTGGCCACTCAAAAAGGAAAATTAGTCACGCTGCGTAAAGCCAAGGCTTTCTTCTGCAGATGCCCATTAGGCCTCCACCATTCTGCCGTCAATGGCATTGGGTGCTTTGCCCCACGGGCCATTCTGTGCCTGTGGGAAACTGTCGAAGCTCTCTGTGTCGTCGAACGACACGCGTCCTTGTCTGTTTAACACACGCAGAAAGAAAACGTTTTTCTTTCCCTTTTGGAAACACGCCTCGGCTCTTTTCCGAAATAAAAAAAAACGTAACCAGATAACTGCGCCGAGCACAGTATTGCTATAAAAGTACTTAACTACAGAGATACGAATGCATATTTCAAAATTATCTCGATTCAGAAAGAGATACTCAAGAGTATGTATCACAATACTGCCTGCCCAAAATAGGTGTAGCAAGATTTTTGCAATCTACCTAGTTTCACATGGCTTCCGTGAATGACCCATGAATCACTAAGGCAATGCAAAGTGACTCTGACATATCATAACATGACGTCATGTTGAATAGCGTCATAATGCCGTAACAAATTTCATTGATCGGCGATATCATGGTGACGCCATCACGTGATAAGCTATTGTGTCACTGGTGCTTACGGCGCAGTGTTCAATGAAGCGTTTCAAGATTTCGCTCAAAAGAAAGGCAAGGTACACCAAAGTGAACGAACAGTGCGCTATTGTGTTGTTTACATGTTAATGCAATCACCCATAAAACGAAATGTGATTCTCAGCTTACAGCAGCTGATCAGACGCATGTGTGGCACACAATAGACTTGCTTTACCAATATGCACATCTTTTTTATTCATTAAAGAAATTACTGCACATGCTATGCACGGGCGTAGCCCTGAACGAATGAATGGACTTTATTTAAGGTCCGGCAGTTTTACCGGGTGAGGTGGGGGAAGAGAGGATAAACCCCTGTCCCTTACCACTCTCCGTTGATTATGATGGTGGTGCCTCAGGTCCTTGCACCCGGGTGGCATCTTCAGCTTGCTGGACGGGCCAAAGCTGGTCGGCAATCTCGTCGCTTGTGAGTGCTGCCTCCCAGCGGCAGCGCAGCTGACGCCGCCGATCGGCAACAGCCCTGCACAAATTTTTTTCCTGTGAGGTCCCATTGTGCATTATGCGTGCTTGTATATGTACGCCGATGACATTGCAGTGTTGAGTAACTCAATGGACGAATTGCAGTTCATGATTACTGAACTAGACTACAACCAAAATTTAGGCGATTGCTTTCGTTTATTTTTTTGCATTCGTCGTGTCAATGTTGCCGACGTCAGCTTTTTCGTAACGCTCTTGTGTTAAAGTTACCAGTCTTTTCTCGCCATCTCTGGGTAGATATAAACTGTCAATCACCTGTGACCAGTATTGTATTCGATACCAAAAAAGGTAACTAAATACGTTACAACTACAAAAAAGGAACGCGTTACCGCCATACGTTACCAACAAAAAAGTGTAACGTGTTACCATCACATTTACCGAAAAAAGTAACGGACGTTACCTCTTCCGTTACTCAGCAATAATGAATATCAATCATTTTGTTTTTCCTGCAGGAACCCTCAGTAAGAATATTTTAAAGCACACACTTACTTTTCACACAAAAAGTTTAAGCCAAACGACGATTTCACCCAAAATGTTGATAATAAAATTGTTTGTGCAAAGGCACTGAATCTTAGTAATGTCGTAGAGCATATAGTTAGTTGCCTCTATAGTTGCATGTGATGGCTTCAGACTCTAGCACATGGTGAATTAAGCTATTTGTCTCAACGTCACATCACGAACAATATGAGATTCAATTATCAACGCCTTAACATGAATTCCCACAAGCTAATTGATTGATTTGTGGGGTTTAACGTCCCAAAACCACCATTTGATTATGAGAGACGCAATTCCCACAAGCTAGCCCAGTTATCTGTTCTCTTAAGGATAATTGCACTCGGCTAAAGACGCATCACTGGACTCTCAAAAAATTTACGACAAATATTTCAGTGTGCTTCTCGTGACAAAATAAACGCGCAAAGTTTGCAGTAAAAATGGGGGAAAAAATAACCAGCCGTGAGCAGGAATCAAACCTACGACCTTTGATTCCTGCTCACGGCTGGTTATTTTTTCACCCACTTTTCTTTCTTCTTATTTACAATACATTTGTTGTAATAACTTCCCCTATACATTCCTTGGCATTATTGTCTGTTAGATCTCATATATTATTGTGTCAAAACTTGAAAAAACGAGCCCTTAGGTATACACCTCTTTCCTTTAGATATAAATAAATAAATAAATAAATATATATATATATGTATATATATATGAAAACAATGAACAATGAAGTGCTAACATAGGACCTGGAAGTAAAAGTTCAAAAAAATCAAGCAAGTAGAAAAAATTGTTTTGTAAAGGACTGACGTTTCGGCCGCGGGACCGGCCTTCGTCGGAGTGATCACATCACTCCGACGAAGGTGATCGCTCCGACGTTGTCATCACTCCGACGAAGGCCGGTCCCGCGGCCGAAACGTCAGTCCTTTACAAAACAATTTTTCCTACGTGCTTGATTTTTTTGAACTATATATATATATATATATATATATATATCATTTAGCTGCTTGTACTTGACGTACGTCAGGTCTGTGTCTTTTTTAGTTTCAACTTCGTCTCTTTGTCTACACTTTAAAGCTTTGTTTCATTTACAGCTTTCCTGTTTTTAAGAACGTTTTTGTGGCCATTAGCTGCATTTCTTACAAGTAGGCAAATGAAGGGGAAATGTTAATGCTCCGCGTACCTGCGGCCTTATGCCGCCCACGTGTGACGAGGTCAAGGAGGTGCCAAATTACCCAAAAGGGCCTTCCGGAGTGTCACTCTTCGACCTCTAACCTTTCGTAATCAAGGGGACGTTGACTTTGAGGTGCGGCTCTGCAATTTGATATCCACCTGCCAGTGCTATTTGATTAGTGGAATGGGAGTGTGTTATGAGTAAAGACTACAAAGATTTTGGTGTCCGCTGGGCATACAAACCGTTTTAATTGCAAAACATTTCTTTGTGCTCTGCAGGCACTTTTGCGGATCTAACTATATTTCTACCTATCCACCTATCATCCGGCTACGTCGGGGTGCTTCGTAATCACCCGATTAACTTGTCATAAACAAAAATCTGTAAGGTACGGTAAGATGACCTGACGAATATGAATCGCTGGTCATGACATGAGTAATGTGACAATACCCGTGGCGTACGTCGTCAAACCCTTTCCGCCTGACACTTGTGCCCCGTGCACGTATACAACGGGTGGTTATGTGCCATAGGTAATAGCTTAGCTAGGGTGGCACACCAGGCTTGTGCCCCTCACCCTCCAATCCTGAAATTTACAAAAATAGAACACTTTAAGAAAGTGGCCGCCCCCTACCCCTTCTTTCTTCTCGCCACTTCAGGTGGAAAACTAATACACCACCAAGCCTTCCAGCAGGTTGCGGCTAAAGTACCACAACGCAAGGCTCCTGCTCCAGCCACCACTCGTCCTGGCCGGTGTTTCCGCGACGCCCTCAAGGGCAACTCCAACGTGGAACCCACATCAGAAGCCACACAGACAGCTGGTGCCTCGCTCCCTCAAGAAGATCTAAGGAATAGAGTGATGGCGACGCTGGCGGCTCTTCGCGCACTCCTAGACACCGTGGTGTGCAACCCAAAGACGCGCGAACTGTGGGTCGCGGCCTTGGCTGCCCATTAGGATATCAGCCACCATAGCTAGTGCATCGAAGAAGCCGCGGCAGCGGATCTTGCAGTGAAACGTCCGTTCCCTCAGCTGCCGTCACCCTGAGCTCACCCGCCTATTCTTCCAACGCAAAATCGAAGTTCTTGCATTTCAAGAGACGCGAGGTGGAGAGGGGAAGCTCAACCTCACAGACTACGTGGCAGACCACAGCACTACAGCCTGCGAGAGCAGCGCGTTCTTCAGCATGCATTGCCTGGACTTGACGCATCGTCCGAGACATTCGAAGGCGTCCATCTACGTTCACAGACGGCTTCCGCAGATGCCCATCGACGTCTCCGACATTCCCTGTTCGGGCGTCGAGTGCGCGGCAGTTAGTGTGTGTCGGTGCAGCAGACACATGTGTCGCGAGTGTTTACGTCAACACTCTATGAGAACGGGATCTCGTTCTCATAGTGCGACTCGCTGCGCGCCTCGGCGGTAACTCGGTGTTGTACGGTGACTTCAATTCAGATCACACGGCCTGGGGCTGCGTGCGTGTCAACGCCAGTGGCAGAACCCCCATGGATGCGATCGTGACAGCCAGTTTCTGCTTCCTCAATGACGGTCGCCACACCTTTGTGCGCCGCGGTGCCACTCGGAGTGCGCTCGATCTCTCCCTGGTCCCGGATGAGTGTCACTACTCATGGCGACGCACGTCGGACACCGAGGGCCCGGATCACTACCTGATCCTCCTCGAGCCCCATATGCCGGCGCGCCGCGCTGCATTGTTTAGAGTGTGGTGAACTTGCCCTGTTTCCGCAAACTGTGTGCTACATTGCCAGTCGCGGAAGGCTTCCTCCACCACATTGTTGAGTGCGCCAGTGCCGCCCCGATGGTGTGTCGAGTGCCGTCAGGAACACCTGTGCGAGACATCGAGCTGCTCAAACTTTGTGCAGCTCACCGTTTGGCCCAGCGCAGAGCAGAATGCTCGGATAAGGCAGATGACTGCACCATTTACAACCGCATAGACGCAGTGTGTCGACGCCATGCCCACCAACAACGGGATCGCGGCTGGTTCAGCCTCTGCCACACCTTTGATGATCTGCGCTGCCAGCGGCGTGCCTGGTACATTATCCGGGTGCTCATGCAACCATGAGTCTGCCGTCAAGCCGAGCTTTCCATCGCGGTGGCGCTCTCCATCTCCACCGTGCAGCTAGCCGAGTTACTGGCAGACACGTTCACCGGCCTCACCGTCAACGATGTTGCAGCTTCCGCCCCTCAGCTCCCAGAGCACACAAGACCAGAATGTTTCGCACCTCTCCGGTACTTCCCCACGCCAGCCATCGTCGTGGCCATAGCGGAGCTCTGCTCGGTGGTTGTTACCATCCCTGAGTTGCGTGCGTGCTTGACAGCCGCCCGCAATTGTCAATCAGCGCCCGGCAAAGACGGCATCACATATGAGATGCTGCGCAAACGTGGTGGCACCCTCCTGCTGCAGCTTCTTGGCGCCTTCAACACGACCTGGCACACGGGGGAACTCCCAGCTTCGTGGAAAGAGTCGCTGGTGCTCCCGATTCACAAGAAAGAGGAGGCGATGTTGGAGCCGACATCGTACCGCCCCGTATAGCTTTCATCGGCTGCGAGAAACGCGTTCGAGGCCATGGCGCTCCGGCGCTTACAGTGGATAGCTGCTGCACTTGATTTCCTTGCGGCCAACAAGGTGAGCCTGGTGCTGGTACACCCGTGGGACGAGACGCAGAACAGGTGGCTGCCACTCTTCCTAAACACGGAATAGGTCCCACTGCCCACGGAGCCCGTGCCACATCCGGGGCACTGGGACTTCTGGTCGCCAAACAAAGGAGATAAAGCTCGGGGAGCTCGCCGCTAGAGGATTCGTCTCCAGCGGGACCATTTGTATCGCGCTCGAGATAGAATAAGCTTTGCGCGATTTTGGTTTTATTAAAGATAATATTCTAGGGACGTGGCGTCTGTTTAGCGAATTGCGATTGCGCCGTGGCACATTGCATCTTTCGGTCTGAAGCATTGGAGTGGATGTATGGAGTAGCCTCCTTGTGTAATCATAAAAACAGTGTGGTGTATCAGTACAAACGCAACGCCGTTCAGTGATCGAGGCTGCCATAAACCTATAAAGCACATCGTATGGTCATGAGAAGGTTATGGTATATTTGGAATAACTGGCACATGACGGGTGTGTCCCACCGTGGTATCAACGGCGCTGTATTTCGTGCTGTCTTATATTTCCCTTTAACGTGGGCGTTATGAATATTTGTTGAAAACTCGGACGGACTTTGCTTGGACGAACACAACCATTAGGTTTTCTACGGGGGATAAATTGTGAGATTTGTGTATTCCTCCCCTATATATAGTTGCGTTATAAGCGAATATCACGTTAACACTTATCGAATTTTTTACTGTTTTGATAAACCAGGATTTACACAACGAATGGCCGAAGCTGTAAAAATGTATGTTCAGTTTTGTCGACGTACGCACGTACGTTTTAAGTAAACTCTATATAGTACGCCCGCAGTAATCTTCATTTCAGTTTTTGTCCGACTTCATCCGTCGAGGTTGTCATTAATATGTAAAGTAAAGTGTACAGTCATGAGAAAGATGAGCGTATGCAGTTCGGGTATTGACACTAGTGCAGAAATTGCACCTCTGTGGCATTATGTTCATTGTCGAGAGAATTTGCCCGCGAGTTTCTCTGAAGAGAGTGCCCTTAAGAGAGTGGCAACTTCTTGCTTCGCTTCTCAGTGCTTCGCTTGTAAACGCTCCTTGACTCGCAGGTGTGCGCAAGTTGCCCGATTCATTCGAAGCAGCTTCTGTTTTTTGTGTACGTTTTAGGGGCAAATCTCCAACGAGTCGTGTACTGAAAGGTAGACATGAGAGAGAAGAGCCTGGTCAGCCTCACACAATCCATCATCAGTCACGTCACGTGTATTGCAGCCTACGACAGATGGCTGCAACACGAACGCAACAAAACCAGCGCCATCAAAAGAGCGTACATGATGGCGCTGGGCCTGTTCGAGTCCACGAGCATGACGCGCCTCTTACAACTCGGGATAAACAAAACGCCCGAGGAAGTAGCCGAAGCGAAACGAACCGCTCAACTGCAGCGGCTGTCCACGACCGAAGCCGGTAAGAGGATACTGGAGGATCTGAGAATAGGATGCCTGGGAATAGGAAGCTGAGATGAAGCTCCCCGTCCCCGAAAAGGCTGACGCCAGATGAAAACCAACCCCATTCTGAAGAGCATGGATTTCGAGTACAACAAGGGAAGAACAGTGGCGAGGGCCAGGGCTATTATCGACCAGCACGCCAACGACACGCACGTGAAGTACGTGCACGCGGCCCAATACCAACAGAACGCATTCGCAGTGGTCATCGAGACGTCGACCAGCGCAACAAGGACGGAATCGAGCATGAACAATTCTAGAGCAGAACAAGCGGAGGAGGTGCCGACACAGCCTGCCACACGGTGCTGAGTGACTCTAGACAGGTGGTGTGAAACTTCGCCAAAGGTCAAATATGTAAAGAGGTTGAGCATATATTGCGTGCTGCCAAACTTCAAGACAAAATAGGAATTAAGTGGTTCCTAGCGTACGTGGGTGGCGCATAGAAACGCAATGACAACCACAACGAGGCGGCACACGCAGCGGCGCGAGCGCTAACCAACCACGCCCCGGTGACAGACCGACCAACGTGAATGGTGCCAAGCCAAGAACAGCATGACGGACTACAATGGCCTCACGAAAACATACGGCATGGCTGTAGGTCTTTCCCATTCCCGCAACCGCGCCTGGGTCGAGTGGAGGCGGTACTACTGAGACAGCTCCAGACTAAATCACTACCGAGCCCTGCACTGATGCACCGCAAGTACCCCGAGACATACCAGACCGACAAGTGCAAGGTCTGCTGGAGGAAGACGGCAGATCATACGCACATCTTGTGGGACTGCATAAAACACACAAAGGCCGCAAGATCAAGAACAATGCCGTCGCGGCTTGATGCGGCCGCGAAGAGCTACGACCAGGGAGAACAGCTTTGGGCCGTCCAGCAGGTCCTCGGGGCTCTCGAAAGGCAAGGACCCAGTGAGCCGGCAACGGCGAGCGGAGACTCGCGCCGAGTAACGGCAACACCGAGGAAGACGTAGACCCCCGCCGGGACGGGCGAGCGCCCAACTGCAGGCACAAAAAAGGTTTATTCAATCCATTCCCTTAGCCGTCGGTCGTGCGTCCGCGATGTATGTAGCAGTTGTAGTTGTAGGTAGCCTCCGCCACCGCCAGACTAGAGGAGCGGCACGCTGGCACTCCTTTGAATTGAGGAGAAAACCAGCGCACGTGAACCATAAATAAAAAGATAGTTGTTTTGGATGAACTAACCTGCTGAGACGACTATCGGAGACTTTTTATCCAATAAAGTTTGACTTGAATTATATGTTTACTAAAAAACGACTAGTAACCAAAGGACAAACTTTGAGCACTATCTGACCAGAATAAGTTGCCACATTAAACTCGCTGGGCGTAACCCCCTTGGGTTTAGCAAGGTTTTGCGAGGTTGGGCTGCAGTGCCATGCGGTGGTGAAAGGTGGTAACTAGACACGAAGCGCAGCTAAGGTAGCCACCTTACCGACGGAAAGTTCAAAGACTTAAAGTTCTCTATAATATATATCACGATAAGACTGGGCTAATTAAAGAGCGGTATCTAAAGACGCCTAGTTATATGTCCGAACGGAAAGATCACTTATATAAAATTAGAGAATATACCTGTAGATTGAATGTCCTTAATTACTCTTTCTTTCCAATTTCTATTAGTGACTGGAATGCGCTAAAAATACCAATATTCTCTGATTCTTATTTCCTAACAGCTATTTAAACAGCATTTTGAGCTGCTAAAATAACCCATATATTTAACGTTGGCTTTGTACTTCTCTTGGTTGTTGATTTTTATAGTATAATTACTGCTTTTGTTGTATAATGCCGTGTTTTGTACTATTGTTCTAATGCTGTACTACAAGTGTTAATTTCTCCTGTATACTCTAAGGCACGATTTATTTGCCTTTAATTTTGCTGTTTTGTATTCCATTTTCTACTGTAACTCCCCTACAACAATGCCCAATGGGCGATGTAGGTACTTGTAATAAATAAATAAATAAATAAATAAATAAATAAATAAATAAATATTTAAATAAATAAATAAATAAATAAATAAATAAATAGCGCAAGTGGTAATTCAGTGCGAGCGTGCCACTCCTCTAGCCCGGCCGTGCCACTCTCTCATTTAAGCCGGAACGGGCAGGATTCGCAACGCAGGTGCTCGGCACCAAACTGCATACCCGGCTTGCCAGTGGCGTCGATGCTTGTCTGCACTGGTTCTTATATCATGTGGTAATCTTGGAAAACCATCAGGCTGACGCCCTGGTGAAAGAAGCAAATCACTCTGCCGTTCCTGAGTGCCGTACCGTGGTTGCCTCAGACTTTTCGAGGCTCACATTGAGGAGGCTGTTGCTACGCTGCCACCCTAGCAATCGTGTAACAAGAAAGAAACCACCAACCTGGCTGCCTGACCGGGGTTTATCCAGGAGGGAGAGGTTCCTGCTACTTCGCTTACGCATTGGCTGCTCCTAGCCTGCAGCCCGGCGTCATCGGTTTGGCAGAGCATGGTCTCCGCATGCGTGCACTGCGTGCGGAGCAGATGAAACCATCGAGCACTTGTGTGTTTGCCTTGCGCTTCGCACACAACGCGGCATCTTGTTCGCCGCACTTCGTCGACACGGTCTGCCCGCGGCTACACAGAGAGACCTTCTCTTACCTGCACGGCACCACACCCAGGTTTTCAAGGTGGTTCTTCGCCTACTTGAGGACACAAGACTAGGAATTGCGCCGTGCTGCCGACGGGGCTGCAGAAATTAGGTTCTGCGCCGGTCCGGAGCAGCACCTAATTTTCTCTTCCTTTTCTAACCACTACCACCACCACCACCACACTAGACTAGACAACCGGCTATAGAAGCCTCCCGCCACGTCCTTCGTCATGGACGCCATTTATCTTCTCTCTTCTTTCCCCTACAGGCGCTGAGCCGTGCTCCCAATTAGAGCGGCAAAAGTGTCGTCTTTCCTTTCCTGAACCCGTCTCTTTCTCTCTGTCTCTCACCTCTCGTTTAGTCTTTCGAATGTCCGCTGGATGGCGGTACTTTTATATGATGAATATATAGTTACGAGGCAATGGGCATCGCTCCGCCGTCGTAAACAAATCCACGAAAAAGAAGCATACTCACCACGAGAGCGGCTCGCAGACCTGGGGTGTCACACCTACCTGTATATATTGGAAATACACTCGTTTCTCTCTTCTGTGTGTGTGTTCTCCCCGTAACAAATTGGTGGAGGTGTAACAATATGATGAAAAGATGTGAGATGGTGGTACTTGGAGTGTTCACTAGATGGACGGTCGGATAGACATAGATGCACGGACGAACGCAGAGACGGACGGACGCACTCATAGATGGATGCACGACGCATGGACGGATGCACAGACGGAGGAGTGCACGGACGGGTAGATCGACGCACGGACGGTCGCAGAGACGGACAGACTGAGGCGCGGACGGACTGATGGACGCTTCGCACCACTCATCATCTTGCAATCTGTGGATGTGCTGTATTTTTTTCAGGGGCGAAGCTCCCTATGTCGTGGGTCGTGCACGCACGTTATATGTAGTATTAGTAGGTAGCCACCTTTCGTTTAGTCCTTGGAATGTCCGCTAGATGGCGGTAGTCTATATGATGAATATATGATGAAAAGATTCGAGATGGCGGTACTTGGAGTGTTCATCAGATGGACGAACGGATGGCTGGACGTATGGACGGACAGACAGACAAGCAGACGGACGAATGGATGGACAGACGCATGGATGAACGCAAAGACGAACGGACGGAGGGATGGATGGACGAATGCAGGGACGGACGCATGGACCGACGGACAGACACGCAAACAGACGGAGGCATGGCTGGGGGGAAACAAGAATGAACGGACAGACGGAAGCATGGACGGGCTGATGGATGCTTCGCTCCACTCACCGTCATACAGTGCGTAGATATACGGTGATTTTTATCTGACATGAAAGAGGGGTTGAAAGCCCCTCTATCCCAGATTTACTCAATTACATCAGTTGCAAAACTGTGTTTCGAAATTCAGACATGCAGTTAACCCAATTTTCGGCAGTTATCTAATATTTACGCTGCCTGGGAGCGTTAACACAAAACTCAAATAATGCGTTTAAAAGTGCGCGTGTGTGTCAACAGTTGGTGCGACAATCAGCTCACTCCTGACAGGTGTGTCCGGATTTCAATACATAAATCCCATGGGGAGCTTTGCAACTGATATGATTGAATAACTTTGCCTTCAACCGAGGCCATGATGATCTGAATGCGTTGCATTTGCACAGGCGATGCCGCGATGGCGGCGGTGTTCAGCACCAATGCGGCTGTTTCCGCGTCGCTGGGCTAATAGCGTTCCCTTTCAGACCACGCGCGCGGTCAAACGTGCATCAACGCTCCGTCAAGGATTAAAATGTCAACATGCAGTGAGAAACAATTTTAGTTAGTGGTTTTGTTTCATGTTGTTCTTCTTTTTGAAGTGCTCGCGCAACAAGTGTCTCATTCTCATTGACGCTACCTGTGACTGCAGATAAGGCGATCAGGCGCCTGCGGCAGTGGCCGAGTACGTACAATTATTCAAAATAGGATAGAAAACGATTCATGTGAACAGCGCGTGTGCTTCACTTGGATCTTGGTCATGACCACAATCAAACAGAATATTGTTGAGAAATAGGAAATTGTTTTAAGGGCGAAGCTCTGCTTAGTCTAACCTTGTCAAGCGTAACAGGCTAGACAGACAAACAGACAGACAGACTTACAGACAGACGAACAAAGGTACACACAGATGGACGCTACCCCCCCCCCCCCCTCATCATCCACTCCGTGAATATGCTGTGATTTTTAACACGATGTTTCTTGTTTTCTTATTTAAAGCTGACAAGAATAACTTACGAGCATGAAATGCGCACGACAAAACTGCTTAATGAATACGTCTAGAATGAAAGAAATAGGCATCGCTTTCAAGCATAAAGAGTGTGAAAGCAATGTGCACAAAATGCATAAATAATATCGCACCTTCCGTATAGTGTTCACATGAGTGAGCTTTACCAGCCTTTTTGTGAGGTGATGGGAAAACGAAGTGTGTGGTAAAGTGAATGCTCCTTTTTACTTGCCTTAACATTGGCCACGAATATCTTACTGCAAATGCTTCTATTTTCTGACGGCTCCCAGTTTCTTCCATCGATGATGAGCTATAAATAACGAGAACTAAACAGTTTATTCACGACAGCTATTTGACTCAAGTGAGTGAGTGAACCAACTTTATTCACAATAGACGACGTGCAAGTTGTGTCCCACATTGGCGTCTCTACTCTCAGTGAGCTTTCGGGAAGCTGTAAAACTGTTCCAGGTAATTTGCTGTATATAGATATTGTGACACCCAACAACTAAACAAAGCATGTTGCTGCTAGGCTCAGTCGTGACGTGACCGCCAAAGAAGAAGCGTTTCACAAAACAGCTAAAAAGCTATGGACCATCTCCAAGAAAATAACCATAATAGGATGCGAAGCAGCAGCGGTGCGCACGCCGTTGACCCGGTTGCAACCGGCGTCGACGCGGGTGTTGAAATAACAGTTTGAAGCGAAACTCGTTGTAGCCTTTACTCGAGTAAACATTTCTTTCATACGCAAAGACACGGGAGGTGGGTTGGGTTTCGTGTAAGTTTCATCACGGATAAACGAGCCGAAAGAGTTTCCACTCGACGTGCGCACTAGCTTTGCGGGTGGGGGAGAGCGTGAAGCGAGAGATAAGTGTGTTGCGAGCGGGTGGAGAATCCGGCAGCTGCGGGCGCTGCGGCGAGCATACTGCGTGCGAGGGGAGGATGATGTCAACGCGCAGCTGCGGTGTGGCCAACTTGGCACCGTTCCAACACCTGCGGTGCGTTAGTACGTACATACGACGTTACACACGTGAGTCAAAGAGATGCTTCGCATGTAATAAAGTGTTACTTGCCACGCTACAATAAAGTACTTCGGCTTGAGCAGCTTCCTCTCATTGCAGCATCAGGCTCGTAGCCAAGGGACAGGTGCCAGGGCGCTAGGGTCCTGGACATTCCCCCGGAATTAAGAATAAATGGGGAGGGGGAGGTTTACCAGTGACAAATATTGAAAACAGGTGTATTTCAAGGCCTTCAAAGAGTACCCCCCCCCAAAAAAAATATTCTCTGCTACGGGCCTGGCAGGCACGTTAGCAGGTAGATGGCCACTTGCACTTAAGTTGAGGGAGCAAAAGCCTGCTCTTAGTTTACTGCTTCGTTTTACTGTGTATGAGTTGGATAATACTTTGAGGGGGAGGGCGAGTTCAAAGGAGAGCGGACACGTTTTTAAGGCACTCAAAGGTGGAGATTTCTTATGCGATAGCTTAAAAAAGCGCATTTTGTGGAAATTCCGGCTTCGGCGTCTTTGGCTGTGAGCAAAAATACATCTTGTGCGTAGCCCAAAAGTCAAGAAAGATGCAAATGAAATAAACAAGTAAAAAGTCTAGGTTTGAGTGGGGATCGAAAACAGACCATTGCTTGGCAAGCAGGTGTTCTACCACTCCGCCACGTCTCTTCTTGAAGACAGAGTTAAAAAAAAGTCCCTCTTGGAAATGCAGTGAAAATAACTCTTGCTTTCCAAACACATGCGTTATGTGTACAGGCTTAACAAAACAACGTCTAATATCGCAGTAATATTGCACGGCACAGGCGTATATTTCCATGTGGCTTCGGAACCTGTGGTTATCATAACGACTTTGTTGTTTAGAGCCGGCCCCCCTATTACAAAAGGCACACATGTTACGGCGCGTATTACCTTAGGACCACTTAGTGGGGGCATAGGCATCATTGGCAGTAACGACAGTGCAACAAACACATCGTTCCTGGCCTTACGCACGATTCTTTACTGCACAGTTTTTCATGTTTCATAGCATCGACAAGGAGCCGCGGACGCCAGCTGCCTTATTGTGGAAGCAAGCCTGATGCACTGTCATTGACGACACGTGTGGAGCTGCGGTCATCTTTCCGTTTTTGCACAGCAGAGATAGTTGCTCTGGCGATCCGCTAGACGGCTTCACATCGGCTGGCACCACCATATAAAGAAACCGGATCTCGCTGATAGGGATCATTGGCAGTGAGGACAGTGCAACAAAAACATCGTTCCTGGCCTTACGCACGATTATTTACTGCGCAGGTTAGTACAGTTAACAGGTTTTTTGCCGTTTGCTCTGTCGTTACAATGTCGTTGTTGCCATATTGTTGAGACTATCCCTTTCTGTGACTTGTCATTTTGCGCATATCTGTACTGCTTTGCTGATTTCTGCGCAATGCCTACTGTTGCTGAGCTGAACAAAAAAGTTATCGAGCTTGAAGCAGTACTCAACGAATGTCCTGATAATTTTGTTGACGCTATCTTTAACAAGTTCATCGTCAAAGCACAGCTATCTGCTGTTAACTTCTCTGAAATGAAAAAACAAATGAGCGAGTTCGAAACCAGGGCTGAGAACATGAATGACATCGTGAAAAGCTTGCAGAAAGATAATGTCTCTTTGATTGCGGAAAACAAGGCGCTAAAAGCACCAAATGCGGAGATATCCCGTAAAGTGGCGCAAATGGAACAATATTCATGGATTAACAACGTCGAGACCAAGTGCGTTTCGGCGACAGAAGGGGAAGACTGCGCGACGTTCGTGCTGACTATAAGTAATAAGATTAATTGTAAACTGGCACCCAGTAATCTCGACATCGTTCACCGTGTCTCAACAGTGAAAGCTGGTGCAAAGAACCTGCTTGCTCGCTTCTGCTCTCAGACGAAAAAGGCTGAATTTGTCAGCAAAGCTCGGAAGGCCAAACTATGCCTAAGTGACATTGGACTGCCCGGAGCTGCCAACAACCCTTTCTAAATTAAAGATAACCTCTCCCCCGAAAACAAGGCACTGTTTTTTCAGGCACTGGCTTTAAAGAAGGCGAACAACTGGAAGTTCTTGTAGACAGATGACTGTCAAATCAAAGCAAAAAGGACAACGGAGAGCAAGGTGCTACGCATCACCTGCGAAGCCGACCTGCCCAAAATCTGCTAGCGAACCATTTTGAATTTCAATTTCTTTTTCTGTTGCACTTAGGTCCATCCAAATATGGATACTTATTTATCAACAGATCATCTCAATTGCTTCCTTTCACCTGTCTCCCGCTCTGCGATTCATATTAACGCAAGAAGCATCCGTAACACTTCGATGACATACAGCTTCTTCTCTCTGCTCTTGACAATCTGTTTTCAATTATCGGTATCTCTGAAACATGGCTTAGCGATGATGACACAAATTTGTTTGGTCTCCCCTAATACAAGTCACGCATTACTCGCATAGGCCTAGCAGTAATCATGGAGGTGTCGCTGTTTTTATTAGATCGAACATACACTACATACAACGAGATGACATTGAGTTAATTGTAACTGACTGCGAAAGTGTTTGGGTACAACTTAACCACAATTTTCTTAAGCTAGACAGCAAGAGCTTTATCTTTGAATGCATTTATCAATCCCCATTCTCATCGGTCATAAATTTCTGTGACGCCCTCCACAAAGTACTATACACAGTATCTCTTAGTCATACAAATGTAGTGGTTATGGGTGATTTCAACATTGATGTACTTGACCTATCTTTTTCTAGTTATTTCAATTACTCCAGTGTTTATCAGAGTTTGGGCTATGAATGTTTATTCTATTTTCCCACACGCTGCATGTATGGTGCAAGTACCTTGATTGATCATGCACTGTTTAATCTATCACAAGCGCCGGATGCAGGGGTTCTTAATGTCGACATCCCTGACCATTACCCGATTTTTCACACTTCAACTGTATCTCTTCACCGACTAGCATATTTTACACCCGGTTTATTGTAGACAAATAATCGTTCATTGGTGATATCATGAACACTGATTGGTCGTCAGCAATACCCTTGGATGATTCACAAATTGAATTTTCACAATTTTCATCCATATTATTGTAACACATTCAGCGTCATACTGAAGTTCGCAAATGTAAAAAAAACATACGCCAGTCCTCAAAACCCTTGGATTACTGAAAAATTACTGAAAGAGCTGAGAGCCAAAGAGAACCTTTATAGAAAAACAAAATGGAAGCCTTTTAATTTAAAATTACTCACGCATTACAAAAAAATTTCAATGCCCTCACATTGCGTCTGAAAAATGCAAGTTCAAATTCAAATTCAGAATCAAATTTTATTGTTACTATGAAGTAAAGTCATTACAGACAGTATACAGAAGGAGGTCCCATAGTCGGAGACTGAATTGGGACCTCCTGTGCATGATGAACATAAAAACAAATAAAACATAGCTTCGACAGGAAGGGAAAAATTCCAATAATCATAATGATATAGGTGATCAAGCACATTTCATAATATAACGGAACCATGTAAACACGATATGTAAAAAGAAAAAAAGAAAAAATATATAAATATATATACACATATATACACACATACATATATACACACACATATATACACATATATATACACACATATATATACACACATATATACACACATACATACATGTGTGAGAGCATGCTTTAGGGGCTATGAGAATGAAGTGCTACGTGTTGTATTGGTTGACAAAGAGCTTTTTTAATTCTTTTGCAAACGAGTGTGGATTCATTACTTTTAAGATGAATGGAAGTGAATTCCATATGGAAAGTGAGCTAAAATGAGCGGTTTGTTTGCCATAGTTAGTCCGGGCTTTCGGTAAGATGAAGTTTTTGTGGTAAGCAAATCTAGTGTTGTTGGTATTGAGAAGTGAGGAGGACGGGATGATGGAAATGGGAAATAGCTCATTGATATGCTTGGATAAACATATGACTAGATTATACTTAACCATATCGCGCACTGTAAGGATGTTGTAGCTGTAGAATAGTTGTTTTGAATTGGTGTAATGTGAACTAGAAGTGACCATTTTAATTGCTTTGTTTTGAATAGTCTGTAACGGTGCGAGGTGAGTGTTGTAGGTAGTGCCCCAGGTAGTTATACAGTAGTTGATGTGAGAATGAATAAATGCGTAGTATAGTGACAAGAGAATGGAACGTGAAAAAAAAGGGCGAGACCGAATGAGGATGCGTATACCATAAGACAGCTTTTTCTTGACATCTAAAATATGAGAGTGGAATTTTAAGTTTCTATCTAGTTTGACGCCCAAGTAAACACAATCATTACTAGCGTGGATCGAATGATTTGGGATACTAATTGTGGGATCTGTTACTATCGATCGCTGATGTGATGAAAAGAGAATAAATTGGGTTTTTTGAGGATTGAACTGTAATTTGTTTAGCTTACACCAGTGTAGTATATTGCGAAGATCTGTGCTCAGCTTATTTATTAAACAGTCTATGCTATTATCGGAACTAAAAATCGTCGTATCATCAGCGTAGAGCAAATATTTACAGTGTATGATAAAATTAGGTAGATCGTTGATATAGATTAAAAACAAAAGTGGGCCCAGAATGGACCCTTGTGGTACTCCTATGTTCGTTGTTGTTTGTTTGGAGTAGGTACCGGAAATACTGACCGTTTGGTTTCGATTAAGGAGATAACTGCGAATAAATAACAGAGCAGGACCACATATTCCCATTGCTTCCAGTTTTATGAAGAGTATCTGATGATTAATAGTATCAAAGGCTTTTGTTAGGTCAACAAAAACAGATCCAGCTAAACTGCCATCGTCAATCGCCTGCTTTAGAAATTCAGTAAGATATAATAAAGCGAGATCAGTAGAATATCCTGTTCGAAAACCAAACTGAAAATCAGTAAGAATGCTAAACTTTTGAAGGTAATTAGTTAGGCGCTTTTCAAATAATTTCTCAATTACTTTGCTGAGGAACGGGAGCACACATATAGGCCGGTAGTTCGTTACCAATGATCGGTCTCCTTTTTTAAATACTGGGGTAACTCTAGCACGCTTAAGTTCGCGAGGAAAAGTCCCCTTTTTAAATATTAGATTAATGACATCTGCAAGAATGTCAGATATAGATAGAGCAATCAGCTTTATGTGTGATGGACTGATGTCGTCTAGACCAGCGCTAGTGGTTTTTAGATTCCGAATTACCGCGGTTACTTCATCGGCAGAAGTGGGGAACAAATAGAAGGACTGGGGTAAGCGAGTGATTTCGTAATCTAAAACTTGGTCCGATGGCAGATTGTTCAAAAAAAAGAAGTCACTGAATGTATCAGCAATGTCACGTGGATTTGAGTGCACAATGCCGTTATGAATTATTGAAGTAATGCTTCCTCGGTCGCCGTTTCTATTTAGAAAAGAATTTACTAATTTCCATTTTTTATCGGAGTTACTTCCACATTCTAATATTTTCTGTTCGAGGTATTTTCTTTTTGCTCTTTTTAAGTGCGCACAGAGATTATTACAGTATTTCTTGTACCTTGCTCTTAGCTTAACATTGAAAGGCTGTTTCTTGGTTTTTTTGTAAAGATTCTCGCGTCTGCGCATTGCTTTAAGTAATTTATCAGTTAGCCATGGGTTTTGAGGTGACGCAATGATCTTCTTGCATTTTTTCCTATGCGAATGGGAATGGAAGTAATGTAAAAGTAAAGAAAAAAAGCGCGAGAATGCTTCTTGAGGGTCGTTGGTTTCCCTTACAGCAAGCCAGTCTGATTTCGTAATGTTCTCGATAAGTGCTTCCTTATCCAAAACAAGTTTATGAAAGCATGCGGAACGACAAATAGGAGTTGAAATAGTTTTAAGAATAATGGGATAATGGTTGGTGATATCACTGGTAAGAATGCCTGCTTCAGGAGCGACCAGAAGGTTTGATAGCGCATGATCAATCAGTGAGCATCCGCCGTCACGAGAAAGACGTGTAGCTTGAGTAATTAGGCATTCAAAACCATAACTGTGATAGCAGCTAGAATATGTCGTGAAGTTAGCGGACGCGGTATCAAGCAGGTTGATATTCATGTCACCAACAATAACTACATTTTTATTTTCTGATGATATTGATTCAAGCACATTGTCTAAAGCGTTGCAAAAATCGGTAATGGAGGTAGAGGGCGAACGATAAATACAACCCAAAATAAAATATTTGTTGTCGATGTTAAGCAACAAATGATCAAATTCTACCCATACAGCTTCACAGTTTGGTAAATTTATTGCAAGGTCATGCCGTCGTTTGAATGCCAGGTTTGATAATACATAGATGGCTGCTCCACCATGATTGCTTGATGGTCTGTGTGCGTATTCAGATGAGTAGTTGGGGAAGCCGAAAAGATTTTTATCAGCGTCTGAAAGCCAAGTTTCGGTGATACAAATGATAGGAAAGGGCTTTGTGATTCTAGAGAGAAGATTTTGAATGTCGTCGTAATGTTTCCGCATACTACGAGCATTGAAATCAATAAGCGAACATGAGCTGTTAAAAAGAAAATTATCCAACTCTGAAGTGTTTAGGTAAACTGACATGGTGAATCAGATACAGCGATGGTGAAATAAACAACAGCGTAGGCGTGAAAAAAAAACAGGGATATCTAGATTATAAAAGAGAGATCAGATTCCTTAGCAATGCGGTAAACCTGACTGTTGGTAGTTTTCCTTGCCTTAATTGCACAATTCTCTGTCCATAAGAATTTCCAGTTATTGGCTTTCTTTAGAGTTAAAGCCTTGGTGAATAATGACTTATTTGTTGGCGTTAGGTGATCATTTACGTACACAGGGCTGTTGATTGCAGAAGAGATACCAAGATCCCCAAGACACAACTTAGCTTTACGTGCCTTAGAAATGAATTCATTCTTCTTCGAACGCGAGCAAAACCTGGCAACAACATTCTTTTTTTCCTTGACCTTCGTCGGGACACGGTGCACAATGTCAAGGTCAGAGGGCACAAGGGGGCAACCTACAGTATCGCCAACTTTTTGCAAAATCGCTACACAGTCTTCCCCTTGCGTGCAGGGAATGCCTTTGATTTCTACATTGTTGATTCTGGAGTACTGTTCAAGTTCTTGAACCTTTTTTGAGAGCAAGTTGTTTTCGTTCAACAGTCTTTTGTTATCGGCAGCGAGTACCTCTTTTTCTGAGCGCAGTGTCTCAACAATGCCATTCAGGATTTCCATGCTCTGTTTTAAATCGGCAATTTCGCTTTTGAGCTCCTTAACATCAATTCCTGAAGATTGCATTCTCAACAAGACTTTACCGAAGACATCATGAGCCAGACGGTCAGACTCATTGTTGAAGTTCACTTCAATTGCATCAATGCGCTTCGCAAGTTCGGCACACGTCGGCATCGCTTAACAAGTTTCAGTCACACCATAAATTGCAAAAGAACCAAAAAAAAAACTATAGTACTTCGGTAGCAGCAGCAACAGCGATTTGAACAGAAGGGTTACCTTAGAATACTTAATAACTACTAACCTGCACGAAAGACAGAATTCAATTCAGTACGTGGCCATCCCGCTGTCGCTGCTGCAATGGAGCCTTGGTGGGGACGGTAGCTTTATAAGTGGCAATTCAGAGCAGGAGCGTCACACAGTAGGGCCGCAGGAAGCTCCTTCCGGTGTCGTCAGGCTGCCCTCAACGGGTTGACAGATCGGCACAAATGATGAATTTGATCAGTCAAGGCCTACGGTAGATCCTCCTCACGGCGACAGAATGCCCTACACGTGCCGGTAATCGCGCTGGAAGGGCACGATACGGTATCTGCACGAAAGACAGAATTCAATTCAGTACGTGGCCATCCCGCTGTCGCTGCTGCAATGGAGCCTTGGTGGGGACGGTAGCTTTATAAGTGGCAATTCAGAGCAGGAGCGTCACACAGTAGGGCCGCAGGAAGCTCCTTCCGGTGTCGTCAGGCTGCCCTCAACGGGTTGACAGATCGGCACAAATGATGAATTTGATCAGTCAAGGCCTACGGTAGATCCTCCTCACGGCGACAGAATGCCCTACACGTGCCGGTAATCGCGCTGGAAGGGCACGATACGGTATCTGCACGAAAGACAGAATTCAATTCAGTACGTGGCCATCCCGCTGTCGCTGCTGCAATGGAGCCTTGGTGGGGACGGTAGCTTTATAAGTGGCAATTCAGAGCAGGAGCGTCACACAGTAGGGCCGCAGGAAGCTCCTTCCGGTGTCGTCAGGCTGCCCTCAACGGGTTGACAGATCGGCACAAATGATGAATTTGATCAGTCAAGGCCTACGGTAGATCCTCCTCACGGCGACAGAATGCCCTACACGTGCCGGTAATCGCGCTGGAAGGGCACGATACGGTATCTGCACGAAAGACAGAATTCAATTCAGTACGTGGCCATCCCGCTGTCGCTGCTGCAATGGAGCCTTGGTGGGGACGGTAGCTTTATAAGTGGCAATTCAGAGCAGGAGCGTCACACAGTAGGGCCGCAGGAAGCTCCTTCCGGTGTCGTCAGGCTGCCCTCAACGGGTTGACAGATCGGCACAAATGATGAATTTGATCAGTCAAGGCCTACGGTAGATCCTCCTCACGGCGACAGAATGCCCTACACGTGCCGGTAATCGCGCTGGAAGGGCACGATACGGTATCTGCACGAAAGACAGAATTCAATTCAGTACGTGGCCATCCCGCTGTCGCTGCTGCGAAGTAGATTTATTATGAACAAAAATTGAAGATGCCGCTTCAAGTGGTAAGAAAAAATGGAAAATCGTCAACTCATTCCTGAACAGGAATGAAAGGCATTCTAGTATCACTACTATTCAGTATAAAAACGCTACATATGATACCCCGTTAGAAATTGCGGAGTCCTTCAGTAACTGCTTTTTTAACTCTGATGTAATGCCCAAAGCTGACTATCATCTTCCCGACGAAGTGTATTTCTGCCGAACGCTGCCTATTTTGTTTGGTGTTTTTTGTGTGAATTTACGATTTATCCGAGGATCATCGCTCTCCTGCGGGCAGCGATGGATCCAGACCCCACTGTACGCTATCCGGACTTGGCGCCACCTTCCACGTCAACCTTAAGGAAGCGCAACAGCCGGGAGGACGACAGCACCAGTGACAGGACTGAACTGTACACGGCGAGTAGTGAAGACAGCGAGGACGATTTCATCCCTGCGTGAAGCGTAAAGCTAAAAGGAGAATGGTCGGCGCGTCTTTGCCAGCTAGCGTCTCTACCGTGAAGGCGGCATGCAGTTCTGAACGCCATACCATACTTTTTGTTCCTGTCGACTCTTCGATCAACCTGAAGAACATGAACAGGCAAGTGATATCAGCGCGTCTCGAAGCTATCGTGCCTAATGAGATAAAGGATATTAGACTCAACCCACGGAAGAATATCTTGGCCATGGACGTTGAGCACCCGGCTGCGCTACATACCCTGCGAACTGTCCCGGAGCTTGGAGGCATCTATCTCAGAACTTACATTCTGCAGGATAGTGACACGACGATAGGCGTCATTTATGACGTTGATGTTTCCATACCAAATGCAGACCTTCCTGTTTTGATAAAGCCAGCCACTGGGGCAACGAACATATTGCAAGTATGCCGGCTTGGCAAATACCGTTGCATCAAGGTGACCTTCAGAGGTGATTGCATCCCATCACATGTAAAGGTTGGTCATTTTCGTCACGTTGTCCGACCATACATCTCAAGACAACTACAGTGCTACAACTGTCTAAAACTGGGTCATGTAAGTGCTGTGTGCAACAACAAGCAAATGTGCCCACGTTTGCCGGACCCCACAAAGCAGAGGCTTGCCAAGCAACTCTCTTAAAATGCAGCAACTGCAACGGGAACCATGAGACCTCATCCAAAGACTGCCCAGTATTGAAGAAAGAAAGGAGCATTCTGAGACAAATGGTTGAAGACGGATCCTCACGAAAGGAAGCGGTAACAGTTGTTCAACGACGGCGTTCCCGTCGACGGTGGGGCTCGAAGAAAAGAAAAAGCAGTCCTGTGCCGAAGGTGCCTTCACTTACGCCGCCACTGCCACCACCACCACCGCCACGACCACAGAGACCTCCCCCGCCCCGCCACCAGGTGGGGTACGTCCAGAGATACCGGAAGACACTGTGACGCAACAGAACATCCGGCTCTGACTGGCCCGCTTTACCGCGGGTACACGTGTCTACGGAACCACAATATCGACAGTCAAAAACGAATGTGCCCCCAGCAGGCAGTCTGTCCGCCCAAGAGGTACAAGTTTTTTCTGTATGGAGGTCGTTCATGGGTGTTATTCGCACTCTATTGGATAGTCTACAGATCCCTGCCGCTAAATGCGCGCTGCAAATCTCAGACACACTAGAACTATTTATTGCCGGACTTCAGTAACAAGATGGCGCACCATAGACCACATCAACCTTTCCGAGAAAAAGTCAACCGTGTTTTCATAGTTCAGTGGAACGCAAAAAGTCTACAGTCAAGAATGCCTAAGTTCAGACAATTCATTTTCGAAAATAAGTTTCCCATCATCATCATTTGTGGACCGCATTTTTCAAAAGAACCTTGACTGTCGGGCTACAAATCGTTCGTTTCTTCATCGTGCATTGAGCAAAGTCAAGTTGCTGTGTATATCCGTAAAGAACTCACGTTCTCCAAAGAGTAGAGTCTCACAATGAAAATCACTACGTGTGTCTATATGTTAGAGAGAAGTTGTCGTTTACGCTGATAGGCGCATATATAGCGCCGTCACGTCGACTAGATCAACAGATATTAAATGGTATATTTGCAACGACTCCAGCACCTTGGATATTGATGGGTGATCTCAACGCCCATCATCCATTGTGGGGAAGCATCAGGACAAATCGAAAAGGCACGAACCTAGTTGATCTCGCATCAGAGCATGGGCTTCAGGTGCTGAACGACGGCAGCCCTACTTATCTCCGAGGAGGAACTTACAGCAGTTGCCTGGACTTGACATTAGTGTCGCATAGCATTGTCACGAAAGTCCAATGGTTCACAGATATTGAAACACATGGCAGCGACCATGTATCCACGTACGGGACAGTCAGAGGTCTGGATGATTCTCCTTCCCCTGGACATTGAAGACTTATTGACTGGGAAGAGTTTCAGATATCAGTGGATAGCAAGTGCATGCACGAACCGCCGGAATTCATTGAAGAAGTGATTAGTTGTGCAATGGAGACTTCCACGAAGATATGCTCGAAAGAATCGAGACGCACGGCACTCGACCAAGAGTTGGAACAACTTCGAGTGGTCCGCCGACGTGCCGAAAGACGATACAGAAGCACGAAATCTATTTTTGACCTCAGAGAATCAAGACGCATTCAGGAAAAAATCCAGCGTCGAATGCACAAACTTCATGAACAACGGTGGAAGAATTTTTGTGACTCGCTAGACCCTCGAAAGCCCTTGTTTCCCGTATGGAGGACTCTTCGAGGTATTCACTCGCATTCGCAACAGCCTCATTCCTTCGCCGCTATGGCACTACATCAACGTCGCTCACAGCTTGATGTTTCTGGGGAATTTTGTGCAAAGATCGCCGGCGACATCTTTATACCGATCGATCTATTGCCACAGGATGTTCCAGTCGCACGAGATCAGCAAGTAGAGGTTGCATTCACCATGAAAGAACTTCATGCAGCATTGAACACCTGCAGACGCTCATCGTCCCCAGGTCCGAATGGAGTGACCTATACTGCCCTACGTCACCTATGCCCGAAGGCACAGCGCTGTCTCCTGGACATTTTCAATAGGTCTTGGCATGATGGAATGGTGTCTGATGAGTGGAAGTGTAGTCGCCTGGTGCCTTTGCTGAAGCCCGGAAAGTCTCCATTCGATTTGGCATCATACCGGCCTATTGCACTATAGCTAGCTGCGTTGGCAAGGTCATGGAGAGGATGCTGCTTACACGCATGGAATGGTACCTGGAACATTATAACATATATCCTGATGCTATGGCTGGTTTTCAACGAGGTCGGTCCTCAGTTGATAGCGTTATTGACTCAGTAACCTCTGTTTAGCATCAGAAAGCTCAGAGGTGGCTGTCGGTAGCTCTGTTCTTAGACGTGAAGGGTGCCTATGACAACGTGACTCACGAGGCTGTTGTCAATGCTCTTGAAGCAGCTGAACTTGGAGGTCGTGTCTTTCGATGGGTAAGAAGCTACCTCACAAAGAGATCCATGTTCGTTTTACCTGAGGATGGGTCTACGAATAAGTATTTCACAAGTCGTGGGGTGCCACAGGGCGGTGTTTTGAGTCCAACTCTTTTCAACCTGGTTCTCGTGGGGCTCACCGAAATGCGGCCACAGACAGCTTATATATGTCTCTATGCTGACGATATCTGCATTTGGGCGTCCGGCGTGACACGGCCTCAAGTGCGCGCAAGAATACAGAAAGCGGCAACTGTGACATCGACGTACCTTCGCCAGCAAGGTTTGACTATCGCCACAGAAAAATGCGCAGCGGGGGCGTTCACACGCAAACCGATGTCTTTCTACTCAGTGTGCATTGATGGCAGATCAATCCCATATAAGAGCACTCATAGATTCTTAGGTGTCATCGTAGATCATGACCTAACCTGGAGCCCGCGTGTCACATACCTAAAAAAAAGCTCATTGGCATGGAGAATGTATTCAAGTTCGTCACCGGAAAGTTGTGGGGCCCATCCGTGCACCCCATGTTGCAGCTTTACACAGCCCTCTTTCTCGGAACTCTCCGGTACAGCCTTCCTGTCCTGTCCAACACGTGCAAGACTAACATCCGTGCACTGCAAAGCGTTCAAGCTCAAGCACTTCGGACATGCCTTGGCCTTCCAAGATTCTCATCGACAGTGTCAACTATTGTTATTGCAAAAGAACAACCAGTCACAACGCATATCAGGGTCGAGACGCTGAGAGCGCACATTCGGCATTTTTCACGGCTACCGTCACATCATTTAGCGTGTTTAACAGCTCGGAGGCCCCATTATTTGTGCTGCGGTATCGTGAAAAAACATCAGGACATACTACCGCCTGGCTTCAAACTTGCGATGCATCCAGCAACTGCGCCATGGTGTCTTCATCAACCTGACGTGCGTTTATCAGTTCCTGGAATCTTTAAGAAGGCACGCATGTCAATGCTAGCCCTGAAGCAATTGACTTTGCGTCTGTTAGACGAAAGGTACTTCGACCGCATACATGTTGCACCAATGGCTCCACTAATTTGAACAGCTCTACAGGAGCAGCGGTTGTTCCGTCTGAAAATGTGTTGCTTCAGTACAAGTTTTCTCACACCACGACGTCAACAGCAGCAGAGCTCGCAGCACTTCAAGGTGCAGTAAAGTACATTCTTCGCTAGCAACCTAACCAACGGGCAATCTTTTGCGACTCCAGGTCAGCCTTACAGTCTACGGTTTGTTATGCAGCACGGGTTACATGAACAATCTGAATATCAAATAAGGCACGACTACCACGAAGCGCTCACGGAAGGTCACGATATTGTATTTCAGTGGTTGCCAAGTCATAGCAAAATCGTCGGCAATGACCGCGCGGAAGAAGCTGCTCGATCGGCTCATGACCAAGACCAGCGCACGCCGATACCACTCTTGAGAACGGACGCTGCAAGGCTACTACAATCACTTGCTCGCTGTATATCTCTCCTACAATGGAATACGCAGGGTTTCTCCAACACGCATCTGTATTCGATCGACCCAAACTTGCAACTTCGTTTGCCCTCCGGGCTCCCACGATGCGCTGAATTTTTACTGTGTCGCATGAGGTTGGGCGTGGCATTTACGAATTCTTACTCTCGTCTCCTTGGAATAGTGAGCCCTTCGGCATGCAACATCTGCGCCTGCGAGGAAACGCTTGAACACATTCTATGTCATTGCCCAGCATACCAGACCGAACGACGTATTATGGAAGCCAGGCTCTGTCAGCTGGATTCACGGCCGCTTACAGAAGAGAAGATCCTGGGACCTTGGCCGATGGCTTCCCATACGCGCAAAGCCACGAAAGCCCTCTTGTACTTTCTAAGGACCAGTAGACTTCACGACCGCTTGTGAAAGAACTGTGCGAGACCGTGCTGTGTAGTCTCGAGCTGACTATTCATGCTTCTCTTTCTTACTCCTCTTCTTTTCTATCTCTTTCCGTTCCATTATTCTCCAATTCCCCCAACCCAAGTGTAGGGTAGCCAACCGAGCCAACCTTGGATAACCTCCCTGCCTTTCCTCTCTATTTATCTCTCTCTCCCCTTTCTCGTTTGTCACAATCGTTCTTCCTATTTCCTACCACATCTTATGATGTACACGATGTCATTCGTCACCTGAACACAACAAGTGCTGGCCCCGATGGTATTCACCCAACCCACGTACAAATGAATGCTCATGTGGTTTCTGATATTTTGGCATCCATCATCAACCTAGCTTTCAAAACTGGCATCTTTCCTGTAGAATTGAAAATTGGCAAAGTCGTCCCTGTTTTTAAGAAAGGTGACCGTACACTGATATCCAACTATCGACCTATTTGCATATTACCATTTCTCAGTAAAATAATCGAAAAATTGCTGAAAATTTGTCTGACGAAGTACCTCAATAAGTTTCAGAATTTATCTCTTTCCCAATTTGGTTTTCGCGAAGCATATTCCACTGACCTCGCTTTGTTATCTTTTACTGAAAAGTTAAAGAAAGCGATTGATAAAAGCTACTACGCAGGTTCCGTTTTTGTACATTTCACCAAAGCATTCAACACTATCAACCACCACATTCTTTTTATAAAGCTTGAAGCAATAGGCGTAACTGACCTTGCACTATCATTAATAAAAAAACTACCTTCTCAATAAAAGCCAAGTTGTCAGTCTTCAGGTCATAACTCTATACCTAATGTAAAAAAATAGGAGTACCTCAAGGTTATATTCTCGGCCCACTTCTTTTCATTATTTACACAAATGATTTGCCATCTTGCCTTGCCAACTCAGGATTCTTATTGTATGCAGACGACACAACAATTGTTAACACTAATAAATGCCTCCAATCTCTGACACAGAAACTAAATCATGACCTTTTAGGCTTGGCTGCGTGGTGTATCCATAATAAATTACAAATAAATCCCACCAAAACGAAATTCGTTGTTTTTCACTCTCGCCAACGTGAACATAATTATATCCCGCCAAAATTGCTAAAGCAATGCGCAATTGAAGCAGACGATGAGGCGACGTTCTTGAAAATTAGACTGGGCCGTCATTTAAAATTTCATTCGCATGTTGCATACCTGCGAAAAAAATGGCTTACGGCATACCTGTTTTAATTAAATCCCGTGATATATTTTCCAAACCCACTAAACTTTTATGGTACTACGCTTTTATTCATTCTCATAATAATTACTGTATCACACCATGGGGCAATACCTACAGCAGTCATCTCGTCTCCCTTCAAACTATGCAAAATCACTCTATTAGGATGCTTACCCACGGTCATTATCGCAGTGATTCTAATGCACTCCTGCATGCCAACAACAACCTAACAGTCGAAAACACTTTCAAATATAATCTAGGCATACTTGTTTTCAAGCAAACAAAAAATCAGCTTCCTTTGTGTATAATCCCTCCATCTAGTCTAGAGGATACATACTTGACAAAGTTTGCACAAAATCACAATTTTATCTAACCTATAGTTTATACTAACTAGGGCAAACAAACAGCCAACTTCACTGGAATCCATCTCAGGAATACTATACCTTAAGGAATAAAAGCAACGGAATCAATCGGCATGAAAAAAAAACATATGAAGGCTTTCCTCTCATCCTTCCATTATCTGGATAGTTTTGGTGACTTCTATTACTCTCACTTCTTTTCATGCTTTCTCGCAAGTTAACGTTAACAAAGCATCACATCATCATCCGACATTGCTGATATCAGATGTCACTCTTTAGTTTTCTTTTTTCGTAGTTTATTTTTACTACCCTTCACCATGGTAATTATCTGAAAACTGCTTAGGAGAGTTGAATTTTTTTTATGATGTCTCATTTCAGGTTTTTGTTGCTGCTTTCTGCTAGTGTTTTTCTTAAGTAGAACTCCTTTTTCGTTTTTACCTGCGATGTATTCCATTACTTGTTTTCTGTACCACTGTTTGCTGCATCAAATAATTTTTTTACATGTACTACTTTAGAAGGTCCCGATTCAGTCTCTGGCTATGGGACCTCCTTCTGTATACACAAATTTTTGTAATTTCGATGACAAAATAAAACCAGTTCTGATTCCTGATTCTATCAAGATCTAAAACATTTCATGTGTATAATTGCTCGCGGTTTAAAGCACGCTACCCAATACACAGACCGCAATCATATCCAAAAGCTTCGATTACACAAGCCGCTTTCAGCTATATCGATTACTATATAGGTATTCAGATCAAAACTTTTCAAGTAACATCATAAAATAAAAATTATGTGCTAAGTGGTTGAAGTAAGCCCTATGGACAGGATGTTGCTATCACATTCATTTCTTAAAGGCGAAGGTCTCCCGATATATTGTGTCCATTATGCTCTTTCAACGCTTCTCGCAGAGAGCAAAGCCAAACATCATGTAATAAATTGCTTTGATATTAAACTTGTTTTCACCAAGTATCTGCATGACTATACCACCCTCATGGATGCTATATCGAAGAGTCATTCACAGTTCGCTGATTTTGCGACGCCTGTGGCCTGCGTCAAGCTTAGTCCGAATAAATCACTGCCATAGTCGTTGGACGACCATTCAGTTGTTGTTCACGTGCACCACGTGTGGCATGACGGCAAATGGCAGAACTGGCGTGAATATTTCATCAGTGGCAATCTGCCCATGATGTCAAGCTTGTTGGGCTTACACATCACTGTGAAGCCTAGCCTTCGACACCGAAAGTTAGCTGTGTTAAAAAAAGTATGACGCAATTCCAAGCATCACGTATATAGGAAAGGAATGGAGTGCGAAGTGTGCACAACAGTTTAGACAGTTATGGCTGCCCGGGCTTTTGACCATAATGGTGGTCGAAAATTGGTCATGTTTTATTCGTTCATTCATTTATTTGTTCGCTCGTTCGTTGATATTATTCAGACAAAACATTAAGTGACCCTAAAGCTTCGCCTTTTGGAGGTGAACGCAATATAGAAAGACAATAAAATGATAGAAAGGCAGGGAAGTCGACCAGAAATTGTAGAATCCAGTTTGTTACCTTGCACTACGGGGAGTGTATATGGGGAAAAAAAACAGCGAAGAGCAAAGCAGAAAGAGAGCGCGGATGCTATAACCCAATCAATAGGCCAACACCACGCAAAAAGTTCAATAAGGCCTTCACTGATCTCTACGAAGACAGATCGTGTCGGCTTTCGAGCACGCACTGTTCTGACAAGGATCTGTCGTCAAGGTGGGCTAACGCAGCAGCTAGCGACTGTCTGTCTACGCTGTATCGAGGGCAGGAACAGAGAACTGCTCTATATTTTAATTCCTGCCGCAATGATTGCAAGCAGCACAAGCGATATGCCGTGCCTCTAGGGCGTACTTCAAACACTTGGTTCATGAAAACTTTTTCGACCTTGTTGGCGCAGTAGTATGCGTGCCTTTTGTAGTGGAGTTACGGGCTTTAACCCACGAAGTCATTACAATCATTACATATTCTGATGCACAATTGAAATGGGCGCTTATACAACACATTATTACGGTATTTTTTTGTGTTTTATTGTGAGCCATGTATGCAGGACACGTGAGTTAGTAAAGCATGGACATTACTTTCACGGCATATGCAAGCAGATAATGTTCTTTAAAGTGTATTCAAAAGCAGGCACGTACCTGTGTGGTAGAACATTCGCTTGCGACCCAAACGACCCGGGTTCGACTCCCAATCTGATCTAAGATTTATTTTTATTATTTGTTTTATACGCATCGTTCTCGATTTTTTCGGATACGCGTGAGATGATAATTTTTCGTTCACAGCCGCCAACGCTGGAACTCATACGAAAGAAAATTGCCTAGATGGAAGGGACTAAAGGCAGGTTACCTCTGCCTGACCAAGGTGTCTCCACCCATATGCTGCAAACATTAATACAAAAATTTTGTTTTTTAGGAACTCAAAAGCCAAACTAAAAAAAGTAGTAATTATATCTGGAACATACGCTTTAAAATATCAGGCTACGATCAGCCCCGCGTTTCGCCCTAAGGACGATAAGAAATATAATTAAAAACTCAAACCAAGAGAATAATAATTCGTAAGACTATGTACAGTACAGAAATACACAATCGAAAGAAATGGGTGACTTTTGCGTAAATATTCAAGTGTACAAAAAACATCAACATTAATATCTATAAAAGATAATAAAATCAGGGCACAGTAGAAGAGGAAAAGCTTGTTTAAAATTTTTGTTTTGACTGTTTTAGCTCGACTTTGCACTAATGAGTATTGGACATAACACTTGTGGTGGTATTATGAGGACATAACTATCATGAGACATTCGATATGCTGAGGCTTGCTTTCGAGAAGTTCGCACGAACTGTTTACTTCTCATCTTCCCTTCAGGGAAGCCAGTAGCTGAAGTGTCACAGTGTATTGTATACACCGTAACAGGTTTCACAAATACGAAAGGCGAATCCGGCGCCTTGGTAGGACACACATACGGACATTTAATAAAGGCACAGATAACTCGCGGTATACTCAGTATACAATGACACAACACTCCCGTCATTCGCAATATGTGAAAAGGTAGCATTTGTACACTTCACAGTTCACATATACATAGAGAAGAAAGTTAACCATGCAGTAGGTCCCGGAAGGGATGCGTAGGAGTCGTTGCAGCGGTGCTCGAAGCTCCATTGGAAGTAAAGTGAGCAGGC
Organism: Rhipicephalus annulatus; assembly: GCA_013436015.1. Taxonomy (NCBI): domain Eukaryota; kingdom Metazoa; phylum Arthropoda; class Arachnida; order Ixodida; family Ixodidae; genus Rhipicephalus; species Rhipicephalus annulatus. The sequence goes on along the minus strand of WOVY01002262.1, from coordinate 498,304 downwards.
TCATGCGTCACGTACGGGCACCCCCGTACAGCAGAAGGAAATTCATGCACTGATGAACAGGTTACAAAGTTGTGTCCGTCGTTTAGTTGCATTTATCACAAGGCTTGAGAGCAGTCATAAGTAGCCGGAATTTCTCTTCTTTGAAGGATTCGAAGGAGCTCCTGTCGCTGTTCTCGCCCTCGTGCCGCTTCCGTTTTGTTTTTACTAGATTCTAGCGGCGCAAGGGTTTCTCGCGTCTCCTTTTCTTTTTGTTGCCCGTTGTTGTTTGCTGTAAAAGTGACACAATCCACTACGGGGGATTGGCCACGAAACGTGTGGCAACGTACTTTGCAGAAAGAAAAACAAAAGAAGGGGGGTGGCGGGAAAGTATTTATACAGTTGAAAAATTATTTGGGGTAATCGTTTTCAATGAAATGGTAAGTAAAATAATGTTAAACCATAAAATTAGAAAAAAAAAACTGTAATATAATTGATAATACATAAGCAGATGTTCTCATGATGATAACTTGGCAACATTTGTCTCTTTTGTTTGATTGTAGAGCCGCAGTGCTGACGCCCCCTGGGAGAGCAGGCCAATTTAGAGAGCTCAAAGCCACTTTTGCGAAGAGGTTTTTTGAGATATTTTTGACCCTTGTTTTGAAACATGCGAGATTTGAAGAAGAATTGCGTAATCGTTCATTCTTGATTACAATACTCACATAGAAAAGAAAGATTGAATAAATTCATTCTTTCTCTTCTATCCAAATTTGTTCCTTACCTTCATGAGAAAGAATGAAATACATTCATTCCTTTCCAAGAAGTAAAAATTTATTGATGGCTTTTTTCATTGGAGTTCTGTTAACGTAACTTCGTATCGCCTTGTGCTACAACATGTGCTATATGACGAAAACCCGAAGGGCTGAAAATGTGAGTCGCTTAGAAAAGAATGCTTGCTGTGTGCTTCTTGCATGCTAAATTTTCTAAACCGTGTGATCGTATTGTTGGAGAATGTTTTTAGAATATTTAGGACAGCTAATTTAACTGATGCGGACACTACGGTGTCCGCCGCTTCATTTATTATTATCGGGATGGCCTAATACACAAACCAGACGGACGTGCTGTACATGTTTTGAGGGGTTGTTTTGATCCTAGAGGAGTGGCTCAACCCATCACGTGGGATTGGCCATGAACGGTGCTGCAGTGAGATTTAGTAAAAGAAGAAAGATGAATGGCGGGGGGAACACCTAAAAACGCTTTTCTTGTATGTTTATGTACAATTGGCTCGACACCACTGTCGTCTTTGTCGTCATCAGTTTACCCTTTTCCTTAAGCGCATTATAACACTAGTACCCTACGGTATGTTCTAAAAAAAGCTGAACGCGTAGAGAAGAAGAGAAATAGAAATGTGCACAGCAATCGCAGGGTGTCTGCTAACTGCACGAACAGTTGTGAACGTATGGGAGACACTCGATCACCATAAGTTACAATACTTGGCTATATGCCTGCAATTATGTTATTCGAGCAATCAAGTGCGACAAATTTTTTCGCTAACAGTGGTGCTCTGCTATAAACTTTATTCATATGACAGTTACTTTCGTACTGCTCTGCTCGCACTATAAACATTAATAATTGATCCTTCTGCGATATGCATGCCAGTAATGTTATCAGTATTGTTTAATCAACAAACGATTCAAGGAAAACAATACCATCGCGAACAAAAAGAGACAGTATGCAAGCAGAGGGATCGAGGTTCACGTACTCAAATTTATTCGTTTGCTATTGATATATACAAAAATCCTTGTTTTGTATCAAATTTGCGATATCCGAGCCATCGTGACGCACCTCTTGGCAACCACTCTAGCGACCATATGCGCGTCGGTACTTTCCTTAGTGCGTACTCCTCTCCGGCAAGCCTGAGCTTGGGCATTGGCCCCATTTGCTCTAAAAAAATCTGTTTTCTTTGCGCATTTCTTGCCCATGTGGAGGTCGCGGTATCACTGTTTGGGTTGCCAGGTTCACGAGCCTCCGGAAACGTGGCCAATAACATCGTAAATTGAGGAGTTCATGCACGGTGCCATATTTGAGCCACGGTGATATGGCGATGTGGGAGACATGTCATGCAGACACTGCGGAGTCAGGGCGTCGACAAAGCACATATAACCATCCTGGAAGATATCTACAGAGGATCAACCACTACCACAGAGCTTCACAAGTAAAGTGACAGAATATCAATCAAGAAGGGTGTAAAGTAAGGGGATGCAGTCTCCCTAACGCTATTTTCCGCGTGCTTACAGGAGGTTTTCAGAGGCCTAATTGGGAAGAGTTAGGGATAAGAGTTAATGGAGAATACTTTAGTAATCAGCACTTCGCTGATGACATTGCATTGCTGAGTAACTCAGGGCACGAATTGCAACTCATGATTACGGAGTTAGACAAGGACAGCAGAAAGCTAGGTCTTAAAACTAATCTGTAGTAAACAAAAGTAATGTACAACAACCTCGGAAGAGAACAGCGCTTCGAGTTAGGTAATGGTGCACTAGAAATTGTAAAATACTATGTTTACTTACAAGTAATAACCACGGAGCCGAACCAGAAGATTGAATTAACTATAAGAATAAAAGTGGGATGGAGCACATTTGGCAAGCACTCTCAAATCATGACAGGTAGATTGCCACTATCCCTCAAGAGGAGCGCATATAACAGCTGCATCTTGCCGGTACTCAGCTACGGAGCAGAAACTTGGAGACTCACAAAGAGTGTTCAGAGTAAACTGAGGACTACGCAGGGAGAATAAAAAGGAGAATGGTATATTGTAAACTTAAAAGACAGAAAGAGAGCAGAGTGGATCAGGGAACTAACCGAGCTTAAGGATATAGTTGAAATCAAGAAGAGTAAATGGAAATGGGAATGGAATGAAGCGCGTATACAGGATAACGGCTGGTCATTAGGGGAACTAACTGGATTACCAGGAAGGTAAGCGTGTTAAGGGGAGACAGGTTAGGCAATGACAAGGTTGTAATGGTTGCCGCGAGCGACTCAGCCGGCTCTGTTTGATTTTCGCAGAAGTATCCTAATTTCATCCTCAGATGCTTTTTTTGTTATTATTTGTTACGCAATTTTTACAAAAAAGTAGGTCTGCAGCGAAGAAAGCATTAAAACTTACTTCAAACCAAAACGCATTCGCTAAATGTAGCGATGCTGGTCACCTAGTGCTTAAAGCTATAGAGACTTCATCTACGGGAGGAAGGGATGACATATCGCCTTTGGAGTCAACAACAACGATGTGCGTGCGCGACCGTAATAGCGCTGTTGCTTAAGTATCCTGCCACCCTGTTCTTGCTCAACCCCTTTGGGGGTGAGTGCCATCCATTTGAGGTCATCATCATCATCATCATCATCACGAGTGCGAGCCTTGTGTCGAACGCTGGCAAGTAGTGACTCCAACACCTGAGCTACGCCTGTTAACATGTTCTTCTATCCTGTACTTAAATAAATAAATTCATCATCATCATCCTCATCATCAGCCTTTCTACGTCCACTGCAGGACAAAGGCCTCTCCCATGTTCCGCCAGTTAACCCGGTCCTGTGCTTGCTGTTGCCAATTTATACCCGCAAACTTCTTAATCTCATCTGCCCACCTAACCTTCTGTCTCCCCCTACCCCGCTTCCCTTCTCTGGGAATCCAGTTGGTGACCCTTAATGACCAGCGGTTATCCTGTCTACGTGCTACATGCCCGGCCCATGTCCATTTCCTCTTCTTTATTGCAGCTTTGATATCCTTAACTCCCGTTTGTCCCCTAATCCACTCTGCTCTCTTCTTGTCTCTTATGGTTACACCTACCATTTTTCTTTCCATTGCTCGCTGCGTCGTCCTCAATTTAAGTTGAACCCTCTTTGTGAGTCTCCAGGTTTCTGCTCCGTAGCTAAGTACCGGCAAGATACAGCTGTTATATACCTTCCTCTTGAGAAACAGTGGCAATCTACTTGTCATGATTTGAGAGTGCCTGCCGAATGTGCTTCACCCCATTCTTATTCTTCTAGTTACTTCAATCTCGTGGTTAGGCTCTGCGGTTATTACCTGCCCTAAGTAGACATAGTCTTTTACAACTTCAAGTGCACTATCACCTATCTCGAAGCGCTGCTCCTTTCCGAGGTTGTTGTACATTACTTTCGTTTTCTGCAGATTAATTTTAAGACCCACCTTTCTGCTCTCCTTGTCTATCTCCATAATCATGAGTTGCAATTCGTCGCCTGAGTTACTCAGCAATGCAATGTCATCGGCGAAGCGCAGGTTACTGAGGTACTCTCCATTAACTCTTATCCCTAACTGTTCCCATTCTAGGCTTCTGAAAACGTCCTGTAAGCACGCAGTGAATAGCATTGGGGAGATTGTGTCCCCCTGCCTTACACCCTTCTTTATTGGTATTCCGTTGCTTTCTTTATGAAGCACTATGGTAGCAGTTGATCCCCTGTAGATTTCTTCAAGAATGTTTATATATATTTCATCTACGCCCTGATTCCGCAGTGTCTGCATGACGGCTGATATTTCTACTGAATCAAATGCCTTCTCGTAATCTATGAAGGCTATGTATAGTGGTTTGGTATACTCTGAGCATTTCTATATTACCTGATTGATAGTATGAATGTGGTCAATTGTTGAGTAGCCTGTTCAAAAACCTGCTTGTTCCTTTGGTTGATTGAATTCTAATGTTTTCTTTACTCTGTTAGCAATTACCTTTGTAAATAGCTTGTATACTACAGAGAGCAAGCTGATCGGCCTGAGTTCTTCAAGTCCTTGTCTTCTCCTTTTTTATGTATTAGGATGATGTGATGTTAGCGTTCTTCCAAGACTGTGGTACCCTTCCCGTCAGGAGACACCTTGTAAACAGGGTGGCTAGTTTTTCTAACACAATCTGTCTTCCATCTTTCAGCAGATCTGATGTTACCTGATCCTCACCAGCAGCTTTGCCTCTTTGCATGCTCTCCAAAGCTTTTCTGACTTCTATCATTACTGGTGGGGTGTCATCTGGGTTACTGCTAGTTCTTATAGTATTAAGGTCATGGTTGTCTCGGCTACTGTACAGATTTCTGTAAAATTCCTCCGCTATTTTAACTATCCTATCCATATTGGTAGGTATTTTGCCTTCTTTGTCCCTTAGTGCATACATCCGACTTTTGCCTATCCCAAGTTTCCTCTTCACTGCTTTGCGCTTCCTCCGTTTTTCAGAGCGTGCTCAATTCTCTCCATGTTATACCTTCTCAAATCGCATACTTTACGTCCATTAATCTACTTCGAAAGCTCTTCTAGTTCTATTTTGTCTGTTGTACTTGACACTTTCATGATTTGACGCTTCTTAATTAGGTTCTTCGTTTCCTGGGAAAGCCTGCCGGTGTCCTGTCTAGCTACCCTGCCTCCAACTTCCACTGCACACTCCGTGATGATACTCGTCAGATCATCATTCATTGTATCTACGCTAAGGTTGGTTTCCTCGCTAAGAGCAGAGTACCTGTTCTGCAGTGACACTCTGAAATACTGTACTTTCCCTCTCAGTGCTAGCTCATTGATTGGCTTCTTGCGTATCAGTTTCTGTCGTTCCTTCTTCAAGTCCAGGCGGATTCGAGCCCGTACCATTCTATGGTCACTGAATCTTACCTTGCCAACCACTTCCACATCCAGCACGACTCCTGGGTGTGCAAAATAAATAAATTATGGAACCGCAACAACCAATCTAGCACCGTTTATATACTACTGAGGCAATAAACACCTGCGGTGAAATTATTTCATGATTACATTTAAAAATCTGTTAGGACCCCTTTGGCTACACTATTATAGTTAACATTCTAGCCTTTGAATCCAAACCAAAGCTTTATTGATATCAAAAATTTGCGGCTTTTTTCGGTTACATTTTGGTTCAAAGGTATTAGTTTTGCCGGCTTCTATTTCTCTAGTTCGAGCTGTCTTTCCCACTGACAACTTCAAACATTTTGTCCAATAGGACACGACGTTTCAAATAAGATTCAATGAAAGTAATCTTTGCACAAACATTGTCCTCTCAAAAACGTATGCGCTCTACTACATTGACTTTACAATCTTTACACATTACTGTCATTGATGGAAACGAACGAAAACGCGTTCGTGTCTTCGATGTCGAAATCCGTGGCAAGAGGGTATGGTTGCACCAAGGAATTGCGAAAACTAAAACCAATGCCACGATATCTTATAGGGAAGTTCGCAAGTGGAGTGCGAAAAGCCATTTAGATAATATCGCGTCACAACCAACTCAACTCCAGTTGAAGTCGAGCCCGTCTGCACAAACGAAGCTCATAAGAGATTGTTCAAATATTCGCAGTGTGTATACATTGAAGGGGAAAGATAAAACGGCACGACCAGGTCTTGTTCGAATGAAAGTTAATTTTATTACTATTTAGTTTTGAGACGTGTATACTACAGCGTCACACGTCTTACGTTTTTCAGCTATTGCCACAAAACTACCACATTTTTGTAGACAGGTGTGATGTACTTGGAAAATTTTCAACAGCTTCGATCACTGCATGATGCTCCCTTTGCGATGCATCACTACATCATCCTGATACGTGCCCGCAAAATCTGCAGGTACACCCGCTCGAATGCTGCAGAAACAGATCGCCACTTCGTGTCACGGTGTCTTCACAATCTAGTAAACACATGCAAGCCACTTGTCTTAGGCACCTAATATTTATTTAAAAATATATAGAGTGAAGGTCACTCGATCTTCAGCGCGACGCAGATGGCCCCGATGGAGACGAAACATCCGGCAGCGAGCTCCTTCAGCTTCAGCTCGCTGGTAAGCGACCAGAAGTCTCGCGGACATCGTCGCCGGGGACGCCTACGGCGTTTTTGGACGCTTTCGCGGTCACCCACTTACTAAAATCGAATTTTGACGAGGAGCCACCCTTGCGACCCGTCTTTATAAGAGAAGTTTCTACCGAAGGCACCCGGCACGCATGACGGGATGCCGAGCGAATGGAACGTCCGTTGCTCTCGTGAAGCAGGGACCTGATGGCAGAAACTGTCTTCGTGTTGCTTTCGGTCGTCGTTGCGGTTTCGGAACTGAATTCGTGGATTCAGACTGGAGAGCCTCCTGGACTCTTAGCTTTGTTCGCACCCCTCACTGACCAAGGCGTCTTGTAGTCCGACCTGAGAGATGCCTCCTCGTCGGACGCCAGACTGGAAGTGTCCGGCCAAACTGGCAACGCGCCTTAACGTTGCGTGCCCGCGCAGTCATTAAGGTTGTGGCTCAGTGCAGCCTTTTGAAGGACAGCAGTCCCGCAGCATGGCACTGCACTTGGATAAAGTCGCATAGACCAGCAAAGTGCTCCTTGAGCTCCAGCAAAAATGCCACAACCGAGCAGCCACTAGACGAGTTCGGGCAGAGAGCTCGCAGTTGAGATATGCCCCCACGGACAGAATCCAGCGTCTCCACTGCGTCATAAGCAAGCAATGTTTGGTCCTGGGGGCAGCGGTGCTCTCGCTGAACGAGTGAGTCGAAGCACGGCTGGCAAAAGACGTGACAGCAGGGAGTGAACCCCTTGGGAAACGCTGGTGTGACTCCGCACAGGGTGCAGCAGAACACGTTGGGCACACTGTCAACAAAATCCCGCGGCCGCGAGTCCAGGCAAGGCCAGGAGCGGTCCGAATCCGGCCAGCTGTCACTTGCAAGGCAGACAGCTGCTCATGACGCGGGCTGTATACACACGCTGATGTCGCGGGGACCACGGGCACGACGAATCCTTCTGTGACGAATGATTTCAGCGCTGCACTCCGTTTAACGGAGAACCGCACTTCATTATCCTGCACCAATTTTGGCGGTGACGTGAGCGGATCGCTCTCGTTTTATGCCACCCTTTCTGAAACATTCCGTGTATACGTATCCGTACATACGCAATTATTGGACTACGGAAAGCCATGTGATGCGGAGTATCATGAAGAAATATGCAGGCATCCGCAGCTTACTGAAAGCACCATATTGTGCGGAAAGATGCGAACATCCGCAGATTATGGAGAGCACCATATTGTGCGGAAAGATGCGGATATCCACAGCTTACGGAAAGATGCGGACATTTCTACCTTGCGGAAAGTGCTATATGATGCAAAACTATCTGAACAGAGCTTTGATGAGTAAACAAAAGCTTGGAAGAAACAAATGTGTTAAGAAGGTACCTAATTAATATGCTGGACATCATAAGCAGCCTTCATACTCCAACAAAATAATGCAGGGTTTTATGTAATGGAAAAAATGCCAGCTAAATCTTCCTTGCTGCTTTGGACGGCATAAAAATGTAGCTTCTGTTAGAATGAAATAAAATTATTCCTTGTACAACAAAAGCGTTTACACGCATTTCGCCAGCAGCCTTGCTGCAAGGACTAAATCGTTTTTATTTTCTTTGTGTTCTAGCTGGATATCAATTGGCATGCATACCTCAATGTTGACTTCAAATAAGGTGGCCTTGCACCACCACTCCACGAGTGATAGCTCACCCACAAAAAGATGGTGCAAAACAATGTGTAACAGGAAGTTAAAAATGAACACTTTATAAAAAACCTTCTTCTTGCGGGTACGGTTGCTGCTGCGATGTCACCTGTACCGTCAGGCGGCGACTGCTCCGACTGGTTTGCCGGGAAAAGCAGGGGGTACCCCTCCCTCCCGCATGCTTCTTCCAGCTCACTTTATCAGAACTTTCAACGAATCTGCCAGATGACGCTTCTAGTTCCAGCGACGCTGAGCGTCTGGTAGCTTGCTTTCATGCACCTTCAGGTGTTCCTCATATGCATCTGAATACATAAATCATAAACACATATGATGCCAGAAGCACGTTTAGGCAGCTTATTAATGCAGAAATATAAAACATACAGAATGACACTGAAAAAGAAATGCCCACATAGTATTTTGTATATGCGTCAATAACAATGGAAAGTGCATGAATGAGCTCCATTGCAAGCAAAAACATGTAAACGACGTGCTTATCTCGTGGACAATAACCAAGTACGTCTTTCTCACCAAACTTAATGGGATGATAAATCTATAGTGAAATCACATTATGTAAAATCTTGAATTAAATATTTCTTGAATACTAACTAATACTAAAGTATTGGCAATAAAAGCCCGCAGTCAGGATGTAAGCACATTTACTTCTCTTAAACTTTGGTTTGTCTGCATTATTACTACTTGAACAGCTTTTCAGCAGAAAACACTGCAAGTTATGAAGCTGAGACGTAAGCACACTTGTAGACAGTATCGTGCATTTGCCATTAAAAATACGAGCCACCCAGACGGCAACAGCCCACTGAATAGAATACGCACGAGCAAACAGCATGTTTTAAACTTAATAAAATCGTGTTATAAAAAATTGGATAACACGTTGCACTGTGGAGCATTCTTCGCAAAAGCATGACACTAGCGCGAACAAACAAGTTATTCATTGGCATATTCAAGACATAATGAAAAGTAAATTGCAATTCAGCTAGATGAGTATGGTAACATATGCGAGTTTTCATACACAAAATAAATTTTACTATGTGAACTCTGGCAGAAGAAAATCAAAATCATCACACTATTTGAGACTTTAAAACCAAAAAGTACTTGCACTCATCAACGTTGATGATGTATATTCATTAAAAAACAGACTAAAGAAATATTCAATCACCTATCCACTAACTCCAAACACTCTTGGAAACAGAAAATGTTTGGTCATGTTGGTTGTTCAACGTTCTTCACAAAACAGAGTGCAAGTGAGAACACAGGCCGCAGATGAGACCAGGGTGAGCGTTCGTCCTGGTCTCTTTCTTGTCCCATGTTCTTATTTGTGCTGTTGTATGAAGCTCCAAACACACTCTAGAAACTATGTAATCGAGGCTGATATGATACCGTAGTGACTAACTTGATGAACTTAAAGCAAGAAAATGTAATGAGAGGAGGTTTCATTAATATTTTTGCTCGAGATACTACTTCAACAGCAGATTAAGTGAATATACAGAAGCCAACACTTTATTGACAGTGAAAAATTCGAAGATGCTTGTTTAGTTCAGCTCGTGGGCAGCAACAGTATTTATTCATCCTGTTTAAATAATGTAGAACTATCGTCAAAAGTCTTCGGCGCCCATGAGTTCCTTTTGATTTTGCCCCCTGGCTGCCAGGTCAAGTGTAAAATATGTAATATAAGTGCAATATATAGTGATCTCAGTCAGTGATGTCTGCATTTTACCAGTCTTCCTATACTGAAAGGTTGTACTGGCAAGGGCTGAATAGCTGGTGTCACTATCCATGCATAGCAATATTTCAAAGGTGAACATAATCAACAGACTCTGGCTAGGAAAAAATCAATAAAAATAAAATAAACGATCCAACCGCTTGTAGCCCAATGTTTTTAAAGTTGAAATTTCAAAAATTTAAACTGATCCGTTGTTTCAGGACCATTTCGGTTCCTTTTTCAGGGGTGACTGCTTGGCAGCCTCATAAGCGACAATGGGCAATATCACATGCCATGCTTTTGTTGGCTCCACATAATTCTTTGTTTTATATTGAATTTTGCCATATCAGACTGCCACGCACAATACGAAGGCCAAGCCTAGTTATTGAAGTGCTTTTTGTTAGCAGAGTTGTTCATACACTAGGTATGATTTATTGCAACATATTTCAGGTTTAGACTACAACTACTTCTTCAAGATTGAGTTAAAACCCCAAGTCGTTGTTTTTATGATTTTTGCATTAGCACAAATAAGTTCTCACCGACCGATGAGATTTTCTACATTGATATTTCACTGCTACCTAAATATTTTTTCAAGAAAATTACTGAAAATTATGGCAAAAAATTCAAGTGAGGTGCATGGTTGGTACATTTCTCATTTTACTGCTTGTAAAGATTACCTTAAACTGTAAAAACATGACGATACTCCTACACAAAAGAGATAATGAATTTTGCTCAGGTACTTGTAATGCACTGGCTACTATAGACAGAGCAAACAGTTGCCGTTAATGCAAAATAAAAGGCTTACTCCTCAGGGCATCCAGCTTCCTGAGCGTCAAGGCTTGTTTTTCTACGCTTGGTGGCCCACCATCCTCCTCGTGAAGGAAGCGGCGACAAGGGGGGCCCACGATGCTCCTATTGTTTAGGTTTTGGATCCCCCATATTGCCTTGGCTGCCTTCCTTACAAAAAGAGAATCTTTTAGCTGCGCCATCAGGAACAGCCATTTTTTTTCGGAGATGTTGATTCCATTCCCAAAATTTTTCTGCATAAAAGAATACAAATTTACTCAATGAAGATCATTCATGCGTAATGACAGCAATTTTTAATAAATGCACTAATGCAAATATATATAAAGTTTTGTTTAATAATCTTGACTTCTCAATTGTAAAAAACAATTCTGACAAAGGAACATAAAGTTGGATGTAATTTCTATGACAACCAGAAAGTTCCTCAGTTGAAAACTTGAATGTAAACATACACGCAGAATGATACTGTAGTATCATGATCACTCAGCACGAGGCACGTACCCAGACCTCACCAGAAGCAATCTTCAGACTGTGAGTACATCCCCAATTCAACCTTTGCAGCTATGGTCCCACTACACATGTGCAACTGAATATTACTTTTTTCTTTTCATATAATTCTCCCAGCTGTTTTTTGTTTAGAGGAATGGTTTTATACTGTATCAAGAGGTAGCATATGTGATGCAACCCATGCTAGTACACATCAGTACATTCAGTTCCATAGCTGAACATAAATACAGGTGACTGTTTTTCTGGCTTTCTTTTTTCTATTTCTTCTATCATGCTTCACCACGTACCAACATTTTTTTTGTTCATCAGACTGGATGCAAGTTAAACTTTTTCATCCTCACCATCTCTAGAGCTTTCGCTATCAATGCATTGCTTTCTGTCATGCAGAATATACATTTCTACGCAGTTTGCGTTTTTCCAAGCCTTTGTCTTCATTTTGATATACATATTCATTTTGAAAGAAAATGTCCTGGATTTGTTTGTCATTGAACTCTTGACCTCATCAATAAAAACCCTTTTAGGATTTTGAGATACTCCGAAAGTTCTTTTGCTGTGAAAAATAAAAAAAAACTCCATCATACTGCAAACTGCAGCACACTTGGGAACACAGGAAAAAGCTGAACTTCCTTACCACAAATGCGTATACAAGCCTAAATTGCGCACAAGGTGGTCAATATTCAATGGCACAAAAATTCTACAAACTAGTATTGTTTAGTAGACTACATGAAAAGGAATAGAGGTATTGTTAATATAACAAGATATTACACATAAAAGAGAACCATGAAAAAGCTAAGTACACGTTGCCTTTGGTGGCTGCACGTGATCTTCATTTCTACAATGAAAGCAGCACTCAAGTGCTGTACCAATGGTCACACCAACCAAGTGTACCTAAGTAAAAGCTGAGACTTTCACCTTTGTGACAGCTAGGGGTCATGAATGCCTGAGTGAAATTTCGGGGTAGAAAAAATTGAAATAAAACTGCCACCAACGTGGCACATGGGATACAAAGAGTCAAATATATTACTGTAAAAACTCACATATAGTCCGAGTGTTTTCTCAAATTTCATGATGCAACATTTATGCTCCATACTATATGCTGATTTGAAAAATTTCTTGCCAGAATTCAGTTTCGGTTTTGACACTGTGCAGTGCTATCCTCATCACCAAGCTTATGCAACAGGTACTGTTGCAATCACTTCAAGATGCCCATGATTTTAAATCATGAAAAAAAGGACTGCAAAAAGCAGCATTTCAGCTGCATTTAAAGTATTTTTATGCTGAGTGGGTACTGGCAGACTTGAATCAGAAGCATGGATCACTGCTGGGATTCTCATCTACATTTGTGCTCAACGTCGTGTACTGGTGTCACTGCCAAGAAGTGACTGCTGTGTGACTACTGCTGCGGGGTCATCACCCAGGAGAGTTCGCATCTCAGCTGCACCCAGTGTGCCAAAATATATCATTTAATGACCCCATCAAGAGCCAGTACAAGTCGTGGATGAGATTCAAAGAGCTGTTTCAGCCGTCCAGGCCCCTTCTGATGGCTGGAAAAGTCATCGCTTTCCACATAGATTGTTGAGGTTTGGGCCAGCATTCTCAAGGCATTTGTTCTTTATGCTTTCAAAAAGTGCTGAATTTAGAACACCCCAGCTGCACTGAATATAAGGTGCTAGGGGAAGCCCTTTATGACAAAGGAGTTTTGGAATAAAGAATGTCGAGTGATGGTTAATACCTAATTACTCGATTCTACCGTGCCCGTGATTGTAACACACAACCGTTTTAGTGACAAGAAAAAAAATTGAAATACCCATCGTAATGCACAACAGTTTATGGTGACACAAAGGGAGGAAAACAAAATAGGGAATGGTCCTCGCCTTCCACATGGATTGTTGAGGTTTGGGCCAGCATTTTCAAGGCGTTTGTTCTTTATGCCTTCAAAAAGTGCTCAATATAAAACACCCCAGCTGCACTCAATATAAGGTGTAGGTCTTTCTGACAAAGAAGTTTTGGAATAAAGTATGTCGTGTGACGGTGAATACCTATTTACTCGATTCTATCGTGCTCGTGATTGCAACACACACCTGTACTTAGTGGCAAGAAAAACAAAAAACTAAAATAATTATTGTAATGCACAACCGTTTATGGTGACAGAAAGGGAGAAAAACAATTTAGAAATTGAATTTTGCAGAATAAAAAAAACTAGGTGTTTGTTTACAATACATTATACATTAGAATCTCATTAACTCAAACGTGCTTAATTCAAACTTCCATTTAATCCGAACACACGCTGGGGTCCCGTCAAAGCTATATGTATTGTAATAGGCAAAAACGCCTTGTAATTCTAAGACGCAAGCACTTGCAACGGTTTATTAGAACATACGGCGCTCTTAAAATGCTCTTATTTTGCTCTCTTGAAAGCTTTTGATATGAGTCTAGATCATCTCCCATGCTCTCAGTACCATGCCCAATCCCGGGACGGCATCTCTGTCACCTTGACACTGCGCGCAAAGAAAAAAAAAGAGAAAAGGAAAAAAAGGCTGCCACAGAATGTTTGCTTTCCCTCAAAGTGCCAATCTTGGCGCCTGTGTGACGCTTCTTCCATTTCTGTCCCTGCCAAGTAGAGACCCTTCTCCTTTAAATGCCACGCGCGACGCAAAAAAAAAAGCTGCCCCGGAGTGTTGGTTCTCTCTCAAATGCCGATCTGCACCTCCCCCCTCGTGGAGACGCTCCTCCTTTCTCGTCATGTGCTGGCCATGCTCCGGATGCGAAGCAGAGGGTAGCAGCGGAGAACAGTCGTTGCTGTCGTCTTTATAGAGTGTTGGCACTGGGCTTGGCCGCGGGCTACTTCTCCTGCCAGGAGAACGCTGAAGCTGTAGTTAAATGCTTTGCAAACTTCGTGCAAAATTGATTGATTCGGTGAAGGCAAACGTGAGCAGATGCGCATCATTGATTACTTCAATTATTGACAGATGTCCTGAGATTTGTGAATAAATTTAAGTCTTCTGAAGGTTCCCTCTCGTGTGTTAGCACAAGGCACATGCGCTGCTACTTGGGGAGCCCTCCGTTCCTTTAGCTTTCATTAATTCGAACTGCTTTTATTCGAACAAATTTTCGGGCCCCTTCGAGTTTAAATTATCGAGATGCGACTTGAGTTAATTGCCAAAAACAAACGCAACAAAGCGTGTCTGGCCACTAACACATCTGCCACTATGGATATTCGAGTTGCATGTTGAGTCCGCCACTCACTGCATATGCACATAATTTCGTAAGCAGCTTTTTGATTTCAAAGAATCTGCCCTCCTTTGGTGCACTGAAACATTTCCGGGAAGATTTGCAGTAAAAGATCTGTTTGCGTCTGCACAAGTCACACGTGACATTTTGATGACTTCAGACTACCACAATACAGCCTGATTTCTGTTCACCTCTGCACATGTAATAGCCCTTCTTCTAAATGTGGCACAAAGGTGCACACTTCTGAGCCTTTAGATTTGGCACTTCCATGACATTGAAGTGAACAAAGGACACACATACAAACTGCAGCAAATGGTGCGATCATCAGGGTGAACACCGGAAATGTCTTAGTCAGGCTAAAGTGTACTAGAAGTCTTGAATGGCGTGACCGCGCCTCGCTGCCTGATCCCTTCGGCGTTGCCCGCAGTGGCGCCGCTACCGTCGAATAGTACTGAAAGAGCCATGCGCCGCGTGCAGGAACTGATATGCGCTTCAGCTCCTCCGTCGCACTTTCTTGTTGCAGACTTCTTCATACCTGCCCATCATTCATGCCTAGCACATGATGGCATAGCCCTTGAAATATGACACGCCAATCTACTGAATTTGAGCTCCATAAAAACCCTTGTGAGAGATCGAAATAATTCAAAAAGGGTGTGTCTTATACTTATTTCTTCTCCTAACTCTTTCTTCGCAGGTTAGGTGCCTACAATACTCTAAATAACTGAGCCAATTTATTTGAAGTTAGCTGTGGTCAGAAATCTGTGAGATTAAAAAAAAACAAATACTGTGTCACACGCAGCAGAACCAGAAAGCCATAAGGAAAGAGGGGAGAGGAAGGGAATCTGAACGCCCTACACCACGAATTGTTTTCGCAATTTAACTTTTCAGGGTATTCTAAACTATTTATACGCACTCACAGCGACCACGATGTGCTAAAGTCAGGCGTTCTGCTGCACACCCCATCCCCTCAAAAAAAAAAGAAATCTGACATGAGTAGTCCTGCGCCAGTAGTTTACAGTTGGCGAAGCTGAATATAGCGTGTCTCCACAAATGCGCACTGTAGATTTCACTTTTTCAACAGTCTCAAAACTAGTTCAAGTCTAACGTAGTCGGACGAGAAATGCACCGCCTAAAATAGTACCTGAGCTAAGGGGCATTGCATGAATATATATATATATATATATATATATATATATATATATATATGTGTGTGTGTGTGTGTGTGTGTGTGTGTGTGTGTGTGTTTACTGTGTACATATAAATGGAAAGTAAATTTCTCAATACAAGATGCAACATGGCCTACCTACACCTTTGATAATTATAATATACCTATGCTTATAACAGAAAACATAAATTTGCTCGCTTGCAATGGCATTACGCCAATAGAATATTTGAAAAGGAGCACAATTTAAGCTGTCGATACAAAATGAGAACTAATTACAATGAATTTACGCAGAATAACAGACAAGCTATGTATACAAATGGCACTTTTTAGCATGTTTGTAAGTCTTTTTAATAAGTTTATTATTGTTACCAGTGACTGTGTTTATTTAAAGATGAGGCGAAATGGCGTTGTGAAAGAGCAGCGTATTTCTGAGACAGGTCTAGAACGCTTCACCTAACCACACAGTCCAAGTGCCGCTCCACTGCCCTTTTTCTTCTTTCGCGCCCCATAAGTTCGCGCATCTTCGTTCCATTTCTCCCGGCGGCAGACGAAGATCGCCGAGCGAGGCCTATGATGGTATTGTTTGAGGCGGGCTACGTGAACAATTTGCATAGTGCGCGAACGCCGGTTATCGGCTGTGACTTGGGCGACAAAGTATTCACGTCACTGAGACGAGTGACTATCACGAATGGGCCGGTATAGTTTGCTAGAAACTTCCAGTACAATCCTTTCCTACGAACAGGAATCCACTGGCAAACGTAGTCGCAAGGAGAAAACTCTACGGGGATATGCTTGGCATCGTAGCGACTTTTGCTGTGTTCTTGAGAAGACAACGTTCGAAGGCGCGCTAGTTGACGTGCTTCTTCAGCACGACACAACGTCTGAGCGATGGGCAGATCTTCCTGATGCGAGAAACGTAATAGAGTGTCCAGAAAACTCCGTGGATTTTTTTGCGTAAAGCAGAAAGAAGGGCGAATGTCCAGTAACTTCATGCTTAGCGGTGTTTTACGCGTAAGTAACAAACGGCAAGATGGCGTCCCAGTTCCTGTGGTCAGCATCAACGTACATCGATAGCATATTCGTGAGAATTTGATTTGTTCTCTCAGTGAGACCGTTAGTTTGCGGATGGTAAGGGGTGGAATGGCGATAAGAAGAGCCACAGAGGCGCAAAATTTCTTCAACCACATCGTCGATAAATTGTCGCCCACGGTCACTGATAACCCGTGGAGAACCGTGACGCAGTATGACCTGTTGTAACAGAAAAGAAGTAACAGCGGCTGCTGTGGCCGATGTCAGTGCGTCTGTTTTCGTATAACGCGTTAAATAATCCACGCACACTATAAAATATTGGTGGCTCGATGGGGTCTTAGGAAGGCGTCCGAGCAAGTCGATGCCAACTTCTTCAAAAGGGGATCTAGGTGGAGGGATGGGCTGCAAATAACCTGCCGCGGCAGTGGTGCATTGCTTGTGGCGCTGACATACAGCGCAGCTGGCGACGTACTGTTTTGTGGTCTTCCAATTTTCAGCCAGTAGAACGTCTCACGTAGTTGATGTTGCGTACGTGTGAAACCGAGATGACCAGATGTTATGTCATCGCGCATAGAACGAAGGACGACCTGGCGTAGGCTTTCCGGCACCACTAGAAGCAACGGGAGGCCGTCGGCTGAATAGTTTCTTTTATACAGCAAGCCATTTGAAGTATTAACGTTCAACGGAGTTATGTGCAGCTTCGAGCAAGAGTTTCAGAGTAGGGTCGCGCTGCTGCTCACGTTTGAAGCTGCTGGTATCTGGAAAGTCGGACGAGACAAAAACTAAATAGTCATCAATGTCATCGTCATTAGCGTTGGTGTGCACTGAAGGAAGGCGGGATAAGTAGTCGGCATCTGTGTGACATCGTCCGCTCTTATAGGTCACAGAAACGCTGCACTCTTGGAGGTGCAATGCCCAACGAGCCCACCGGCCAGACGGGTCGGGAAGTCCTACAAGCCAGCATAGTGGGTGGTGATCGGTCACTATTGTGAACTCGCGGCCATGTAGATACGGTCGGAACTTCTGCATGGCGAAGACGACTGCTAAGCACTCAAGCTCGATGACGGCGTAGTTCTTCTCTGCTCGGGTCAGTGTCCGACTGGCATACGATACGACGTGATGACGGCTGTTGGAGAGTTGGACCAGTACAGCACCAACACCAAACCCACTAGCATCAGTAAGAAGCTCAGTCATAGCATGAGGATCAAAATACTTTAGGATGGGTCCTGAAGCCAATAAAAACTTCAGCTGTTGAAATGCAGCCTCACATTTATCATCCCACAAGTACGGTGTGCCTTTATGAAGAAGGGATGTCAGTGGGGAGGCAAGTTGTGCGAAGTTCTTAATTTATCAGCGGAAATATGAGCACAGACCCAGAAAACCTTGCAGATCCTTCACTTTTCATGGTGGTTCAAAGTTGCGAACCACTGCGGTGTTCAGTGGGTCTGGTTGCACGCCTTCTTTATCCACGAAAAAGCCTAATACGAGGGCTTGACGCTCTCCAAAATGGCACTTCTTTGAGTTTAAAACAATGCCAGCTTCGCGTAAGCATTCAAACACAAGCGACAAGTGGTGGTTATGCTCTTGAAAAGTCTTACCGTAGATAATCACGTCATCTAAATAGCACGTGCAAATTTCCTATTTTAGTCCATGGAGTACTGTATCCATAAATCTCTCGAATGTCGCTGGAGCATCGCACAAACCAAAGGGCATAACGTTAAACTAAAAAAACCGTCTGGTGTTACGAAGGCCGTTTTCTCTTTATCTGAGGGATGCATAGGAACTTGGCAATGCCCAGAACGCAAGCCAACAAAAGAAAAATAGGAGGCAAAATGCAGGCAGTCCACGGCGTCATCTATACGTGGCAAAGGGTAGACGTCTTTTTGTGATGGCATTAAGGCGACGATAGTCTACGCAGAATCTCCATGAATTATTTTTTTTCCTGACTTGAATTACAGGAGCTGACCATAGACTACACGATTTTTTTTTAACACCCTTCTTGAGCATGTCTTCAACTCGCTCAGCGATGACTTTCCTTTCGGAAAGCGATACACGATAGGGCTTCTGGAGTATTATAGATGCGGTGTTGCGTACGTGAAGACGGTGGCGTAACGGTAAACGTCTCGTCTTTGGGAAAGTCAAAAACTGAGGCGTAGCGTGCGATCACCTCCTGCAGCAGTGACCGTTCAGTTGATGGAAGTTACTTGTTGATCATACGGTCAATGCTGGCAGAATAGTCAGGGTACGAGTTGGCGTGGGGTTTCTTTACATCCACCGATAGTTGAAGTGACCGTATGGTAAGAGTACTTTGCTCTTGAAAGCTTGCCAATTTATTCCTACAGGCAGATATATGGACTGCGCGGAAAAGTTCACAGTCCACAAATCGGCACAACCACCGACAGTGAGCACGAGGCAAGGAGGCAAAATAACGTTTTTCTTAAGCGCGTTACTGAAGTGCGGCTCGGCTAAATTGTAGTAAGAACCCGCCCAAGAACGCGAAGAGTTTACGTGCAGAAACATTGCGGTGTGCGGGGCCAAGCACATGTCTTAAGACACGAAAAACACTTCCAAGCAGTCATCAACGGTATCCTTCGTCAATAGAGATGGCAACACGGGACGAAAAATAATCCCACCTTTACCACAATCTAGAGTTGCACCACATTCCCGCAAGAAATCTATACCTAAAATTACTTCGTGGGTGGCTCGTGCAAGCACCGTTAGTTCAGCTCGAAACGTTTGATTTCCTACAAAAAGTAAAACAGAACAAACACCAACCGGGCTCAACGTTTCTCCCCCTACGCCGCGCAACGTAGCACTCCGATTCCAAGCAAACATTACTTTTGTCCCAAGGCGATTTTTAAAAGACATGTTCATAATGAAAATGGCAGCACCGGTATCAACTAGTGCAACAGTACTCACATTGTCTACAAAAACACTCACTTTGTTCTCAACCATGACAACACAAGGGGGTCTTGCGGAAGATGATTTTGCGGCCTCCTGGAGCTCGCTGCTCGCGACGGTAGCAGTACCTAGCGATGTGTCAAGGTAGCCCGCAGTTGTAGCAAGTACGGGTGTCGCGTCTAGTCGTCCCCGGCGAAGTAGACCGCGTCGGTTCATAAAAGCCGGGCAATGGTAGCCGAGGAGTGAATCGCTGTGATGCAGCTTGCCTGCGTTCCTGGTGTTTGAGTGGCCGTTCACTCCTTCGTTCGAACCGATCAGTGTAATTCGGGCGAGGCTCAAAGTAGCTCTGTCGCATCCGAGGTACCAGTGGTTCAAGGGGCCGTTGGTCGAATGCACACTGATGGCACACACCGGTGGTGTCCACAGCTTGCAGTTGAGCAAGTTATTCCTTAACCACTCGTCTTATAAGAGAAGAGATGTCCTGCGATGGAAGGTTGACACTTGCAATCATGGGAACATTGTCAAGACCTTCAAATTTCGGTAGGACTCTCTTTCTCTTTAGCGCTGCAAACGCTCGGCAGTGTCTCCTTAGGTCGGTAGGTGTGTGTAAGTCTTCTTTAGTGATAAGAAAATCGTACATGTCTTCCGCAATTTCCTTGAGCAGATGACCTACCTTATCTTCGTCACACATTGTTGCACTCACGATTCCGCAAAGCTTCGAGACAGCCTCAATGTAAGTGGTGCATGTTTCGCCAGGTAACTGAGCTCTGCGTGAAAGCGTTTGCTCCGCCTGCTTGACCTTAGCATTTGAGTCACCAAAACACCTCTTCAGCTCGTCCACGAAAATGTCCCATTGATAAATGCACTCTCATGGTTGTCGAACCGAAGAGACGCGGTGCCCACGAGAAAAAACACCACGTTCTTGAGCTGCTTAGCAGTGCTCCAGTGGTTGCTGCGACTCACTCTTTGGTAGTGCTTGAGCCAGTCCTCAACATCGTCCTCCGGCTGCCCCGAAAGGTCCTCGGCTAATGTTCCGGCATGCCGCAGCGAGCTTGTCCTGGCGAGCGAGCGTGTTGCTCATCAGCAACGAGGTGGTTATGGCCTGCTCCCTCATCCTCCATGTCTTGTAGCTGCGATGGCAAGCCTGCCAAGCGTCTGCTCTGTCGCAAAATCGGTAGAGCTGGGTCGTCCAGATTGATGTATCCGGCACCTTCCACCAAACTGTTACGAGTGAACATGTTCATTTAAAGATGAGGTGAAATGGCGTTATAAAAGAGCAGCGTACTTCTAAGACAGGCCTAGAACGCTTCACCTAACCACACAGTCCAAGTGCCGCTCCACTACTCTTCTTTTACCGCGCCCCTTAAGCTCGTGCATCTTCGTTGCGATATCTATTAAGCCTTTCGGGAAGCAATAAATATTATCTTCACAAAACTGGCATGATAAAACAGAGTTGTCAACATATAATGTTGTGACAACGTTACTTGTACTCGGGTTTCTCGTGAAACAATCGAGTGCATGCAAGCTCATATGAGGAACACTTTGCTCTGGATATTGTAGAGACTGCCGACAAAACAAGCGTATGATTTAATCACGGTTTTAATACTTCTTCTCTCGTTCTAGTTCGCAGTAGCCACTTAAGATGTAACGCAGCTCAAAGCGCTGATTGAGTAAGAAGCTGGGCGGATGCATGCAAATTCTGTTCGACATTTTTTTTCCGTGTCGGCAGGCTCTTGAAACAGTCAATGTGTGAACGCAATTTTGGCATGCCCACATATTCACTCATGCACCATGGCGCTTAGCAGGTGCGTCCACTGATAAAGCCTCAGAAACGCAGTAAACGCACTAAAAACGAGCAATTACACGCTTTCGCCGGCTCGGGCACGCGTACTCCCAATGCAGACGCTTGTGAGATCTTCAGTACCATGCGAATATTGCGCCGCCGCAACTGTCACCCGCCGGAGAATCAGCCGAGATGCGGCGCGGCCGCCTCGTTCACTCCACTGCCCCCTTCTAGTACACTGTAGACAGGCTGGCCAACGTTTCGATAAGAGGACCTATCTTTATTGCAAAGACGCTGTGTCATCCTTGGCGTGTCAGTAATGACGTCATCTCCTGGTAGTGGCGCATGTTCCTGTTGATAATCGCAATATGAAAAGAAAAAAAGACTATAAACCAGAGGAGTGCAGTGCTCGCATTATTTCAAGTTAGATGGGAGTGATTCCAAATGCATTCAGAAGTGGGGGAAAAAGGAAGGGGAAAAACACACAAAGTAGGAGCTGTGTGTTGCAAAACGGTGGCCGCTTCAGACATGAACGAAAGCTTGAAACTTCAAAGCCTGCTGGCGGTTGTCAAAGCCCAGCCACCACAAAAGGTTGCCGACGATGGTAACGTACGCCTGTTTCTGAAAACCAATGAATGGGACGCAGTACAAAAAAGCAGTTGCAAACAGGGGGAGAAGCGGAGACACCTTCGACATCTTGGCATTTAAAAGTAAGCCGCCTGCTTCTCTCCCTGTTTGTAACTGCTTTTTTGTCGTGCACCCCATTCGTAGGTTTAAAAGAACAGACATACGCTGCTATCGGCAACCTTTTGTGTTGGTAGGACGTGGCAACCGTCTGCAGGCTTCGAACTTTCCAGCTCTTTCCTTTTTCACGTCTGTAGCGGACTTCGCTTTGCAGCACACAGCTCCTACTTTGCGCGTTTCTTCTCTTCTTGTTTTTTTCCTCCTCCAACGTTTTTTCCCCACCCTGCAAAAACATTTTTAACCGCTATCGTCTAACTTGAAGTGAAGCGAGGACTGCACTCCTCTCCTTTATAGTTTTTTATTTTCAGACGGCGATTATTATCAGGGACATGCGCCACCACCAGATGACGTCACTACTAACCCCCTTAAAATTAACACGCCAAGATGACAAAGATAGGTCCCCCTATCGAAATGCCAGCCAGCCTGTCTGAGGCACTTCCACTGTTCACCCCGATTGTCCCACTACGTGTTTCCGTCTGTTGGCTCTTATCTTGACTTTGAAAACTGCAGCAAACGAAAGAAACAATGGCAGAGATGGCACCTAGACAGCCAAGTCGGATGCATGTAAAGACGGCTAGTTTTGAAATGCTAATGGCAATGCAACAAGCAGGCTTTTTCCTGTTCTGCTCAATTTTGGCGCGGATGCAAGTTTTAGCCTCATTTTACCATAAAAAGAAAGTGCACTTTAAATTTGAGTAAACATGATAAGTACATAAATAAATGTATTCAGTTTCTGCCTTCCTTGGCTTATATATATGTTTTTGCGTTAGGTGTTCCCAAAATGCACCTCAGACTTTATGCGCATCCGACCTGTGGATTTTTACAGCACCATGTACACTTGTGACACTAAGTCATGTGTCCCTTTATAGAGCCACATGACTGTGTGTCCCTGAATAAAAAAATGGCTTGATGTCCCAACCACTTTTAAGTTTGTGCACACAGGGCCAGCAAGGGGCACATGGGAAACAAAGTTATTCTTGTCAGTAGTTGCTGTGTCATTAAAATGCTTGTATACAGGGACATAGCTAAAAGCATTGTTAATGTTGCTGCTGTTCTTAAAGCAGGAAGACACTGGAGGGATAAAAAACAAGAGGTGAAAAACTCTAGAACATGTTGTTCGGCTAGCTGGTTCCTTCTGAAGAAAGGAGGTGAAGGACGCAACCCACACAGATGAAAAAAAAGCTACAGGAACACTGACATCCTGTACAGGCAGCCCCCCTCCCTTTTTTTGATATACATGAGTTGCGCCCTTCACCTTTCTTCATTAGGTCGACGCAGAATGCCATGTGATGACCATTTTCGCTTCAGCCAGAGCACCTGTTATGGGAACTCGCTGCTAACTTGCTTGCGAAATTCTATAAAAAGTATGGAGTCTCAAACCGTTTATTCGGCCAAACACCGGTTGAAATACATGCAGACTTGGTGGTGCATAGGCATGCATCTACAGACTAGTATTGATAAGTTTGTTTTAGCTACAAGGCCAATAAAGGTGCTGTTTTTTGTAGGAAAGCCTTCCTTTTTTACACTCAATTATTCAAACTTCACACCCATTCCCACCGAGTTCAAATAAACGGTCAGCAACTGTACTACCGGTGCACCTGCGCAGTACTTGGCATTTGTACACACAAGATTTCTGTACAAGGTAAACAGGAGAAAAAAAAGATGACAGTAAGTCCACCTTCATAAGTGATCATGTTATGAGTGGTGGGTGGCGTATACTAGGCAACTATGAATGCTTTACAGAGAAACTTGCGTGGGTAGTCTCTGCTTCGGAACAGCGCTGAGCTCCTCGTGGCATCACTGGTGTCAGAGCTGGTGGTGATGGTGTCTGCTAACATCACTGCTAACAGCACTGCTGGTGGTGGTGGCGGTGGTGTTGGTGCTGCTACTGCTGGTGCTACTGGAGCTGGCACTGGTATTGCAGCACGTGGTACCTTTATTCGAAGTAAATATTCCGGATTTTAGCCCTTTAATTGATTCAACTAATACACAAATATCTCCACATCTAAAAACAAAGTAACACTAGGTGTCGAAAATGCCTTCACTTTATTGCAAAACTTTGCTATACATAGTTTCGACATTTCTGTACTGCTAATGAAGTGGGAAATTGTAAGAGCCACGTGTACTGAAATCTTTGTGATATGTGTTTCATGGGGAGACAGAAAGCAAGACGTGTTATTGCGAAAATCACATTAACCAAAGAGGCTAACAGCAGGAGAAAAATATGCATGCTGGGTCATAACTGATGTTTATTGAGCAGTACTAAACAAAAAGCACCAGCTCATGCCAGCAATGTATGCAATTCTTTTTGCTCCTGGCCGTCATTTTATAATAAACGTAAACACAGTAATGGTTTACGATGGAGCACTTTATTTGTCCCACTTTACACCTGTAGTATTTCATCATAACTGTTGACAAAAAGATAATAATTAAGTAAAATATTCAACAAGGATGGTGAATAAGACTAATTCTCAGCCATTTATATTATTTTTCTGTGGAAGTTAGAAAGTTGGGCAAGTTGGTACTTGCATGAAGCATGAAAAGGACATGGAACAAGATAAACAAGTGGACAGAACATAAGTACCAAACACATGAATGAAGCGAAATCTCGTGATAGGTACTATAAATAATTGCCATTTCTTTTAATTAGATTGCTCGCAAATTTTTTTTCCTTATGTGCGTTTGGGGTGTATATTATTGGCAGACTACTAGCGCCTGCATGAGGTGCACGTGCCCTCTTGTAGGTAAAAGAAGATGGCGATTTGTAAAAAGAGGGACACACGCAATTTGCTTCTGTGCCGTTTAAGTATAGCCAGTGTGGCATGGGAATTGTTCTGTGAGAGTAAATCCATTTTTATTGCGAGGTCTCATGTGAACAAAGGACACCGCAATAACATAATATCTATTGAATATTTTCTGTTGTTAAGTTTAGTTGAGTCAGTACTTCTCTTGTTTTTCTTTTCTTAAACTTAACAATGCCCTGACACGATGCCTGTTCAACGGGCCATATTCCGGCACAACTTGTGTGCAACTAACACTGAATTTGCCAGTGCCTGCAGCAATGACATATTAGCACACTGGCAGAAAAACTATCGCTCAAAACCCTAGAGCAAATTTTATAGTCTCATGAAATGTTATAAAAATAAGGACTCCTACTCTGGACATGATTATCCACTAACACTGCTCCAGAATGAGTTTACTTCTAACGACCAATCATGCATACCGTGTATTGAAGGCTATCAACCACGTCATCTCCAGCAGCATTGCAGTTTTCTTCCCTTGGCCCACAAAGCCCCCGTGCACCTGGCTCTGGCACCTGTAATAAGACATTGCAAGTTTAAAGGGACACTAAAAGGCAAGATGACTTTTCTCACTCCATTAGTAAAGTAGCATTCGACTATACCAAAACACCAAACTCACAGGGACAAGACACTTAAAAAGCGAGAAAACTTGCAAAAAAATATGCAGGTGGCAACGCACACTTAATGTTTCCAGACCACTTGCAGTGACCTCACACATTTCGAGGGTACCTACTAGGGTCTACGTGGTTTCTACTTGATGAAAATTCAGTATATTGTCATCAAAGGATGGCACAGACCTAACACGTTAAGGTTGAGGGAATTGCATTTAGACAGTGGGACCTAAATACAATGACTACACTTTAAAATCTTTGACATTACACAGGCTGACTTCACCACAAAAGTTAAACATAAAAATCTGAACTCTTTTTTCTCCTTTAGTAACAAACCTATGGTAGAGAAATAAATGACAATAGAGTTCTCAGAGTGCAATTTATCAATCTAAACCAATTCAGTGTTTTTATTTCACGTTCCAATAAAAAAATTCCGGAACTTTTACATACTGCTTCTTTTCATTAAAATAAGCAGCTATCGACCAATTTGTTAGGCTACAAATGTTACTTTACAGCCAGATAATTGGCCCGTTATTTTTGGAGACAATTTTATTGTACCCAGTTGTAGTACAGATACAGAAAGAACATGTAGAGGTGCAGGAGTGGAGTGGTTTCTTAGTAAACCTAGATGGCTACATTGAAGGGGTCGTTTGACTCTAATTAGGCATGCAGTTTTCACCTATTTTTTTCAAACTAAAATGCGCCGTCGTTACATGAGTGGCAACCACAGAAGCAATGCTATTATAATTTTTTTGAGTAATAAACTTTGTTTTTGGAACACAGTGGCACAGAACAGGTATATTTGTGATCAGAAGTGATGCTTCAGTATGTGATAGTGTGGAAATCAACCGAGCATTTCGAATTGTTTGACACGGTAAGTCTAATGTAGTATTCTAGTATCACAAATAAGCAACGCACTTGTGCATTAAAAATGAAAAAAAAATTTATGCTTCCTCAAATGCACAAGAACTTATCTAATTGTTTTAATATGACAACTTTAAAACAATTACACACTGACGCTAGGAGTGCTTCACAATGGCCACCATGCGGCGATTCTTATAGTAACTCACTAAAAAAATTGCCCGCAGCTTCCCTCGGGGGAACACTGAGGAGGATGCGGAAGCATGTAATTGCTTAACGGGTGTCAAATTGCGACTTACTTTGGTCGATGGCTGAATTGGTTAACGTGGTTGTGAAATGGGGTGTTAAATGAGTGAACACGTACGGCACGTATGCGAAAGGGCGGTGTTTTATTTATTGCGACGAACTTTGAGGACGATGGCTTTGTGATCGGTAAAGTAAAGAGTGAGTGGATTGGGTTGCATCGGTCGTAGGTCGAAATTTGCAAAGACGTGGTCGATGCAGGTTCTGCGAATGGTGGTCGGCTGGTGGTGTTTGCAGTCGTCGTGCGTTGCCTGTTTCAGCGAGTGTCGCGACGCCATGTATTCGACTATCCAATCGTGCTTGATGACGTCGACGTTGAAGTCGCCAACTAGCATGAACGGTCGATGTTGCGGTTGTTGTTTTCTGTAATCTTGCACGGCCTCGTCGACGTACTTTTCTACGGCGGCACGAGAGAGGTTTGGCGCGAGGTACATCGTCATGACGTCGACACCACAGACGGTAGCAACGCAGTGCTCGCCGTTGGCGCGTTGTTGAACGCCGGGCTGTAGTCGGAGGTCAATGAAGGAGTCGTCGTCGTTGTCGACGTCACGCTTGACGTAAATTCCCACACCGCCCGCAGGTCGTTGGAACCCGTGCGTGCGCGCGACCGAAGCGTATCCCGCAACGTCCACGTCATTGGCATTCCACGTCTCGGTGAAGCAAAACACGTCCAATGTGCGTAGTACACAGATGGTGGGCGACGGCGCATGCGCGCGCGTCAGCTGTCGAATGTTCGAGAAGCGGTGCGGACGGCGTGGACGGCGCACTACAAGGCGCGAGTATAAGATGCTTCCGCATCTAAAAACTCACGGTGCTTGGAACCAGTTGACTTTAGTAGGAGAGTAAAATGTGACAAAGAACGTCATTTCTCAACATCAGTCGGTGTTTTGGAGTTTAAAGGCTAATAATTTCTGTTACCGGGCCTCTATTTAAATAATTATTTTTGCATTCATCTCAGTATTCAGCATTACATGCACTTCAGCACAGCAGATGAAAAAGCACTGCAGGGCCTTTCAACATGCAAGACAGTAATGCACTGTTTACGTTTAGCCTCACGTGCACATGAGCACGCAGTTGACAACTGAGGGGGAGAACAAACGTGAAGCAAGGTAGGTACCAAACTAGTGATGTCATAGTTGGATAGCTGTATACATTCCTCTAAATTTAATGGCAATGTCACAAGTTTCTTCATTATACTTCAGCATAGCTGTGTGCAGTTGCACATCACACACCTTCAAACTGTATTCAACTATGTTCCTGGCTATATTACCCATTGATGTTTCATGGAAATTGCATGTGTTGACATAAATCTAGTCCCTAGTTATGTCGTCTTGAATATTTTCAGTCAGTACTCCTGTAACTGTCAAGGAAATTATGAATACAGGGCCTGCATAAGTTTAGTGCAATACCTTTCTTGCAATTAAATGAAAATCAGTGAGTGAACCAGCACACTCTGGAAAAATATTTCTTGAACATTAACTTTCCTGTAGCTCTAGTAAGTTTCTTTCCCACACAATGAGGAGGAGAACAACCAGCTCAACCCTGTCCAACCAGCTCAACACAGACCTTATGCACTTTTCAATGAATTTGAACACCATTTTGAAATAACTAAGGTGCACATACCTTCTGCTGCTTATTGGTACAGCTGCAGCATGCTTTCTTCAGCAATTTTTCTGCCTTGATAGGGGGTAAATGGAAACAAGATATGCAGCAGGGTTAGCACAGATTTGAAAGTAGAGATTCTAAAGATAGTCTAGAAATTTTAAAAGCAGTTTCAACCCATGAACACTGCATCCAGCGAGAAATTTTTGTATCAATATGACGTTTCGAATTCTGATTAAATTTATCGCACTTTACACATCCAGTTGAAACTGAAAATCACAATTAAATCACTTTGCTAAATCAAACGGTTTATGAAATCGACATCTGGAATTGTGAAGTCGAGGTACTTTAAGTCTTCCACGACTATTTTTTTTTGCTAATCTATGGGTGCTTGTGTGAAAAGCCAGTTTTGTGCACAAATTATTAGGCCTCATATATTTGGTCCAGGTGATTACAGACCAGGTAGGCAGTAACATAAAATGTGACATGCAGCCAAAATGCAACCATGAGCAGAATGAATGCAGCGATTTTGCAACTAGGAATAACAAAAAAAGTGGCGGGGAGACAACTCTCATCCAATGAAAAACGAAAGCAGATGGCCATGTTCGTGTGAAAGCATTGACAAGAGCAATAAATCGCTGCCACCTGTAATACTACCTGCTACGAAAAAACAACAGGTTCATTCATCTGTTTCATGCATGTTTGACAAAGTAGCTTTGTGAAAACAACAACAAGCTAGTGACTACATATGACAAATGTTTTAATACAATAGCATTAGTGTCAGCGTCTCTCATTATCATATGGTGGTTTTGGGACTATAAACGCCACATATCTATCAGCGCTAATACCACCACTTGATGAAAAAAGGATCTAAAACTGAAATATTTAGTGCCTCTTTAATTGTTTCCTTCATAAAAACTTCTTTATTCGATTTTGGTTTCAAATCAATTTGAACCTTCAGAGTACCTACCGGAGGATGTTAAGTTTTACCATAGATGGAAAATAACAGAAACTTTTGCTGTGTTTGAACAAGCTTTAACGATTAGTATACCATAGAAAAGTCCAATGCTGATGTCATGATAAGCAGTGCCCAACGCAAAACAGTTCAGAACAGGTGCTAAGACGTTTCTAGTATTAGCAAGTCTTCGCATTTAAATAGCACATTAACCACATGCACTACTCACTTGACTGAGAAAAAAGCAAAAAAGTAACGTAAATGTAAGAGGCAAAAATGAACTCAATAAAGATAATTGTAAAGAGAGAAAGCGAGATGAAGTGGCATGACCGTTGAGGATTGAAATGGACATTAGGACAGAGCATAAAAAAGCAGGAAATATGCAAACTTGCACATTGCATTATTTTCAAAATGAACAGATTCCTGCACTAATGCTAATGTATAACAAAAAGAAGTTTGTACTGTCAATTTATTAATAAATAGCCATGGTCCTGAAGTTCAAGGCGTTTTCAAAGAGAACATTTTATGCCAACACGTTCAAAGAGCTTGAAAGTCCTCGATGGATGGATGGATAGATGAATTAACTAATTAATTTATCCATCTATCCAAATAAGGGTACTGAAAGTGCACCTTTCAAAGTCAAGCACTTTCAAGGTGTTCAACGACCTCTACGGACCTAACATACAATGCTTACCCGATCCTTTGACCACAACGCCTTGCAGGTCTCGATTTAAGTTTCGTTCTTCTACTAACTTCTTTCGAAGGGAAATAATCTCCTGCTCTAATCGAGCAAACTTCCCATCTTTTTCCGACTCATACCCAGCTTCATCATCTGCAGGCCAATCCATTGACATAGCAACCAATTCTTTCCGCTTTGCCACCTCCTTTTCTTTCTTTCTTTTTGCCTCAGTTCTTCCCGCGAACAACACTGCATGAAGACTTTGTATGGCTGCAGAGTACTGTCTTGACATGCACAGATTCTTTCATTACCACTGATAATGAATTTGCTAAGTATTTTTCATTCTTCAACACATAAGTAATAATTGTAATATTGCATATAAGTAATAATTTGTAATATTTCAAGTGTCCTGTAAGGAATTAAACACACACACACACACACATTATATATATATATATATATATATATATATATATATATATATATATATATATATATAAACTTTTTAGAAATCGCCAGAGAGTAAGCAAGCATGTAATCCCACAGTCGCAGCGGTCCCTATGCCATTATTGAGTCTAAAATGGGCCAATGATCGAAAACCTTGGGCGTGGTCATTATGGTTTACGGCATCACCTTGAGAAAGCAGTAAGCAAGTTTAAGCTGACTTTGATGAATAATTGCAAGTTTCTGGTGACATGCTGAGCTAGATTGACGGACTCACATGTTCTCAGGAGCTTCAACTACAGAAGTGGGGCAGCTTGGGCTAGTTGGTATGGCATGACGATAGTTATAGCGCGAGAACAAAACGACGACATAGAGACAAGAAGGATAGATATAGCGCTCGTGTCTTTCGTGTCCTTCTTGTCTCTGTGTCATCGTTTTGTTCTCACGCTATAACTATCGTCATTTCAACTACAGATTCGTAGCATTTTCTCGCCACGCTCAAAAAGTTTTGTGCTATTCCTTCAATAGACTTAGAACGAAAAGATTATCGAGACATTTGTCAGGAAAAATTATTAGAGATGCTTCACAGGTAAAATTTAGTTGACTCACAAGAGAAAACCCCAAGAACGTCGTCAAATACGTGATCTGGCCATCGTAGACGACATTTCTGCACTTTTCGTGCAGGTTCCTGCTTGGATTCTGTAACAACACCACCACAGCGAGGCTACTCAGATAAAGTGATACTAGTTGCAGTAAGAAAAAGAATGTACAATATTGCAATATTGCTGATGCACAAGCGATAAAAAGTCAGCATATATGTATATATAATTGAGACGTGCAAAGTTTTATTGACACAGAAACATAGGCACTTTTGAAATAAATGGTGACTGCCAGCTATGCAGCTAAATAGTAGATTATAGACTTGGTATTGGACAAGAATAACTTCATATTAGCAGCTAACTGCTAGACAGACATCCTAAATCTTAAGATTCCACAGACGCTAAAGGTGGACGATGTGATACAACAAAAAAGCCAAAGGGCTATTACTGTACCAAGTATATTCTCACCTATGCATCATTATTTGTTACCTAGTTGCCAAGGTAACAATTGTGAATCATAACCAAGGCAAGGGGGTGATTGCCCGCAGAACAGTGACATATAGTTTTGCACAAGTTGTACTTAATGCACACCTTTCTGCCAAGACTACTGTGCTTTATTTGCAATGACGCACGTTCATAAGTGCAGTGTAAGAAGCTTTGTACTGCAATGATAAATAAGCAATGCACTTAGATCACAGTGAAAATGTTGTAGCCTGTTTCATGTAGGCATCTGAATATTATTGCTCAAATAAGTCCTCTCTTCACTGAAGATATCGCAATTTTTCTTTCTTGTCCGTATTTGTTGCAGGAGTTTTGTTCAATCCAAGACATATGTAACAGAAATATGTAAGAGACTGAAGTTTTTCTGGCGTGCTGCTTCAGCTGATTTATTGCCACTGCTCTCATTGGCTAAACAGGCATAGCATTGTCGAGTGCAGGAACTCTTTGGTGTAAAACGCAGCCTAGCTTCAAAATTCGTTCATATTTGCACCTATGTTTGACGCCTTTCATTACATTGATGTCGCAGCGACTCAAAGTGATGACTCACTGCGACACAATTGACAAACACAGCACCATTCATGGCATCAAAGGGAGCATTATAATCATGTCACAGAAACTTTCTTGAAGCATCAAGGCACACTTAGAGCTGAGCAACACTCTAGGAACGCGAGATACAATGGCCCAATGGGTGAAACAATGCTGCTATACAGAAATTTAAAATTCAATAGAAAGGCGAGAGCACCGACGAAAACAGAATAAAGAAGTAGTGACACTTCGGCATCCAGAAAGTGCGCCTTTGCATTGTGAAGAAGGCTCCCTTTCTGGGTGCCGAAACGTCTCGACTAGACGGCCATTCATCGTCGCCTTAATTTCCGAAATCTAAAACTCATCAACACATCTGATAAATAGCTAACAAAATAATCTTTCTGCTTTCTTCAGCGAGCACAGTGGCACAACAATATATGTATATACAATTTGCCTACTTCTAGAGAACACGGATATACGCAAGCTTTGAGTGTTATGTGAAGCACCTTATTTTTTTTCTGGCACAGTCAAACGTTTCGCATATGCATAAGGTATTTGCGTAACGACAAAAAGATCAGCGAGATCAACTAGCGCCATACGAATCGTACTTATAATCGGTTACTGTGCACTGATGGTACTGAAACAGGCACGGAGACAGCAAGCAAAAGAGAAAAATGTACAAGGCGTAATGATCAGACACACTTTACATCATACTGTACGCCACTCAGTCACCAATTTGACGACGTCTCCGGGAAAAAAAATTCTGAAGATCGCCATCTCCATTGTCTTTCGTTTGGCGCCAATCAATTTATTTTTGTCACTTGTGATGTCTTTCTCAGACGATGGAGGGAAATCCCTCACCAGTCGGTGCGACACAATGGCTCTGGCGCCATCCTTGTATATAACGTACGCATACATTATGATAAAAATAAAGGTATAGAAGAAAAACAAATGTTAATGATAGAAAAAGACACGACAGCGTGACAGCAAGGAAGCGGGCAAGTAGGCGGCCCCGAGAGGCTAGGCTATGGATGGCTTCGTCTGCTTTTGGCTTTCATGACTTTTGGCTTTTGCGGCGGGCTCTAAGCGTCGTCTGCTCTCACTAGAAGTATATATTCCTACATGCAGAACCATGCATGTAGGAATGAAAAACAAAGGCGTAGGCGGAGGAGGAAATTCAATTCCTCCCAGAAATTTTCATTTACAACGCTATATTTGCAGGCGCATATACAAACGCGTACACATAAACATGCATAATTCATGACTAACTCCCCTCACAATAAAAAATTCTGGCTATGCTTTTGGAGGTAAATATAAGAAACAACACCAGTTTTTAAACTACCCACACTAACTGTCTGTCAAAAACAAAACATTCTATTCGGTGAGTGAATGAATAAGGTAATTATTTCTTTTACTCAAGAGCCATCAGAGCAACATATATGTAAGGAATATTCCTTCCTCCATGATATGAAAGGTCATCGCGCACATATCTCACATGGTGGATGAGGCCTTACCGAAATGGCACTTCAATTAATGATTTACAAGGCGTGCACATTTTGCAAGTATGATTTCAGCATATTCTTGGAATTATTCACTTCGACAGCTGGCTTGAAGGTCGGTCGATTGAATAATACCGGTTGCAGTGGCTGTATTCCCAGTAAAAAAAAGTGAATTGGTCCAATCGGTCATACCAGTCCCAACAATTGGTTCTAAATGAAATAAATTGGAAAGCAACTGGGATGTGGTGCTTCAATGTGCAGGACCAATTGGACCACACAGATACGATTGGTCACTCCAATAGGCCATCCAGCTTCCTATTGGTCTCCCAGTTGGAATGCTTGTCAGTCCAACAGGTTGTACACATCCCAAATGGTAAACCATTGGAACAGTGGATTACAATCGGTCTTCCAATTAGAATGCTTGCTGGTCCAGTTGCATGTGCACACCCAAATGGGAAAAGACTTTCTAATTGGAGAAGACCCTTTATTGGAAACATTCTAGTTGCAAAGAGTTCATGCTGTGAGTCTTCAACTGGTTCACCCAGTAGAAACCAGCTAATTTCAACTGGCTGACCAGCTAGAGACCAGTTCTTTTCAGCTGCTTGAAACTATGGAAAGCCATGTGCAAGTTCTGTGAAATCGGCAATGAGTAAAAGTTATAAAATTTTGTAACATTTTTTTAAATTATAAAACACCATACTACAGTACTGCTGCACACTTTTCTTGCCACTTGACATCTTTATTACGCGAGCAGCCGCCGCAGTTTATTCGTAAGAGAACACAGTGAAAAAGCGGCTGAGCAAGCATTGATTTAGTACAAACAACCCTTCCAAAAACGCTGCATTTGAAGCAATAAAGTTAGGTCAAAATCAACTTTAAAAATTAATTTCTCATTACAAAACTTTGTATTGTTTTTTTGACCAAAGCAGTAATCATGTAATTTACACTTTCGTAAAGTGCATGCGCTCACAGTGCAAGCGCGGTGGCAAGTGCCATCAGCATCGTCATCAGCAGGGCACCACCGCAGCGAACACAAGTCATAAGCTTTACTGGCGTGTTTTATATCCAGCGTCATTGCAATATTCATGTTGGCCTGATCCATTGAATCAGCCCCATTTCTTCACAATCAAGGCAAGTATTTTGTTTTAAACCACCCTAACTGCTGTATTATTTGCACCTTTGCACATTTTGTTTGTTACCCTAACTAGCGTTGGCTCGCGACTGCAGCGGACACGGTGCACGGGCGCTGCAGACATGAAGTGTGGGAGCTACTGGGCGCGGTGAGCCTTATTACATCGATAACGTTTCGATCCTTCATTCAGATGTAACCACACTCATCTGGAACACTCGAATGACGCGCTCCGAATCGCACTGTCGATGTTGGCATGCATGACCACTTAGGACGAATTCTCTACGTGTGGAGTATCTTGAACGACCCGATCTGGAAAGTGCCAGAGCGTTCAGTTGCAGCATTTTAGACCAGTGTATTAACCTCTTCACTTCAGCCATGAAGCTCATTTTTCTCTGTCCTACATTTTTCTTTACCTCAGCCTGCCTGCATGATTCCCGATGCAACTCTGAACAAAGAAAAAAAAATGAGCACCAGCGACCTCCTTTCCAGAAGCTGCAGCAGAACAGGCGGCAGTTTGACTACGAATACCCTCACTAGCAGAAATTGGGAGTTTTACTACAAAGCTCACTCTGCATGAGACATTTTCGCAGAACTATTGTTGTCTAATTAAGGCTCTTTGTGTTGAGCACCAGTTTGATTTCAATGGATGACCATTTGCGCTCAGCCGGTTAAACAGTTGGCAACCAGCTTAATTCAACTGGCTGACCAGTTGAGCGTTTGTTACCTTCAATTAGAATGACCACATCTATTCAATTGCCTAACCAATTGAACACTATGTACCTTAAACTGGCCGTCTAGTTGGGCACTACTTTAATTTCTGTTCACGTTGGTTTATTTATTTAATTAAATTTAATTTCTGTTCATTTTATTTCATTTAATTTCTGTTCACTTTGGTTTTATGACGAGCTGATTCCAGGCAGAAGCAGCTGTAGGGAAGCGTGGGTTCCTTCAGAACCAATATCACTTTGAGAAAAGCGGAGCTGATTGCGTCAGCAATACCTCTGTTTCTTTGCACGCCACTGAATATGAATTTTCGCGTGCCTATCAAGGTCAGGAGATCATGTTTTATGGGTGTAATATAGTCACTGTATTTCGCCTTCATTCATTCCCATATCATGTATGCTATCGCTGCTTGGGGAAACACGTATGACTGTCATCTATCACCTATTCAGAACATACAAAATCAGGCAATCCGCATTATCACTAATAGCTCACGATACTCCAGTGCAGGCCATCTACTCCAAGACAACAAAATCCTACCTGTTCGTAAGTTCTTTTTTTATAGCATAGCCGTTCTTCTGTTTCAATGGCGCAATGCACTGCTACCGTTTGAGTTCATTGATTCAGTTTTCTTACAAAACAACTATGTAACTAGATTTGCAATGAACCTTAACTTTTTGCTACCCGCGTCGCGCACAAATTATGGAAAAATGACCACTGCTTTTGCGGCCATTACTTTTTGGAATAACATGCCTCTTTCTATTAAAACGATGCCCACATTGTCATCATTCAAAAAGTCGCTTAAAAGTTTTCTGTTAAATTATTAGCTGCCTGTATATGGGCTTTTTGGGGGCTTTGCGTTTTTGGTTATGCCATTTAGATCATTGCATTTCGATTGACAATGTCCGCCACTGAACGAGATATTTTTTTTCGTTCTTTCTTTTTTCTTTCCTTATTTGCCTTGCCTTTTGTTGCCTGATGTGTCACTTAGCCTATAATAATTACTTATCACTCTATATTGTATAATTGATTTCCATTCACTCGTTGCTTGTTAACTTGATCTGATTTATTGGTTGTTATAATGCATCGAGGGTCCCGTTACAGTTTTTAACTTTGGGACCCTCGTCTGTATATTAATATTACTGTACTACTTTTTTGAAATGAATAATAAACTGAAACTGAAACTGACGCGTGTATATCCACGTGCTGTGGTGTGATGTTAATACGAAATTTCACCTGTATACGTACACAATACGAAACTGTGTGAGCGCATGCAATGTATGTGGCTTGTAGCATAAAGTTTCCTAACATTAAATAGAGGGCACTCTGGCGCTACGATCGTTCAGCGACCATAGGAATGATGGGTGATGATGATGATTTATTGGGTTTAACGTCTCAAAACCACCATAAGATTATGAGAGACGCCGTAGTGGAGGGCTCCGGAAATTTCGACCACCTGGGGTTCTTCAACGTGCATCCGAATCTGAGCCCACGGGCCTACGACATTTTCACCTTCATCGGAAATGCAGCCACCGCAGCCGGGATTTGAACCCGCGACCTGCGGGTCAGCAGCCGAGTGCCTTAGCCACTAGACCACCGCGGCGGGGCGGGAATAATGGGTAGTTGTTGCAGAGTGTACTAGAAGTGTTGAGTGGCGAGACCACGCCTCGCCGCCCATTCCCTTCCGTGTTGCCAAGTGGCGGCGGCGCTGCAGTCGAAATGTACTGATAGAGCCACCCACCAAGCGCAGTAACTGCTATGTACTTCGGCTCCCCCGATGCACTTTTTTGATGCACATTTCTTCGTACCTGCCCATCATTCATGTCTAACACATGATGTCACAACCCATGAAGTATGACACGCCAACATACTGAATACGAGCTCCATAAAATCCTTGTGAGAGATCGAAAATTATTTAATTTGTTGAGAATAAACGATTAAATTCGTTACTGCAGTTATGAAAACAACGAGATAAAATATGATCGGTAGAGTCAGGCTTTGTAGCCTTTGCATTATTACACGCGTTACCTGAAGTTAAATATGCTTCAAATTACTTTTGTATTGTGAACATCGGTGGAAGCGCATCGTCTAAATCTGCTGGTAATGCGTTGATTAAAAACACCATGGCTTCAGAGATGTGAAAGACCATCATTATTAAGAGCTTAACACAAGTGAGTTGCACTACATCAAAATAATGGTCCTATTTACACGTAAACATTATTTATTATACACGAAGTTGTTTTAGGAGTCCACTGACTTGCAGTAAAAGTAATACTTATAATTAATGGACGAAGAACCACTGCTAGAAGAAATAACACGCGAAAGAACAGAAAGGGTATGTCTTATTCTGAATTCTTCTGTCTTAAATGTTTCCTTTTTGTTGGTTAGGCGTCTACAATATTCGAAATAACTGAGCGGATTAATTGGAAGTTAGATGCGCTCAGAAACCTGTGAGATAAAAAAAATACCGTGTCAAACACATAAAGAACCAGGAGACCATAAGTAGATAGGGGAGAGGAAAGGAATCCGAACCCCCAAGACAACGAAATACTTTTGTAAATTAACGTTTTAGGGTGTACCAAAATATTCTCTCGCATTTACAGCAACCCCCAATATCCAAAGTTAGTCGTTGTGCTGCACACAACCCCCTCCTCCTAAAAAAAGCCTGGGTAGCTTTGCGCGGAACGTTTAGCGTGTCTCTCTACAAATGCACACTGTAAATGTCACCTTTTCGACAGTATGAGGTATCAAAACTACTTCAAATCCAACGTGGTTGGACGAAAAACAAACCGCGTAAAAATAGCAGCCGTATGAATATTGTGAGTGGGGATTGATCGATTGATTGATATGTGGGGTTTAACGTCCCAAAACCACTATATGATTATGAGAGACGCCGTAGTGGAGGGCTCCGGAAATTTAGACCACCTGGGGTTCTTTAACGTGCGCCCAAATCTGAGCACACGGGCCTACAACATTTCCACCTCCATCGGAAATGCAGCCGCCGCAGCCGGGATTCGAACCCGCGCCCTGCTGGTCAGCAGCCGAGTGCCTTAGCCACTAGACCACCGCGGCGGGGCATTGTGAGTGGGGCGTGACGTGTGACTTCTATGCGTAAACTTGCAGATATATATATATAATGTGAAGCCTCCGAACAATATATATATATATATATATATATATATATATATATATATATATATATATATATATATGTGTGTGTGTGTGTGTGTGCGTGTGTGTGTGTGTGTGTGTGTGTGTGTGTGTTTACTGTGTACATATATATGCAAGTTAAATTTCTCAATACAGAATGCACCACCACCTGCCTACAGCTTTGACACCTAATGAAAAATGTACACTTAAATTACAAAACGTCTTCTCGAATTTTCTGGGCTTGCAAAAGCCATACGCCAATAGAATACTTGGAAAGCAGCACAATTTAAGCTGTGAATACACAATGAGAACTGGTTACAGCAAATTTACGCAGATTAACAGACGGTCTGTATATACAATTGGTACTTTTTTATGTTTAGGATAACCCCGTTCGCCTAGAATTTATGACTCTTAGGTACACGCTTTCCTTCAGATCGGCCTCCCGGTAGTATAAGCACTTGAAGCTCACATAAAAGAAGCAGAGTTAAGTGCCAACCACTGGCACACTAATGCACGCGCCTACTCGTCAAAAGCGTCTAGTCGCGCCTGTGGAAGAAAAGGGCGCGCAACCACTGACACGCGTCAACCGCGTTAACGCCCACGCGCCCAAGGCCGATGCACAAGGTTGCTTGACCTTTTGGCTTAGAACTGTCCAAGTTCAGCACAGAACAGCACGTTCTTAACTGGAGCGGGTTTATATGTTTTAGACAATATGAGAACAAGTTAAGAAATTGATAGTGCTTCACCCACCACAGTTTAGACTACTTTAGAAGTAATTGACATTCAAGTGCCCAAAGTAACTACAGTGGTATGCACCAGAAATCAACATCGATGCGTGCGCCGCTCCCGCGAATGAACATTCGCGTCTAGCATACTGTACGTCTATCATAGGCATGTGCAGGGTTCTCCTTAAGAAGGGGGGGGGGCAAAAGTTTGTCCTAGTTCCCCTCCCCAGGGCTGACTTGGCGCCCCCTCCCTATTATGTTAATATATGGAGTTGACATTGAGATCTCCCCCCCCTCCTCTCTCTGGTGAATGAGGCGGTGGCTGCCCTCCTGATCAGGTTTACAAACCACCGGGTTTCTATACCTGCAATACCAAATTTACTAACAATATCTTGAATATGCTGGTACCTTGGGTATATTTACACAACATATTTTATATCAGTCAACTTAATAATCACGCCTGCAACTTCATGATCTGACAGATTTAAGTCAGTCATAAGACTACAATTGAGGCCAGAGTAGCAGGCTTTCGGCTGATGTGTGTGTTCGAAATATCCTGTAATCAAACAAAGCACACCTGGTTCTTATTGATACAACAGATATAGGCCATAAGATAGGAACCAAATACTGCGTAGACTGCTTTCGGGCATTTTCCATAGTCGAAATGTGCTCTAATGCAACTAACTGTGCCCGACACTTTATGATGTGACAGATAATGGTCATAATATTGCAACTGAACCTTGCATGGAAGACTTCTGGACGTTGTCTTTAGTCAAAGTATTCTCTGAAACGACAAATGACACCCAACTGTTCATGAAGCCACAGATATCGGTCATAATATTGGAACTGAATTCTTAATGGAGGACTCCTCGACGTTGTCTTCAGTCAAAGTATTTTCTAAAATGACAAGCGACACCCAACTGTTTATGAAGTCACAGATATCGGTCATAATAATGGAACTTAACGCTGTATGGAAGACTTCTGGACGTTGTCTTTAGTCAACGTATTCTCTAAAACGACACCCAACTGTTCATAAAGTGACAGATATCGGTCCTAATATTAGAACTGAAACTTTAATGCAAGACTTCTGGTTGTTGTCTTTAGTCAAAGTATTCTCTAAAACGACAGACGACACCAAACTGTTCATGAAGTCATAGATAGCGGTCATAATAACGGAACTGAAACCTTAATGCAAGACTTCTGGACGTTGTCTTCAGTCAAAGTATTCTCTAAAACGACAGACGACACCCAACTGTTCATGAAGTCACAGACATCGGTCATAATATTAGAACTGAATCCTTAATGGAAGACTTCTGAACGTTGTCTAAAGTCAAAGTTTTCTCTAAAACGACAGACGACTCCCAACTGTTCATGAAGTCACATAGATCGGTCATAATATTGGAACTGGATCCTTAATGTAGGATATCTGGACGTTGTCTTCATTCAAAGTATTCTCTAAAACGACAAGCGACACCCAACTGTTTATGAAGTCACAGATATCGGTCATAATATTGAAACTGAACCCTGTATGGAAGACTTCTGGACGTTGTCTTTGGTCAAAGTATTCTCTAAAATGACAAATGACGCCCAACTCTTCATGAAGCCACAGATATCGGTCATAATACTGTAACTGAACCCTTCATGGAAGGCAGCCAAAATGTTCTCCAATGCAATAAAACACACCTGGCACATCATGATGCAACAGATATTAGTGACCAGATTTTAACCGAGCACAGTGTGGAACACTTTTGGATGGTATATTTATTTATTTTCAAATACGGCAGCTCAATGTGAGGCTACTGCAAAAGTGGCGTACAAAATGAAAGGATTTAAACAGTAATATCACATTAAGTGTGCCAAGGTAAACAAATGTCACTACCCTTGAGTGCACCCCTGTAATAAATGAGAGAAATAGGACATTATTATAATACAAGTGCCTCCAAAAAGTCAGATACACTGGTATTAGAAATCAAACCAAGTAGATCAATCCAGTGTTTGATAACTTTATTTGAACGTGTTAGAGAGCTCTACAAATGACTTCTAAGCTGGATGGTGATTGCGCATCAGTGCTGTGTTGAAGACTTCAGCACTTTGCTGGTAGTTTAAATATGCTTTAACATTTACAAAATGCATCTGACACTTCTTGATGAGACAGACGTTGGTTTTGAGATTACCGCCAAGCACTGTGGCTTTCACATGTCATCAATTGTCGAAATACCCTAAATGCAATAAAGCATGCCAAAAATTTTTAATTGGACAGATATCGATCATAGAATTGCACCAGAATACCTACAGAAGTTTTGGCAAGTTTTCCAACAGAACTAAACTGAATATACCTAAGTGCATGCATATATATGATCCAAGTTAATGCATGTACTAAAAAACTGAACAGAAATGAAGGACTCCTTGGAAACACATACAAATATTCAATGTTCGGAACCATCGAATAGTAGCTTCAGCTCATTACAGTCTGGAGGAACATATAAATGCATGCACAGCTCTGAAAGCTCTCATAAGTCACATGAGATACTTTTTGCATTTCTTCTATACAAAGTGCAGTACCATACTAGTGCACCTTCATTCATTCTGTGCATACATGTGGTGATCTTCCTACTTTTATGTCATCGTGCAGCTGATTTCAAATCAGGTGCTTCTCACAAGGTTTCAAGTTATCTGTCCAGCTGTAAACAGAACACCCGTTATGTTATAGTAAACTGTAAAACGAAGGAGAAGCGCCATTGTATGCCAATAGCTATGAGTATCAGAATGAACTATAAGTTAAGAATGTGTGTGTTAGAATGCCTCCAAACAACGTATGTGCTACTGAGCGTGGCAGATAAGCAGAAGAAGCGATAAGTGAAATAGCAGGCAATACCAGCAGCACTTAATCATGCAACTTGCTTTTTCGATCACCACAGCAACGCATGCTCGAGTTTCTGTCTTGTACGTGAATGGAAATGAGACCACTGACACCTGAATGTTTCAGCGCTGGTGGTACCCGACACGAAGTCACCTCACAGTGCTACCAACCAGCGCACGCTTGTTATTAGCTTGGCAACACACGAAAACGATTTGCACCGAAGCCAACAAATGTTTCAGCGTCGTGCAATCCGCGAATACACTTCTATAAGTACGTACGTTTTCATATCACGGGAATGTGTTGGCTAGTGCGAGGTTCGCTTTCAGCGATTATGAATACCGATGTTGAAAACAAACACAGTGCAAATATAAGCTCCGCTGTATGAACTACGCGATATTTCAGGCGTCGTATTTGGTGTCTTTGTTGCGACGGAAACTACCGTAGAGTTTTTTCAGCCGATGTTCCTCGCATGTGCTGGTTCATACGAACTAGATGGTAGAGGCGTGCGCAGGATGCAGATGACACCGATCTAAATTGCCTCCGCGGTAGCTGAGGGCCCACGCTCAAACCTTCGAACCTCCGAAGTCTGTTTACACTTGTTTTTAGCACAAAAAGTCACAGATCAAAGTACAATAACACCGACATGCTCCTTCCGCTCGGCCGACGATCGCACACGGAACCGGCGCTAGCATAGTCGGCCGGCATTCACTGGAATTGTCGGCGTCGCTCGAACTCGGCACGAAACCGCGTCACGCTGGTAGCACTCGCAGTCGCTCGCCGTTTCGTTGTCGTTCTAGATTACGAAGCAGTCATTCAGGAACGTTTGGAGTAGTTTCCATGCTTGCTTCCAGCACTCAGCTGTGCCTTCAAAGCGGCGCCCATTAGGCAGAGCATTCGGAGTCATCGCGGCCTCTGGTTGGTTGGCGCGCGGCTCCTATTGGTTGGTGTCGCTGTACGCGTGGTGACGTAGAGTACGCGTGCAAAAATATCAAGCCCGGCTTGATCCCTCGCGCCTCCTCACGTATGCCCCTCCGACGCCGACGCCGAGAGGCGCATTTGACGCTTTTGACGCGTAGACGCGAGCATACGCGTGCCAGTGGTTGGTACCTAAGCGTGAAAGTGCGCTGTTTAAACAACACGAGCTTTACAGAAAACATTTGTTTTCTTCCGCAACACTGATATGACAAAACTGAGTCGTCGCCGATATAAATGTTGTCACAAAATTAGTTATACTCGGGTTTCTCATGAAACAATCGAGCACAAGTGGGCTCATATGAGGAACAGTGCTCTGGATATCGTAGACATTGCCGACATAGTGAGCGTATGATTTATTCGCAATATGGATACTTCTTTTTGTAATTCGATAGTAGCCACAAATGATGTCGCGTAGCTCAGAGGGCTGCTTGAGAAAGGAGCTAGACGGTTCCACTCAAATTACGACCTAACGTGTTCTTTTTTTTGATTGGTAGGTTTTTGAAACAGTGAATGTCCTGACGCAATTTCGGCATGCCTGCGAATTTATTCGTTCACCATGGCGCGTAGCGGGTGTTCATACATTTGTGAAGGCTCAGAAACGCAATAAACGCGCTAAAAATGAGCAATTACACGCTTTCGCGCACGCGCTCCCAATGCTAACGCTCCTGGATCTTCAGTACCATGGAACTACAGCGCTGCCGCTACTGTCACCCGCCGGAGAATCTGCCGAGATACGGCGCGGCCACCTCGTTCACTCCACTGCACCCTTCTAGTAGTAGTAGTACACACATTTGCCTAGTCTTCGCACTTTTGAATGGCGAATCGTACTAGCGGCTTTGTTTATTGCTGGTTACGGCTTTGTTTTGAAAAAAAAAACGAACGCTTTGAACTTTGTGACTTGATTCGAAATGATAAGCCTAAAAGAGTTAGGTTACGAAGCACAAACGCTGAAAATTTGCTAATTTATTTTTGTGAAAAAAAAACATCTCTCAGCCACACGAACACACACGAAACCAGAAGCAGGCCAGAAGTACAAAAATTACACAAATGTGTGAACTAGGCATCATTCCCATGCTCGCTGAAGCGCCGTACGTTGCAGTTCCCATAGACACTAGCGCCAGAGTTCCCTGTAGTGTAGAGATGAAAACTCGAAAATTTGTAGCATATATTTGCGATATTGCGAGAAGAATAAAGCAGTTGTTGCTTTGGCGTCGATCTGTTACTTTCCTCACCTCCCTTTTTCTTTTTTTTCTCAATCTTATGTATTGTTTGTGCCAAAGAAGTTCTGTTCTTGTTTACCTTGCGAAGTTGCTTTTTTTAGCACTTCTTCGAATGACGGCGTAATATGTGCCGTAACAGATGATTGTTGTAAACATGACCTTGTGCATATCAAACACGTACGGTCAGCTAAAAAGGGCAGCAAAAGAGGAGATCGACAGGGCGTTCTGGCTCTCTTTTGTGTGCCTTCGTGGTTGAAATTAGCTGCTGCGGATTGCATTCACCTTGAAACGGTGGCGAGAGGAAATCAACTTGACCTCATCAATTTACGCAGAAGAATAAGTAGCA
Source organism: Rhipicephalus annulatus (assembly GCA_013436015.1). NCBI lineage: Eukaryota > Metazoa > Arthropoda > Arachnida > Ixodida > Ixodidae > Rhipicephalus > Rhipicephalus annulatus. Next base: position 453,426 of record WOVY01002262.1, on the reverse strand, counting down.
AATAGAGGAATTCCAGGGAGGCAGAAACTCAGACATGTATTTTGCTTTTAGGGCTCACTAGACTCCAGGCTTGCCATAGTTATACATTTCAGTGTTCACTGGGACTCATGTATTCACCTCAGTTTGAGCGTATAAGTGAGCCGACTCATAAGTTCTTTAGCATACTTTAGCCTTTTCGATCAAGGTGTCAATTCTCTTTAATGTCAATACCTCACACAACTCTGTCACACAACTTTTGATTTGCACTTGAAAATACATATTGCGGTGGTTCCAGTTTAGCGAGGAACTCACACGATATATCTTCATCAAGAACTTCCCGTGAAATGTAGCTTGGGGGGAGAGGTGGCACCTGGGCGCCATCCGCTAAATCACGCTCTAATTGATATATATTGATGTGGATCATAAACGCTCGTGCATTGAGTTGCGTGTGCACATGCGAGTGTAAACGTGAGCAGTTTGGTCGCCTACCAAAGGCACAGCTCACTCAGACCGATTCAAAAGCTATGTTTTGCCCTTAGGGCTCCCGCGAACTCGGACTAAAATGTTATTCAGCCAGGCGCACTCGTACTCAACCTCACAGATTGATCAGAGGCTGGTTATTGTCCGAGTGTGTTTGCCAATCTATGTTCACCTTAGTGAATCATTCAATGGCAAATCGATATTGTGACTGGCATATATATTTTAAAACTATTTATTGAATAGAACACGCAAGAGCACGTAGTCTTCCTAACGGCTTTCTACAATCGGAAAGCAGCACGAGCAGTTTGACATCAGTCGAAGTTCACAGAGGCAATGAATATCTGCAAGTAGCTCAACACAACACAAATGACAATTCATTGCTGTCTGTTGCCTGGGTAGAGCGTATCAAAGAACCCTGAACACGCAGGGAGGGGGAAATAAATAACAACTTTAATTTACAATTTCATTAGCACATTCGGTTGATTGTTTGAATGCACTGACCATGTTTAAAAGTGGTAATTTCAACATATTTTGAAGCTCTAGAAATGCGCATTTTTTTCTATTCCTTTTATTTACAATGTATTGGTATGGTACATATTGGGTTGATTATTTTGGTATTAGTACTTGGTTGCTTTTTTTCACCTAAGTGTTTAGAACCCCCGGAGCGCCCTCAGACAGTAATACGAATATGCATAATGCGTGACATCAGTGTAACTGGTATTTTAATTTTTGTTTTATTAAATATGTACACTTCTTTTTTTCCTACATTTACGCAGAGTTTAACAGTACTTACAATCTTTGCTTACAAGTTTAAGTTCGGATGACAGTACAGCGAACACCAAAATTATTTAACTGTATGAGTTTCGAAACTGTGTTCCGAAATTTTGAGACAATGTTGGCCTAATTTTTTGAAAGATAACTAACATTTGCACTAAATAAAAACAACGCAGCATGAATGATTAAATTATAGTAAGCATTTTACTCAATAGGTGACTCAACAACATTTTCCTGTTCAACCGAAAGACCAATGATGTGTTCGCATTTTGATACAAGAAGCCCAGAGAGAGTTTAACAACTCATCCGAATTCTGCGGATGTGTTCCTGTGCGTCGTAGCGGTTTGACAGTTCGACATGAGTTCGTTCATCAGTCGCAAAGTTTGTTTGCGACAGGTGTTCAAGGAACGACCGCATTCAAGTCATTTTTCTGCGCCGGCTGCTCTGTGCGGCCGTGCTTTTTGCACAAAAAATGAGCCAGGATTCACCAAAGAGCACTAAAAAATTCAATATCGACAGAGACGAGCTCTTCGTGCTGCCGCGGTCGACGGCGTTTCGGAAAAAACAGTGGGAGCGCAGCCGCCCCCGTGGCCGTCGCTACGATGCCAAAGTCTCCACGGACGCGCAGGCATCAAGCGGTGACTCGTCGCCGTCGACCAGTGAGTCTGCCTTGACCGCAGACGGCGCAGACGATGCGCTAAGTCGCGGCAATAATGTCGACTTGGACCCTGAGGATGTGCGTTCATCACAGGCTGATAGACACTTTGACGATGACGTTGTCTGTGAACACGCAGAGACGAATAATGGTGCGTGCGCTGAAAGTGCTGAAGAAACCCAGCTACATGAGCCTTTATGGATTAGGTATTGAGCTACTGCAGTGACTGCTCTGAGAGCGATGGCAGCACTGAAGCTAGCAACAAATCGGAAGAGGCGCTCTTGACCTTTCTAGTTGAGTCGGAGTTACTAGCAGCAGATCTGGCGCTCTTGGACTCGCATACCCTGCCTGGGGCAACAACATCGAAGGCAGCGGCAGTAGTCATAATCATGGCCTTTGTGATAACTCATGGCTTCAGCTGGGTGGCCTTAGGTAATCTTCTCAGTCTTATTTATGGCCTCATTGGCTTCAAGGGGAACGCTCTTCCACGAACAAAGCACGTGTTCGGGAAGATATAGTCGTCCAGAACAAGGAGCCTTGTCAAGCACTTTTTCTACCGTGATGTCTGTGGCAGCCTGCTGAACTTCCAAACTGGTGCAAGTACCATGAGGTGCCCCACTTGTTCTTTAGACAGTGACGTCTCTGCATGAAGGCCAAAGGAATTTTTTTTTATTATTTATAGACTTGAAAGAGCAAGTAAAATCATTGATTGCCCGAAGTAAGGACGCTTTCTTCAAGCGACTTAATAACTTGAATAAAGAAAGCAACGAAAACTCAGGGGCCCTGGACGACATAACAGGTGGGGCACTGCTCAAGAAACTGCACCAGAGTGGGACAGTAGGCAGCATGAATTTTACGCTCACATTAATACATATTGAAGCCCCGTCTCTAAATCATCAATGTCATCAATATGGCCACTCCAGTTCCTAATAAATGAGCTGCCACCCGAGTGTCGTATGAAAAATTGTTTGGTTGCTGGCCTTTGGTTCGGACACCACCCTGACATGTCACTGTTTATGGGCAAGTTCGTAGAAGAAGTCAACAACTTTGGCAACCTGATCTGGAATACCGCATCATCAGTCATTAAGTCGACCATCCATGCTGCCTGCTGCTGCGTCGATTCACCGGCTCGTGCTGCTGTGACTAGCATGGTCCAGTTTAATGGCTTGTTCGGGTGTCCCTAGTGCTACGCTTGCGGAGAGCATCATGAAGGTAATTTATTCCCGTAGTGTATATTGCATTCAATTGAGTGCCTCACTGTTGAGAAAATATAGCTGGTGCCTAAACTACTGCTACAATATAGTGTTTTGCTATTAGTAGTAACATGCTATCAAAAACTTAGAATTGTAAAGCTTTTCTATTTTCAAATTAAAAACGCCTAATATCTAAGAACAGAAAGCGATAAGACCCAGTGTATCCACTATACAAAAAACCATAATTTCATCAAGTGGTTCATAGGCTGTGTGTAAATTGCACTATTTGCATTGTCTGATGATAAGCGCTTTGTGGTTACTGAAGCTTTTATACAAATTTTTTCTAGGACACCAGAGGTACATGAATGTCGTGGCAGATGAGCTGCGAACACCAAAAGGCATGATGCGAGACATGAAATTTGCCATTGAGGTCGGCGAGCCAGTGAATGGGCTGAAAGGACCTTCCCCGCTTGCAAGGTTGAAGGGGTTTGACCTTGTCCTCGGCCAAACTGTGGAATTCATGCATTGTGTCCTTCTTGACGTCACCATGTGTTTCGCGGATGCTTGGTTCGACTCCAGCAACAATCAAAAAGCATATTACATAAATTGGTATTGCTTTGTAGAATACAAGTCGGGGTTCAGCCCCATGTTTTTGACTAAGGACAAAACATAACTCGTTGCGAACAACTTCCCTCCTGCTGGTCTCAATATGTCCCAAAAATTTCTAGAGAAACACGCTTACCTGTAGCTAAAGATATCCTAAATGATGGGCGCTGGTTATGAAGGCTACTTGTCGTTATTTAGAACCTTTTTATGGAAATCAAGGGACATTGGCTTTGTATAATGCAGAAGGGTTGATAGGTGGGCTGGTTGGTATAGATTTATGATGAAAACTTGGCAGAGCAAGGAAGCAAGGCACAGTGTGTACTTGCTTTTTTCTTTTGTCTTGTTTATATGGCCAAATTTTTATCATAAGTTTAATAGTCTCTGCAGTGCAAGTTTAAATAACATTCCATGTCTAATTCTCATTGTCAGTTTACTGGAAATGAATAAGCTTTCACGAAATTCACACAGAGCAATTCCTTGACATATACAATATATTATGTTGTGCGTGGCAGTTTGCCATGTCTTTGAAAAAGAATTCTTCAGGTGATGTGCCTTAGAAGGCAGCCAGTGTCACAAAAGTTCATTATGACATGCATGAACACTTGCACTGAAACAGTTTTAACATATGTTGTGCATAAAACGTGTCGGTAATTCTAAATGGGATGATTGTTGTAGAAACGTTCAGTACACGCACTTCCAAAATGTCTAAATTATGCTGATCTAACATGTGAGTGGCCAATTCATGTAATTATGCAAATTTGGCATGCTTGTGTCCATTATGTCCAGGTTATGCGATTACGTCACTTCTGCAATCGCCGAAGTCATGTATCTTGGTATTTCACTTCAAAACATTGTTATTCATATATATATATATATATATATATATATATATATATATATATATATATATATATATATATATAGTAAAAGATCAAGAATGCTAGCTAATGCTGCTCACAGGTGAAAATGCTGAAGCAGCAAGGCATAAGTAGACTACATCAGGGATGACAGGATGCGTTAAAAATACGATAGTAGGACAACAGCTTTAGAATAAAAGCCTGTTGCATTCTTTTGCAACGATGAAAGCTTTGCAGTATAATATATATCTATGTTTTGCTTTCGCAGTTTTCTTGCAGCAATGTTTTCTAAAGAGCCATATGAACCGGCTTATCCACTCGAATGTGGCTTAGTGTGGTGATACTGAGCGCAGTGCAACTGAATGCGGTGCGACTTCACACTGGAGCGATGTAGTGCAGCCACAGAGAGTGCTTTACATCATCTATTTCAACAATGGAGCATGTTTTACTTGCACTGTTGTGCTATACAGAAAGAGTGACACATCCCATGAAATGTGCGCCGCTATGGTTAAGTGCCCTGCCACACTTTGATGCACTTGATGGAGAACAGCCGAGCAGTGCTGTGTTCCCCATTTCAGTGGGCGAGTTCATACAATATTTTCTAACCTTCGTAAGCAGAGAGTGGAAACAAAATACAAAAGGGAAAAGAATAATTTTCGGAAGGAAGGCAGTGTAGGGTTTGTGTTTTCTGAAATGCTACAGACTACTTCTGACCTGCAGCAAATGGCCTTTGAAGCTCAAAGTAAACAATCCCCAAGCATCTACCTTTATTCAGGTCAAAAATTTGGTGAAAGTCATTTAGAATAATGTAAATGCAATTTCTCAAATATAGTTACATTACTTGAAAGAATCACTGGCAAGTGTAACACTCTTGATAAAAAGACCACCGGATAAAACAATGGGAGGCTAACAGCAAACACTACTGAAGCCGAAGTTAAAGGCTAAAGGGCTGTTTTTTTACATGTGAATAGATGTCATCTCCAGTTGGTGGTTCAAACCGAATGACATTGGTTAGTAATATGCTAGGGCCTCTACTAACGAGTTGCACTTAAGTACTACTTTAACAACTATTGTCTGCCCAGGCCTATCCTCGTTTTTTTAAGTATTTGAAAAAAAACAATCCTTAATATATAAATATAGATGAACAGTAAAAAATGTTGGCCCTGGAATCAAAATATTTATTTATTTATTTATACATACTGCCAGTCCCAATGGGGACTATTACAGGAGGGCAACCAAAAGATACTATAGATACACTTACATTGAAAAAGTGAAAATGTATGACTACAGATCTTATACGATATTACATGGATTATATGGGAGCATAAACAATGTGGTGAAAAACATTTAGAACACAGATTTGGTACATAATAGACGGTTATTAATAACATGCAAGAAATATCACTAATAAACATGAAATACTATTCCATGCGTACGACACTGATATACTTATCATGATCAAAACACACTCAAGAATTGAGAAAAAAAATCAATTTAACTATGGGTGGCACGAATATGATTATTAAGCAACATCAAAAAAGTATTCAAATCTTTACTATTAATTATACAGCCGGGTAATCTATTCCATTCTCTAATTTACTGTGGGAAGAAAGAATACCTGAAGCTAGTTTCCAAAATTAATATGAACCTAGAGCTGTCGATGTTTAGCTGTTTATGAATGAGTTGGAAGAGCATTTTTAAACGTGAGAGTTGAGCGCGATTTTGCAATGTTAGTAACCCAGCTTTTGCGATTAATTCAGTAGGTGAATCGAGCAGACTGTATTTGTTGTAAATAAATCTAACCGCCTTTCTTTGTACACTTTCTAGATTTTTAATTAAGTTATTTGTGGCCGGGAACCAGACTAAGTTAGCGTATTCTATTGTAGGTCGAATGAAGGTTTTATAGGCTAAGAGTTTTGTTTGAGGTGGTGTGGATTGTAGTCGTCTTTTAAGAAAAAATAATCTTTTCAAGGCTGAGGATGTAACGTAATTAACATGTGCCTCCCATCTAAGGTCACTACTAATGACTAGTCCAAGATACTTATGCTGTTTCAGGGAAGTTAGTTGCGTGCCGCCAATAGTGTAGGCAAAATTTGAAATGTTTTGTCTACGGGTTATTCTTAACAAGGCTGATTGTTTTACGTTTAATGTCATCTGCTATTTCGTGCACCAATCTGACACTGATAATAGAGCATTGCTGAGGACCATATGATCTGAAGGTGAGTTAACTTCTTTGTATATACTACAATCGTCTGCGAAAAGCTTTATGTTCGTCCCAATGGATTGAGGCAAATCGTTGATAAAAATCAGAAATAGAATAGGAGCTAGGACGCCGCCCTGTGGTACACCGAGGTAACTTCCGTTAGTTCCGATGTTTGCTGGTCTATTTTCACAAACTGCGTCCGCTTGGTTAGATATGCTCTAACCCAGTTTGTGATTGGTCCTTTACCTATTGTCACCTGCAATTTTTCCATGAGCTTTTGATGCGAAACCCGGTCGAATGCTTTAGAAAAGTCGAGTGAGATGAGGTCGATCTGCTTTTGATGGTCAATGGCCGATCACAATTCATGTATTAATTCGGTAAGCTGCGTAACGGTGGAAAGACCTTTACGAAACCCGTGCTGAGAAGGTGTCAAAATGTTCTCGTTTTCAAGGTAAGTAGTTATATGTTTAAGAATAATATGCTCAAATATTTTACAGATTGTGCTTGTTAAGGATATCGGGCGATAATTAGCGACGTCAGCTTCACTACCCGATTTGTGAATTGGTATGACCTGTGCTATTTTCCAGTCATTGGGCAGTGAAGATTTTGTTAGGGACATGTTAAATATAATAAACAGATATTTAGTTACCCATTCGGCGTAACGTGTGAGAAACTCATTAGGTATATTATCAGGCCCTGGTTGTTTCTTGATCTTCGTTTTAAGCAAAAGGTCAAATATACCTGCTTCGTTTATACGGAGAGGTTCAATGGGGTCTACTCCATGAATTTCGAGAGGTGGTGGGATATCGTTATCTGTACGGAAAACTGAGTGGAAGTAGTTATTGAACAGATTAGCTCGGTTTCTACTTTCTTCTGGAGACATTGTACTATATTTTTTATTTTTTGGATTTAGGTAGTTCCAGAATTTTTGAGGTGCATCATTAAGAAAATTAGGTAGAGTATAAGAAAAGTAGTGATTCTTAGCTGCTTTAATTTGAGACTTCATTGAACTGATGGCTTCCGCAAGGTTTTTACCAGTTAAGGGATTCGATGTTTGTTTGAAAGACTTTCTTAGGCGCTTTACTTTACGTTTAGCATGAATAATGTCGCGGTTTATCCATGGATTGAATTGTCTTTCTTTGATTTAGAAGGTATATAGTGAGAGACGCAATACGAAACAATTTCTTTAAAGTTCTGCCACAACGTTTCGATATCAACATCCGGATTATCAGCAAGCTGCTCGAATGAGCTAAATTCGTATGATAAGTGGTCCAATACACTAGTGTCATCAGCGTTGCTGAAATCAAGAAATGAAAAAACTGAATTTGAATTCTTGATACGTTCATGCAAGGGAATCGAACACAATACTATCTTGTGATCTGATATACCATCAGTTAGCTCAATGATGGCCTCATCTGCAGGAAAGTGGTCACTAATAAAAACTAGGTCAAGTATATTTGAGGAACACCCTTGTACACGAGTGGGCTCTTTAACAATTTCGGAGAGGTGTAATGTCAGCATAGTATCAATAATAATGTCAGACGAAGATGATTGATGGTTCATGGTGAGCCAGTCGATATCAGGGAGGTTAAAATTGCCAACAAGTATAAGCCTACATGCAAGAACGTAAATGTGCAGGTAATTATACAGGGAATGCATTGCTTCCGAGTGTGATGAGCGGCTCCGATAAACGCAACCAATTACCATTGGACAGGCAGTCAAGTGCATTTTACAAAAAACTGCTTCCACCCCATCGACATCGGGGAGGGCCGTGAAGGCGATATCTTTTCTTATTAGGATGGCCACACCACCCCCCCGTGTAGCTCTGTCTTTACGTAAGATTACATAGTTGGGTGGCGTTATTTCGAAGTCCCTGACGTCACTTGACAGCCACGTTTCGGTGAGTGCGACAAAGTCGGGATCTGTGCTGAGTAAAAATGATTCTAGGCAGGTTGTCTTTAGAAGAATGCTGCGAACGTTTATGTTTGTGAACTTTACTTGGTGCGTGACTGAGTGTTGCGTGGTCGCAACGCGCGCACATGGGATTCTTCGTTTTTTTGCTTAGGGTTGCGCTTAACAGGCCGAATGCAGTTTACATCATCGTCCCATTCAAACACTTCGTTGTTGATTTTTAATTTGTCAAACACAAGATTTATCTTGTCACCTTCTAGTTTCCTTGCCTTAGCTGCTTGCCACAGTTTCTTTCTGATGTCGCGTACACGGGGAGTGAAATCTGCCCCCACCGCGATCTTTAATCCCTTTAATTTATAGCAATTCTTCAGTATGGTAGTCTTTTCCCGGAAATATAAAAGCTTTAGTATTATCGGCCGTGCTTTGTTGGCAGAAGGTCTTCCTAGTCTATGTATCCGTTCGATAGCCACGGGTTCTAATTCGAGTACCTTCTTTATTACATCTTCATTAACCATTTCAGCAAGATCCCTGTCATTTTCTTTGCCGTTCTCTGGAATTCCATACAGTATTAGATTAGACTGTCGCGAACGGTTCTCAAGGTCATCTAGCCTGTTTTCCTTAGCAGAAAGTGATTGCTGTAATTTGTTTACCGCGGTTACACATGAGAAAACCTTCTCATCAAGAGCTGCTACTTTTTCCAGTTTGGATTCTATGGCAGTGAGCCGGTCATTCTTAATTTCCTTGACATCATCAGCAATTTGTTGAATCTGTTTAAGGAGGAGGGTTAGGTCAGGTCCAGGGTTAGTTTCAACGCCTCCACAAAGTAACAGTAATTTCTTAATATGAGACAGCATCTCAGTCAATATTAAGCAGAGCAGCCCTGGGCAAGGCAGCACAACTAGACAAAGGTTATTAGAGCGAAAGCATTTGCCGTAATGTTTTCTCACCTGGACGATGAAAACAAACGGATTAGACGTCATGCCAGTGATGCCGCCGTGCCCTATGGCGTCTGGATGGTTGCGATCCGGCTTTATACTCCAGTGAATTGCTTGTAGCACCGTCGCTCCTCCGTCGAGGCCCACCAGAGCACCGACTGCTGTCGATGAAGGGGGCGTAGTCTAGATATCGCTCAGGTGCGCATGTGCGGTTGACACGTTGACAGGCAGGAGGATAGTCGGTTGCAAGGCGTTGATCGCAGCTTGCCAGCCCAGTACATCGCACTCTGCCGGTATTAGCAGAAGGGTAGCGACGAGCTGGACGATGAAAACAAACGGATTAGACGTCATGCCAGTGATGCCGCCGTGCCCTATATGTGTCCATTTAAGATTTTCCTGGTTTATTCTCTTACCACAGACAATGGTACATGAGTTCTGCGAGTTATTTGATGTGGAGTGCACTATGCTGCCAAGTAAACGTGCTGGGAAGTAGAAAAAAAGCAACTTGTTAATCACACAGTTCAGTATTTCAGCACTACAGGGACTTATATCTGGTGGCTAAAATGTATGATTTTGCTTCAATATGGCGGTGTCTTTTTATGGTATTTTTTTGAAAAATTAAGTCCCTCTTATAAAATGATGGAATGGGTTGCTTATATCACATAATACGGCAGGGCGCCCATCAACTGTCGCTCAGGTGTACAAGAGGCTGCTCTCCATCAATCCCCAGTGCTTCACTAAACTCCCAAGCTCGATCAGAGAACGCTGCAATTGGAAGCCAAACGAATGGTGCAACTGGCTCCTCTTCTATGCCGTGCCATGCTGCTGAGAGATCCTGCCACAGTGCCACCTGAACCACTTTGTGCTTCTTGTTGAAGATGTGTACATACTGCATTTAGAAGAGCTGTTTTCGCTACAAGTTCCGCGTGCTGGTAAGTTGCTCAGATTGACTGTAGAGTGTAAAGGGTTATCAGTTATGAGATGAAAATGTTTGCTTGCTGATTTTCTCAGATGCAAAGTCAGTCCGAAAGGTAAAACGCATGAACGAATACAGGTGAGGGTAACATGGCTCTTCTAGCAAATTCTTTTGTTCTGATGTGAAATCTTCTGCGTGTGAGTGTTTTTTGATGCTTCTAAAAAGCACGGTTGTTTAAGAGTCCCTTTCTAGGTTTTGGCCTTTAAGAAAACAAATGCATCTTGTAGTTAAGTTGGTGATGATCATGCCTGAAAAGTATAAAGTGCAAAAGTGGCACATAAGTGGTAGAAAATAAAACAATGCTGTGTTTTTTTTGTTCTTCATGTAAGTAATATTTTAGAGAGGTAAAAGCAGCACACGTGCATTCAACCACAGAGTGCACTGCTTGGAAGTTCCACAGCTTGTTGTTCGCTCGATTCCATCTATCTTTATCAAGGTGTATCGCTTACAACAGCATATGTTTGCAGTCCTTTGTTATACAATGGGGAGTGCCAAGCACTCAGTGAATAGCGCTGAGAAGAAATGTAGAAAAGAAATAAAATATTTTGTAGGACAAAGGCGCAAGCAAGTGCAGCCTGCAAGAACGAAAGAAAGTCATTGGGGCCTTGTTACTACACATTATATGGCTTGCTCTTACATCACAATTTCAGAGGCCATAAGAGAGATACACCACTTGTGTGTGCTAAACTTAGACAAAAAGGGGGGGGGGGTGAATTGGCTAAGTCTGTGAGTTTTCTGTAGAAGGCATCATAACAAAACAGTTCACATTCTTTGAACCAGCTCTGTAATGAACCAACCTCAAATACAGTTCAGAGGAGATGCCCCCCATATAGTGCCTTACAGCTTCTTACCTACCATGATTCTCAATGAGGTATGTGAAGGGCTTTTGTAATAGCCATATGTTTCTTTTGACCTTGTGACAGGTTCGGTAAAGAAAGCCAGTCGGGCTAGCAGTGAATCATTAGTATCTCGAGAGAAAAGTCGGTGAGCGTTTCATTTTTTTTTTTAAATTTTTTCACAAAAACGAAAACAAAAACACAAAAAGGGGAATGCTAAGATCTGCAAAAGGTAGTCTATTAAACATTCGCAGTTTTCGTTAATGAGGGGAAACTCCTACGAGTCTAAACAGTCTCTTGGGTTCTTGAGTTGGAATCCAGACGCGCAAGGAGATAGATACGGCTCACCAGTGGTTCACCTGCTTCAACAGTCCAGCGGTGAAGCTGCCGTGGTGGGAGTGCATAAGCTCGGGTCCGTAGCTCGATGGCTAACTCTCGCTTCAGTAGACGACATCTTCTGCGGCACTGTCTTCAGCTCGAACACCAGAACCAGGCCGTGCCAGGAACTGCCAATAGCTTCGGTGGTGGTTGAATGGTCACCAGGACACCGTGATTTTCATCGCTGACTAGGTGGATGCCTTGACACCTCGGTACCTGCACCCGATCAGTTAGTACGCCGCACCCTAGCCGCGTTATTCCAAGCACCCGCACGATTCTTTCTCCTTCTTTCATGCCGTGGCTCTGGATTCTTTTCTGCGATTTTCTTGAGGCATTTCTTCTTTTTCAATTGCCAGTGTTCGCCGCACAGGCACAGGTAACGCATTGTCTGTAGTCCATCTTGCCGCGCCTAATTAAAAGATCACTCGTGAACTTCACTCATAACAGACCTTAATGCTTTAATGAGAAGTTATCTGCCTGATACTCACGTTAGAGAAATTAATAATGCTATAACTTGATGAAAATTAACAGCAGCACAACAATTATAATAAATATTGGTCTCACGTCAACATGCCCACCAAAGGTATCAGAATCTAGCACCACGTTAGGCAGTTAGTTGCCTTTGACCAGGCTTACGACCACATTCACGAAAATTTTGATAGTGATGATGAGTGCCTGAAAACTCATTGGAGATAAATGAAAGAATATGGCAGCTGTGATATGAGCTAGCTATGGCACACAAAGACATATGCCAATGCAAAAGTTTGAAATAGGCATGAGACAACCAGCATAAACTTACAAATATTACACACTCACCTATGCATCCCCCCACTTCACAGTGAAAACATTTGCCTCCTAAAAATTCAGGCTGCATTACTTAAGGTATATTGCCACGTTTTTAGAAATCTTTTTGATTATAATAGCTTTGTATTGGCAATAAATGGCCGTATAAAAACACAATTTGGGCACGTCAGACAAAAAAGTGCAAGTAGTCACAATGAATTACGGATATTATCCATAATATGCTCCCCTCCCGCTACTTATTGCGGGAACGATATTAAATACCGATCATCCAACACAAAATGAAAATCACCTGGCAGTGATGTAGCTGTACAATCGGGCTATGCAATGAACTAGAATGTTTGCACTGTAGTCAATATTAAGTATAGCATAATAAAAAGATAATTGGGTCATTTTAGATGATTGCATTGCAGTCAAAACCTTACATCAAAAGCAATGGGTGGTTTCCAATTTACAAATGCATTGTATAGATTATTTTTCCATAATTAAGCATGCGATGTTTCATTGAGAAATGTTAGATCATTCAAAAGTTATCACTTCTAGCGCAAGAATAAACTAAAAATGAAGCATTTTGAGCAGTAACAGCGCACAAACTCACGGGACGAAGAGAAAAGACACAAACAAGCGCTGTTCGTGTCTCTTCTCTTCGTCTTGTAAGTTTGTGCGCTGTTACTGCCCATAATGTATCACCAACAAGCCCGACTATCAGTCCTGCTTCAAAAATGAAGTTACAAAAAGAAACAAGAAATAAAAGAAGTTTTCCTAATGTGTTATATACTTCATTGGAATGTTGTAAGATGGTAAAAGCCATTAGGCTCATAGCTGGGACCTTCCTCAGCTGCCTCAATCCCCGTTTGCTGGTTTAGCTGCTCTTACATTTATAAGCGTGTTTTTCATCAGCCATTGACTGGCGGTTCACAATCTTCGAGCGATTGCGGTGCTTGCAGAGAAAGCTATTGTGCTGTTGTAACCAGGATTGATGTCAGCTTGCTTTAAATATCTATCGTGCCACTATTTCTATTACTGAACTGACATGTTCAATCCGACAGTCCCAAGAAAACAGTGTGTGGGCCTACATCGCCATTTTTGGGAACATGCTGCTAAAGCGTCTCACTGGAGCATTCGTTCATGCTCTGGGTTTTCGCGCAGGCATAATTCATAAAAACATATCATTTAAACAGATGTGTGCCTTGACAGTCTTCTGTTCATACAGCATGTCTTTTTAAAAACATCACTTGTGCTTGTATTGACTTGTGCCCAGAGGTTTCACTCAATTGCAGGTTCATCGACTTTTTACACTTTGCATTTCAGCCTTTCTTTAACTCAGAACTTAGATTTTTTATTGGTAAGAAGACAATCTAGGTGAACTGATGAAAAATAGCTTTCACAATGGTAGTGGAGCACGTTGGTTGTACAGCACGTTGGTGCAATGTAAACATTGTGTCACATTCCGTGCCTCAATACGGGCAAATAATGCAATTAGCATCACAAATGGCCACAATTATCATTACTCCATCTCAATAGGCTTTACAATACTTCACCATGAACCAATCTAAATGTATTCTTCGAGTTTGGGCACAAGTATAACTTTGTGTTACTGATCAAAATGTAGGTTTCATTTTCACAAAATATCCGTTCCAGATTTAGGGAGGTCTACTGGTAATTGTAATAACCAACATAACTGTCGAACAGAAACCTATAGAGACGTCATTTGTGCTGGAGAGCAATTCTGAAAGTCTGTACATTTGAATATGTTGAAAAGGGGAGTTAGCTTTTTATGTATTGTTTTCACAGGTGGGGACGTACCTTAAGGGAGCATTAGAGAAAATTAACTTTCTTATATGAATAAACTAGCAATACAAAGATACCCAATGAGAAAAGCTCAAAATAAACACTGTTGCACAGCTCACGTCAACTTAAAAGGCACTCTGTAACACAGGCAAATAAAGCTCACGGACCACCAGAAGTTTGCTGACATCGACTGTGGTCATAGCCAGTCAGATCAGCAGCCGGTGCTATGTAATGTGAAGAAAAACTACGTAAGGTGTATGCAAAAAGATGAAAACTCGTTCAACTGAGCCATTGCAATCAATAACGATGTATATGTCTGAAGCCTTGAAACTAAATACACAGTTATTCAAAGAGTTAAAATTTGTTTGAAAATGATTCTTGGGATTTGTTTAGAGTTTCAAAGCGTTTATGCTAAATTATCAAATCCGTTTCAGGGTCTCTTAAAAGCAGCACGTGATGTGATGTGAAGCTTGCTTCTTAGCATCATCTGCATTGTCCCTGTCACTGTGGTGGTTTCTCAACCATTTAGTTCTTGTGAAACATTACTGTCATCAACATGGTCACTTTCAGAATTGCTGTAAAAAATAGGAATTGTCTCCTTTGATATGCCTAAATTACTCCACGCCTCAATGCGTACAATGAAAGAAAGTGGCATGGCTCAGAGAACATTTTATTTACAGTAGATTTTTTCAATAAGTATAGCTGTAGAATCAGACGTCAATGCAACACAAAAATAAAACAGGTTGTATATTGCCACCACTACCAAAAACTAGTGCTTTCTAGATGGCCAGTATAGTGCCGGTAACTGACACAGTGTAATATTACGTTCCACCCAGTTTAATGGTGGTAGTGAAAGTGAACCGATTAAAAGTTGTTAGTCTTTGTAAAAATTTTTGAATTTAATGGCTTTGGAAGAAGTGCTGAAGTTGCATGTCACAGTTCTAGATGTTTCTGTGCAGCCTTTGTTTTCAGTTCCTGTTAGGACGAGGTCTTTACCACACTGCTTCTAAAGTTAAGAGGACTTGATATATATATATATATATAATCTCTGCTTCATGAAAACTTGATGCTTTGTGCGTGATGTGTATTCTGCCCCTGTTCTCATTTACCACGCTGTTTTACCATGAATAAGTGCATATGTCAAAGTGGCATTACTGAAATGCACGACCTGAAATTAGTTTACTATCTTAATTCATGTATTTTTGGTTTTAGCATTGCCCACTGGGTCATACTAGGCCTTTTGAAGTGTTAAGTTTCATTCAAAACTACAGCGTTCATTTAGTACTGAATATTTATTATCCAGGTCGTCTGCTGCAAGAGTTCTTCTCCCGGACGAAGACGTTCTACAGTCCACGCATGATGACATTCAACCTCCATCAACTGCTGCACCTTGCGTCTTCTGTGAAAAGGTTCATGCCACTATGGGCACACCCTGCCTTTGTGTTCGAGAGTGGCAATGAAAGACTGCTGAAGACAATCACGGGAGCAAAAGGCGTGACAAGCCAGGTTGTAGAGAGGCTCGTGATGTTCCAGCAGCTGCATCTCGTCACAAAACTATAGTCCTTTGAAACTATAGTCAAAGATTTCACCTGTTCTCTTTTTGTCTATTCGAAAACTTTGGCAGTGATATCTCTTGACTCAGTATCATTGTTAGGAAATCGTGATCTTCCGCCTGAGTTGACAGCAGAGGAAATCAGTGCTTTGCACTCAGTGTCATATCTGCAAGTGCTTTCAAGGAACATTCTCGTTTTGCCTTCAAGGAAACAATTTTGCATAGCAGGCATTATAAGAGGGCAAAAAGAGTGATAGCAGCATTGTGCGCACTGCTGAAGAAGAATATTTTGTCATCGACAGGTGATTGTTGTTGTGCAAAATTTTTCACACAATACTGATGAAATAATTTTTTGTTCAAGAAAATAGTATGCACTGAAAGTAATGTCAAGCTGCCTGGCTACATTAAGGAGTGTTTTTTTTCACACGTGTCTAATCCATCTAGTTTGAAGGTTTCAGATATTGTTGCACCTTGTTGGTTATTTGCATTTATAGCTGATGAGAAAATGTATGTGTGTGATTGGCCGAACTCAATTGAACGAGACTGGTGCCTTATGAGATATGCCATAGCAATTTGTAGTGCAAAAGTGCTGAAGGGACACTGCAGAACAATACAGTTGAATGCCGCAATAGCCAAATCAGCAGGGAAAGCGAAAAAATTAGTTCTTGCGGGAACTTGTGTGGCATGAGAAAGCGACAGAGAAGAGAAAATTGAATGAAAACCTTTTATTGCAAAAAGTGTATTCGCACACTGTATCAACCCTTCCTGCTGTTCACAAAACTACGCGAACACCGCTTTGTCTCCGTCCGGGAACACTGCAGCCATCCCGGTTTCGCTTCTAGCTCCGAAGCCGTTTTCAAGCATACCAATAAAGGTGCTTTCTTCTTGCCCTTCATTCTTGGTGCCCTTCATGATTGTGGACAGCGAGCTGGACGAGATGCTGCATTCTTAGTGACGTGCATTCTTTCTCTGCCCTTTTGTACCTGAATGATAATTTCAGCCTTATTTTATAGGTTATTGAACTTCCGCTTTTTTATTGGAGCGGGCATTTTTGTGGGCAGACAAATCAGCTTTTACGATCGCTGCATGAAATTTACGTTGGACTAAGCATACACAGTGACTGCTACCGCTTCATACACGCGACGACGTGTGGCACCAATGGGTAGGCAAAGCCAACAAAGCTAGTGAACCACAGCTTACTTAAGCGCACGAAGCTGCATGTGGACGGCAATTTCGCTACCGAGTCCACGATTACGAGTCAGCTTATCAAGCGGGTGTTTCCGCACCAGTTTATTAAAATATCACCACTGGACCACTGCCAAGTCGCCGCAGATTCTTGCGGTTTGTATTTAAAGATGTAGTTACTGCTATTTAAATAAATTTTTGGCCTGGGCTCTCTGCAGTGGCCTGTAGCGATGAACGAATGATCATCATCATGAACACCAGCTTCTATTTAGCGTAAAAATTCATGGTGGTGGCTTCCGAAGTGCACTGTGGTCATAGTTTTTTCGCAGCTCAAGTGTATCGCTCATGCATTTAGCAGCTTATTAATGCAGTAAATGTCACAATAGTGAATTATTTACACACTTTTTTCCCAAGAATTTTGTTAATCGGGGACTGCTGTTGAAATATGTTTCGTAGTCGTGAGTCATGAAATGCTGTGACTCCCGTGTTCATTTACAGATTCGTTGAAAATATTTCGTCGCAGTAAGAATAGATTTCCCTCAAAATTTAGTTATTGCGTGTTTCTACGGTACATAAACTCAGCCTGCACTTCTGAAATGCCATTCCATAAACCTCGAGGTGCTTGTTTCATAAAAAAAGCTTAGTTTGGAAGGAAACCAAGGTTCGGTAGTTTGCATGCTATTACCTGAACTCAAGCCGCCCATGCTTATGAAAGAACCTGTGATGTAGTATTTGCTCCCGCATGTTTAGTTTTCTGACCTTTTACGTTTGAAGTTTTCTTAAAAAATTGCACCTGAACCAAGAAGAATGAAGTATACCTTTTGTTATGCATGTTTTTGTATGCTTTTTTGTCTATTGTTACTTGAATGATATTACAATGTTTTTCGTTGATAAAGTAAATACAATGAAGCACTTAATATTTGGGCACAGCTGGGTAGTGTCGGCATTGTACATGCGATCTGGGTGTCAGCACTGGTACATGGCTGCCTTTCTTGTTTCATTGTCCAGAAGTCATTTGGTTAGCCTCTGTTTATCTGCCTGTTTACAGAAATACAACTCGATAGGCTAATTTATACCATGAAATCTGTATGTGAAGCCAGCACACGTGGTCTATATCAGGCAAAAAGGTTCATGTCTTTTCAGGGGACAGGGCGAAAGCACGTTATGACTGTTTCTGTTAAGTGTTGAGGTGTCCCACTTCGTGCCTAAAAGTTGCATGAACTGGCATGAACTGGGACACTTCACAGAAGCAGCCTCAAGTATATTGAGGCTGCTTCTGTGAAGCAGCCTCAATATACTTGAGGCTGCCTGTTTGTACTTATTACTGTGTGTACTTATTACTGCAGTTTCATTTTTGAACAGTGAAGATGTGTAGGCTAGTTGTAATTTGCACGGTTTGTCTGAAAATAGATATGGATCAGAAAAGCCTGCCAGAAAACTATCATAATCCTGAATGAGTAAGTACTGCATAAATTCAGTAAATCCCATTTCTCACCACTTCTTTCATTAGTATGAAAAAAGCAACAGTTAGCCCAACTAATGGCTTCGAAGTGAGGACGGTAAGCCGAGAACCCCAACGAGAGAATGCTATTGAACATTGTCGCACGAACATTGTCCTCTCGAAAACGTATGCGCTTTACTACATGGAGCTTACAGTCTTTAAACATTACTGTCATGGATGCAGGCGAACGAAAACGCGTTCGTGTCTTCTATGTCGAAATCCGTGGCAAGGCGCTATAATTTTACCAAGAAATGGCAAAAACTGAAAGCATTGCCACGATATCTTACAGGGCAGTTCGCAAGTAGAATGCGAAAAGCCATTTAGATAATATCGCGTCACAACCGACTCAACTCCAATTCAAGTCGAGCCCGTCCGCACAAACAAAGCTTATAAAAGATTGGTCAAATATGAGCATTGTGTGTACATTGAAAGGGAAAAATAAAACGGCATGACCAGGTCTTGTTCGAATGAAAGTGAATCTTTATTACTATTTAGTTTTGAGACGTGTATTATACAGCGTCCAACGTCTTACGTTTTCCAGTTATTCCCACAAAACAACAACATTTTTATAGACAGGTGTTATGTACTTGGAAAAGTTTCAGTGGCTTCGATGACTGCATGATGCTACCTTTGTGAAGCATTACTACATGATCTTGATACAAGCCCGCAGAATCTGCAGGTTCACCCACTCGAATGCTGAACGAACAGATGGATACTTCGTGTCACAGTGTCTTCATAATCTACCTAACACAAGCAAGCCACTTCTCTTAAGCACCTAATATTTAATTTAAAAAGATATAGAGCGAAGGTCACTCGATCTCCAGTGCGATGCAGATGGCCCGCTGGAGACGAACCCTCCGGCGGTGAGCTCCTTCAGCTTCAGCTCGCTGGTGGGAGACCAGAAATCCCAGCGCCACGGGTTCAGCACGAACTCCGTGGGTAGGGAAACCGATTCCGGGTTCAGGCAGAGCGAAAGCTGCCTGTTCTGCGCCTAGTCCCACGAGTGTACCAGCAGCAGGCGGTCCTTGTTGGCCAGCGCCAAGTCGGCCACCTGGCCCTACGTGCCGCCGCACAGGTGCAGCGTCAAGGAAACCAGGGTAATGCCGTCGGTGTCGCGCCTCAGCCTCGCGTGCACCCGAAACGTGCATTAACCTATCTGAGAGCTGTCGCTGCGGAGCACAAGCTTCTTCCACACGTGATCCATGAATCGGCACCCACAACGCCCATGACGTAGCAGCAGGCGAAGTCCGGAGACGAGGCAGTGACCATGCGGACCGCGACTCTGGACCTCGTGGTATCACGCTTGCACGAGCAGCCGCATGGTGTTAGATGTCTCTGCTCCCTCGGCTGCCACCGCTGCCTCAACATCGTCCGCCGAGGTTAAGGTCTTGGTCACCTTAGCGAGCAGCGAGTCCACCTAGTCCAGAAGCTACCTCTCCGACAGCGCTTTGTCGTTGCCGGGGATGCCCACGGCGTTTTTCGACGCTTTCGCGGTCACCCGCTTAGGGAGATTGAATTTTGACGAGAAGCCACCCTTGCGACCCGTCTTTATAAAAGAAGTTTTCACCGAAGCCACCCGGCTCTCATGACGGGACGCCGAGCGAATGAAACCTCCACGGATGTCGTGAAGCAGGGCCCCGGTGGCGGAAACTGTCTTCGGGTGGCTTTCGGCCGTCGTTACGGTTTCGAAACTGGATTCGTGGATTTCGACGGGAGAGCCTCCTGGACTCTTGTCTTTGTCCAATCCCTTCACTGAGCGAGGTGTCTTGTGGTCTGTCCTGCGAGAATCATCCTCGTCGGAAGACAGGCTGGAAGTGTCCGACCAGACTGGCTACGTGACCTAGCGTTGCGCGCTCGCGCAGTCATTGAAGTAGTGGATCAGCGCAGCCTTCTGAAGAACAGCAGTGCCGCAGTGCGGGCACTGCCCTTGGATAAAGTCTCATAGGCCGGCCACGTGCTTTTTGAGCTCCGGCAGAAAGGCCACAAGCATGCAGGTACTGGACGAGTTCATGCAGAGAGCTCGCAGTTGATAGATGTCCTCGTGGACCGAATCGAGCGTCTACACCGCGTCGTAAGCAAACGGTGTTTGGTTCAGGGGAGAGTGGTGCTCTCTCTGAACGAGCGAGTCGAAGCACTGCAGGCAAAAGACGTGAGAGCAGGGAGTGAACCGCTTGGGAAACGCCGGCATGACTCCACACAGGGTGCAGCAGAACACGTTGCGCACCGTGTTGACGCAATGCAGCGGCCACGAGTCCAGGAGCGGGCTGAAGCCGGCAGGCTGTCGCTTGCAGGGTAGAAGGCTGCTCATGACGCGGGCTGTATACACACGCTGATGTCGCGGGGACCACGCGCACGACGAATCCTTCTGCGACAAATGATTTGAGCGCAGCACTCAGCTTACCGGAGAATCGCACTTCAATACGCTTGTCTTGTGTTGTCTTGTCACCTAGGAGAACTTGGCTCATACCCACAAGGGGAATCGGCCACACTGTACCTTATAATATATTTTTTGTACAACGCTTGCTAAAAGTCTCAATATTCTGCACCACTGGCCACACTGTGCCTTATAATAAATATTTTTTTTGTACAATGCTTGCTAAAAATTCTCAATATTTCACACCACTTATGGCAGCGACGCGAGTGGATCGCTCACGTTCTATGCCACCTCGTGCTTGATGAGGATGATGATAATAGCCTCTCTGTATGACTCAGACCAACTGTGGGTGTCTTGCTTGTTTGTTTATTTGCTTTTTGTCAATATTGTCACGTTACACCGTAACTGTAACCTGTAGATAATGGCACACAAGGACGTCAAACGGATTCGAACAACGGCCATACGGCTTTATCGTTTTTCTCTGTCCGCGCATATCAGTCCTCTTCTGAACAGCGGCACATGCAAGCCTGCCAGCATCTATGGAAATAATACTTTCAGAACTTGTACTTGTGGCAATACTCCCCTTCCCAAAGAACATCGTCCCGATGTCATAACATAACTACCAAATTAAAAGAAAACACATACGATAAGCAGTACACTACGAGGTGCTCACAATCACTGTAAGTCCAGTCAAGGGAGTTTGACGAATAGTCAGCGTTGGTAAAATGGTTTCATCCTCGAAACATGGACGACGTGTGGCTGTTGTGAACGGCGGGATTTACGAACCATTTCCTCGTGAAAAACGTCGTAGTTCACATTGCTGAGACGACGGAAAACTCTATAGGGACCAAAATAGCGGCGTAACAACTTCTCCGACCAGCCCCTTTGTCGAATGGAAGTCCACAGCTATACTCGTTCGCCGGGGTTGTAAGAGACATCGCGACGACGAGCGTTGTAACGCAGCGAGTCGATGCATTGCTGCTTATAAATTCGTTCGAGTGCAAGCTTACGAGCTACGTCTGCCAGTCTTATAAGTTCGTTCGTCTTGTCACTAATCTGGTGTCTCTCTGGTAGAAGCTTGGCATCATGCATTGTAGTGATCTCCCTGCCGTGAAGCAACCGGAATGGTGTGAATCCAGTTGTTTCTTCCACAGCGGTGTTGTAAGCAAACGTGACGTAAGGGAGGGTGTCATCCCAGTTTTTGTGGTCTTGGTCAATGTACATTGATAGCATTACGGCGATTGTCTTGTTTAGTCGTTCCGTAAGGCCGTTGCTTTGTGGGTGGTATGCAGTAGATTTTCGATGTACTGTGCCGTTAAGCTACATGACGTCTTGTATCACCCGGGCGGTAAAAGCTGTGCCATGAGCAGTTATGACAACTGCTGGTGCTCCATGTCGGAGGACGATGCTATTCATAAAAAAGTGGGCAGTTTGAATGGCGGTGACAACTGCTGGTGCTCCATGTCGGAGGACGATGCTATTCATAAAAAAGAGGGCAGTCTCAATGGCGGTGCCATGCTGTAATGCCTTCGTTTCGCAGTAGCGCGTCATGTAATAAGTAGCGACCACAATCCAGCGGTTGCCGTCCCGAGACTTGGGAAATGGCCCGAATAGATCCATGCCAATTTGTTGGAACAGTTGTGTCGGAGGAGCAACGGGCTTCAAAAAGCCGGCTGGGCACTGATGTGGTGCTTTACAGCGCTGGCACTCGTGACATGTCTTCACGTAATGCTTCACGTCTCGATTGAGCTTAGGCCAGTAGTAGTGTTGGCGAATCCGGGCCAAGGTACGTGTGAATCCTAAGTGGCCTGAGAAAGGCTCATCGTGACAGGTGGACAAGACATCGGCTTGTAACGCTGGCGAGACGACCAGCAGGTCGAAGTTTCTTTAATAGAGGATATTTCTACGAACGCAGAACGATGATGGCGAGCGGGCGAATGCTGGTGGTGGATGCGGCGTACGGCCTTCGAGATATTGGATGAATTGTCGAAGCTCAGAATCGTTCTTCTGCTGTTCAGCCAAGTCGGATACACTAACTGCGCAGAGAAAACAGCCGTCGAGATTGCGATCACCTGACGCTGTCTTAAGAGGAGTTCGGGAAAGGCAGTCCGCGTCAGTATGCTTCTGGCCAGGCTTGTACACGACTGTCAAATTGAACTCCCGAAGTCGTAAGCTCCACCTTGTCAAATGTTCGGAAGGGTCTTTAGGATTCGCCAACCAGCAGAGCGCATGATGATCGGAAACAACTCGGAACGGGCGACCATACAGGAACGGTCTCAATTTAGCTATGCCCAGACAGCAGCTACGCACTCCTTTTCAGTGGTTGTGTATTTCGCCTCTGCAGATGATAAAATCCGCCTCGCATAAGCAATAATGATATGTGGGGTTTAACGTCACAAAACGACCATATGATTATGAGAGACGGCATAATGGAGGGCTCCAGAAATTTAAACCAAATGGGGTTCTTTACCGTGCACCCAAATTTGAGTACACGGGCCTCCTTCATTTCCGCCTCCATCGGAAATGCAGCCGCCGCAGCCGGGATAGCATAAGGGCGTTCAACGACGCCTTGCCACTGTACAAGGACTGCACCAAGGCCGATGTTACTGGTGTCTGTTTGTATTTCAGTGTCGGCACATCCGTCGTAGTGTCCGAGTAAGAGCTCAGACTAGAGACGCTGCTGCAGCAGCGAGTGTTTGCTCAGGGCCCCACACGAAGGAAACATCTTCTTTTGTCAGACGAGTGAGGGGTTCGGCAATGTTTGCGAAATTTCGCACGAAGCGTTTGTAGTATGCGCAGATGCTTAAAAATTGACACCCATCACGTTTCTTTGCAGGTGGTGGAAAATCTGCGACGGCCAATGCTTTGTCTGGGTCCGGCCGAATACCATCAGGGCTAACAAGGTAGCCGAGGAACTTTAATTCGTTGTAACCAAAATGACACCTTTCTGGTTTCAGTGATAGGCCTGCCGTGCGAATTGCAGGAAACACAGATCTAAGTCGCTGCAAGTGCTGCTCAAGCGTTTGGGAGAAGACAACGACGTCGTCTATGTAAATGCTTCCCAATTGAGACCGGAGAGCACTGTATCGATAATCCTCTGGAATGTCGCTGGGGCAGAACACAGACCAAAGGGCAGCACCTTGAATTCGTGCAGATCATCAGGCCTTATGAATGCTGTTTTGTCTCGGTCACGTTCATCAACTTCGATCTGCCAGTAGCCACTGCGTAAATCCACAGAGGAGAAGTATCAGGCGCGTCGGAGGCGTTCTAGTGAGTTGTCGATGCGCGGAAGCAGATAAACGTTTTTCTTTGTGACTTTGCTGAGTTTGTGGTAATCGATGCAAAATCGGAGAGTTCCGTCCTTCTTCATTACTAGTACGACGGGGGATGACCATGAACTCTCCGAGGGTTGGATTATGCCATCTTCGAGCATCTTCACTTCAGAACGTATTGTATCTTGTTCCTTTTGTGATACTCGGTAGGCGTGCTGACGTATGGGTCGCTCAGCATGGTCAGTGACAATGCCGTGCTTTACGGTCTGCGTTTGTTTTATCTGGGATGTAGATGCGAAACAGTCGCTAAACATGCGGAGGATACAGGGGATTTGCTCTTTCTACGCACATGACAGCTTCGGATTGACATCGGCTGTATCGGCTACGGCGGTGTCACTTTCAACGGCTGCAAGAATTTGGGCTATCGTTGTACATGCTTCATCGTCAATGGAGTCGAAATGGGGGATAGCTGTTCCCTTGGCCAAATGTAGGTATGCTCCACTAAAATTGGTGACCAACATTTCAGTCGTCCCACGCTTAAACTGAATTATGCCGCGGGCAACGCAGATTTACCGAGACAAGAGCACCGAAATGTTGGCTTCAGCGATACCACTACTGTCATGGTCTATGTCGCCCTGTACAGTAACGAACATACTGGTGGGTGTGGGAAGTGTGATGGTGTCATCGACAATGCGAAGCGCTGTCTTCTGCGGTTCGGTATCTCTAGGCTTCGGGCCATAGTCGTCAGCAAACGTTACGAGGCAGTCTCGAAGATTTATACCAGCACCGTGCTCGTGAAGGAAATCTATGCCAAGGATAACTTTCTGGGAGCATTCGGAAAGCACAACGAAAGAAGCAGTGAACGTCGACTCACAGATTTGCAGCCTTGCAGTGCATCTCCCGATTGGTGTCAAGAGATGACCACCTGCTGTTTGAAGGTTTGGTCCATGCCCCCAAGGAGTCGTGACTTTCCTGAGTTCAGCCACAAGTTTAGCGCTGATAACTGAGTAGTCGGCGCCAGTGTCGACCAGAGAAGTCACTGGATGGTTGTCGACAAGAACGGCAATGTCAGTAAAAACGGGTTCGTCGGCGATGTGAGGTGTCGGCTGAAAGGAATCGTCGAAGGTCAGCGGATGGGTCGGAGGACGCAGTTTTGGCGATAGCTTAACAGCGGTCCCACCCCTGGAGGCCGCTGATTCTAGTTTTCCCGGCGTGGACTTGGGGACCTAGCGGATCGTCCCGCAAAAAAATCGGCGAAAGTAGAGTATTGAGTCGCGAACACAAAGCGTCGAGCAGACGGAGAGCGCGATTGGCGTCGCTGAAGATTCGGAGACGGTAGACTTGCCAAGTGTTCTGTGAAGGCGCGGCGTCGTTCCCCATTTCAGTGCTGACGAGAGTCTGGTCGAAATCCAGGTAGGCCCATCGGTCTGTACGAGCACTCCCGGTACAAGTTATTCCGGTACCTGGCTCACCACAGTGGCAGCATAGTGGCTGATTGTCGGAAGCACGCCACACACTGGATTTCCGCAAATTAGGTCGCGGATTCTGATAGTGTGGCGGGCCCGAGAAGTACTGCGGCATCTGTAGGCAAGTAGGTCGTTGGTTTTCATAGTGCGGCAGGCCCGAGAAGTGCTGCGGCGTCTGCAGGCTAGTCGGTCAGGGTAAATAGCTGGCTGCCGGTGCACGAGTGCCTACAGCTTCCGCGTACGTTAGCAGAGGAGCTTTGGTTGGAGGTGGAACTAATGGTCGTACCAGCTGCCGCACCTCTTCACTGACGACATTTTTCGGAGCAGCCACTTGAGGCTGTGAAGCCACTGCGTGAAGGATTTGCAGCTCGTCACATACAATGCTACGGACTAGCTCAGCAAGGTATCTCACGCTCGTGACATTGGGTGTTACCAAGGGTGCTGACAGACATGCAAGTTTGTCGGACCACTCATACTGTGAAGACCGCTGTCTTAGCATTCGCTCTATTGTCATCGCTTCACGGAGGATTTCCGCCATGGTAGCTGGTTGGTTTCGTACGTCCTGCTAGCAGCTGCTCCTTGACACTTCGCATCAGAATGCGTAACGTTTTGTCTTCCGTCATTGCAGAATGCACTCGACGGAACAGACGAGACATCACCTTAACGAACATGGCCATGCTTTCATTTGGTCTTTGATTGCGAGAATTGAGGAGACGTTCGGCTTGTTCTTTCCAGTCGGCGCTGCCATACGTGTTCCACAGCTGAGTGCAAAACACCGGCCAGGTTGTCAGGGCGACCTCGTGATTCTCAAACCAAATACGCGCCTATTCCTCCAGGCAGAAAAAGATATACCGCAGTTTCCGGTGCTCGTTCCACTCGTTGGCGACGGCAACTTGATCGTATTGGTCCAGCCAGTCTTCAACGTCTTCGTAGGGCTCCCCATGGAAGGGCTTTGGGGTTCAAGGGGCTGGTGGCCATGGCGCTGGCGGAGTCACGGTTTGTTCAGTCTGGCTTGCAGTTGTCGCATTTGTCATGTTTCTGGAGCGTTCCGGAAAAGGGACGAACTGGGGTGGTAGGCCTAGTTGCTGCCGACTGCGTCAAAGGTTGGCTGTTTCTCTCAAGGCGTCGATATTGGGAGCGAGATCTTCCTCGTGTTAACAATGCATAGACTACCACCTAGCGCCCCCACCAGTGTCACGTTACACCGTAACTGTAACCTGTAGATATTGGCACATAAGGACGTCAAACTGATTCGAATAACAGCTTTACGATTTTATCGCTTTTCTCTGCACACGCATCTTTGTCCTCTTCTGAACAGTGGCACATACAAGCCTGCCAGCATCTATGGAAATAATACTTTCAGAACTTGTACTGGTGGCAATATGTAATGCCACATCCCCACAAAATATGCAGACTGTCCATGAAAACATTAGGTAACCTTTCAGTGAGATCTGCACATACTCCTTATTATTATACTCATAAAATCAATAACATATACAATACAATTATTGTAAAAATTTCAAATTGATAGAAAAAGAGAAAACTAAGGAACAGAACAATGAAATTCTGAATTTCTGAGCAGACCAGACAGTTGTGTTTATTTCACCCAACAATTTCGAACATATGAGTCACCCAATGTAGCTTCAGTATTTAGCTGAGTAGAAATTATTATAGATAACATTCTAGCCTTTAATTCCAAACCAAAGCTTTATTGATCTCGAAAAGATGTGGCTTTTGTCGGTCACATTTTGGTTCAAAGGTATGACTTTTGCCGGCTACTTTTTGGCTGATTCGAGCTCTTTTTTTCCACTGACAACTTCAAACATTTTGTCCAACAGGACATACGTCTCTAAAAAAGAATCAATGGACTTAATCTTCGCACGAACATTGTCCTCTCGAAAACGTATGCGCCCTACTACATGACCTTAAAATGTTTAAACATAACTGTCATGGATGGAGGCGAACTAAAACGCGTTCGTGTCTTCTATGTCGAGATCCGTGGCAAGATGGTATCGTTCCACCAAGAAATAGCGAAAACTCAAAGCAATGCCACGATATCTTACAGGGCAGTTTGCAAGTAGAATGCGACAAGCCATTCAGATAATATCGCGTCACAACCAACCCAACTCCAACTCAAGTCGAGCCCGTCTGCCCAAACAAAACTTATAAAATATTCGTCAAATATGCGCAGTGTGTATAAATTGAAGGGGAAAGAGAAAACAGCATGATCAGGTCTTGTTCGAGTGAAAGTGAATTTTTATTTCAATTAGTTTTGAGACGTGTATTATACAGCGTCAAATGTGTTACATTTTCCAGTTATTCCCACAAAACCACAACATTCTTGTAGACAGGTGTGATGTATTTGGAAAATTTTCAGCGGCTTCGATCACAGCATGATGCTGCAATTTTGACGCATCACTACATGATCCTGATATGAGCTCGCAGAATCTGCAGCTACACCCGCTCGAATGCTGCACAAACAGATGGCTACTTCGTGTCACGTTGTCTTCAGAATCTACTAAACACAGGGGAGCCACTTCTCTAAAGCGCCTAATATTTATTTTAAAAAAGACATAGAGCGAAGGTCACTCGATCTCCAGCGCGATGGAGATGGCCCCGCTGGAGACGAACTCTCCGGCGGCGAGCTTCTTCAGCTTCAGCTCGCTGGTGGGCGACCGAAATTCCCAGCGTCGCGGGTGCGGCACGGACTTCGCGGGTAGGGGAACTGATTCCGGGTTCCGGCAGAGCGGCAGCTGCCTGTTCTGGGGCTGGTCCCACGGGTGCACCAGCAGCAG
Source organism: Rhipicephalus annulatus (assembly GCA_013436015.1). Classification (NCBI taxonomy): domain Eukaryota; kingdom Metazoa; phylum Arthropoda; class Arachnida; order Ixodida; family Ixodidae; genus Rhipicephalus; species Rhipicephalus annulatus. The sequence continues at coordinate 424,906 of WOVY01002262.1, read as the reverse complement.
GTGGACCTTGTTGGCCAACGCCCAGTCGGCCACTCGCGTGCACCAGAAACGTGCAGTTGGCCATCTGAGAGCTGTCGCTGCACAGCACCAGCTCCTCTCCACATGCGATCCTAGATTTGGCGCCCGCAACGCCCATGATGTAGCAGCAGGCGAAGCCCGGAGACGAGGCAGTGACCGCGTGGACCGCGTCTCCGGACGTCTTGGAATCACGCTTGCGCAAGCGGCGGCGGGGTGATGCGAAGGAAGACGCCGGATTATTGCTGCCAAATCCGGAACCGGAGGAAGACGGATTGTATGTCTCTGCCCCCTCGGCTGCCACCACTGCTGCTACATCGTTCGCCGAGGTTAGGGTCTCGGTCACGTTAGCGAGCAACGAGTCCATCCAGTCCAGAAGCTGCCTCTCCGAGAGCGCCTTGTCGCCGGCGACGCCCACGGCGTTTTTCAACGCTTTCGCGGTCACCCGCTTAGGGAGATCGAATTTTGACGAGGAGCCACTCTTTCGACCCATCTTTATAAGACAAGTTTTCACCGAAGCCACCCGGCTCTCATGACGGGACGCCGAGCGAATGAAACCTCCACGGATGTCGTGAAGCAGGGCCCCGGTGGTGGTAACTGTCTTCGGGTGGCTTTCGGCCGTCGTTACGGTTTCGAAACTGAATTTGTGGATTCCGACCGGAGAGCCTTCCGGACTCTTGGCTTTGTCCGAATCTTTCAATGACCGAGGTGTGTTGTGGTCCGACCTGCGAGAATCAGCCTCTTCGGACGCCAGGCTGGAAGTGTCCGACTAGACTGGCGATGCGACCTTGCGTTGCGTTTCGCGCAGTCATTGAGGTAGTGGCTCAGCGCAGCCTTCTGAAGGACAGCAGGCTCGCAGCGCGGGCGCTGCACTTGGATAAAGTCGCATAGACCGGCCAAGTGCTCCTTGAGCTCCGGCAGAAAGGTCACAAGCGTGCAGTCACTGGACGAGTTTGCGCAGAGAGCTCGCAGTTGATAGATGCCCCCGCGGACAGAATCCAGCGTCTCCACCACCTCGTAAGTGAACGGTGTTTGGTCCAGGGGACAGCGGTGCTCTCGCTGAACGAACGAGTCGAAGCATGGCTGGCAAAAGACGTGACAGGAGGGAGTGAGCCGCTTGGGAAATGCCGGCATGACTCCACACAGTGTGCAGCAGAACACGTTGGGCACCGTGTCGACTAAATCCAGCGGCCGCGAGTGCAGGAGCGGGCTGAAGCCGGCCAGCTGTCGCTTGCAGGGTAGACGGCTGCTCATGACGCGGGCGGTATATACACGCTGTTGTCGCGGTGACCACGCGCACGACGAAGAGGTCTTCGACGAATGATTGCAGCGCAGCACTCCGCTTAACGGAGAATCGCACTCCATTGTCCTTCACGAATTATGGCGGCGACGCGAGGGGATCACTCACGTTCTACTTCGTGCTTCAATCGGCGGATGATGACTATACAATAGCCTCTCTGTATGATTGAGACCAACTCTAGGCGTTGTTGTTGTTGTATCGTTTCCCTGTGTAAATGGCTCGCACCCAAAGGAGGGGTTTGGCCGAATTTAAGGTGAATTTGCTGGACACTTTAAGCATTGCGTCATTCCTAAAAAAACTTTTGTTATTTAATTCTGATTTGAAATGCCCATTGCAAGTTTGCAGAAAAAAGAAAAAAAAATAGTGAAGCCGCAATTTAGCAAGAAAATTGTTTAGTCGCAGTGATGTATTTCTGAACGGCGAATGAAACATCCTTGCGGCTGAAACACAGTGTAGAGGCTTCAAATGAAAGAAATCAGGTTGTGATACGTGCAAGCCCAGTTTTTGAAGAGGTGGCGCTAGTATGTTTCGCCTTAATAAATCGAATCGGCGACAATGTCATAAAAAACGACTGATTATTTCGACTTCATTACAGTAAATGTACAGAGGTACAGAGGGAAATTGAATATACCTAATCTATGCAATTAAAAATGAATGGAGGTAGCGCGGCAACGAAATTTCGCAATGACAACTTCCATCATCATTGAATTACACAGTTCACTACGCCAGGGAAATAACAAGCGGTTGTACTTCGGAGATGCCGTCAGTGCAGGGTCTGATAAATTTTGCCTGATTGTATGTGTGCGAAATCGCGCCACCGTAATGTGTACTGCTGAGGGAAAATAGGAGTGATGGGTGTCGAAAGCGATGCCTCCGCAAGAGATTCGGCTATTTCATTTAACAAAAAACTTTGTACCTTGGTGCCCAGAAAAAATGATTACTTCGGAGATGACAGGGAGCCAATGATTTACAAAGTTTTAGTGTGGGTGAGCGACCGGATTCGAACAGAGAAGAGCACACTAATAATGAATCAGTTATGACTGCTATGACTTGAATGGAAGTATATACCTTTCACAAAGCTAGCATTATTGCCATAAATTCAGCCAGAAAGACAGGAAGAAAATCTGGTAAGCGAAGTGAAAATGACCAATCAAGGACGGGGCAATATATAACAACGCCTGATTTTTCGTCTGGTGGCGATGCGTCAGTGCAATAATGACATTTGTTGGCAGAATACTTGAATGGTCCTGAATTGAACCATTTGAAGTGCTTGTAGGCAATAGCTTAGCGTGAATCAGGAAGATATCCTGTTAAACGATTTCTGGAGAAATTTGTTGCTCAGGTAAAGGAATCAGATAACGAACCTGTACATCTAGAGGCTGAAGTAACGATTAAATAAATACTATTTGTGGTTTGTGAAATCTGGGCCAATGCACGGAGAAGAATAGGTCAGGATTGAAAATAAAAATATTTTTGTTCAGGGTTAAACAGTGCTTTATATAGTCGTAAAAAGGTCTGCACAGTAAGAAAGTTAAAACAACATAATAGGGCTGGTATTCGTGTTTCAAGGTATAACACTGCATTCGCAGTAAACTTTGAAAGTCGTAAGCAGAGCCGTAAAGCTTTTTTTTTCTAATAGAACGAGCGGCCGAAGTTTGTAGGCTGGCGCACCAGAGAAGAGAACGCAGCCAAACTCTAACACAGGTCGGACATAAATTTTATATATAATCAAGAGTGCCTTTCTTCTCATACCTGATCTACAATTGCTCAACCTCCGCAATAAGCCCATCGCGTGCAGTGCTTTTGTAGCAATGTATTCAATTGAGATGTTCTTTACACATAACTCTAAGATATTTCAATGATTGCACTTGTGGGATATCTTGAAGCTTGCAATTAATTGGTATGTGCACAAGATCTCGGACGGGAAAAAAGAGCATAGCACATTTACTGGTATTCAGGTTTACCATCAATCCATTCAGTCAATGTTCTATTTCATTTAGATAGGCTTGAAAGATAGTGTAAAGACAGTGGAAGTCATGTGCCATAGCAAAAAAGCAATGTCATTGGCATACACATAGGTTTTCGCATCTCGATGAATGGGGATGGTACTAAAAAATATGTTGAATAAGGGCAAAGTACTGACCCCTGAGGTACACCTCGGGCTTGCTTGTGCTTACAGGAAGAGAAACGGCCTTGATAACAATAAAATTCTATTCTACTTAAATATTTCATCACCCATGCTACTATATAAGGCGGAATTTCATGACTCCATAACTGATTATTCAAGATAGAATACTCTACACTATCGTATGCTTTACATATGTCTTACGTTACTAAAGCCGCAAACTGCTTTTTGTGAGGGGCAATATGAATACAACTTTCCAGATCTACAAGTGCATGTCATATAGAATATCCAGATCTAAAGCCAATTTAGGAAGAACTACACAGTTGTTTAAAATTATTAAACCTAAATATACGACCCTTTCAATAAGTTTTACTACATTAGATGGTAAGGCTATCGGTTGTATGTTGTCTAAATTATTGTCTGCCCCCTGTTTCTTAAGCAATGGTATATTTTCGCAATCTTCCATTCAGATGTAATATGATAAGGACTCTTTTAAGGCTTCCACCGTATTATGCTTGAGAAACGTTTTGTCTATTCTGCATTTGAATGCGCAAAGCTTGAAAAGTAAGGAAGAAAGCGTTTGCATGCTTCTTGATGATTTAGAATACAACTTCGACATTTTAGCCTTTTCTGAAACATGGTTCACCGATGATTATGAAGTACAATTTCCAGGTTGCAGATGTACAAGCGTATCCAGAAACGGAAAACGAGGAGGCGGGGTAGCATTTTATATAAAAAATGACTTACTTTTCGAAACTGTGACAAAGTTTTCAGTCGTGAACCCACACTATAAATCCCTTCAGGATGAAGTGCCACCACACTGTAATTGTGCTAATTTACAGGCTGCCCTTTGGTGCCATAGATGCCCTTTTCAACTTTTTAGAACGTATGCTGGGTTTTCGTTCTGACCTCGGTCTGGCTAGTGTTATTACGGGCGATTTCAACATCAGTATGCTGTCTCTAGAACGCAACAAACAAGTTCTTCTTGATCTAGTTCTCTCTTATGGCCTTGAAAATGTAATTGATATACCGACAATAGTAACAGCTGTCTTCGAAACTATCATTGACTTATGCTTTATCCCACAAACGAATGTCATAGAATTTGTTGTATTGCTATCTGATGTAAGCGATCACATGCCAATTTTGTTCTGTTTAAACCCTCATTCAGAAATACATAGAACGCATGCCAATAAAGCTTTTAAACTTAGAAAGATTAACAAAAACAGTATTGCTGCTTTCCAAATGTATGTTAGTGAAACACCATTGTCCCATCTGTATTAATTAACGGATTCTGTCTTTGCTTAAAATTACTTTATCAATCACAATAAGAATCTATATGATGAAGCATTTCCTGTAACAACCTTGAAGCAAAACAAGAAATGTAGAAAACCTTGGATTACTACGTTGCTTTTAAAAAAATGAAGAAACGGGACAAAGTTTTAGTAAATTTATTAAAACTAGACAACATCATCTCCTAACTGATTATAAAAAAAATAAGAAACAAACTAAGCCGTGATATCCAAGAAGCAAGAAACAGTTATTACGAAAGAAAGTTCTAAAACATTCTCAATGACCCCTAACGTGCGTGGAAAACATTAAAAAGCCTACTGCCTCAAAAAGAACAAATCAGCGTCTCTGAAATTGTAGACAGCGATACAAGTTATACCGGTATATCTTTGGCTAATAGGTTTAATGAACGTTTTCTAAAATGTGGAGCATCGATACGTGATAATTATGACAGGCATAACTACAGGTAATACGTTGCGCATAACTTTATAAAGTCTCTTTTTATTTAGCCAACCACAGAATATGAAATAAATCCCAAATAATAAAGTGAAAGAATGCATCTGCATGCGGCGAAGATGAGATAAGAGCCGAGCCAATAAAAGCAGCTGTCGACAGTATCAGCAATCCTCTATCACATATATGCAACCTCATTTTGGCTACAGGCATGTTTCCTGTTAAACTAAAAATTGCTAGAGTAACAGTTATCTATAAGGGAGGCGACAGAAATGACATGAACAACCACAGGCCAATCTTGGTATTACCACTATTTTCAAAAGTTTTTGAACAAATGATTACTGTAAGAATTATAAATTTCCGCACTAAAATTGATGTACTTACAGGCAATCGATGAGCTTTCAGAAGAAAAAGTCAAGTGAAATGACTCTTTTATGTATCAAAGTAAGAACACTTCACAATTTCGAAAACAAAAAGTATACTCTAGGGATAATGCTTGGTTTTAAAAAGACATTTGAGTCTATTACGCATGATATGTTATTAAAAATTTAAGCGATGATGGCATTAGGGGTCTTGCTCTTGACCTTATACGTAGTTATTTCACAAACCGCTACCAGCACACAGACACTAATTATTCAAAATCAGTTCGGGGAGAAATGAAATACGGGGTTCCTCAGGGTTCCATCCTTGGACCACTCCTTTTCTTGTTATATATAAATGATATAGTGAATATTGCGTTGACGCCAGATATTATTCTTTACACCAACGACACAAATGTATTTTTTCAGGAAAGCATCTCCATATGCTTTAATTGCAGGCTAGTAAATGGCTCAACAATTTGGCTGAGTGGCTAAATGTAAATTAACTTGAACTAAATACCAAGAAAACAAAATATATAATTTTTCACTCCAGAAATAGGACTATCGGGAACGACTTACACTTGAAATTCAGCGGCGAGAATATTGAGCGTGGAAGAATACAAAAATTTCTCGGTGTTCTTTCCGAAGGAAACCTCAGCTGGTCTCCTCATGTCGATAACCTCACAAGACACACCTCACGTTCGATAGGTATTATAAGTAGAGCAAAGCAACTTTTGCCCCGGTGGTTAAAAATTCAGCTATATTACGCACTAATTGATTCTAATTTACAATACTGCCTTCTTGTGTGGGGAACTACAACAAAAAGTAGTCTTAGAAAACTGCATATTCTACAAAAACGTATTTGGCGAGTTATTGAAAATGTGCCATATATAACTTACTACGCTCCACTTTTTATAGCAAATACCATAATAACATTGCAACACATACTGGAAAGGAAGCTCGGCATTGCAATATTTTAAAAAATGAAGTCATGTCTGGACAGCTTTTATCGACAATTCCTGGGAAAGAAACATACTTACGAAACTAGAAAAACAATACATGATAAAGGTTTCACACGAACGAACTATGGCATGCGAAATCAATCTTACGATATTGCAGATTTCTTCAATCATCATCCTGCCATCATAAACTTCGTACAGGAAGCAATGCACAAGAAATGCTTAAAAAAGGTAACATCATACCTCATTTCAATACAATGGTATTGCACCCTATCCACTAATTGCACCCTATGCATTCTACAACAACAACGATTCTGTTTTTTTACCTTGCTGCAGTCTATATTGTACATACGCATAGACAATTTATCAGTTTTATGACTATATGTAACAATGTTTATATCTCTGAAATCCTGTATATATTTTGCCTAACGATATATAGTATATGTAATCTTTCGTATGTGTTTTTGATAACCTAACTGTCACTGATGTTTGAGTTATGTGTCTTTAGGAAGGGATTCGACACACAGTCAGGCACTCGTGCCTTTTTGTCATACCTCCTAGACAGGATAATATGACACATTAGTTGACTTTGTCTGAAATAAATGAAATAAAATAAAAAAGGGATCCATGCTTTTCTAAGGGAATAATTGACGAGACCTAAAAGATTGCTCGGATATTCCCTGTGTAGTATTTTTAGCTTTCTATATGTTATTCCATCGGGGCCTGTTGCTGCATTTGGCAATCTTTCCATAGCCTAGTTTATTTCAGAAGTCGATAATATTGTGTAGTCATAGATGACTGTTGTGTAAGCCAAATTAGAAAGACGCGTAGAGAACCTGTTTTCTAATCGTTCATCCAATTGATTTAAAGATTGTTATTGTAGTTCAGCCAATTGTTGTAGTTCAGCCAATTTATTTATTGATTTTTCCTGTAGTTCTTGTGAGGTGTGAATTACTGAGTCAACGTTTCCTGGTATAGGGGTCTTGTTCCTACAACGAAGTAAATTAAAAAAAGCACGCTTGTTATTCGATTTAGGCAGGTGCTAGAAGTATTTTTGGTTATATTGCTCTTTCGCTCGCGATACAGTGCGTTTAAATGTTACTGCAATGAAATAGTAATTCATCCAATTTTTAGGACTCTGATTACATATAGGTCTTTTTCATGCAGCTTGTCTTTTTCTATAGTCTCGTATGCACTCATTATTCCACCATCTACTAGGTTGGGCACTTTTGGTGGACGCTGAAGCAAATACAAATTATGAAGTCTTCTGGTGGATTTTGAAAGTGAAACAGACATTTCTGCCGCGATTTTCATTGTGACCACTGCCCTAATAATTGAACGCGTCAGTCTTTATATATTTTGAATTGATCAAAGTTTTCTCTGTCCTTTGAGTAAGTTTCACAGCACACGATATTTCAAAGTATATAGAAAGATTCACTATTTGAAGAAAAACCAATCGTTTTCCAAGACTTTATTGAAGCACTCGAGCTGCAAAACGTAAGATCTAATACCGATCGTGTCAATTCGCGAATAAATGTAGGCTATTTTTCATTTAGGCAGGTAAGGTTTTGATTAATCATCCAATTCCACAGAAGAGTACCGCAAGGGTTTGTTCGAAATCCCCACGAAACATGATGTGAGTTGAAATCACCAGTCAGAAGGAAGTCATTCTTGCAAATAGCTAAGGCAGTATCTAATTGTTGAGTATAATGCAAACTCGTAGGAAAATATGCGTTTATAAGTGAAAAAGAACGGTGCCCTGGCAGACTGAGATCTATTGCCAAATATTCAGAGTCAGAGGACATAGGCTAAAAAGCTATGCTCGCTGTGCGGCGAAATTTATCGGAGACTCCTATAATTACACCACCTCCCAGTGATGGACGGTCTAGCCGAAATGCAGTAAAATTATTTACATGATAATTCTTAGCGGGGTTAATCCAGTTTTTTGTAATAAGTTTATATCTGGATATATTTGATTATCATGCAAAGTAAGTCAGTAGAAGCAGAGATCAAAGATCTAGAATTTCACTGTACTACTTTCAAGGTATCTATGTGGATGAGCGAAACCCTTTAGCAACGGCAGCTTCTAAAATACTCTCTTTGATTAGTGCACTGGAATTTTCGTTGCTCTTTTTAGGTGTTGAGCTTGGGCAAGGAGATTTTACAGGAGATCCAGTGTGCTTCTGACGCCTGAAATCTTGGCATACGTCCATTTCATTCTGATCCTCCGCGTCGGTCGACGTAGAAGGTACAGACAAAACTGGTGTTTTTTTCTCTCGGGATGGCCGCTGTGGGGCTAAATTGAGCATCTCTTCCGCTGCACAAGGTGCCGAATTGGCTATCGGTACAGCTACTCTAGAGACCAGCTGTGTCATCTGTGAGCAAAACACTTGAGAGATGCACTCACTTACGCTCGTAAATATTTGTTCTAGTGCTTTCGACATCGCCTTTTCTACTGCAGCTTCAATAAGATACAGAATATTCCTCTCACTTAGTTTTTCGTGCCTAGAAGTGACTCCAGCATATTCAAAGGCCCTATTTTTTACAACTGTTATTGCTTTTTGCCACGAGCAATGACGTCTGTCCATGATTTCTAGCAGTTACGTTTCATTGGAATTTGCGGTGCAGTTCAGGTAATCGGCCGCATGATTTCCTGCACAGAGGCAGCCCTTTTCGGTTTCGGCGTTGCACTCCATCGGTGGATGGGCATCGCCACAGATGCGGCAACGTGAATTTGATTTACAGCCCCCTACACTGTGATCAAAATGCCAACAGTTTTGACATTACAGAGGACGAAAAGCGAGACGTTCAACTCTGAAAATGAGCGCCCATATTTTCAACTCCGACGGACAGGAAGTGCCGGCAAAGGTTGCTATGACCGACTAAGTGGGGGCTTTCTCACCGTTAACTAATCACTTGCACCGGTACACAGCTATGACCCCAGCATCAGACAGCTTTTTGAGAGTCTCTGCGGGCGTTAATCTAGAGTCGACTCCTCAGACAATTCTCTTTGTGCACGCTAAATGAGGTGGGATAAACGCCCTCACCGGGACCGAAGCAAATGTCTTGGACTTAAGGATGTCAGAAACGCATGAAAGATCAGACAATATGCATACTAAACCACCTCTTCCGAACTTACGAACATCATTATCAGCTGGAAGTGCAGCGTCATGGCCTGCAACTCCGCCTAGATCGCCTTTGGGTTGTTGAGCCTTGTAAATCCACCACTCGAGGGCACCAGCTGAAAAGAGATGCTGTCAACACCACAGCGAAAAAAAAATATTCTGATGGCAAGTCATCATTAGGCAAGGAGGCTGACCAAGGGATTAGACATTAGCATTATTTCGATCGCTTAAACAAGTAATATGCAACATAAGCTAGTGCAACAGGTAAAATTCACCCAAGGCTTAGTCACACCACCGTCCGAAAGAGTTCGAAGGGACCAGCAACTACAGGAACGTTCGACGAGATGCTTTTCGATGGCCGATTCTTTTGTCCACGACAATTAGAGCATCTTGGCGTCTTGCTTGTTTGTTTGTTTGCTTTTCTCAATATGTTATGCCACATACCCACTACTTCAGGAGACTATGCATGAAAACATTAGGTAACCTTTCAGTGAGATCTGCACATATCCTTATTATTATACTCACAAAATTGATAACATATACAATACAATTATTCTAAGAATTCCATAAAAATAAAAAAAAATAAAATTCAGGAACAAAATTGAAATTATGAAGTTCTGAGCAGACCAGACAGCTGTGTTTACTTCACCCAACAATTTCGAACATATAAGTCACCCAATGTAGCTTCAGTGTTTAGCTGTGTGGAAATTATTATAGTTAACAATTCAAACCAAAGCTTTATTCAAAACCAAAGCTTTATTAAAAACCAAAGCTTTATTGATCTCGAAATGATGCGGCTTTTGTCGGTTACACTTTTTTTTCAAAGGTATGTCTTTTGACGGCTACTTTTCGGCTAATTCGAGCTCTTTTTTTCACTGACAACTTCAAACATTATGTCCATTGAGCTAGGATGCCTCTAAAGAAGAATAAATGGAAGTAATCTTCGCAAGAACATTGTCCTCTCGAAAAAGTATGCGCTCTACTACATGCAGCTTAAAATCTTTAAACAATACTGTCACGAATGGAGGCGAACGAAAACGTGTTCGTGTTTTCTATGTCGAAACCAATGGCAAAACGGTATGGTTCCACCAAGAAATGGCGGAAACTGAAAGCAATGCCACGATATCTTATAGGGCAGTTTGCCTGTGGAATGCGAAAAGCCATTTAGATAATATCGCCTCACAACCGACTCAACTCCAATTGAAGTCGAGCCTGTCTGCACAAACAGAGCTTATAAAAGATTGGTCAAATAGGCGCAGTGTCTATACATTGAAGGGGAAAGATAAAACTGCACGACCAGGTCTTGTTTGAATGAAAGTGAATTTTTATTTCTGTTTAGTTTTCAGACGTGTTTATTACAGCGTCACACGTCTTACGTTTTCCAGTTATTCCCACAAAACCACGACATTTATGTAGACAGGGTCTCGTACTGGCAGACTAGGTGTGTTTGGGTTGTATAAGAGGGACGATTATTCAGCTGCCCACTCATATTAAGTTCACGTGCTACGTGACGCCAAACATGCGCCTAAGAGTGTTTTCACACTCGTCGTTTGGCTTATAGATGGCGCTGACTCTCGCTCCTACTTCTAATTCACATATAAACCCAAAAAAGTGGATAGAGGGAAGGCCGCTGTGAATTCTCAGTGGCTAGAGCATCGAACGCGTTATTCGAAGGTCGTAGGTTCGATTCCTGCTCATGGCTGGTTGTTTTTCCATCCAATTTTCTTTCTTCTTTCTTATTATTTACATTCCCTTGCTTCTAATACCTTCCCCTCTACATTCCTTGGCATAACTGTCTGTTAGATCTCATATTATTGTGTTAAAACACGGAAAAACGAGCCCTTAGGTATACACTTCTTTCCCTTCCCTCATTATATATATATATATATATATATTGTCACTAGGTGAAAATAACAGAGTACAGGACGACGGTGCGACCAGAAAAACGAGGTCTGTATTAACAGAACAAAAGAGCAGCCACTTCGACTTCTTTCTCAGAGGAATCGTGGGTGCTGTCCACGCTCATCACTTCGTCGTCCTCGGTCTTCTTGCCCGGCCTTTAGCCGTGACATTAGCCTCCCATTCAAGAAAGCATCGTCCCGATGCTTTATAATCAAAGCGGTGTGTACTCGTTGGAAACGCATGAGTTCATTCGGCGAAATAAGGCTTCATGCGTACCACGTGCACAACTTCTGGAGCATACCTTCGACGCCTTGAAGAGTGCGCAGTATCAGGAACAACCTCATAATTAATGTCACTGAGACGTCGCAGAACTTTATAGGGACCGAAGTACCGTCTTAACAGTTTTTCTGAGAGGCCACGGCGCCGAATAGGTGTCCATATCCAAACTTTCTCTCCTGGCTCGTAGGAGACTGGTCGGTGACGAAGGTTGTACCGTCTTTAATCGTAGTCCTGCTGGCGACTAATACGTAGGCGTGCAAGTTGTCGGGCTTCTTCGGCCAGCTGAGTGATATAATCAGCATCCGTTCCAGCGTCTTCGCACTCGTGCGGCAGCATAGCATCCAGCATAGTGGTGACTTCACGACCATGAAGAAGGCGGAATGGCGTTGTTCTTGTTGTTTCTTGATAAGCCGAGTTATAGGCGAACGTGACATACGGCAAGATCTCATCCCAGTTTTTATGCTCCACATCGACGTACATGCAGAGCATATCCGCTAATGTCTTGTTGAGACGTTCCGTAAGACCATTCGCTTGCGGATGATACGCCGTTGTTCGCCGGTGGGATGTGCCACTAAGTCTTAAAACTGTCTGTAATAGTTCGGCTGCGAATTCAGTTCCCCTGTCAGTTATTACCACTGATGGAGCACCATGCCTCAGCACCACATTCTCTACGAAAAATCGGGCTGCTTCACTTGCCGTGCCCCTCTCGAAAGCGTTGGTTTCGGCGTAACGAGTGAGGTAGTCGGTGGCTACTATAATCCATCTGCGACCTGCTGATGAGGTTGGAAATGGACCCAAAAGATCCATTCCGACTTGAGCGAATGGAATAGCAGGCACGTCAATAGGATGGAGGAGGCCTGCTGGTTTGACGGGTGAAACTTTTCTGCGGAGGCAATCAAGGCACGTCCGAACATAGTGTTGAACGGTTGCCGTCAGTCGTGGCCAGTAGTATTTCTGCCTCACTCTGCACAACGTACGCGTGTAACCCAGGTGGCCGGATGTTGGTTCATCGTGGCATGCCTGTAATACTTCGCTCCTTAGAGATGTTGGGACTACGAGTAAGTAGTCGTTTCCGTGTGGCGTGACGTTCATCTTATACAGGACGTGTTGCGCAAGCAAAATGACGAAAGCCCTCTCGCAAACAGTCTAGGTAAGGCTGAAGTGTGACCCTCTAAAAACGCATTATGGGTTCTAGTTCGGGGTCGTCTCGTTGCAGCTGTGCGACAGTTGCCGTGTTTACAACTCCGACAAATGCTGTATCGTCGTCATCTGCCGTCGCAGGTTCGTATGGCGCACGAGAAAGGCAATCAGCGTCTGAATGTCGCTTCCCCGATCTGCAGACCACCGTCATGTCAAATTCTTGAAGCTTCAGGCTCCAGCGCGCCAACCGTCCTAAAGGGTCTCTTAAATTTGTCAGCCAGCAGAGGGAGTGATGGTCGCTGACAACACTAAAAGGACGACCATACAGGTATAGGCGGAATTTTATAACCACCCACACCACCGCAAGGCACTCTTTTCTGTAGTGGAATAATTTTGTTCCGCACGTGAAAGAGTTCTGCTCGCGTAAGCAATTACTCGTTCGGCGCCATCCTGCCACTGCACGAGTACAGCTCCTAAGCCGACATTGCTAGCGTCGGTGTGCACTGTTGTCGGTGCGTCATCATCAAAGTGTGCGAGGACTGGTGGCTTCTGAAGGCGTTGCCGCAGCTCGTCGAATAATTTTTGCTGCTCTTCATTCCATACGAATGCGACGTCTTCTCTGGTAAGGCGAGTCAACGGTGAGGCAATGCGCGAGAAGTTCTCAATGAAGCGTCGGTAGTAAGCACACAGTCCTAAAAACCGTCTGACGGCCTTTTTGTCAGTTGGCGCTGGAAAATTCGTAACGGCAGCAATGTTTTCAGGGTCAGGCCGCACACCTTCACTGCTGACAATATGCCCCAAGAACAGAAGCTCTTCAAAGCCGAAATGGCATTTTTTCGGCTTAACAGTTAGTCCGGCGGAACGGATAGCTTGAAATACTGAGTGCAGTCGCCTGACGTGTTCGTCGAATGTGGCAGAAAATACGATGACGTCATCTAAATACACTAAGCACGTCTGCCACTTGAAGCCTGATAGTACGGTGTCCATTAGCCGCTGAAACGTTGCCGGTGCTGAGCACAAGCCAAATGGAAGTACCTTAAATTCAAAAAGGCCATCAGGTGTCACGAAAGCTGTTTTCTCCCGGTCTCTTTCATCGACTTCTATCGGCCAATACCCACTCCTTAGATCCATCGACGAGAAATAACGCGCGTGCCGTAGTCGATCGAGTGAATCGTCGATACGTGGAAGTGGGTAGACGTCTTTTTTTGTCACCTGATTCAGCTTGCGGTAATCCACGCAGAAACGTAAGGTGCCGTCTTTTTTCTTCAATAATACAACCGGCGAAGCCCAAGGGCTTTTCGACGGCTGAATAACGTCGTCTTCAAGCATTTGTCGCACCTGCTTTTCGATGGCTTCACGTTCTCGCGGAGCTACCCGGTACGGGTTTTGCCTGATGGGTCTGGTTATGTCGTCCGTTATAATTCGATGTTTTGTCAGCGGCGTTTGACGGACCCTGGAAATCGAAGAAAAACAATCTTCAAACTTGTTAATAAGCTGCATGATACTTTGCTTCTGCGCCGGCAGCAAACTTGGGCCAATATCAACAGATAGAGGTGCAGGGGTGAGATCAGTTGAATTATCTTTTTCAAGAGTTATGCAGTCTGTCATCTCGGCGAGCTCTTCCACGTACGCGACTGCCATGCCCCTCGTTAGATGTCGGCGTTCAGAGCTGAAGTTCGTAATGAGGACGTGCGTGTGTCCACATTTTATGCTTACGACGCCTCTTGCGATAGATAAACCATGGCTGAATAGCAGTGTTGGAAGTTGCTCGGCGATGTTTTCAGAATCGCTCGACGTGTCACATGTCACAGCCACGAGTGCACTCGACCGCGGTGGGATGGTCACGTCGTCTTCGAAGACACGCAAAGGCTGACGTCGCTGGTCTGTACAGGGCACATCCGAAACTTGATCTGGGGCCGTCCAAAACGTAACCGATCTCTCAGGAATGTTGATAATGGCACCGTATTCCCGCAAGAAGTCCATGCCCAAGATCAGGTCTTTGCAGCACTCCGGTAAAATTACGAAAGTAGCGACGAAATCTGAACTGCCGATAATAATTCGAGCTGTACATTTGCCTGTCGGCGTCACACATTGACCCCCTGCGGTTCTAATGTTTGGTCCCGTCCATATTGTTCTTACTTTCTTGAGGCAGTCGGCGAGTTTACGGCTGATAATAGAGAATTCCGCACCAGTATCTACCAGCGCTGTTATTGGGCGTCCGTCTATACAAATGTCTAGATTGGCGCTTACGATTTCCGTTGATGTCGGTGACGTCGTATCGTCCTTGGTATCGTGCGTCGTACGATCCGTGGTATCATTCGTCATATCACGTCGTAGAGAAGATGTTGGGGGTGTGTTAGCATCTCGACGGGCGGCCAGCTTCCCCCCAAAGGTCGCAGCTGTTAGTTTCCCCGACGAGGGCTAGGAGATCTGCCCCGGACCACCTCGGAGTACCTGCGCTGCGGCGGCGAGTTCGGTGCAGGTGAAGGAGAGCGGGGTCGACGATACGGCACTTCGGGTTGCTGTGCTTGCGGGCCTGCACTGCTGTCACGGCGGTTATCGAAATAGGCACGAGGGGAGGTTTGTAGGAAGTTTTGATGTCTACGGTCACGGTACGGGCAATGGCGGAAAATATGGCCGGCTTCTCCGCGATGAAAGCAAAGTGGTCGACGGTCGACGGTGCACCACAAGTCCGCCTTACGGATGAATGGTCAACTGGTGGGCATACCTTGCGACCAAGATGCAGATGTCGGCGGAGTGTACATTGGCGCCGTTTGCATAGGCACGTTGGACTGTGGATACGGCTGCGGCGTATTGGGAGCTGGGGTCCACGGCTTGATGTAAGGCCCTTGGCTCACGTCACGATAAGCCAGTAGTGACGAGTTGTAGGACACTGGAGTGTGTCGACGGACAGCTGATGCGTAGCTCACAGACCGCTGGTCTGAGGGCGATTCGGGCAACGAAAATGCCTGGCGGAGTTCTTGCCGCACAACTTCTGCAACGCATGCCATGGTATTTTCTTGCGGAGTCACAAGGAGGTTTCGGATCTCCTCCCGAACGACCTCACGAATGAGTTCGCGCAGAGAACACTCACTGCCGGCACTCAAAGCAGAGAGACTGGGGGATGTTTTGATTGGTTGGTCATGGTATCGGCGCCGTTGCTGCAGTGCTCGCTCGATTGTTGTAGCCTCTTTGACAAATTCGGCTACGCTTGTTGGTGGGTTGCGTAGGAGACCGGCAAACAGCTCTTCCTTGACGCCTCTCATCAAATGTCGGAGTTTTTTACCTTCAAGCATCTCGGGGTCGGCCCGCTGAAATAGGCGGGTCATGTCTTCCGCAAACATGGCGAGGCTCTAATTTGGTTTCTGTGTGCATGCCTCGATGAGCTGCAAAGCAGAATCACAGCGGTCGGTGTTTGCGAATGTCCCGAGAATTCGCTGCCGAAATTCTTCCCACGAAGACAGCGTGGACTCGCGGTTCTCGTACCACGTACGAGCGCTGTCTGCCAAAGCAAAGTAGACGCGCGATAGCTTTTGTTCAGTTGGCCAGCGGTTGGCTTTGGCGACTCGCTCATACTGGGCTAACCAGTCCTCGACGTCTTCATAAACCTCACCGTGGAAGGTCTCAGGAATTAGAGGCTGATCGACAGTAAGCTGTGAAGGCCCTCCGGTAGCCATTTCTCCCGGTACGGTGTGTTGCTGGAGAAGTTCGAGCGGGATCACCTCGGGACTAAGGCCTCGCTGTCGGTGACTGTAGCGGTGGACAGGAGTATCCACTGCAGGAACGGATTGCGGTGGTGGACTCCATGTGCTAGGGCGTGGAGGTGTCCCAAGCATCAGTTGGTGAAGTCCAGCACCTCCACAAATGTCGCTAGGTGAAAATAACAGAGTACAGGACGACGGTGCGACCAGAAAAACGAGGTCTGTATTAACAGAACAAAAGAGCAGCCACTTCGACTTCTTCTTTCTCAGAGGAATCGTGGGTGCTGTCCACGCTCATCACTTCGTCGTCCTGTGTCTTCTTGCCCGGCCTTTAGCCGTGACAATATATAGCGTCAACCCTGATGAAGACTGGTCCACCGGCCGAAACAATTGGTAATAAGATTAGACAACCGCTGATTGATTGATTTGTGAGGTTTTACGTCCACAAACCACTATTTGATTATGAGAGACGCCGTAGTGGGGGGCTCCGAGAAATTTTGACAGCCAGGGTTTCTTTAACGTGCACCCAAATCTGAGTACACGGGCCTAAAACATTTCCGCCTCCATCAGAAATGCAGCCGCCACAGCTGGGATTTGATCCCGTGACCTGCGGGTCAGCAGCCGAGTACTTTGGCCTCTTGACCACCGTGGCGGAGCAAGACAACCGATAGATTTGTGAGGGGTTTAACGTCCCAAAACAGCCATATGATTATGAGAGACGCCCTAGTGGAGGGCTTCGGAGGGCAAGACAACCACTGAGTTGTGATATATATATATATATATATATATATATATTTGTGTGGTGTGTGTGGGTGTGTGTGTGTTGGTGTGTGTGTGTGTGTTTGTTGTGTTTGGCTCATAAATAGTGTTCGGTTCAATTCCTGCTCACGGCAAGCTCTCTTTTCACTCCCTTTTTGCCTGATATTTACGTTACAATTCGGTCTACTAACTTCTCCTACATTTTCTATGGCATTATTATCTGCTAGATCTCAAAAATATTGTGTCAAATACAGCAGAAAGAGCCCTTAGCAATACACTTCTTGTCTTATTTATTTATGACGGTCTCATACTGGCAGACTTGGTGCCCTTAGGTTGTATACGAGGCAATATTGGTTAGCTGCCAGCTTGTTATAAGTTCACGTGCTACATGACACCATACAGGCTGATAAAAAGTGTGCTACACTCGCCGCCATGGCACTTGTGGCGCTGACTGAAACTCCCATGTTTAAATTATCGTATATACCCAATATCGTGACTGAGAGGACAGCCGCCGTGGTACCTCAACTGTAGAGCATCTAATGCGTTATTCGAAGGTTGTACATTCGGTTCCTGCCCACGGCAATGTATCGTTTCACCCACTTTTCTTTTTACGCATTTAAATTACAATTCGGTTTAATGACTTTCCCTATCCTTGGCATTATTGTCTGTTGGATCTCATAAATATTGTGTCAAACACAGAAAAAGAAGCCCTTACATATACGCTTATTTCCACATACATATATATATATATATATATATATATATATATATATATATATATATATGTGTGTGTGTGTGTGTGTGTGTGTGTGTGGTGAAGCAGCTGGCATCTTCACAAGGTCAGAAGGAGGCCCAAATTAAAAACACTGTGAGAGGGCCTTCTAACATGATTCAACAAAATTATTGGTGAGCCCAGGAAATAAATTGAATACAAGTTCACAACGATAATAAGAACACATATATACAAACATGTCTATTCAAGTGTATTTATATTAGTAAACAAAAACCTTAATATTGTGAACCAAAACAAACTGCTAGACTGAATACTGTGATGAAAGGAGGTATGAGAAAAATCACAAGGCTTAACATAAATAAAGGCAATGCAGAAACGAAGTGGTATGCTAATGAATTGATGAGAGGAAATACGATTTCAAAAATGAACGAAACTGGTGTATTGGTAACGTTTTTAATTCAGGGCTGAGATCGTTCCAAATGTAAATTGAGTTGAGGCACCCAGTTTTCTTACCGCACGTCGTCGCGGCTTCTGGTAACAAAAAGTGTTTGATATTGCAAACCTGGTTTATTTATATTATTGAATTGATGAATTGAAATAGCATAAACAGAAACTTGGTGGTTCATGACTTTATGCAGCAAGATCATGAGGCGTGCTTTCTATATGCAAACAACAGGTAGAACACTTAATTCTAGAAAAGGTGGCTTGAACAATAAATGAGGGGAGGTGATAACTTCCAGCCCGCGCTTCTGAATGCTAACTAAACGAGAGTTGTAGGTGTAGTAAGTACTTCCCCAAGTGATAATACAATATTTGATATGTGTATGGATGAAGGCATGATAAATTCAGAGAAGTGTAATATTGTGGAAGCTTTGATTGATTGATATGTGGGGTTTAACGTCCCAAAACCACTATATGATTATGAGAGACGCCGTAGTGGAGGGCTCCGGAAATTTAGACCACCTGGGGTTCTTTAACGTGCACCCAAATCTGAGCACACGGGCCTACAACATTTCCGCCTCCATCGGAAATGCAGCCGCCGCAGCCGGGATTCGAACCCGCGCCCTGCGTGTTATTGTGGAAGCTTGAACGCTTTTTAATTAATGACGTTATCTCGAAGACAAAGTTTTAAACTACTGAATCGACATCGGTATCGAATTTTAAATTGGAATCTACAATGACGCTCAGAAACTTCGCAGAACGTATTTGT
Organism: Rhipicephalus annulatus; assembly: GCA_013436015.1. NCBI lineage: Eukaryota > Metazoa > Arthropoda > Arachnida > Ixodida > Ixodidae > Rhipicephalus > Rhipicephalus annulatus. The sequence goes on along the minus strand of WOVY01002262.1, from coordinate 405,559 downwards.
TTAATTTCAACATTGCTTATCCGCATGTGAGAGGAAGATGACACTACTTTATGAAAAGAATTGAAAACTACCAAATGAGACTTTAGCGGGTTAATACTCATCTAATTCTTAAGACACCCGTCTTCAAGCTTCTGTAGAGTGTAGTTTAATTTATCGAAAAGATTGGTGGAGCTAGAAGCAGAAGCTACAATCTTCGTATCATCGGCGCACAGAAAACGCTTGGCACTAGATAAGTAATTCGGCAGATTGTTTATAGCTGCAAAAAAAATTGGCCCCGTATGAATTTTACACTGCAGATGTCGTCGAAAGACGATAGTCTTGCGTCTGGAGAGAGTGAAAAAAACGTTTATTTGATGTTCTGTGCAAGAAAATTGGTGAATGAAATACTGGAGGCGCTGTGTTAGAGTGCCTCGAGCGTGCAGCGGAAGCGAGCGGGTGCATCAAGTCACGTCACACGTGAGACATGACCGCTATCTGGCAGTTATCTTGGAAAACGAAGCGCGCGCGCCCTGTGTGCCTGTCTCGGAGGTGATAAGGTATAGAACGCAAAGCGACGGATAGGTGCCACCACCATGTCGTCTTAGCGAATCGATGTAAACGCTTGCCTTTTTGTGGAAGCGTTGCCTGGTCAGTGCAACGTGATAAACGCTATAGTCCTTATATTAACTTATTTATGCTTTTCCTAGTAAGAGACACACAGAGAGAATATTAGCGTGTTGTTATGGTGCCTCAGATATGCGCAATAATTGTTTTTTAATTGCCAATCGCCGAAGTATGATGGCGGAATTCTGAGCAATATTTGTGGGTGCTGCGGATGGGGTCAGCCATTTGGAGCATCGTTTGGCCACTTTGGTGCCGTTTAAGGTGCCGTTCAGAGTGGACAAACAGACAAACGTACAGATGGATAGATAGACAGACAGAGAAACCAAAATTTTTGCGTCAACGATCCCGAAGAAAGACAATCGTTTTCAAAAATAAGAGTGAACCAAGAATTGACCTTTGTGTTACACCTTTGGTGATGAGCCTATGTTGTAAAAAGGCACCATCAATAAATACACTTTGATATCTGCTTGAACGGTGATCTCTCAGACGCGCTGAAAACGAACCAGTAATACCATAACTTTTTATCTCTGAGGACAGAACTTTATGTTTCATATTGCCAAAGTCTTTTTTAAAATCAATAAACACTGAGCCAGCCAGCAATCCCCTGTCCAAGTTTGTTCGGATCCAGTCATAAAGGTAATCACAGCATGTTCCGTTGAAAGAACAGCGTGGAACCCAAACTGTGTCGAGAACAGTATGTTAAATTTCGCGAAGTAGTTCGACATACAAATTTTGATTATATTTCACTATTTTACTGAAAGATGCAAGTATAGAAATTGGCCTGTAATTTTCTACTAATGTCGGATCGCCCTTTAGTATTGGAAAACTCTAGCGACCTTTTGTTTTTTTGAAAAAATCTCTGTGTCAAAGAACAAGTTGACAATATGGCAGATAGGTTCAGCCGTAACGTGTTTGACTGATTTATTATGCATTGAGTGTAGGTTGTCTAGGCCATATTCTGTATTATTTAGCTATTTAATGACCGTTAGCACTTCATCAGTTGTGCAAGGGCGTAAGAAGCAAGATTGGGGTTGCCTTTCCAGCTGTGGCTCTCAGGGACTAAAGCTCATTTCTGAACACATACGTTAAACCCCACATATCAATCAATCGTTTTTGAACAGGAAAAAAGGCTACAAATTAAGTTGCTTATCTCTTCAGGATTTCGTACTGTTCTGTTGTCGATAGCGACAGTCTTGATGGCAGCTGTCTTGTTATCACGATTTAGAAAATCCGTAATGATATTCCATTTCTGTTTAACGCTTGTGCACGCACCAGTTTTTTGTTCAAAATATATTTTTCGCTTCTTTTAGGGCAACGTCTAGCTGCGCAGAAACAGTGTCATCACGTTCTTTAGGACGAATGCTGAACGGCTTCTTTTTTGTTTTTTTATATAGATTATCTTTCTTGCGAAGGGAAACTAGGAGAGCCACAGACATCTAAGCGCGACGTGGTGCACTATATCGCTAGGTAAAAAGCACGTGTTTAATACAAACTTTACCCGCTTTTAAAATACTCAGAGTGAACTCACGTAATGTTAGTTCAGCATCAGAAAAGCATAGGGTGTTAGAATAATTAGCGTGCTTTACTAACTGTACATATTCGGATAGAATGAATTTTGTTCCTTGTGCCTATTATTTAGGAATGCTGCAATGTAAGTAAACACAAAAATATGAATAGTGATCTGTAATATCTATCTCTGAAATTCCCGAACGAGGGCGCATGTCGGTGTATGAACCTGTGTTATCTATTATTGAATTTAAACTTTGATTGAACATCAGGTAGGAGCAATAATCAAAGGCTGAAATGCCAAGCCCGCAAAACACCCAGTGAAGTCTGCAAAATTGAATTTTTTTGTTTAGTAAGTCAATGTTGAAAATACCTAAAATAAGGGCATCCTTCTTTCCTTGTGAAATTTTGTCTAGTGTTTCCGATAGTCCCGCACAAAATTCTTCGACCGATGAAGACGGTGAGCGGTGAACCTTGCCGATGATTGCTTTTTTCTCTGAAATTTGAGCAAAGTTTTTTTTATCTCGAGCCATACGACTTCGCATTTTGGTACAATGACAGACAGACCAGTACGCCTTTTATAAGATACTGTTTGTAATGCGAGCACAGCAACACCACCATGAGGGCTATCAGCGCGGTGGATGACGATTTATATGTGAGGTTTAACGTCCCAAAACGACCATATGATTATGAAAGATGCCGTAGTGGAGGACTCCAAAATGTTATACCACCTGGGGTTCATTAACGTGCACCCAAATCTAAGAACACGTGCCTACAACATTTCCGCGTCCTTCGGAAGTGCAGCCACCGCAGCCGGGATTCGATCCCGCGACCTGTGGGTCAACAGGCGAGTACCTTAGCCACTAGACAACCGTGGCGGGGCGGCGCAGTGACAATATTTCGATACATATTGTGGGAAAGGATCCAAGGTTTCATCTCCAGATTAAAACCATGTGTCAGTTACGCAGATGAATTTAGAAGGATGATCTGTATTATGCAGCAATACAATAATGTAATCAAAGTGTCTTGTCAAGTTACGGGCATTGACATGAATGGCTGAAGAGAGTTCACGAGAACCTATTTCTTCAGATAACTCTTGTGCAGAAAAATAATTCACGATGCAGTAGGTTGATTCTCATGACATACACGTATGTCACTGTCACTGCGAGTTTGGAATACCTTGCCATCCACATTTTCAAGGCCCTAATTACGCAGTTTTCTCTCCTTAGGTAAAGCCACCTAGTTTGGCTTTTTTCCTCCATTGCCCTAGCAAACAATCTCTTGTTTAGTAGAGTCAAGTGTTCATTACCATATTAGAGCGTCAATGCTGCCAGAGAAGCCAAGCCTCCCATTTGTCAACTGCACCTTCCGGGCCTTGCGAAAAAAGTCTGTTCGCTAAGTACGGGAGAAGCAGTGGACAATAATGTTCCTTTTTCCAGCATCTCGCGTAGAAACACGGCGAACAACATCAATGTCCTCCACCTTCACAGGGCTGTCAGTCTTGTCACCAATTCTCTACACTCTAAGGCAAAATTACCCGAAAAGGGAGTAACGGAGCCCAATAGGTGCGTGCAATGAACGGATAGACCGTTGAGGAGCAACCACAAAGGAAAGCGTGCAGCACGAAACCACTTGGTCTCCAAAAGGATGAGCCGCCCGGGGATGGCAGGCAGTGCGAAAAGCGTCGCCAAGGAGCCTCCTTCTCCACTAAGCCTCCTTCTCCACAGAACACATGTCCTTCTTCTCTGCTGACTCAGTCTTTCCCCGTATTTTGCCGGCAACGGTTCGCGGTGCGCCGTTCTCAGAGTGCTCGACCACGGCCGCCTGGATTCGACGATCTAAGAACTACGACGTGGTGCTTGTGTGCACGCTTGGATGAGCGTGGGCTGCTGCTTTTGCGTTTCGCTGCACCCATGAAGTCTTGAGCAAGCCTCGACCCGTCACCACGCCGCGCTGTATATCTCTGGCTTCAAGATAGTCACGACCAACACACGACAGTAACAGTTTGGGAGGCCAGTATAGCGGCCGAGAAGTGAACAGGCCTATCGTATATATACTTCAGTCTGAAGGCAGAAAACAGCACTGGATTCTAAGGCATGTAGGTTATCATTCTTTATTCTACTCTACTTGTCGCATGTGCGATATGGATCGCGCTTGCCGGCAACGGGCTCGGTCGCGTTGTATATCACACGCACGAAATGCATCACGAAGGTCAGCTTCGGCATCTGCAGTTCGCCTATGCTTTGCAACCACCTGGAACTTGGCCGCCATTGCCGTTGGCCTGCCGTACGCTCGCTCATCGAGTTCTCGCCTGTATTCGCCACCATGATGAGCTCCGGGCTGACGATATTGGGCTGAGACCTCGTCGCTGTGTTGGCAGTCGTCGAAAACACGTTTCTTGTTCTCGTGAAGAGCTTGGTTGTCGTATGTCGCGCGCTGTGTGTGCACCAGCACGGGCTGGCGGGGCTTTAGCTAGCGTCGGAACTCGCTGAAAATAGGTCCCTATTACAATCGGCTGCAAGCAGCTCGGCGCCATCTGCTGGCCACGGCGGCGGACCCGCGTTTGCGCGCTGCGCTCGCTCGAGTTTGTGGAAAAGGGCCGCAATACCGTCAATTTCTTCGGCGCTAGCTCCAAACCAGCTCGGCGCTGTTCGTGGCGGTGGCTAAGCGTGCACTCGCTTTCCTGTTTGAAGTTCGCTGGCGGCACACTCCGCGTGTAACGCCGTGTTTGGTCTCGCGTTCGCCTGCTCGAGCTGAACGACGTCACTCACTTGGGACTCGCCGACTTGTTAGTGGCACGGAGGTTCGCGGAGTTGTGGCTGCGGCCGCCGCTCCTAAGCTGTTGTGCCATGGGGATTGAAATGAGTCTTGTACGATGTGTGATCTCGCGGTGAAATTGTTAGCATGTCATATCCCACGTACGTTTTCATTTCACCTTGCACGTATTTCTCATATGCATTTGTATTCATCCTCTGTCACGTGTGACTCATTATTTTACATACTTACTGTTCAGCCGTGGGAACACAGCGTGCGGAAGACTGTGTGTGCTGGCGTCTGCGATGCCTGTCATCTATCTCTTTCATCAGAGCAGCTTCAGAAGGACTGTGTGAGATGTGAAGGTAAAGTTATTTGTGTGTCATATTTTAACGTTTGTTTTTATAACAACGTGCACGTACTTGCCATATGCGTGCATCTTCATAATTTGTCACGTGTGTCTAACTATTTTCACTATATTATTGTACGTGCAGCCGCGGGAACACAACAGGCAGAAGGCTGCTTGCGCTAGCGTCTGCAATGCCTGTCATCTATCGCTTCCGTCGGAGGAGCTCCCCAAGGAGTGACCAAGATTTTACAACAAGACTGGACTTGTACACTTCACCATGAATTCACCTAAAAGAATAGAGAAACTTCATGTGCATGCCAAAAAAATATAAAATTTCGATGTCTCACTGTTGTCGTTCGTTGTTACCATGACTGCGAAAGCAGTAACACCTAGGTGGCTAACTTCTTTTTCGCGTGTTCTTTTCTGCGCAATTTGATGCTCACTGCGCAGAAAAAGAGGCGGAAAAGTATTAGGCCTGGTGGAAAATAAACAAAAAACAATGTTTGAACTGGGGACAAAAAGATCATTCGATTGTAGTATTTGAGTAGATCAATCGTTTGTCTGGCAAGGCACAACTGTGAGGACTAACGGTTGCCCAGTAACATGTAAATGTGGAGATTACCAGTTGCTCCGTAAGGTGCGAACGTGAGGACTAAATGTTAGTCCCCCGAGGTGAATTGTGAGACCTACGGTTACTTATTAGGGTGTAAGTGTGAGGACTAAATGTTAGGCCCATGAACTCATTTGTGGGGACTAACTGTTAGACCCGGTGTCGTTAGTCCTTAAAAGGATTAATGGTTGTGGCAGTCCCATTAGTCCCCAAAAGGACAAAACACAAACCTTTTTAACACTCTTTTACTAAGAGTGTAAATTATCATGAGGCAGTCTTCACCTTGAGTCTGAGGGACACCTCGTATTCTCAAGGTTATTTAGACGGGGATACTGATCCAATTCTTGTATTGATGACAAAGCAGATCATTCTGTTTCCTCAGTTCTTGATTTTCGGTGACGAGTATCACATGCGCTTATTTGAGGTCATCGATAGAATCTCTGATGACTGACGTGCACTTTTTGAAGCTATCAAGCTCTTGCTTTAGTGCTTTCAATTCTGCCTTATTTTCTTTAGCCAATTTTTTAAACTGATAGCCATCAGCGACTCTTTCGTTTTGGTTTCAAAAGTGCCGCTCAAAAATTCTAATGCTTTTGGTTGTGAAGCATTCATTGAAGCTGTACGGCACAGGCGAGAGGTAGACAGGGAAGGCACTGAAAGTTTGATAAGGAGCTTAAACACTACCTGCAGGTAGGAGTAGTATTAGTTTAATGCCAGCAGCTCTCTGCTGTCTCAGATTGCTCGTGCAGAAATGGTGCGTAGATCTGTGCGCTGGTAGTTTAGGTAGGCAAGTCTTTTGTGAGTGGTCGCTTCTGCTCATCAGGGTTCAACTGGTCGTCAGAGCGTAGGCGTCAATATTCCTCACGCACGTGCGATGCAGGCATGAACATCGCGACGTGTCATCCCTCATTGAAACCTGAAACCGGTCTGTTTCCAAAGAATCGGCCCCCGAAAATCACGGATCTGCAGGTAGGAGCAATATTAGTTTGACCTCAGCAGTAGTCTGCTATCTCAGATCACCCGTGCAGCAAAGCATGATGAATAATAACTGATTTTTGTGTCAAACGTAATAAATAAGTGGCATTGAAACTGGCATTCTTGCAATGCAGCCTCTATACTAAACCACTCATGATATTTGGTTGTGTTGTGCGAGGTCCTTTCACTACTAGACTGTAACATAATCCTCTGCGAAAGGGCTGAGTTCGTTGTCACGTTTGCTCGTGTTATAAAAGGCGTATACAAACCTAATTCGCATGTTCCGGCTAGGCATGGTAAGGGAAATGGTTTTGCACTGAGAAGCTAAATCGTGGTCTCACGAGCTTGGTCTGAGTCACAGGCAGCGTCGAACCGGCATGTACATAGCAGTGTTATCCGTTACCGAAAAATGTAACTAAATACGCTACTTCTTACAAGAACAAGAAACTAACGCGTTACAGCCTTACGTTTTCATACAAAAAAGGTAACTTGTTACTGTTACCGTTACCGAAAAAAACTAATGGATGTTACATCTGCCATTACTGCACAACCAAAAATTTTAATCAATGTCCTTGCTGCAGGAACTCACTATATTTTTTTATTTCGAACCAATTTTTCACATAAATCTTCTGGCCCAAACAAGTATTGTAATTATTATGCTCATTTAACCAGTAATATTTGTGCAATTGTACCGAATCTTACCAGTGCTATCTTGGCCTAAGATAGCTAGTAGAGGTAAATGTGACCCGTGTGCTCAGATTTGTGTGCACGTTAAAAAATCCCAGGTGGTCAAAACTTCCGCAGCCCTACACTACGGCGTCTCTCATAATCATATAATGGTTCTAGGACATTAAACCCCACATATCAATCAAGAGGTAAATGTGATTTTACTATGATGCACATGTTTAAACTATTTTGTCATTGGGACATATACACAATATGCGATTCAATCATCTCCTCGCTATCCACCACTGAGAAGGCATCAATGAATTTAAAAAGAAAATGTACAGTGATCAGGATTTTCCGGAACTCAACAGTCCCTACATTGATTGATTGATATATGAGTTTTACGTCCTAAAACCACCATTTGATTATGATGGACGCCGTAGTGGAGGGCTCCGAAAATTTTGACCACCTGGGGTTCTTTAACGTGCACCCAAATCTGAGCACACGGATATACAACATTTCCGCCTCCGTAGGAAATGCAGCCGCCACCATCGGGATTCGTACCCGCGACCTGTGGGTCAGCAGCCGAGTACCTTAGCCACTAGACCACCGCGGCGGGGCAAAACAGCCCCTCCAGTGGAGATCGGCGAAATCAAAACTGCTGGTCCTTGGCCTCCGGAATTGCCCACCACGCCCCTGTAGGCAATCGCAGAGACACGCATTGACGCTTTTTTTTTCGAGAAGGTGAGGGCAGGTGGAGGGCATTTGCACGTTTGTGACAAAAAGATGTGCCTTGGTCTACTCCTATTGTCTTGTTTTCACCACCAAGGCTTATGCAACTTGCATCAACGACGCCGGCACTCGAGCGTTCCCTGACGACCTACACAGAAAAAGCCCATTCTGATGGCGCAATAAGGACCTCCTTTACGACCTAGTCGCTGATATAAATATTTCTGAATAAATATTTCTCGTTCACTTTTGTCAGTGTAATTACCGAAAAAAATGCGAGAATGAAAGTGAGGGTGTTGAAGATCAGCCTCACTGGCTCCGGAGTTCGAAAATCAAAAGTGTAGCTGTTTTTGCGCAAAGCAACAAGCAAAACTTCTTTTGAATACAAAGTTATGTCTTGTTAACAATGTAGCGACTGTATTGTAGTGAGTACTTTATAATCTCCCATACTTAAACATACTAAAAATAGTTTTCTTGGCTCTACCAGTTTCAAAATATGTTCCTTCATTCATTGTTGTGCACATATTTGGAACACGGGATGTCACTTTAAATAGTAATATTTATGTGTTACATTCACTGGTGACCAAATGAGACACTCCGTGTTCAATATGGTCGGTATCTTTTGCGTGGTAAATTATGTGATTAAAAAAATCTGAATCATTTTGGGGGCTACTTGGTGCTATATGCATATATTATGAAGTAGTAAGACGGTAAGTTGGGCCAGTTGGTTAGGATCCATCGTGAACTTACAGCGCAACACCAGAAAAAATACGGGACAGGGAAGGAGTAAAAGAAAAAGAAAAGACGGCACCGTCTTTTCTTTTCTTTCTCTTTTAATCATTCCCTGTCCTGTATTTTTTCTAGTGTTGCGCTGTAAGTTCACGATGTATTATGATGTACTCGCTGACACCTAAAGTATATATTTTTAATTTTTTAGGTTTTCTAGTGGAACCATTGGTTTGTGACGGTGGCGTAATCAGGGGTTGGTACACCGAGCCCCTGCCCAGACACCCCCCCCCTGATCCTATTTTCGCCATGGCCTGCATATATCGCCCAAATGGGAGTTTGCCTGCCCGGCCCACACTTCAGATCTAAAAGCCGCCCCCCCCTCCCCGCATCTTTTGATAAACATTTATTCCTACACCTTTGATTTGCGATAACCGCTGTGAAAGGAGCAACTGTGGTTATGAGTGCCATGCCGTGTAGCTGCCTGTAACTGTGATTCTCCATAGTGTTCGTGTGACAGTGGTAATAATGGGATTTAGTGGGGGTAACAAAAGGTAGCGAAAAGCGAGCCAACCAAGGTTGCAAGAAAAAAATTAAAATTCTTTTTCTTGAAATCAACTTCGACATATCGCACATCACTCGCATTCCTGCTATGGAGTTACGCATGTTGTCCATGACGTGCAGATTTTGGTTAGGCAGGCATAATCGGTAGTGCGCATACGTCGAGTGGTTAAGTTACCAGCTGTTTTCTGGACGGGCCAGGATTTCACAAAAGTGACTAAAAATTGGGGTTGAAGACTGCGACGCTGAATTTTTCCAATTTGATGTGGTGGTCGGTCGTCACGCTGTGCTCAGCTAGTGTACTCCTTTGTCCCTCGAACTTGCAGACGTTCATTTTATGTAACCGCAGGCTCTCGAAAAGGTTCTTTGCTTCCCTCACATACGAATTGCGACAATCAACACGATGTATAGAGTGAACCAGCCCATATGCTTTTTTTTTCGGGCAGCCTGTTGTTTGAGCACGTTAAGGCACAGGTGCCAGCGATTCACCTGTTACAGTGCACTTCCACAAAAAGCATGCTCGTACTGTTTCTCATGGCAGATTGCACGGCTTTCTTCAAGCTTTGTGCGGCGTTGACCCAAAACACCCCACATAGAGTGGGCTCACTTTAAAAATTTATATCAGCAATTACTATTGAAAAAACAATTCCTCCCACATTTTACTTGTCAAATCCTTGCCGACAGATGGCTGTCCCACGCTGCGACAAAGGAATTCACCGGGTTGAACTCTGAAAATAGCACCTACAAGATGAAAAAGTATCGAGTAGTACGTGACACCACACGTTACCGAAAACTTGTAAGCTAAGTAGGTTACCCGTTACCAATTTATAACTGTAGCCAGTTTTTTACCAAGTTATGCAAAACTGTAACGCTTTTCAGCCAACATTGCTACCTAGCGAACATTCTTATTCAGGGTGTCAAGTGTGTGAAATGACGGAGCATAATTTTTGTAATTACATAATTTACGTGTCGCTGCAAAAAACACTCACTTAACGCTGAGAGGAAAAGGTGTGGCAACGCTTAGCGAATATGATATTTTATTAGCATTGTGTGTTCAGACATGATGATAATACGTTGGGCGCAACGTCCAAAAACTACCATATGATTATGAGGAACACCGTAGCGGAGGGCTCCGGAAATTTCGACCACCTGGGGTTTTTTAATGTGCACCCAAATCTGAGCACATGGGGCTACATCATTTTCGCCTCCAACGTAAATGCAGCCGCCATAGCTGGGATTCCATATCGCGACCTGTGGATCAGCTGCCGAATAGCTTAGACACTAGACCACCGCGGCGGCGCGACCAGACAAGGTCAAAAACAGCTGTAAGGGCTCTAATAGGTTCCCTAAGAAGTACCGGACGGGACACTAGACTGCACTGAAGCCACAGTGCTACATCGTTATAGTATATACACATAACTTGTTTCTGTCTCCATTGTCACCATTCATCACTTTTATTTCTCTTGTCCCTCTTCTAGCAGCAGGCTAGAGCGAACTAGCATAGGCCGACCTCTCTGTCTTCTAAAAAATCATCTCTCTTTCTCACTCTTGCTCTCTCAGGGAATTACAAATTAAGCAGCTTTAGCCATTTTCAGAGTAAAGGGCGCGTCGGAAGCAAGCGAACGTGTGCTTTTCGAACTATACGTCAGCATCACCGCAACCATCAGCCTGGTTATGCTCACTGCAGGGGAATAACTCTACCCATGTTCCAAAAATCAAACCGGTCCTCTGCTTTCTGCTGCCACGTTATACCTGCAAATTTCTTAATCTCAAGTCTCCGCCTACTTTTCTATCTCCTTTGACGCGTTAGTGTTCTCATGAAATCCAACTAGTTACTCTTAATTACCAGTGGTTATCCAGCCTAGGCGCTACGTGTTCGGCCCATGTCCATTTCTTGTTTTTGATTCCAACTATAATACATTTAACCCCTGTTTGTTCCACGTGACTCTAGCAGTCTAGCAGGTAGTTGTGTACCTAAAGTTTTGATGAGGTTGAAACATAACGCAGCTTGCCCCAAGTCGTGCAAGGCTGTGTTACAGCTGAGCTTGTTGGCACGAAGCTGGTTCTGGTTTCCCTTCACTTTTACTCAACGTTAAATAGTAAGCACAGTTTGAAATCTCACTGGAGGCGCGGCCCACGTTGCAGTCTGCATGTAGTCAGCTCAGGCTTGCTTCCACGACTAGCGCTTGTTGCGATCGGCGCCGGCGACGTAGAAACGCACTGTTGCAACGACTGCTACGTCTGGTCGACCTGTTATTTTTGTGACTGTGTTTTACCAGGTGAAGTGTTTTGTACGAAGACACGTGCATCATGTACCAGGTTTGGCGAGGAGAAACAAGAAAGCTTGTTTGATTGCATGCTGACAATTCACGTTCACTTATAAGCGTCCAAATTTATCACGACGAAAAGCGCTGTGTTTTTGTCGCTGGTCTTCCTTGCTCATTCTTGTGCTTAAATGTAAACCAGACGTGGTATAGATTGATCTAAAGGGTGGTATAATGGCGTGCCTTGCGCGGACGTGCAGGATTGACTGTCTCAAGGACAAGCCCGCTTCGCGCCACTTCGGACCCCTAAAAGAGTGTACGCAATTCAAAAGGCGGAAGCAAGCTGAAGAAAAAGAAATGCTGACTGCGAAGTCTCATTGCCGCACCGCGGTTTTCTAGTGGCAGGAACTCGGTTACTGACTCGCAGTTTGCGGGATTGAGTCCCGTCGGCGGCGCTGCATTTTCAATGGAGGTGAAAACGCTGTAGGCCCATGTGCTCAGATTTGGGTGCATGTCAAAGAACCCCAGGTGGTCGAAATTTCCGGAGCCCTCAATTACGGCGTCTCTCATATAGATATTGCGGCTGTGGGACGTTGAACCCCACATAGTAATACAAAGTCTGATTGCTTGATATGTGTCTTAACGTTCTAAAACCACCATATGATGAGAGATGTCGTAGTGGAGGACTTGAAAACTTTCGACCACCTGGGGAAGCCGCCGCAGCCGGGATTCAATTGGCGACCTGCGGGTGAGCAGCCGAGTACCTTAGCCACTAGACTACCACGGCGGGCCGAAATGCGAAGTCTGCTACATTCATCTTGAGCATGATAACATTGTAAAGAACTACCGTCATGTAATTAGAGGACGAGAAGTTATCATACACGCAAAGTTGAAGTATGTGCCCAGTACACTTCGACGCTTGCTCCGAATGCATCTACGCCATGTATCGAAACCAAAACGTTCAGGATTGAGATGCCATTTCCCATATTTCGAACCCTAGCAACCCCAGCCATCCAAAAAAAAAGTATGCATGGTGTCGCGCCGACCCTACAGTGTAAAATTTGGAGGGGCAGGGAGAAGTGGAACAGCAAAAAAAGGGGGGGGGGGCAACCAATTACTGAGTCCGCCCAGACTCAGAGTTGCATCACAGTGACATTTGATCAAATGTTAACTGCCACGCTGTCTTCAAAACAGTGGATTTTTATAGAGATGGCAAGAATGGTATGATTATTATCTTGTTTTAACGGGACTGACACGTTGACCTTATAATAACAAACAAAGACGGATATAAGTGGCCAAGTTTGAAAAACGGCCACACTTAGTTAGATTTCTTTTATAATGAAGCGTCAGCTCATTTTCTTAATCGTATGTTTTTTCCAGTTCGAAAACCACACGTAACGGCGTGTATGTTCAACATGCGCAGTGTAGCACTCAATGCTTGCTGCCAATGCTGAGCTGAACTTGAATAAACGAACTCTAGTAGGTATTCAAGTTTCCCGTGGCTAAGTTTACCACTAGCTATAAAAGCATTTATTCGAGCATGGGAAAATGATTATGTTGTAGATATATTCTGCGGCGAACCTAGGGACCACGTAGGTTGTGCATCAACCCACAGTGCCAGGGGGCTTAAAAAGCTTAACATCTGAAAACACAGAGACCGGCAGAATCGTACTTCAGAACCATTTGTCTCACTTAATACGAAAGTGACTTCATAAAACTTTGTTTGTCACGAGAAAATACGTGTTGCTAGTAAACGTGCTATTTAGCATATTTTTTCCCTGGACAGCATATTGTCAATAGAACTTAGGAAAATGTGTGTGAAAACTCACGTTTTACTCTTTTGTTTCTAGCTATTTTTGGCTTCAATGAAGCTTCCTGATAATTATTTACCTTAAAATGGTACACTTAACTAAATGATGCTTTCTGCAAAAAAAAACTATCAACCATACTGTCAAAATTTAAATTTGCGTAAAGAAACTCCTAAAAGCATGCAACGTGTCAAGGCTTATTTTAGGTGAAAAATCTGCAATCGTTCTTCATTGAAAACTTTGTCCTAGCTTTATGTAGAAAGAACAGATGTTTGGACAAAACTTTTTACGAGCCAAATTTTTTAGTTTTCATTTAAAATTGACGTGTGACTTGCTGCATTGAAGTCACATTTTTGCAAAAAAAATTTGGTGAAAGGCCCCGCGCTTTGTACCGATAGTCCTACTTGTTTTTCAAATGCGCTTCACATCATGGAGATCCAGCTTTGGGATTCTTGCCGTAGAATAACCGAACGGTAACCGCATAAGTTGCTTAGGTAATTTTTTATCAGCATACTGTTATTTTCATGAAAATAAGTTGCAGCATTTTTTGTTTATTCGGTATTACTGATGGCCTAAAGAGGAAGAAGACCACCCCAGCTTATCCCAGCCTAGCCAGATATAGCCTTCTTTCGCTGTACATGCCTCTATAATCTGCTATCAAAGGCAACTGCACCGGTCTATTTGACTCGTTTGTAGATTTATTTTAGGACAAGCAAAGCTTGAAAGCAAAAACAACAGCGGAGGTCAAGCTCACCACTGAGTCCACACTGCACAAGAAACTGCAGTGTTTATTTCGTTGTACTGACAAATATAACACGCAAAAATCTTCGGATGCATCATGCTTTCAACAGAACGTGTCAGTGCACTAACTGTGTGGGTACGTTCGCAGAAAAGTGGAAAGAGCTTCGATCATTCTCTAGCACCTCTCCCAAAATATACCTAAGGAATACGCAGCAGAGCCCAAACTACACGAAACAACAGTCACTCAGATGACGGTTTTCAAAAAAGGCTGCCTGCGATATTCCCCAAGAGGCCAGTTTTCTACAGTAAGGGTATAAAGAAAGCTCTTAGAGCAGCCTTCAACGAAAACCCTAAGCTGGGGGCCTCTTTTGCAGTGTTTTTCAAAAGTTAGAGCGGTTGCTGCTGTATTTTTTGGGCTGTACTATTCATGACGAGGATGTGAAGTCTATATAAGTCAAGTTTTACATTGTAATAGGATTGTTTTTTTGCAAAAAAAGTGCAGCTGAAAACAGCAGTTTTTTGAAAAAAGTGTGCATAGTGCACAAAATTCTAGAAAGAAGGTGACGTTGCAGTAATGCTCTCGGTTGTTAGCTGTGGCGAAAACTTGTTTTGTAATCACTGCAAAGGCTGGGTACAGTTTTTTGAGAATATCTTGTTTTTATTGTGGTAAAGATGAGTAATGTTTGTCGAACATGCTTTTTGTATTTCGAGTTAGCCACTGAACTTGTTTGCACTTGTAGAGCCTTTAAAAAGGCATGGGGCCGTTTTGGTGTAAGTAAAACGGCATAGCACACGCCGCAGCACACGACACGTAGAGAGTAGCGTGAGAGTAAGGTTCCTGCGAAGCACGAATAAGCAAAGTTGATATGGCACTTTAAAATGCGCAGAACCTTATGAGGTGGACGTAAAATATGCTGTACATGACTCCATGTCTTGATTATTACGTTTGTCTGTGTCATTCACTTTCATGGTCTATTCAGGTCACGTGATACCAAAGCGGGTATATGCGGAACAAGTGAAATGGCCGCGAGCACGCTATGAGCGTAGAATGCAGTCATGTTTTACATGACAGCGTGTCATGATTATTATTTTGAACATGTCATTTACCTTCGCCGTCTATTCACGTCCCGTGATATCAAAATTGGTATATATTTAGCTAGCGAAACATCCGCAAGTGCTGTATGAGCAGAGCATGGAGTCACGTTTCACATGACAGGCACCTCATGATTATCATGTCTGGACGTGTTATTTACCTCCTTCGTCTATTCACGTCACGTGATAACGAATTTGGTATATATTTAGCTAGCGAAACGTCCGCAAGTGCGCTAAGAGCGTAGCATGGAGTCACTTTTAACGTGACACGCACCTTATGATTGTTATGTTTGGACCTGTCATTTACCTTCGTCGTCCATTCACGACACGTGACACAAAATTTTGTATATGTGAAGCCAGCGAAACGGTCGTGCGCACGCTATGAGCGTAGCATGCAGTGAAGTTTTATATGAATCAGACATCAAGGTTACCATGTTTAGACGTGTAATTTACCTTCATCGTCTATTCATGTCACGTAGAAGCTGGCTCAACCGGCCGTGAGTGCATCGTGAGCGTGGTATGTTTTCATGTTCTTGTGACATGCATATTATGATTATCATGCTTGCACCAGTCACACACCTTTATCATCCATTGACGTCACGTAACACCAAGTTGGTTATATGTAAAGCTAGCTAAACGACCACGAGCGCACTATGAGAGAAGCATGTAGACGTGTTTTATAAGTCAAACATGTTATGATTGTCATGTTTGGACAAGTCTGTTAGCGTCACGTACTACCAAATTTAGTATATGTGGACCAAGCGAAACGGCTACGAACGCATAATGCATGGCATGCAGTCATATTCTCACATGACACGCATGTCATTATTTCAAGATTAGGGTCTGCCACGTATGTTCGCCATGCATTCACGTCATACAATACCACTTCACAATATGTCATATGAACGAATAGGGGACGAATTGCAGCTCACGATTACGGAGTTATACAAGGAGAGCAGAAAGGTGGGTCCTAAAATTAATCTGCAGAAAACGAAAGTAATGTACAACGACCTCGGGAAACAACAGCGCTTCAATATAGCTAATAGTGATTGATTTGTGGGATTTAACGTCCCAAAACCACCATATGATCATGAGAGACGCCGTAGTGGAGGGCTCCGGAAATTTAGACCACCTGGGGTTCTTTAACGTGCACCCAAATCTGAGTACATGAGCCTACAACATTTCCGCCTCCATCGGAAAGGCAGTCGCCACAGCCGGGAGTCGATCCTGGGACCTGCGGGTCAGCAGCTGAGTACCTTAGCCACTAGACCACTGTGGCGGGGCGATATAGGTAATAGTGCACTTCAAGTAAAAAAAAGACTATGTCTACTTAGGGCAGGTAATAACCGCAGAGCCGAACCACGAGATTGAAGTAACTAGTAGAATAGGAATGGGGTGGAGCACATTCGGTAAGCACTCTCAAATAATGACCGGTAGATTGCCACTATTCCTCAAAAGAAAGGTATATAACAGCTGTATCTTGCCGGTACTTAGCTACGGAGCAGAAACATGGAAACTTACAAAGAGGGTTCAGTTTAAATTGAAGAAGACGCAGCGAGCAATGGAAAAAAAATGGTAGGTGTAATCTTAAGAGACAAGAAGAGAGCAGAGTGGATTAGGGGACAAACGCGGGTTAAGGATATCACAGTTGAAATAAAGAAGAGGAAATAGACACGGGCCAGGCATGTAGCGCGTACACAAGATAACCGCTGGTCATTAGGGGTAATTAGCTGGATTCCCAGGGAAGGGGAGCGGGCTAGGGGGAGACAGAAGGTTAGGTGGGCAGATGAGATTAGGAAGTTTGCGGGTATAAATTGACAGCAGCAAGCACAGGACCGGGTTGACTGGCGGAACAGGGGAGAGGCCTTTCTCCTGCAGTGGACGTAGTCAGGCTGATGATGATGTTGATGATATAAACGAAACCACCTCAAAAGCAGCAATACTAAGAAATAGAAATTATGACATTTATGACATACGTGTCATGATTTTCATGTTATGACTACTCATTTATGCTAATCATATTGTCGTGTTATGTCATAACAATTTCGGTATCGACATCATAATCGGGATGGCCAGGATAGGTAAATGTTTTACGCGGCTAGATAAATAGATAGATAAATAGATAGATAGATAGATAGATAGACAGACAGACAGACAGACAGACAGACAGACAGACAGACAGACAGACAGACAGACAGACAGACAGACAGACAGACAGACAGACAGACAGACAGACAGACAGACAGACACGCTCAGTCACCGAAGTTCGCTAAGAAATGCTTCGCATTTAAAACTTGTTTTATCTATGGACCTTACGGAAGAGTTGATGCAGCGTCGTCAGGTCCCGCGACCGCCATTCGGACCAGTCTCCTCCTATGAAGAAAATACGAAGTTTTGAAACTGAGTTTATTCTAGTAACGTTGCTCTTACTCTCCCACCTCTGTTCATGATCTTTTGTTATACTGTACTGTAGACTACTTTGCGTAATATGTCTTGGCTACGCCACCATCGCCTATAAAGCCAATGTTTTCTTCCCATTTACATATCGCGAGGTGTATTATAAGGCCATGCAACGTCGTATGCACCAACTCAACAGTTTTCATGAGTATGCGTTTACAATACTACTGTACTGTCAGTTCCCAAAGATGGATTTTGTAGAAAGATCAGCGGAAAACACGAAGTACGAGAAAAAAAGGACACAGTTCCGTTAAGGGCTCGAAGACGATAGCAGATAAGGCGGGATTCTTCACGGTAGCTGGCTCCCCGCCGTCGTCTGCATAGCTGATCTTTGTCAGTGAGGAGACGCGTTCGTAAAAGAGATGGAACGATGGTTTGTTTACATGACAGTTGAAACCTGGAAATGCGAAGAGATTCCGCAGAGAATCAGCTATGTAGAAAGATTTTGCCCATGATTCAGCTGATGATGCAGCTTATTAACAAAATGTCTATTAACACTATTAACGAAATAGTGGTCACTGCCTTCTTCGAACACGGAGGTCCGAAGAAGGCAGTGACCACTTTTGCATATATTGGGTGCATATATTGCACCAATCGTCTGGGCGAAAAGGTCCAATGGTAGCACGAGCGCACCACTCGCACCCGGCCCACGTCTTGAAGGCACCACCGGGCGAGGAGGTTAAGTGCGGAGAAGGAAAATGAGTTGCTCCAGGCAGATAGCCGCTTATACGAACGTCAGTAGTGGTCAATGGCTGCTTTCAGCTACAGGCTTCCAGAACTCTCTCAAACGTGCAGTGAAAACACTCGATTCCCGAGAACGGCTGCTTCGACGCGTTGCCACGCTTTCGGGCTGTCGGTGCTTTTGTGGCAATTTCGCGTCAGCGACGACAGCCGAGCGGAGAGGTTGACTCCAAGAGAACCGCCACATTGACGCCTTCCCGCGCTGTTCGAGCACGTTCAACAAATTGGTTGTCTCGCGAAGCTTTCGTTGTGACCCGACCACTACCTGGAACATCTACAGCACAGCGTCTTGCAGACTGCGCACCGATGGCCTTGAAAGCATCCTAGCCGACCGGCTTACGCACAATGGCGTCTGCCTAGACGAATTGCAGGACCAAACATATCAGTTCATCTGCCACCCGGAAAATCTCGGCTGGCCAGTGCTCTGAACCACTGGGCACGAAGAGAATGGCTGGTGACGAGCACGACGGCCTGGCCAGGAACCTCCAGCTGCAAACTGGCAACCAACTTCCGAACCACCTCCCAATGATTAACCGAACGAACGAACCACACAACAGAATGCTATGCTGCAGTCAAGTGCCTTTGACTCACTTAAAACGTTCCACGCTTCTCAGCAAACACAAATTCTGCGCGGAAATTTTGACAGAGTTTTGTGCCGCCAAAGCTACAACAATCATGGATGTGGAGATGCTTACCAAAGATGGAACAAATTGTCGTGTAAGAAAAGCACTCAATGGTAAATACAATTCGGCCCCAGACAAATAAACAACCTCTTTCAAAGCTAACCTTCTACCATACGCACCAAAATGTTGCAACTAACAATCTGTAAACTTCTCATTAACTCATTGAAACACAACCAACTACAATGGTTTCACAGGAATGCTGCCTCAACCTACAAAAGGTAAATGGGCGCAATATTCATTTTCTCTGAACATACTTTCACAACGTAGTCGTGAGTACCTTTTTGGAGGACACCCTGACACCAATGAAAACGCTCTCACAACAAATCTAACTGCGTCCTATAACGGCCTAAAACGTACCGCTAACCTCATCGTTCGGTAAGCTTACCACTCAGCTCAAAAAATCACGTGATATCTATAAGCACTCACTAAAATAACAAAAGGAATAACAAATCGTGTACTAACACGCTTATTGGCTGAATGTAGTCTCATGTCAGCCCATGTTTTTAAAAAGACGTACAGGACTTTGTTTGCCATGCGCCCTAGCACGACATTAAACTCTCATGCAAAGAGCGCTAGCATACTAACGCACACATACACATAGGTCATATCTCTATAAACTAGGCACCAATAAACACACATCTGAACGTAACTATTCCCAAGGAATAGCAAACAATGAAAAATAACGTTAGATGTCATATGCGTCATGAGCACGTGACCAAACTTGCGTAAGTTTTGCGCTAAAAACCTTGTATTACATATTTCTCAAACATGACGCGCTACACAAAAAAGGGAACGAAGCGTACAAGCTTCGGCTCCGCTAGAACAACGTTAGCACGTTTTTATATTTAGCGGGCGTACAAACCTTCCTTTACGACTAACGTGCTCCTAAATTAAATAAAAACTCATTACACGCAGTCAGCTGATTGGTACGGATCACTGCTTCCGCATAACGCTTAATAACTTAAATCAAAACCCTTATAACGCTTACGAAAAAAATCTAGAAGGGAAAAAACTGTAACTAAACAAAGTAGCTGTGAGTATGAAATACGAATAATTATTTAAAACAAAAAATGAGCAAACAAGCATGCTTCTGAGAAAATTCCTGTGTCCCACTCTCCAGCTTACAGCCGTCCCTTGCTCTTCAATTGTACACCCGGTGGTCGTGGTATTGGCCAAAGTTACTAGATTATTGTCAGTTGTAAAACTGGCCGGCGCTGCCCGGAACCACCCCCGATCTTTCTCTCTGTGGCGCTGCAGTCGCAACCGGCTAGGTTGCCGGGGCGCTAGCAGGCGGTTTCGCTTATGCACGCTGGCAAAGTTGTTGTAAATGAAAAAAAAAACCTTGCATACATGTATCTATTCATTACTTTTTTTCTGTCAACATGATTTCGTATTTTGTAGCCATATTCACCGTAAGCAAAAAAGATGTGGAGTTGATTTGTAAATAAAAATGCTTGCATGTATCTATTCATTACTTACTTTGTTTCTCTTAACATGCTTTGGTATATTGTAGCAATATTCACCTCAAGCAAAAAAGGTGTGGAGTTGATTGTAAATTTAAAAAAAAAGTTGCATATATTTTTCTACTTTGTGTCTGCCGTAAAGTGTGCACTGTGAAAACCAATAAATTGCTGAAAAGAACATTATGCTTATTGACATGTAAACTGGTTTAACTTCGTCAGTTAATTGACTCAATATTCTTTCAATTAAAGCTATTTCGCCTTTTGCAGAAATGTCCCTTCTTGGTGGCGTTTGGTAAAGCTAACTCTTGTCAGGGCAAGACAAGGAAAAGGTACTATTCCAAAAAGGACGTCGAGACAATTGGGAAGTTTCGTCTTCGAGTGGCCATAATTACTAGAGCCACTAAATGACGTAGCTTCAATGGTGACCTTGCTTCTTTGGCTGGAAACAAAATTAGCGGTTTCGTGATTTTTTATAAAATTCGGAAGAGACAATCAAAATAAGTTTTAACGGAGGCTTATTCCATGCTACCAGCTTGCGGCAGACCGTTCACGCTCGTGGTTGACTGCCGGCGAGCAGCCGACGCAAGCGCGCGCAAACTACGATGCGCTTCGGCTGAGCTGTTGTAGAAAGCAATGCAATGAGCCGTAACGGACGGCTTTTCTGCCCCACATTAAGCGATCCTGAGCAGCTACTGGAAAGTACTCTGGCCTAGATGTAGTCTGGACGCAGACAACTTGACGGGTAGCGGGTAATCTTTGATGTTATCGTGCGCTAACGTCATGAGAAGGCCGAAGCGGCGTTGGGAGAAGCGCCGTTGCACGCGATGAGCAGCGGCCGGGTAGAGCAAAATGCGGCGGTCCCGCCCTCTCGCGGCACGCCGAGAAACGGAGACGCTGGCGGCGCACGGCGCATGGGGAGAGTTTTACAACTGAAGCTATCTAGTAACGTTGGTCTTGGCGGACTTCGAAAATGCCCTAGACTACACCATGTACATGCTACCAGCTGAACTGCAGCGTCACGCCTGATTCGCGATTTCGGCTGACTTCTGTCAAAATGGCAGAGGGGACCCTAGCAATACGTGGAAAAGAGTGGCCATGCCCTCTTTAGGCTCGTTCCCGTGCAATGCTTAGCTACTGTGGCCTTTCTTCTAGGACCCCTTTGACACTCCTGTCCCTGCAAAGCTTTCGATCTCCGGCGCGCATTCCGGCTCGAGGACGCGCGCTGTGGCCTACCCTTTCGCCGCTGGTTCCTTACTTCACGCCACAAAAGCCTCTTCGCTGAACTGGCTGGTGAGCGACACTCTTTTCTTTCTCCCGGATGCTTGCCTCCTCCTCTTTGCCTTCACTTTGTCGTGCGCGTACGCTTCACTCTTTTACGACAACGTTTGCGACCGACTTTTTCCTCACTACTGGGAAGTTCGCCTCGGGTTGCGTTATCGGTGGAATCACAACTCAAAAGCGCTTCTGCACAGCCTTCCACACAACTTCGGCACCTCGATTTTTTTTTCGCTGTCACCATGTCGGGCCGAATCACCTGTGCTGAGCCTGCACTACTGCGCACCCTGAAACATGTTGTGGATAGAACAGGAAGACTTGCTCTTTTCACGAGACTGGATTCCCGCTTTCTTTTTACTTTTCGTCCGGCGGCTCGGACGCATGCCAACCGACTGTGATGCTGATGCAGAACTCCTAGTCTCGCTAGTTAAGTGCCAAGCACTGGCACGCGTATGCTCGCGTCTACGCGTCAAAAGCGTCAAATGCGCCTCTCGGCGTCGGCGTCGGGGAGCATACGCGAGGAGGCGCGAAGGATCAAGCTGGGCTTGATATTTTTTGCTCGCGTACGCTACGTCACCACGCGTACAGCGGCGCCAACCACCCAGAGGCCGCGATGCCTCGGAACGTTATGCCTAATGGCCGCCGCTTCGAAGGCACAGCCGAGTGCTGAAACACGGAAACACGGAAGCTATTTCATGGAAAGCACGGAAACTACTTCAAACGTTCCTGAATGACCGCTTCGTAATCTAGAACGACAACGACATGACGAACGACTGCGAGTGCTACCAGCGTGACACGGTTTCGTGCCGAGTTCGATCGACGCCGACAAGTCCAGCGAATGCAGGCCGGTAATGCTAGCGCCGGTCCCGAGTGCGATCGTCGGCCGAGCGAAAGGAGCATGTCGGTGTTTTTGTGTTTTGATCTGAGACTTTCTGTGCTAAAAACGAGTGTAAACAGACTTCGCAGGTTCGAAGAGTTGAGCCTGAGCCCTCGCCTACCGCGGAGGCAATTCAGAGCGGTGTCAACTGCATCCAGTGCAGGCCTCTACCGTCTAGTTCGTATGAACCAGCACATGCGAAGAACCTCAGCTGAAAAAACTCTACGGTAGTTTCCGTCGCAACATAGACACCATATACGATGCCCGAAACATGCGTAGTTCTTGCGGAGGAGTTTTTATCTGCACTGTGTTTGTCTTCAACATCGGTAATCATCATAGCTGAAAGCGAACCTCGCACTAGCCAACACATTTCGGTGATGTGAAAACGTACGTACTTATAGAAGTGTATTTGCGTATTGTACGACTCTGAAACATTCGTTGGCTTCGGTGCAAATCGTTTTCGTGTGTTGCCAAGCTAATAACAAGCGTGCGCTGGTTGGTAGCAGTGTGAGGGGACGTCGTGTCGGGTACCACCAACGCTGAAACATTCAGCTGTCAGCGGTCTCATTTCCATTTACGTACAAGACAGAAACTCGAGCGTGCCTTGCTGTATGGATCGAAAAAGAAAGTTGCATGATTAAGTGCTGCTGGTATTGCCTGCTATTTTACTTCTCGCTTCTTCTGCTTCTCTGCCACGCTCAGTAGCACATACGTTGTTGGGAGGCATTATAACACACACATTCTTAATTTATAGTTTATTCTGATACTCATAGCTATAGACATACAATGGCGCTTCTCCGTCGTTTTACAGTATACTATAATATAACGCGTGTTTTGTTTACAGCTGGACATATAAATGAAAACCTTGTGAGAAGCACCTGATTTGAAATCAGCTGCACAATGACACGAAAGTAGGAAGATAACATCACCACATATATGCACAGAATGAATGAAGGTGCACTAGTATGATACTGCACTTTTTATAGAAGAAATGCAAAAAGTACCTCATGACACTTAGGAGACCTTTCAGAACTGTGCATGTATTTATCTGTTCCTCCAAACTGTAATGAGCTGAATATATTATTCGATGGTTTAGAACATTGTATATTTGTATGTGTTTCCAAGGAGTGCTTCATTTCTGTTCAGTTTTTTAATATATTCATTAACTTGAATTATATATATGCATGCACTTAAGCATATCCAGTTTAGCTCTGTTGGAAAAACTTACCAAAACTTCTGTACGGTGCTCTGGTGCAATCCTATGATCGGTATCTGTCCCATCAAAAATTTTGGGCATGCTTTATCGCATTATAGGGTATTTTGACAATTGATGACATGTGAAAGCCACAGTGCTTGACTGTAATCTCAAAACCAATGTCTGTCTCATCAAGAAGTGTCAGATGCATTTTGTAGATGTTAAAGGATATTCAAACTGAAGAAGAATGGCGATTTGGGCTAGTTGGTTTGAATTCATAGTAATAAGGGCTGCAGCGCGAGCACGAATGTGCTTGAAGAAACAGACAAAAGTCGAGGCACGGAAGGCAAAGAGGACAACACGAGTGCTGATGTTGTCCTCTTTGCCTTCCGTGCCTCGACTTTCGTCTGTTTCTTCTAGCACATTCGTGCTCGCGCTGCAGCCCTTATTACTATGATATTCAAACTACCAGCAAAGTGCTGAAGCCTTCAACAAAGCACTGATCCGCAATCACCATCCAGCTTAGAAGTAATCTGTAGTGCTCTCTAACACGTTCGAATAAAGTTATCAAACACTGGATTGATCTACTTGGTTTGTTTCCTTATACCATTGTGTCTTACTTTTTAGAGGCACTTGTATTACAATAATGTTCTATTTTTCTGATTTCTTACCGGGGTGCACTCAAGGGTAGTGATATTTGTTTCCCTTGGCACACCTATTGTGATATTACTGTTTAAATTCTTTTATTTTTTACATATGTACGCCACTTTCGCAATAGCCTCACATTGGGCTGCCATATTTGAAAATAAATAAATATACCATCCAAAAGTGTTCCAGCTGTGCTCGGTTCCAATCTGATCACTAATATCTGTTGCATCATGATGTGTCAGGTGTGTTTTATTGCATTGGAGAACATTTTGGTTACATTCCATAAAGGGTTCAGTTCCAGTATTATGACCGATATCTGTGACTTCATGAAGAGTTAGGCGCGGTTTGTCGTTTTTGAGAATACTTTAACTACAGACAACGTCCAGAAGTCTTCCATACAGGGTTCAGTTGCACTCCTATGGCATATATCTGTCTTATCATGGAAGTTTAAAGTACAGTCAGTTGCATTAGACCATATTTTGACTACAAAAATTGCCCAGAGGCATTCTAAGTTGTGCTTGGTTCCATTCTTATGACCAGTATCTCTTGTATCATTAGGAGCCAGATGCGGTTTCTTGCATTAGAGGATATTTCAAATACGCTTATCATTCAAACGCTCTCCGCACAGGGCACATTACAGCCTAGATGACCTAGATCCGTCACATCATGAAGAGTAGGGTGTGGGTTGTTGCATCGGAGAACATTTCGGCTGCAGACAACCTTCAAAAGTCTTCTATACAGGGTTCAGTTCCAATATTATGACCGATATCTGTGACTTCATGAACAGTTGGGTGTCATTTGTCGTTTTAGAGAATACTTTGGCTAATAACAACGTCCAGAAGTCTTGCATTAAGGTTTCAGTTTAAGTACGCCAATATCTGTGACTTCATGAACAGTTGGGTGTCATCTGTCATTTTAGAGAATACTTTGACTGAAGACAACGTCCAGAAGTCTTTAATTAAGGATTCAGTTCTAATATTATGACTGATATCTGTGACTTCATGAACAGGTGGGTGTCGATTGTCGTTTTAGAGAATACTTTGGCTGCAGACAACGTCCAGAAGTCTTTCATTAGGATTCAGTTCTAATATTATGACTGATATCTGTGACTTCATGAACAGTTGGGTGTCGTTTGTCGTTTTAGAGAATACTTTGACTAAAGACAACATCCAGAAGTCTTTCATACAGGCTTCAGTTCCAATATTATGACTGATATCTGTGACTTCATGAACAGTTGGGTGTCGTTTGTCGTTTTAGAGAATACTTTGACTCAAGAAAATGTCCAGAAGTCTTGCATTTAGGTTTCAGTTCTATTATTATGACCGATATCTGTGACTTCATGAACAGTGGGGTGTCGTCTGTCATTTTAGAGAATATTTTGACTAAACCCAACGTCCAGAAGTCTTGCACTAAGGTTTCAGTTCTAATATTATGACCGATATCTGTGATTTCATGAAAAGTTGTGTGTCGTCTGTCGTTTTAAAGAATACTTTGAGTAAAGACAATGTCCAGAAGTATTCCATACTGGGTTCAGTTTCAATATTATGACCGATATCTGTGATTTTATGAAACGTTGGGTGTCGTTTGTCGTTTTAGAGAATACTTTGACTAAAGACAACGTCCAGAAGTCTTCCATGCATGGTTCAGTTGCAATATTATGACCAATATCTGTCACATCATAAAGTGTCAGGCACAGTTAGTGGCATTAGAGCAGATTTCGACTATGGTAAACTACCGAAGTCATTCTACGCAGTATTCGGTTCCTATCTTATGACCAATATCTGCTGTGTCAATAAGAACCAGGAGTGCTTTGTTGCATTAGAGGATAACTTGAACACACGCATTAAACGAAAGCCTGCTACACTGGCCTCAATTGTAGTCTTATGACTGACTTAAATCTGTCAGATCATGAAGTTTCCGGCATGATTATTAAGCTGAGTGCTATGAAATATTATGTGTAAATATACTGAAGGTACCAGCCTATTCAAGATATTGTTAATAAATTTGGTAGTGCAGGTATAGAAACCCGGTGGTTTGTAAACCTGATCATGAAGGCAGCCGCCGCCTCATTCACCGAAGAGAGGACAGGGAGGGGGAGCCTAATGTCAACTCCATATATTAACATAACAGGGAGGGGGCGCTAAGTCAGCCCCTACATGGAGAGGGGCACTGCGACAAACTTTTGCCCCCCCCCCTTCTTAAGGAGAACTCCGCACGCGCCTATGATAGACGTACAGTATGCTAGACGCGAATGTTCATTCGCGGGAGCGGCGCACGCACCGATGTTGAGTTCTGTTGCATACCGCTGTAGTTACTTTGGATACTGGAATGTCAATTACTTCTTAAATAGTCTAAACTGTGGTGGTTGAATCACTATCAATTTTGTAACGAGTTCTTATATCCTCTAAAACATATAAACCCGCTTCAGTTAGGAACGGGCCGTTCTGTGGTGAACTTTTTAAGCCAAAAGGTCAAGCAACATTGTGCATCGGCCTTGGACGCGTGGGTATCAACGTGGTGTGATGCGTGCCAGTGGTTGCGCGCCCTTTTTCTCCACAGGCGCGACTACACGCTTTTGACGCGTAGGCGCGTGCATACGCGTGCCAGTGGTTGGCACTTTAGGCTTAAACAATTGAAGCCTTTCTTTACTAGCGTAGTGCTTTTCATCTCTCTCGCGGCTCTCTGACGTCTCTTGCGTCTACGCCGCTTCTTGTGGCTCGTTTCTGAGCTTCCCGGTCGCTTGTTAAGCTCACCAACCCTCTCACAGCTTGCGTCAGCTGTCTCACCCGCACAGTCTAAATGATTTTCTATAGAAACCTTTCTTTTACATTCTAGACTGGCGGACAGGGTAACACACTTAAGAACAATGTCGCTGTTTCTTTTGGAAAAATCTCGCTCGCCTTGGTAGGAGCTGTCTGCGACTGCACTGTCACTATCACTCTCTACATTTGCTGCTTCTGAGCTTTCTCCGGTATTCTGGACAACTTCGACCTCATCTGCAAAATCCACCATCGCAACGACTACAGTTGAGGTCTGTACCAGCTTTTCTATAACCATCCTAACAGGCTCGCTAGCATTTAACTGGCACAGTACCTCGTCACACTCGCTCTGACCTTCACTGGCCTCTCTCGTTAGAACAGCATCTTTCGCAGCTCTCGCATTCGATTCTTCTTCGAACCTGCTGCTGCCTTCACACGTGCTAGCCTCTTCTACGGCTCTGAACTGCATCACACTTATTTTTTCTCGCACTTCTCGTGTGCTACACTTCCGGATGGAGGAATGTTCCGTCTCATTGCCTCGACATTCTGTTCCCATAGTTCAATCTCTAGGTCGAGTGCTCGCTCACGCTCTTCGCTATCTCGCTCGTTTTTCTCTTTCACTTCTTTTTTTTCTTTCTTTGTTCTGTTTATCGAAAGTCTCTAACACGTTTTTAATCTCTTCCACACTGGCTCTTCGCAAGATAACCTTCACAATCGGTGTCTTGCCCATTCCTTCCACTACTACAATGCCTTGATGCTGACTCAAAGCCAAAAGTTCTCGCAGCATAGACCTCCGCGCTCTGACTGCTGCTTTACTTTGGTCCTGCGTCTCACATATAACTAGGTGATCTCTTCAACTCAATACTCAAACTAGGTGATCTTCCTATCTCATAATCAAACAATCTAGCTTCTACTCAACTTACTCACAAAATGAAGCCTGAAAAGTCAAAGCAAAGACCAAGTACTCATCACAAGACCGCACCATGTCGCGAGGTCCATCCCACCACTGCCAATCAGTCGTAAAGGGTATCAAGTCGATGATGGCATCCCACCGCTGCCACCAATGTACGGGTTCAAAGTTGCTGATGGCGTCCCATCGCTGCCACCAGTTGTTAAGGGTAGGAGGTTGATGGCAGGTACAGCTGGTTTCTTCACGGCAGCTGGCTCCCCGCCGTCGTCCGCATAGCCGATCTTCGCCAGTAAGGAGACACTATCGTAAGAGAGATAGAACGAAGGTTCAATTAAATGACACTTGAAACATGAAACTGCAAAGAGATTCCGCAGAGAATCAGCTATGTAGAATTATTCAGCCCATGAATCTGCTGATGATGCAGCTTAGTAACAAAATGTCTTCGGTTTTTATAGCCCGCCGCCTCCTTACACAGAATAATATATATCTCGAATTGAAATTGCAGTTTTCGAACACGTTTAAATTTGATGTTTAGAATTTGCTTAATAATATTATAATAACAAATATGCCAATTGAAATTTAGAGGAGCATTTGTTTAGTGTAACGAAGATAGCTGCAAACGGCCTTAAAGGCATTGCTGTGGCTGTAGCGCAGAACCAAAGTACCAAAGAAGAGTATATTCTCAATGGTAAAGGGCAGCCCAAGGTTAGCTAATGGAATGGCAAGGAGACATGACATCACAAAAAGTAATAATCTATTGATTCCAGATGTGTACAAAAGCTGCATAGGGGAGATATTCCCAGACCAGCCCTGTGTGAATATAAATTCGAAGAGGGCACAAGACATCGCAGTCTTGTTAGCATGGCTTCTAGTTGTCTAGTATGACACCAGCCGGATTTCCATCGATATTTATGTCTAAATTCAGTGCATGGTGTTACTGAATCTATGGGATCAGCCCTGAGTGCGAATTTTCGGTATCTTATAGCCGTTATACTGGGCAGCACCGGAAGCACAGAAAGTATTGGGCCATTTATTGCTATTTGAGCTAATGAGTCCATCATTTCATTTAACTCTAACCCGCAATGTAGAGGTACCCATAATAATTTTAAGAGCTTAAGCTGTGGAGGAATTAGCGTAAAGAATGTCCTTAAGGCATCTGATTGAGGTGAAGGTGTCAGTGACGCTCATATGGAGAAGGAGTCTGTAAATATTATTGCAGTGGGGGCGTCCAAAGTTAGTTTTTGTAGTGCTAGAACAATTACCAAAAGTTCAGCTTCAAAAATATGTATAAAGTCTGGTAGTCTTACTGAAAGTGACCAGTCAAGTGAAGTAGAGTAAATACCTACTTATGCCTTCTCATCTATTACTGAAGCATCAGTGGCTATTACATTTTTTTGTTTCCACGTGTGCAAGGTAATCTTGCAAGCGGCTATGTAGGACACAGTGTGACTGAAACTTAGGCGCACAGGGAAAAATGTCGTCATATTTTCTGATGACGTTTTATTTGGCACGTTTGCTGCTGGTATATCTCGAACTTTTACGTTTATTCTGTCTAGTTGCTTCTTGACAAAAATAATTTGTGGTGTATGAAAATGTGGCCAATGAACAAGAAAGAAAGAGAGTGGGTCGTTAATGAATACACACTCTGATCGTCTTACCGAATAGCTAGAAAATTTTAGATAAGCCGGAACCGTCAGGATACGGAATCGACAAGGCAAGGTTGGTAAGCCCGCCTCCTGGTACAAAACATTGTTCGCAACAAACTTAGGGAGCCCTAGGCATAGTCGCAGGGCCTCACGCTCCAAAACAATCAAAGGCTTAAGTTTATAAGCTGGGCCACCGGCGAATACCACACATCCAAATTCCAGAATGCGACGCATATACATTTTGTAAATCATAAGCAAAGTGTCCCTGCTTAAAGAATAGCGTCTGCTGGTCAATCTGCGAATCATGCCTAAGGCACGTTGTGCCTTACATGCCCTACTCTGTATGTGAGGAGTCCAGTTTAATTTATCATTATAAATCATTCCCAAATATTTAACGGACTCAACTTGTGGAATAGGTTCTTCTTTAAAACAAATACTAATTTAGGTAGGATCTGTTAACGAAATTAGCAACATTGCACTTTTATTTACATTTAGTGACATGCATATTGTCTATAGCCACGCCTCTAGCATATTCATATACTTCTGCAGTTTTTGATATAAAGAATGAATGTCTATGTCTGCTGCAAATAAGGCAATGTCATCTGCATCCACATATACATACACATTCTGGCTGTAAGGGATTGAACTCATTAAAATGTTAAATAATATCGGTGACAAAACAGCCCCGTGGGCAACTCTGCGAGTTTGTTTAAATTTTGTCGAAGAGCAGCCATTCTTAGAGATATAAAATTATCTTGCTCTCATAAATTCTCCCAGCCATGCAATAATATACATTGGGAAATTATGGCTTAGAAGTATCTCAATATTACTGAAAATTCCACATGGTCATATGCTTTGGCTAAGTCCAAAGTCACTAGAGCAGCATGTGGTCTGCTTTTGCGAGCAAGTTGGATGCGGCTTTCTAAAACAGCGTGGGCACACCATATGGAACAGTGTTCTCTGAAGCCAATTTGATTAGGGTTTAATCATTTATTTTCGGTAATCCTGCTGGTAATTCTCTTGAGAAGCGCCCTTCCAAGAAGTCTTACCTTAATATAAGTAAGGGAAGTTGGTCGCATGTTTATATGGTATAGCCTAAACCTTGTTTCTTTTGTATCGGAATTATTTTTGCTAATTTACAATCGTATGGAATCCAGACATGTCTTAACAAATAATTTACAGTGTTCAGGAGGTCACCTGGTGATAATTTAATTAATAAGTTTATCTTGGCAGCTGTAATTCCATCTGGTCCGGGAGCTGATGATGGTAAATTCCGAACAACATGGGCTAACTCTTGCAATGTAACTGTAGTAAAATCTGTTATTACCATGGGTGGTCTTAGATCATACAACTCGCGTGATGTGAATCGACACTCTAGTTCTTTTGCGATGATTTCTAAAGATTTCTTCATGTCATCGGGTGACACGAATTCATAGACTGCATTGGTTGGAGATGGCAGAACTTTACGCGGTCTGAGGAACCTAAACAGGGCACTTTTGTTCTTAGGGTTTGAAAGATAGTCATAATGATTTCTATCAAATTCGTCTTTAGCTAAGGAAACTGTGCACTTGAAGTTTGCAGCATAAAACATGCAATCGGACCAATTATTTGGACACTGATTGTACAAAAGTTTTTTCCATGCGGCCTGTCGTGGTCGGTAATCTCGTGCGCACTCAGGATTCCACCACGGACTGTGAGTTGTGCTGTTTCCAGACTTAACTACAAATTCAGCATTTTAAAGGCTCTTTTGAGCAACGCACATAGTCTCATAGCTTGTATTCTTTCTCTTCTGAACCTTACGTCTCTCACATTTTCCTTCCATTACTTTTCCCGCTTCTTGGTATTCACCACTACCCAATGCTACGCTGTGCTTGCTAGCCTGCATGAATCTCTGAATGTGGACGACGCGCACCTTGATATCTTTCGTACGCAGGTTCGATTGTCGCCAAACATTTATTTCTTCTACATTGATTCCATATATACTCGTTCTGTTGCCCACCAAAGAAATTGCATCCCACAGAGTAAAAATCGGTGCACCTGTTCTGCGAGGAAAATTGAGAATAAAGACGAGGATGACAACATTGGGGAGGCTCCCCGACGCGCTGTGCTCGTAGGCAGCTCTGCAGCTGCTGTGACGGCTGTTACACGATTATAGAGGGTGGTGGTTATAGCTTTGCGTTGGGCGGCGCTTACGTGCCACGATGCCGCTACAAGCTTCTTAGTATGTCGACGGCTCCTACGCATGTTTACAAACAACAAATCGGTTGGTACGCAGCGTTGCTACTGACCGGGTGGAACCGAGGATGAAAAGCGCCATCTTCACAAAACTCATGCATCTTGCCAAGGTCCGAGAAAATGGGTAAATAAAAAATAGAAAGGTGTTCACGGAACCTCGTGAACAATCCGTACAAAGTGAGTGATAACGACGCATTTTATCAAGTTCTCCGCAGCCAAAACAACTGAATCTATAGTGGAACTGAAGCGCGCATGTAATGTAGAGGACAGCTCTGCCTCTTTCTACTCGCCGTACCAATGCATGCTTGGCTCAGCGAAAGGTACGGGAAGGAGGGTCTCCGACCACCGTGTCCATTACAAACCACCGCTCGACGCAAAGCTTTTCTCCTTCCACTTGGAGCGTGGTGTGCGCAAAAGCGGCGCACTCCATCAGGACGTGCTGATCGCGAAAGCATGCACCATTCTACTCGAGCCATTCATTTCTCGTGCGACTGAAAGAGAGAGAGAGGGAGAGATGAATGTCTTACGCATTGTTCTTTTCTTTTCCCTTTCATTTTTACTTCACACGCTTCCCTTTTCAAACATACCCAGCTAATGCTCTCAAAAATCGGCTGCGATAAAAATGTACGTGGCCATTGTACTGTCGACTCGAGTAAGACTTGAGGGAAAAGATAAAAAAGAAGCAAAAAAAACAGATTCAGAGACAAAGACAGAGCAAAGGCCGAGAGAAGGCTCGTTGTTTTCTTTTTTTTCGTCGCTGGTTCACATTTGTGTTGGCCGTGGAATAAAAAAGGACAGCTTTTCTGCGAGCGGTGCGGAAATAAACGGAAACGACGGAGAGTCGGGGAAATAAATTTGAATATTCGATGAAAGGGACGGAAGACAAGTAAAAAAAAAAGAAGAAAGAAAGAAAGGAAGCAAGAAAGAAAGAAAAAACGGGAGAAGGAAGGAAAGAAAAAAACAAAGAAGTTTATAAGCGTGGTGGTACGGGATTACGAAGCGGAGAAGGTGACAGAGACGAACGGAGAGCCCGAAACGTACGCCGATGTGCGTCGGCACGTGGCGTCGGCGGCACCACGGTATATAGCTGCGCTCATTGTGCGCGCAATAATTCTTTCTTTCCCTTGTTCTGTCCGTGCCTTTTGTTCAAAAAAGACAAAAAAAGAAAAGAAGAAAAAAAACGCGACAGCAAATCATTCAGTGCACCTTCACTCTCATCTTCCCCGTCTCATTTTCTCGTCATCTTTTCCACCGCTTGCGCCTTTCTTTAGGCTTGCCGTGTCCGCACGCGTGTACGATTGTTTCTGCCCGTTTTGAGCTGCATAGCAGTTCGGGGGATCTCTTCTTGTTCCATCATGCCTATAAAGGGAAGGGGGCAGGAAATAAACAGGACGGAAGTGAAAGGTAGAGCGGGGGCTAGGGGGGCTTTTGTCATCAGCGACGCATAACGACGAGGCGGCGGTACTGCTGCTGTGGTTCCTCTAGAAAAAGACATCACGCGAAAAATAACAGAAACAAAATAACCAGTGCTTTTCTATTTTCTCTCGTTTTGCTTTCATCGCCTTTTTTGTGCATACGCTTGCTCCCTTACTGAAGCATCCCCCCTCCCCCTCCCCCATACTGAACTTTCACTCTCTTGTGTGTGCGTGTGTGGTTATTCCTGAGTGCAGGTTTGAAGCGTACCGATACTATGACTGCAGGCTATTGTCCCGGTATTTCTTGCTTATTTTACATGCGCGCCTTTTACATAAGAATTCTTGTTTTATACCCATTTTCAATAAAAAACAATGACTTTTAGTTTTTTTGGCCAATAAAGCAAAAAAAAGTGTAGCTTTATGGTTGCTTGTAGGCGAATCTCCGATATAGACTGCCCCTTCGTTGTCTATGAACCATTCAAAAGAAATAGAAAGAAACAGAAACCCTGCTTTGATGGTAAAGTTTGCTTATGCTGAACATATTTAGAATAGAAAGAATTCCATTTCTTAAACAAGCTACCAAGTGCGCCTGTTTCATGGCTGTTACCCCGCGTTG
This sequence comes from Rhipicephalus annulatus, assembly GCA_013436015.1. Classification (NCBI taxonomy): domain Eukaryota; kingdom Metazoa; phylum Arthropoda; class Arachnida; order Ixodida; family Ixodidae; genus Rhipicephalus; species Rhipicephalus annulatus. Next base: position 371,255 of record WOVY01002262.1, on the reverse strand, counting down.
AGTTGCGCCAGATTACTAAAAAATACCAAAGGCCAACTAACTTATGAAGAACTTTTATTCTCTAACCATTATTTCTACGCCCCTTGAAGTGTGAAATAAGAGTGTTCTTACAGCGAATCTACGGCGTGCGGTGTCGTTCACATCCGACAACACTACAGGGTCAAATGATGAGGTTGTGTGGGTTTTGGTGACTGATTCCGAATCTGCGTTGACCCATGTAGTAGAGTGACTAGGCCAAGGCCCACGGTTGCTTTTGCCCAATTGAAAAAAAGAAAAAGAACTGAGAAGCTCTGGCCGTTTCAGGAAACGGGGGGTAAGCAAAGCTCACGCGTTGAGTGCTTGACCATTATCTTCTCTTGCTTTTTTTTCCTTTTTTAAATCTTGCTGTTTTCATTGCTTTAATTTTCATTTTTCTTTTTCTCGCATCTTATCTTTTTCTTCGTTTATTTTCGGTCTCTATTCCTCTCCCTTGCTTTCTTTCTTACTTCTTATCACAATGCGCCGTGCTCCCTCCGAACCTCTTTCCTTCCTCCATGCCGACAATTTAACTTAGACCTGCATCCCGGTCTTTAGCAGCGCAACACTTATCAGGTACTACAGGCAACAGCGATGGTCATGCATTCATATTCAAAGAACAGTAAAACGTGGCAACGTGAAATCACAAGTCACGTCGATGATATACGCTAACACATAAAATTTCTGTATCAGAAATGACTGATCGCCTTCAAGTCACTGATAGGGAGAGCTTCAATTACTGGAGAACAGCGCCAACAATTGCGCATACGACCGGTGCACCTTATGGCAAATTCCATTGAGAAAACAGGAGTAGAGGGGCAGAGCACTGAGAGCAGGGCCACTCAACCTGCCTCTGGAATGCGCGTGCTCCCGGAGGGCAGATGAGGAGGTGACCAGTAGGGAGACCATGTGACTGAAACATTCGAAGCCCCGGTATGATCTTTGTGTGGCAGCAGCAAAATACGTGTATATTTGGTTAGCCACATATTCTTCATTATTCCAATACCTAGTATGCTTGTGCAATGACTCATTTGGCATACGTCCAGCTCTCATTGTAGCCATCCGTACAAAAATAGCGGTGTCAAACTACACATGGTAGCTTCAATTGCCCCTGCGCTTGCCGGCAGAAAAAAATTAGGAGGATGTGTGTTCAAAAACCACGTGACTCGTCGTACTGCGCCTACTCCGCTTTTCAGACAAGAGCACTGCAAACTGCTCCTGGCTGCTCTCGGCGCAGCAAAAGCACTCTCGCATACCAATGGATGACAGTGTTCTTACACCTGTTCGATCACTGAAACACGCCGGTTCGGAAGGGAGCACTTTAAGCGTGCTTTTTGGGTGCTCAGGCTTTCCCAATGAAATTCGTCATTAGAAGACCATATTTCTATGCTCGCGCAGTAACGAAAAGTTTGCTCAGTGAATTAGGGCACGTGAAAAACGAGAGTGATAAAAAGAACATGAGAAAATAGTAGAAGATATAAAAATTACAGAGAAAAAATATGACTGAACTTGAAGAAAGAAATAAAAAAAATGAGAGAATTAAACAGAATGATGACGTAAGCGCTTGAGGAAGAAATGAGGGAACAAGAAAAGAAAAAAGAAACAAGAAAAGAAAGAAAGACATACAAAACCAGGAGCGAAACTTATACAAAGAGAATGAAAAAGAAGGAGAGGAAGAAAGCCTGCGAAAGTCATACAAAAACGATAGCAGCAAACAATGAAATTAAAAATATACAGCAACCGAAAGCAAGAAAGCTGACCAAGTTCTTATCAGCTACTATAGCTGCTATTAGAAACTGGTTAAGAGAAGTGTCGCGAAGGCATGTCTTTCCCAATGTAATAATAAACCACGTGACCACATCACTTCAAAGAGTCTGATTGTACATGTAAGAAAGGTAAAAGAACCTTTCGTGATTCGGTGATTATGGTTATTGCTGAATAAATGACTCATCATATGTGTGCAAACAGGAAGAAAGTAGAAGCGAAAAAACAAAGGGTACGACCCGGGGTTATTCTCCAGATGCACAAGATGTTGGATAAATAAGACCTCCTGCAAGCATGATGTGCCAGTTTTATTTTCGGCAACAAAAAAATTCTAGGATTGTGTAAGAGCGTTAACACACAATCAGTGCACGAAGAATAAAGTATATTAGCCGCAAATGAAGCTTTGTTCAACGTGATGTACCAGTGCTATGCAGTTTGCCATTGAAACGTGAAAGAAAATACATAGCGCAGATCTCAATATTTAGTAATACTAGGCTTCGAGGCGACAGGTATCGCTGTACAAAATACTCACTATGAAAGTTTAATTACCCACTGTAACAAATGCACATTCAGGCCCAAGTTCGAAAAAAAAAACAATTCTGAAGCAAATGAAATAATACTGGAGTAGAATGACTTACGAATCGGTTCTCATGGCATCCCTTCCTGCCGAAACAAGTGTAAATAAGTCATCAATAAAGTTACCTCCCAGTGATATTGATTCCTACTTGCACGTCACATCATAAAGTGCACTATCGCGTTGTACGGGCTTTTTTTTAAAAAGAATTCTCATATTGACTGCACACGAATAAAAATGTTACACCATCTCTTATAAAGGGAGCCATGTGTAGACGCGAACCAGTGGGAGCTAACGCTTTCACTGGAGGCAGCATTGACCCTGCGCTTATCCCGGCATTGAGCAGGAGAGAAACCTGGGAGGCGCACAGCACGCAGTGATGAACCGGCGTTTGTTACTGAAATATGCTAATCACTGATAATAGGCACTGAGGGACAGCGGACACCGGTTGAACAGATAGACTTGAAGTCCACTCACTTTTAGTTAACGCGCATGCTCCGAATTTTTATTGTTCAAAAACGCAGAGGAAAAATCTCCCACCAGCCCCACCCTCAAGGACACAACCCAGGGCCTACTTATATATATATATATATATATATATATATATATATATATATATATATATTGACACGTCTGTATATGCAAAAGAACGACAACAGGAATGTTTTGTAGATTTCAGCTAGTGGGACAAGTGGTTTTCAGGACGACAACGAAGCAGGCGCCTTGCTGTACAGCTGATCCTGAACACGCTCTTTTCGCTGCCGTAATATATACTTCTCGTATATATACGTCCGGTATCGGTATATACGGTATACGTCCTCTATATATACGTCCGGTATATATAGGCGGTGTATACAGGTTCTGCCACGTAATTTTAGCCAGAATGTAAAAATATGCTGGAACACGTATTTACAGCGCGAGAAAATGCGTGTTACTTATCATTGCGGGGAGTTATTCACATTATCTTTTGTGTTCTCAAATATTGTATACTTAGAAGTTCTTAAATACTAACTTTTCCAGAAACAAAGTTTGGTGAAAATTGTAATGACAAAGTTGTAGATCAATTAGGAAAACGCCCAATTAGACAGTTTTGAACATTATAAATGTTCAGTATTTGTGTTTTTCTTCTAAATACAAATACCCGCAAAGTACAAAAAATACAACGTGAAAAACCCGCTTGCGCGTCAGTGCGCACAGTGATTCTGGTGCTCCCTGCATATAGGTTGTGCAGAGCAACCAGTGTTTCTTTTTTCAATCAAGAAAATCGCTAGCAGACTAGCAGACGCTACCTGCGTGACGTTTCGAAGCGAGAGAGGGGGTGCGACGGAGTAGATTGAGAGGAAAGGGGAAGCGCGTGCACAAGGGTGGTGAATACACCGCGTGGAGGGAGCCAAGAGAGAAAAAGAGGGTGGAGCGAGTGTAAGGCAGGAGATGCTGCTGGCGTCGGCGCTACGAGGCGTTGCGAGGCGAGAAAAGGGGGAGCGTATGAGAGGAGAAAGAGGGAAGAGGACGCGCTTTAGCCATAAAAATGGTAACGTCACACACCGGAACAAACTCGACCACCGAGTGATTTTCATCTAAAATAAGTCACAGCTTTTCCGCAAAGGCGAAACAATGAACGCGATAGGAACAAATTGTTAGGTCACCCGCAGAATGGCAAGCAGATCTAAACGTGCCGCGCGTTTCTCACGCACAAATGACGCACGAAAAGTAATCACAAGTACAGATGAACGTGACTTAGCATCTCAGTTGTTACTTCACTCTGTCTGAAAAGCGCGCCCTTTTCACAAACGGAAATTTCTACGAGTGCAGTGACCATTGTGTGCCAGGTAACTGCAACAGAATGGTTACGGTGAAAGCCCTAAGCGCGCGATTGTCCCCAACGCGAGATAAGCGAGCGCTCACGGGAGCGTCCCCTCTCCGCGGGTTGAAGTACGCGTGGGAGATGAGAGCGTGCACCACCGCATCGTGACAATATGGCAACGTGCTCTCAATGCGCCATCTCGCTGGTAATGCTGAAAACACGATGGTAGATCTCCCGGGATCCTAATCACTAGCAGTAGAAGTGGTTGATATAGATAGCTTGCTGTTTGAACGTTGAAGTTGGTGCTCCTCTGCGTTTCATTGGTTAGCGCCTCACACTCCAGATTGAGAGGTTTCACGTTCGGTTCCACGTGCCGGAGTCTGTTTTCAGATTATTTTTTTTCTTGCGTTTACTTATATATAGATACGCATATATATACGGTGAGCGTGGGCGACCGAAGCAAGCGGCAAAATAAGCCGGGAGTGTTCTTATAGTTGCTACTGTAATAAAATAAGTTTATGTTGGTGGTCATTGCTGTATTCTTTGCAGCATGTCCTCCCTATCGTTAGCGCATGGCCAAGCCAACATAAACTAACTAGCAATTTGTCGTTTCAATGGCATTATTTGAGCGAGATCGGGCTATAGGTGGCGGCACCATCTCTGCAGAAGCGTGAAAAAAAGGTGGTTGGTGGAGCGTATACAGATACACGCAGCAGCGCTTCGCTGCGTGTGTTTTGAGCTGGTTGTCGGCGAATAAAATGTATTGACTGCTGTTTACTGGTAATAATTACGCTCGTCTCTGCCGAATCGAAGCATGAAGCACACGCTACGTTACTATTACTAGCGAGTCAAGCTTACCCCGGCCGGATGCCCTATAAAATCCTGGGTTGGTGGATGCTGGAATTGTTCGTGAATATGGTGGAAAGAATTGTGGATATGGTGGAAACGGTAGTGGGCATATGGCTGAGTGGAAAAACTGGTGGCAGATGGTGTTGTTGGTGGCGAGCCAATGGTGGTGACGGTGAAAAATGCCGGCATATAACGGCTAGAGTAGAAAAAACGATGGCAGATGGTGGTGGTAGTGGCGAGCCAATGGTGGTGACGGTGGAAAATGCTGGCTGATAGTGGTGAGGCAAAACGTGTTTGTGGGAAGGCTTGGTGCAACGTTACTAGACCAGGTTTAGTTTATAAACTCTCCACCGGCGCCGTGCTTCGCTTGTGTCTCTGTTTTCGGTTTGGCCGTCAGGTGGTGGGAGCGTTCCATGGAGATCCACCCACACTACATTCAAGGCTGTGCTCGAGGCCCAATGAGTGCGTTCATTTACATTTAACCGTATGAAAAACTTCAAATGCATCGCTGCCACATATCTCAGCCACTCGTGCTTCTTCTGTGTTTGTTTTAAAACGTGAGCGCGGCATGCTTTACAATGTCGAACCCACAACGCCCTGCAAGTCAAGCGTTTCACATAGCGTGTGTGTTTTCGCTACCTTTTAGTAAGGTTGTTCGCTACTTTCCTACATGCTCTGCTCTTTTGCAATTCGCCTAAGGTTATAACCAGCCACGTTTGAGCAAAACATTTTGCACTTTTATTACCATACAAACCAGAGGCGTAGCCAGAAAAAAAATTCTTTTTGGGGGGGGGGAGGAATCATATTTCTTCATGTAGGTTCATGTGTGCGTTGGTATGTGTACGTGTATATACTCGCAAGAAAACTGGAAATTTTCGGGAGGGGGGGTTGAATCCCCGAACGCCCCCCTCTTGGCTACGCCCTTGATACAAACAACTCGCGCAAAAAAACATGCGTGCCGGAACAAATCGCCGTGGCTTCGGTGCTCTTGAGCACCCCCCCCCCCCTTTCAATGTAAATGCCGCTTCATGCTAACTCTGCGGGCAAATGGTGCCCCCTGGCCTCACTAACGCTTCAGCATGAATTTGAAAGTAACAAAGCAATGGGGCTTTCATTCATCAGTTTATTCAGGTGCATTCACTTCTGTCTGCTACTATTGCCATGAAATAAAGAATAAATACACTGGTTGTCTCCTCGCTTTTCTGTAAATACAAGTTCACACACCACAAACTTTAGGTTCTGGCTGATCATATGTTCACCGCACTGGTATAGCGGTTAAGATGCTCGGCTGCTTAGCTGAAGGTCGCGGATTCAATTGCGGGCCATGACGGTCGCATTTTGGAGGCGAAATGCTACAGGCCCGTGTGCTGTGCGATCTTCTATACACGTTAAAAAACACCAGATGGTCAAAATTTCCGGACCCCTCCACTGCGGCGTACCTCATAATCTTATCGTGGTGTTGGCAAGTAAAACCCCAGATATCATCGCTTTGCCCGGTACTTACAAGTTCTTTGCACACTTTCTGGCTACTTCAACTTGCACGCTTGTGTCTTTGTGTTCCCGTAGAAATGGATGGATGGATTGATGAAAAACTTTTATTTTGGTCCTGAAGGATTCCACCCCCCTTTTATAGGGGTAGGATCGCGGGCCGCTCCCACGTTGGGACGGGGAGGCCCAGCCTCACCGCCGCATCGTGGGCCTTCTGGACAGCCTTGAGTTGTTGTATGAGAACCGGACTCGTGAGTATTAAATAATAGGAGTTCTCAGAAAGTTACTGAATAAAACTTCAAGTTACTGAATACTGCGAGTTACTGAATAAAACTTCAAAACACGTACAGAGAGCTCCTCACAATGACTAGAACACCCAACTTCTACAGAGCTACCGCCTTTTTACAAGTCTTCAACAATGCACCAAAACAAGTCTCCAAACACCACGTTGGACATAGTTCTTACAGCTATAGCTTTCTCAATGCGCGTAAGCATTATTGTCAGGGTTTTCGGCGGCAGCTAGAGGGCCCCACGACAAAGGAGCGCATCTCGGTCAAAACGGCTGCAGGTGGCACACCATCCGTGGCAAGAAGCATGGCCTTACAGTCATGGCCGCTGGAAAACTTCCCTGCTTTCTTTACTACGTATTCTGCAAGGTAGTACAGGGAGCATCATTTGCAGTAGGTCGGCCACAACTGTGCTGGTTTGGGTCCCCTTCTGGCTACTTCTCTAACACCATTGTGTGGATGAGTGGTCCAAGCTTGCCCTCTCGTTCCTTTTTTTTACTGAAGAACTTCAAGCCTCTTCGAGCTTAGGCTCTCCTCTACCTGACAAGAACAGGATCTGCATCGCCAGCGGAATTTTTTTTCATCGCCATCTTCAAGGGAGTGCAGCGGTTTAAAAGCCTGAATATTTGGCTGAAGTGTCAAATCGTAGGGTGATCTTCGTCACCGCCAAACGACCTGACGACTCAAAAAAAGCGGTGGAAAGAGAAAAGTAAACATTTGTAAACGTGTATTACCAAAACAAGGCAACCACAAACTACGCCCAAATAAACCTAAAATACCTACTTATAATGGGTCGTGGTTGAGTTTTGCAGTCAGCACGTATCTCACGTTTTTGTCATACAGGAGGGTATGATATTCTGTACCGACATCAGTGTCACTCGGAAGGATTCTGTCGTCAGCTATGACGCAAAGAGCTTTGTGTTTTCTCAATGCTGTTCTTTTCAGTCGTGTTCAGCATGATGAGTAAGTGTTTTATCACCTGCAGCGTGAGAAACAATTGCCTTCATAAATAAATTTGGCTAACAATACACCACAACAAACAAGCATAAAAAAACGCGTTACCTAAATTTTCGGAGAGTTCTTACGGATTCTCGCGGCAGAGAGTTTGGCGTTGAGAACATCAAACAGGTTATTCGCCTGCATTGTAAAATTTTCTGTTCCCTCACTGTCCTCTAAGCCTGGTGCATGCTGCTCCCAGCAAAACTTGAGCCCCATGGTGACACTCCTGCTGAGCAACTGGAAGAAAGATTTTAAGAAGTCAGTTATTTGCATTTATAATACCAACAAATCAAGAAAAAAAGACGCCACAGAAATGGTAAGCTAGAGGGATGACATTGGTAACTTACCTGTGCTGTGAGTCTAACGCTCATTTTTTCCAGCTCGCTTGGCTTGACGTGGGATGAGGTTAATTTTAGAACGGTCTTGAAATGGCTGTCCTTTTCAGTATAATACAGGCGCTCGTAGTGATTAAAATTGATGCAGTTCGTACCAGCCTGGTAGAAAAAGCAATGGGATAAAAGACAAAACAAAGTTTTACACGGTTTATTTCCAAATTACTCATTCCGCAACTACTAGTGCAATCTCGTTTCCATTACCTTTGCATATGTGTGCATCGATGGTTCCTGACACATTTTTGGATGTGGGGCACGTCGCACAGGAAATGAACAAAGCGTCCATCCTCAGGTGTAGAATATGGGATCTTGTTCACAGACTAATGCAACTTTCCCGATATTCCAAGATGCGTCCACGTTGATCGGTTGTTTTCCGCACCATCAATCACAATAGCCAGAACTGATGCACCATCGCGCTCAAGCTGCAGCACTGACTCGACAACAATCTTGGCCAACACCAGGCGCTGCTCCTCTAGTTACAAAGCTTGCAATGGGCTGAACGCAATTATGAAATTGAGGGAGAAACATCATTTCAAGGGCGTGGTCAGCCAAGATAGCCTTCCTTTGCTCTCCTGTGCTTTCAAACTCTATGAAGTCGTCAAATTTGTATGTTGACTTATTGAACTCGACTCCCTCCCTGAGTTTAACTTCATCAAGCACGAGTGTGCCATACTTTTCCACATGACGCTTGTCTGCAAAAAATGTCTCGAGCGCTTGCAGGACCACAAGGTTGTAATCGTACTCACAAGGTACACCTGAAAGTACCTGGTTAAATCAGCTGCAGCTTGGTAGGGGAAGCAAGTTCATATTCCGGATCAATGTGTAGGCTTTTGGGCTTGTAATGTGAAGAAGAAGGCAGTTCAGTACCCAGCTCCTAGTGTAGCGTACTCCCTGTGGACCCTTAGCTTCCATTTGTTTCAAGGACATCTTGAATTCCAGCTGTTGAAGACGTTGAAGCAACATTAATTGTTTACTAATTGATGCAGACCTTTCACTTGTGAGCTGCTCTTTTAGTTGTGCCATATTCTTCATAAATGACACTCTTGAAGCTGCGGTCCTGATGGCTTTTTTTGCAGATTCTTCACTTTATTTTGTCGCCAGGAGTGCCTTTTTTCTTTTTGAGAAGAATTTTTCAAAGCTTTTTTTAGTACGACAGAATGAACACATTGGCTGATTTATTGTGCTTGGCATCTGAGCGACATGCAATTGTTGCTTTATACATGGTACCCGGAGCATGCATGAAGCTTGTGCACATTGCTCAAGAGGACACTAAGGTCATGCATAATCCTAGTGTTCACGCTCACGAAAGCCTTCGCCTCGTGGCCTCTTCCACTTGCGGTTGCCACCCTGTCACTGCCCACAACAACGCATTTCTCGATTTGCAGCGCCTTCCGTTCGAACTTCAATGTGAGAAATGCTGCAAATTTACTGCTGCTGTTTTCCACGGTGATTCTGTGCCAAGATTGTGGCAGCTCTACACATTTTATTTCGCTAAACGATAGCACTGACGGCTCGGGCATGTGGTTTTCCACGGAATCAGTAGGAATTGTGCTGCAAGAACTTTGTTCGAGTTGCAGGTGATCCTGTTTCAAGGTTTGTGGCCCCATTGATTTTTCGCTTTCTTTTTCGTCTTTTCTTCGAAGGCTTTGATAATTACGAGGGCAAGTTAGGGAATATTTTTGGCAGCGCACCGTCAATGAGTCTCCACTTACCCCTCGGGATTTTGACAGTTTCTCTGATGATCACGTGCACAAATGTTTTCAGAATGTCCTCGTCATGAAAATGCAAAGAGCATACTGTGGACTTCGTTGTGAGGTCCTTGTCGGCGCGGGGTATGGCCCTGTTCCACGCTAAGCGTAGTTTCTCCTCGCAAGGAGTGGCGAAGAAATGTCGATCCGACCAGCTTGTGTCCTTCTGGTACCAGCTCGTACAACCGGGCACACAACACGTCGGCATGACTTGATCGGATTAAAATCACACCCAACACTTCTTCAAACTAGCAGTCATATAAACACATCAGCTGCAGAGCACCGGAAAAATTCCAAACACACAGCAACAGAAGAAAGACTGTGGCAGGTTAACCGGCACACGCAGTTTCAACAAGGACTACACGAAGGACTATCTGGAGTACTTCGCAGCGCTGGATCCTGATGCGACTGCAACGGCAGTCGAAGCGGAATGGGTGGTGGTTCCGCGCAACGCAGTACAGTTTGTAAACTGAACCTGGTCTAGTAACGTTGGCTTGGTGAGCAAGCTCAATGACGGTGGGGTGATGAAAGCTTGCTGGATGATGATGGCATAATGAAAAAGCACATGGCAATATGTGAAATCACTTCTTTGTAACGTTTTATTCTTCAATGTGCAGAAATATATGTTTACGGTCAGAAGAAACCAACGCTGCTCATTACGCTTTCTAGCACGTTTATTTTTTTGTTCCTGTGGTGTCAACAACGGTTCAGTGGTTGTGGAGCGTAGAGTGTGGCCGTTAATGTTTACATTTTGTGCACGTATACATCAGTTTCACATCCATGATGTGTTTCTTTGTTCTGATGTTTAGAAGACTAGATGTGTCACTGTGAACAGCCACAATAAATGTTTTACATCGGCGCGCATTTGTCGAGAAATAAATGAGCTTCAGTTCGCAATTGCCCCTTTCCATGTTAGAGCAGAACACAGCGGTCACTTGATGTTGCCATGATAGAAACGCAACTCTCGCTATTCCCTCACACTCTATTGCTTGAGCCGTACTTTCAACTTAACAAAGGGCTGCGAACATACATAAACTGTCACTTTCGACATGCGCCGAGACGAGCCCCAGCGAATTTGACTTTCACCCTTCCGTCCTACCACCATGATTTACACCAAAGGTTAGTCCTACCGACCTAGCCCGTACAAGTGTCATCGATGCTTCTGGGTTTCAGAATACACAATTTGATGAGTGAAAATGACAATACAGTACAGCAGTGGCATCATTTACCATAAATGAAGCATTTTTAGTTAGTGTGGTTTCCGCGCAAAAGCGACAAACATTGATGCGACGCGCTTGCAGCACTTCCACCAAATCTACGCCTCCCATCACCGACAGTCACCGGTCGCACTCGACGGCACTTCACTGGCTCTTATGTGAGATCACAGACTCTGTAATTCGTATGCTTACTGAACCAATATGATTGCTATTGTTTCTGGCGCTCTGCATTCGCTTTGGCCAAGCCGTTATGTAGTTGTTCCCAACGAGAGAGCAACAGCGGTGCGCAAGCACAACTGCGTTGTGCTTTGCGCGAAAAAACATCACAATCAATTGTGTGCGCCTATCTATCGATTGGGCATAGAAGCGTAATAAAGCCTGAATATATATCGCTTTTTGGAAGGAGCGAGAAACGGACATGGCAGTAACCGCCGATAAACTCTACCTGCTCGTCAGACCACTGAGTTGTTTTTTTTCTTCCGGTCGTAAATTGTAACAAAAACATTGCACTGTTTCCTATATCGTTGTGGCAATAGTTACAGGCAGCAGTTGTTTATGTTAATCAAATGTGCAAATTTTAGTAGGAGGTGCTGATCCCGTCCATCTCGAATCAACGACAAACAGAGCTGAAGTTAAACAGTGAGTTTGTGAGTTGACTGCTTCTTTAACACCCAAATCACCGTCTGGCCGCATAGCGTGCCGGTTAGTGTGATAGGAATCCGAAGGTGGCAGGTTCAAGTCCGCGCTATCACACCTTTTTTCGGCGGGTGCTTTATACATCGTTTTTAAACAATTATTTTTAATATTTATTTATGTGCAGCTTGTCGTGGTGGTTCAGACGCTTCTTCGCGCTCCAGCATTGCCGGCTGGAGCGTGCCATTCACAATGCCCTTCACCATACGCCACCATATACCCTGTGCCACCAACATTTCTAGCACCATAGTCCACCAAAATGGTGGATGGTGAAATCCACCCTTCCTCTGGTGGACGTTTTTTCAATAGGGTGACGGCACGCTTTCAAACTAAATTACGCTTATGCTGTGTTGTTTTTACACATTCGTTTATGTTCCGCCAACAATGCACTCCTCTTGCACGACTAAAATACCTATTAACATCTTTCTCATCTGAATACGATAAAAGAAGGAGAAGGAAAGTTCGTAGAAGGCCCTCATACTGCTGCGACGTGCTTGGTGGCATTGTTTGCTCCAAATACGCATGGGCATTTTTGCCTCGTTTCGTTCCACCTAAATGTGGGCCAGTTGATAAGTCTAGCCAGGAAAGCTCCGTGGCTGACAGCGCTTTCCGTTACATTGATGTTTACCATGTACGTAAATGTTCGTTCACCAGTAGAACTATCAAAAAGCGCATATGAGTTCGGCAGAAACCTTTCATCGGAAGATTATTACACACGACAGCGATAAAAAAAAGGTCTGCCTATTTCATGGTCACGATATGTTTTCTTTTTCAAAATTTTATTTAAAAATGACGCTGCCTTCTGTCAGTCAACAACAATGCCACACGAACACTCATAACAGTGTAAAACAAGACACAATTTTTCACCAAATCGTAGAACAGTTGTGTAAGGCATGCCGTCTGAATTATTCCGATCGTCAGGGTTCCTTAAAACAATTGTAAATGTAAGCACACGTGTGTTTTTTTTCTTAAAATTTTGCTGCGTAAATTTTGCGCCAGCTTGAAGAATGGTACTCGGCAACTCTGTTTTAAGAAGAGGTTAAGTCATGTTTTACTTGATAGAGTTACCTCTGTGTAGTATTACCATAGCTGGATAAACATAACTAAAGCATATCGCATAGTCGGTGAACTAAATACAGCGCTGTAGCTCCACACCCAACTACAAGGTGCAAGTGCGTGGCCTAGAGCACAGTCAATTCCATTGATTTAAATGTGGGTTGTAACGTCCCAAAACCACCATATGATATGAGAGACGCCGTAGTGGAGGGCTCCAGAAATATGGACCACCTGTGGTTCTTTAACGTGCACCCAAATCTGAGTACACGGGCTTACAACATTTCCGTCTCCATCGGAAATGCAGCCGTCGCAGCCGGGATTTGAGCCCCCGACCTGCTGGTCAGCAACCGAGTACCTTAGCCACTAGACCACCACAACGGTGCTTAAAGTCAAATCGCTCCATCGCTTCATTCACTCACCATTTGATTGTCGTCATGTTTGGCAGGATGCCAAGAGCATTTTACGAGGTACTTGAAGCACAAAGCGGCCCCCACACTAAAATGATTCTGTTAAATGAAGGGTACGACGACAATACACATGCAATCTCAAAAGTTGCACATCATTGATCTTATTGCAGAGCATTACGAGCCGAGCAAGACCAAATGCTTTTATACGTCGTTTCAGGCATACGTACAAGCAGTTAAGCTCATGCTAACATAACCGAACAAACCACCCTATGCGAATATGCATGGCGATCTACTTCCCTATGCAAACAAGACGTGGCAGACAACGCAAGAAGCACTCCACACTTTGCCTTTTCGGCCAAGTCCACAGGGCCGTGACTCTGCTTGATGTCGCAGCCAATAGACAGAAAAATAGGAGAGCAATAAAGAGAGTAAAAAAATACACAAAAACGCAGAGTGAGAGAGAGAAAGTGTAATGAAGGTGGGAAGAGCCAGAAAGAAACAAAAGACAAAGAGCGAGAAAAAAAGAAATAGAAAGAAAGAAATAGAAAGCAACCGTTGCAGAAAAAAGACACAAGAAGCAGGCAGAAAGAGAAAAAAATGTGAAGAAAGAAAAGGAAGACACGTGTGCAATTTTCTCAAGGTCACGCAAAGCCAAAGTCCAGTGAAGCTGGGCAATTGTTATTGAGCTTCTTGCCGTGAAGGTTACCACTTCGTGGTCATGGGCTCGTTTCACATACTCGGCTTCCAAGATGACTGGGTTCAGATGCAGCATCCTTTTATACACAGTATCCCATTCTCGTACACTGGTCTCATAGCTACTAAAAACGTCAACGATGCCTCTCGTGCTCGAGAGCTCCGGCTATGTGCTTGTGATCGGCTTGTCGTTACCGCGGTTCCTCCCGCATAACAGCGAGTCTCACTTCGCTAAACTCGGCCTCCTCATCGGGTGTAGTTACCTCCTTACGGCGCCCCGTGGCAGGAACTGTTGAGACTAGGTACAATTTAATTGCGATAGCACTTATATGGACACTCTTCGCTGAATTTCACCGCCGTCAACGTCGACGTTGATGACCACCGTCGTTCATCGTATATGTATACGTAAGCATATATGCAGTATATAAAAACGCAAAAGAAAAATAATCTCGCAAAAGAAAAGTCGGCGTGTGCAATTGAACGTCCACCCTCTTGTTTGTGAGCGCGAGGCGTTAGCCATTGAGCAGCGAAGGAGCAGTTCCTCGAACGCGAAAACGAGAACCTATTTATATCTACCACTTACCACTGGCTATGGCCATCTCGGGCGAACTGTCGTGTTTGCAGCATTACCAGCGAGACGGCGCAATGAGCGCGCGTCACCTGATCGACACCTCACTGATGCGTTCATCTCCCATGCGTACTTTGCCCCACGGAAGATGAAGGTTGGACGCTCACGCGTGCACTCGCTTATTTCACGATTGCGAGAATCATACGCCTTGGCTTTTACCACAACAATTCTTTTGCAGTTACCGGGCACTCAAAGATCACTTACTCACTGTCCAGCTTCGTTTTCGAAAAGGTCACGCTTTTTAGCCACAGCGAAGGACCAACTGAGATATTTATTAGCGTTGATCTGTACCTGTAAGTAGGTTTTGAGCGTCATTTGCGCTTGAGCAACACGAAACACGTTTCAATGTGCTTGCATTGTTCGCGCAACATTCCAATTTGTTGCTACAGCATTCATTGCTTCGCCTTTGTGGCAGACCTTTGACTTTTTTTATACAGCAAAAGCTGTATATGACTTGAAGAAATGAAATACTGCTCGGAAGCGGTGCGACGAGCCGGGTGGATTGGCTGTGCTATCAGTTACGTCGTTCTCAGCGTCGCGCAAACACGTGCGCCATTAGACAGATTTAGTTGTGCCTCCGCAGCAGCCATAAGGATGCGCCTTGCGAGTCATTCGCAATGGGACGCTGCGTCCGAACGGCTGCTGCGGACGCACAACTAAATCTGTCTATTGCCTGCGTTGTGAGTGACGTCGATCATCCCGTCGCAGCTGGGGCGGCAAGCACGCGCGAATCAGTTTCTACTGACACCTTCCACATGAGGAAGCTACGCAAAACTCTAGCAGAGTGCCGACAGTGGAAACGTGAGAAAGCTCGCATTCGCCGGGCCTATGATGCAGTTCGAGCAGCAAAACAGACCCGGGAGGACCAGAGCCGGCAGCAACTGTGTACCGATGCCCCGGCAACCTTCGAAGCTGCTCTAAATCGTGAACGGGGATGGAAGTGCCGGTGGCAGGGGGATCCTGCAAATCATGCCGCCCAGTCTATTTCGGATAGCATACCCTTGCAACAACGCCCCCACCGAACTAGCCCCGATGCGGGCAAGACAGCGTCAACGTGACGTTTGCGAGAGTGCGTTTGCCGGGGTGAGCGCCCGCATTCGGTGGTATATATCTTGAACAGTACTTTGACTTCGGTGGTGATGTCTGTGACCACCTGTAATTCGAGAACTATCACTGTGAATAATTCATTGCAAAACGCATTTCACCGCTAATATTACATTTCTATGACCATGATCTTTCGAGGCACAATGAGTGGCATGGGAAATATTACTGTGGTAAACCCAAGCCAACGGCGCGTCTAACCTAATTTAGAAGCAAAAAGATGTAATCAATAAGTGCAAAAAGCTTCAGTGCTGAGTTGGGTTGAACCCACAGCTAAACACCGATGCGGAATGTTTCAGCTTTTGACCGGTTAACCATTTGTACAGAGTGCAGGGGTGCTATTTTTTCTTTTACTTAGCTCGGGCGCGGCTGCAGCACAGCTGTTGCCCGCCGCGTACGCGTTCTACAAGACGCCATGCCAGCTGGTGCATAGCGATCTTCTACTTGGGATGAGTGCTCTATTGTGGTCCGAGTGCAGCGTACGCGGTTAGAGATCGCGTCACACCAGCTCTGCGGCGCGAGTGGTTGCTTGAATATGATGTTTTTTCGAAATAAGGTCGAACACATTACGGCTCGCTTAAAGAGCTTTTGTTGACGTATGTATGTATGTATGTATGTATGTATGTATGTATGTATGTATGTATGTATGTATGTATGTATGTATGTATGTATGTATGTATGTATGTATGTATGTATGTATGTATGTATGTATGTATGGTTGTATGTATGTATGTATGTATGTATGTATGTATGTATGTATGTATGTATGTATGTATGTATGTATGTATGTATGTATATGTATGTGTGTATGTATTGAAATGACAAAGTGTGTCAACAGGCTCGGGCACTGGCAAGAGGCGCAAAGCAGAGGAAACGAAGACCAGCATAGCCTGAAATGCAAGACGATTTGAAGGGACATTTACTACATTGTGACGCATGATTCTACCTTCTCATTGGTATTGATACAGACCTGGCTTTGTTATTTCCCCACAGTGTCACTACTGTAACTAGCACAAACCATAGAACACTTTCTTACAAAGTGTTAGTGTGCCATTGCCCTGCCGGTCACTACCGGCAATCGTCGATCTGTGTAAAGCGACATTCTGAAATGGCTACCACACAGTAGTGGTGCGGCGAATTCTGCAGGGCCTTAAGACCACTCACTAAAACCCCTTTAGACATGCCTGGCCGATGGACTGCCCCTAAAGGGTGAATACATTCTGAGCTCTCACATCCTCTGCATTGCTCGGGTCGTCGAGTCACTCCGGACAATGGGCCAAGCTTCCGCAGCTTGATCAGCGAGAACGTTTTCCACATTCCTCCTGAACCGTGTGAACGTTTTCCACAATTCTCGGTCAGTGGCCTTGCCTAAGTGCATTCTTGTCTTCGCTGCCTGTCAAGAGCTAGCAGAAACGGATGAATCGACTATACACGCGCAGTTCCAGGTCATCGCACTGTGCCAGTGATGCCATCTCGCCCCTCTTTGTTCAAAGAGGTATGCGTGCCTTTTCCCTGTTCTAGAAGAAGATTTACTGCTTCTTCGGAGGTGAAGTGGAAGAGGACGATACTTTAGGACGATTCTATAGCGACAACAATCCTACGGTTTCCGGAAGCCGGAAATAGAAGAAGCCCATATAGATAAATTCCAACGTGGCCCAAAGGCCACGTTGGAATTTATCTATATGGGCTTCTGGCTAGGCACGGGAATTTATCTATATGGGCTTCTGGCTAGGCACGGGATTGACTGGATCGCACCAGAGGCGTGATGGGGGAGAGCTTTGCGTGGTTAGCACTGTGGGCATGATTGAATGCAATTGCGCACAAAGGTAAACATACCTCGCCAATAAAACCAGGAGGAATGCCGAGCGTATGTTTTGAAGACGGCCACATGGGCGCACTGAATGTCAGCAAGGAAAGCTGCACATATTGATATACGAAGATGGCTACGCATGACCAGTAACCACTTTCGGCGACAAGTAATTCCTGCGATAAACGTGGCCATCGCAAATCTCAACATGAACAGCTTGACGGAGCAATGTTCGAGAAGATAGAGAAGTCGGTGGGTGTGAAAGGAATTGCAGAAGATCGCTGATCCAGTCATCCTTGAGTTGCTCAGATGTCATGTGTGGGAATAATTTGTTTCATGTCGCCCCGCGTTTCTCTGAACATGTATATATGGTGCATAAACGCTTTTTTACGAACTACGGCTCCTCTACTCGTCTTCTCCTGAGACTCGGATGGCTTCAGTTAGGACCACGCTAGTTAAAGTCGCCAAAGTCGTGGACGTGGTGGGATGTCTCGACACCTGATTACTATTGATGGATTGCAGCTTGGTGATGTCAGCCAGCGTCAGCTACCCTGGAATGGTGAGTGACTGAAGTTTACCACTCGTGGTGCCAGACCTAGCTAGCAATCCTTGTTGGTAGGTTTTCGTGTTTTAACTTTGTGAGTCGGCCAACAATTGAGTGATTTGACGACATAGTTACAGTAGAGGATACACGAGGTAAAGTGAACTGTCACTATGAAAAAGCTCAAAATGCGAGACCTCCTGGAATTTTGAGAACAGTTAGGGCTTGCAGTCGGCTCTTCTAAGTGGAAACAGCAGAAAATAACGCTTATTAAGACAAAGAAATTGACTATCGAGGAAGCCCAGAATGCTGAGAAGGAGAATTTAACTGAAAAGCAAAAAGAACGAGAAGAGTGAGCTGCCTAAAAGGAACATCAGCAGAAGCTAAGAGAGTTGGATCTTTTATTATTATCAGTAAGGCGTATTTCTACTATAAGCAAGCGGTAAAGATTACAGACCTCTTGCACCCGTCCGAAGTTGGCAGGGACATAAGAACTTATCTTGTTGATTCTGAGCAAACATGAAAAAATGCAGAATTATTTTTTCGAAAATTGGCCAGACGCACCGCTGCCATTTTTTCCTTGTGTGTCACCGCTGGAACTGCTAGACTTAGTAGAAAAGACGCTGATAACTACGACAACATCAATGAGGCGCTGCTGCGCAGATATGGCTTGATAATTATTTCATTCCATTTTCTGAGTATACGAACAATTCTGGGGAATCGGATGGGTGCGCGCATAGGGACAAATGGTAGAAGATTTGCCGGCACGCTGAAGTTGTAGCTTCCGTGTCAAAGAGCTTGCATGCAGTTGCCGTGACTTAATAAAGTTGCTAAGGACGAGGCTTGTCTTAAAGCACTAGAGGCTGCGGCACGTCGTAGAGAACTTGAGAATGACGCGCACAGAAAAGCGCAGAAAGATGAGGCGCGTCGTAAAGAACTTCAGAACTACGTATGCCGCAAAGCTCTAGAAGATGAGGCGCATCGTAAAGTGCTTGAGACTGAGGCACATCGTAAAGTTAAGAACGACGCATGCCGCAGAGCGCGAGAAGACAATGTGCACCGTAAAGCGTTGGAGGCTGAGGCACGTAGCGAAGAGGTTGAACAGCACGCGTGCTACAGAGCGCGGGAAGACGAAGTGCACCTCAAAGCACTGCAGGCCGATGCACGTCGTTAAGAAATTGAGGACGACGCGCCCCGCAGATCACGAGAAGACGATGCGCACCGTAAAACGCTCGAGGCAGATGTGCGTCGCAAATTATTGAGAACAACACGTGCCACAGATTGCGAGAAAAAGGGACGCACCGTAAAGCACTGGAGGCTCATGTGCGTCGCAAAGAAGTTGAGAACGACGCGTGCCCCAGATTGCGAGGCAACGATGCGCATCGCTAAGCGCTTGATGCTGAGGCGCATCGCCAAGAAGTTGAGAACGACGCGTGCCGCAGAACACGAGAAGATGATGCGCATCGTAAATTGCTGGAGACTGATGTACGTCGTAAACAGGTTGAGGACGACGCGCGCCCCAAAGCGCAAGAATACGAGGCGTACCGTAAAGCGCTGGAGGCTAAGGCGCGCCGCAAAGTAGTTGAGAACGACGCGCGCCGCAGAGCGCGAGAAGAAGATGAACACCTTAAAACGCCTAGGGTTCAGGCGCGTCGTAAAGAAATTGAAAATGATGCGTGCCACAGAGTGCAAGGAGAGGCTGTGGCGTGTCATAAAGAACTTGACTATGACGCACGCCGTAAAGCGCAAGACGCCTAATTGCGTTGTAGAAGACAGGAGGCTGAAGTGCGGCGGAGAGAGCTTGTCGTCGAGGCGCATCGCGAGGCATTAGAGGCCGAGGTCCAGCGAAAAGTAGAGGGTGCTGATGTACGTCAAAGAGCGTTGGAGACTGTTGCCCATAGCGCATCGGTAGAGGAGGAGGTACATTGAACGGCACAATGAGAGGCTGAAACGCGTCGCCAGATAAAAGACGACCATTTAAGTCGCAAGCCAGTTAAAGATAACGCGCACCAAAAAACGAGACGTCGAAACCCATTGCAATGCGCTAGAGGATGAGGCCCATTGAAAGAGCAAAACTTTGAAGCGTTAGAGGAAGAGATTGCGCCAGAAAAGGATCTGCGTAATCAAGAAGGCCTTAAGGAAAAGCATGTCAAAAGCGAGGCCTTGGCCGGTCAGAAGAAAGCGCTGAAAGTTCAGGTGTGTCAGGAAGCGGTAAAGAATTAGTTCGCGCCAGAGAAGAGCTCAGGTATTTAAGAATGCATGAAGGTTAAGAATGTCGTGAACGAGGCCTTGGCCGGTTTGGAGGTAGAGACAATATGGAAAAACGTACCTTGCATAGAGGAGGTAGGTGCCAGCCACACTAATAGGCTCAGGAAGGAGCCAGAAACCTTCCGCATGCATCGAGAGGACATTTTGAGATCGTCAAATGTAGACAAGGTTCGCGCAGTGTCTGATCATAGCGATAACGCAAAGTTCCACGAGTGCAGCGATACAATCAAGGAGGACCCAGTTACAGATTTTATCATTGCTAACACAGCTAATTTGGCCAGACAGTCCGACGTGGCAGAAAACTCAAAAAGTGCGAGTGGGAGAAAAGAGGTAGGGTAGGCTCCAACGACCTACACAGCCCCACAAGTCGCGACACAAAATCAGGATGAAAGAAGCATCGAGAGAAAGGAGGCCCTCAAACATCGCAAGAAAGAAAACAAGCGGAAGCGTTTGGAATTGCGTGAGCCTAGAGCAGGTCCAACCCCATCGCGAGAAAGACGAAAGGATAGGCCACCAGACGGTTTGAGGAAACGTCGTTTGTGGCGTTCATTGAGGCGTAAGCGGCCAACAGGTGCAGAGGGGGAAAACTTCGTGGCTCACCCCAACGAAACGTGTGGTTCAGTTTGACAAATTAGGCTAGGAAAAATGTCCGAGGGATCAAAATGAAAAGGGCACAGCGGATATATACCGCCTGGGCACGAACACAAAAAAAGCACAGCATAATAGGGGTGAATGATCACGAGTGGGCGAAGCTTTGTAGAGAATCGTCGGTAAAACCGTGATTCTTCCACGTGTTATTCGCCCAGTCCATCATGATCTAAAGAGATCATGAGAAAAACTGTGTGTATATATCGAAACCTACTTTTATTTTTTCTTAGAGACGATGAATGGCTTGTGATATCCTTTCATTATGACGGCTTTACGGTCCGTGAAATGAAGCGTGAGTGGTTCCTGTATAGGTTACAGTGGAAAATTTGCAAATACTAGGTCAATGCACGTTCCTCGAATTCTGATTGGTTTCATATGGTCATATTATATACGTCTGAGTGCATATCTACAAGCCACATGTTGAATAAGCCCGTCGTTTGTCGTGTCTGCGATAATAACTTTGAAATCACCAACAGTATGAATGGTGCATTCTTGTACTATGTTTAAATATTGTCACATACAGGCATCATCAACTACAAGTACTGCCATCTAGTTCCACATACAGATACCAACATCGGTGTTACAAACCCGCTCTAGAGCAGGTATATGCCATTGGTGGCTACGTGCATCACCAACAACAAACCTCGTGGGATGTACACACCCACGCCCTAAGGAGCTTCGCCCCTAAAAGACAATTGCTCTGATTTTCGCCCAGTTTCTGGCGTTCTTTTCACGTTCCTGAAGAAGCCAGTCGAACAGCCGAAAAGCAGAAGCAGGTGTGACAGCAGAACACAGCTTAGAGTTCATACATTTTCGCAGCTTGTGGCGTGCTCGAAAGCCGCCGGAACGACGACCTCATTGTGTACAATTCAAGAAAATCAAATTGCGAAATGAGAAATGGTCAGTGGAAGAAACTTTTGTACGGACGTGCTGAGTATTGTTACTCAGTATTTTGTTAGAGATGCCACTTTCGGTCGTTTCAGTTTTATACATTATGTGATGTGGTGTCAGCTTTAAGAAAAGTAGCCCGAAAATAAAACCTGAAAGTCAGCATCACAGTTTATTAATCATTAAGACAAACATCCAGAGAAAGTAAAACAGAGAAAAATGTGTTATTTATCTAGTATCTTGGAGGTTTATTGCATTATCTTATGCAATCTCTGTCCGTTTGAGGTGACTTGATTGAAAATTCAAAAAAGTAAGATATAGGCATAAAGCTAATTGATTAAGCTTGACATTGAACGGCGGAGCTGTCTTTACAGTCATTTAGTGCAAGGCATCAGCTTTAGAACCAATTCAAATGTTGTGAGGCGCTTGTGTTGGCATTGAAACTAGGGATATTCTTGTGTCATACACTGTGTGTTACCTCTTAGCAAGAATTATCAGGCGATTAGCGAAGCCTCAGAGTTTGTGTTGGCTTCCTTGATTGTTCACTTCTCCTGCCTATATAGAATTCTTGTATTCTCTTGATGTTGTTGTTTTCAACGCCTTCTATTGAAGTCTTTTTTGACTTCACACATAAGATACGCACTTCTTCTCGTTGAAGTTGTGTGCAGAAACGTTAGTTATCAGGTTTTGTTGGTTTGAGTCTGGTTTGCTGTACCGAGGGGTGGCAAGAAGGCGCTTTCAGCGTTAGGTGTGGTTTGAAAATGGTTGTCTTGTAGATTCCGTCGTATCCACAGAAAACCTGAGCCCGTGCAAGAGGCCTGATCCTGTGGAATGCCTTCAGCAACAGTGGTGGTGTGGAGGGCTTCGCATCGAGACCCATGAAGAAGCCTGGTGTTACCACATCAACTCAGCCGAGCCTCATCTGGCAACTCGTCATCGTGATGCAATGTTTACTGATGGGGTTGCTGTTGTGCTGCGGCATTGCCGGTTGTTGTCAGATACTTTCTCGCTGTGTAAAGCGACATTCCAAAGCTTGTTCGACACAGTAGCGGTGTGGTGAATTCTGCTGGACCATCGGCTCGCGAACCAAAAGCCCTGTAGACACGCCTGACCGATGGACTGCTCCAAGGGACTACTAGTCTGAACTGTCGCCTCCTTTGTGTTGCTCGGGCCTTCAAGTCACACTGGACAATAGGCCGAGCATCTGGGCTTGAACTGCGTTAACGTTTTCCACATTCCTCCTGATTCGTGAGAAAGTTTTGCACATTTAATCAGTGGACGTGCCTTGGTGCATTCTTGTCATAGCACCGGAGAAGTCAACTCTACGCGCAGAGTTACAGGTCATTGCATAGTACCATTGGTGTCATATTGCTCCTTCCTGTGCAACGAGGTGTGCGTGCCTTTGCCCTTTCCTAAAACGAGCTTTGGCTGCCTCATTGGGCCCAGAATGGAGGAGGACTATCCAATGGGAGGGTCCTGCCCTCAATTGTCTTGCCATGGAAGGAATCTCGGGAAGATGGAGGATATAAAACGTGAGCGCGCTGACGCTCCGGTGTGCTTGATCTGTTTTGTGTTGTTCCACGTTACTTTGAAGCGGTACTGACCAAAAAACTTTGGCCTCGTGTTTTTCTGCTGCAATGTGTTGCTGGGGTCTGGTAGTCTAGACAGGACACATCGTTTGCTGCAGCATGCGACAGATAATTAACTACAGGCCCCTTGTTATTGATCAGTTTCATTTTCGG
The DNA here is from genome assembly GCA_013436015.1 of Rhipicephalus annulatus. Lineage (NCBI taxonomy): Eukaryota > Metazoa > Arthropoda > Arachnida > Ixodida > Ixodidae > Rhipicephalus > Rhipicephalus annulatus. The sequence goes on along the minus strand of WOVY01002262.1, from coordinate 347,646 downwards.
TTTAACAGATCTCCAAGAACTGGGTGCAACTGTTGCCAAATAACGTGTGCAGATCTTGATCCCGTCACCACACAAAACTAGTACACACTTCCGCATGGTAGGCGTCATGAATTACTTTCGAATAGAGAATGATACTGCAGTGTCGCCAAACACAGATCTTTCTAAGCGTGCGCTACGCCCACGCACTCGCAACCAGCTGTCAAAAAGTATAGACTGCGAAAACAAACGCGGCAAAAATTATGGCGGCTATGGCGTCATCATAACTTGTTTTGTTGACTGCAGCGCGCTGATGGGGGAAAAATCGGGGGTCACCTCAGGGTCCACTTCGATGGTGTCAAGGACGCGATGAATTCGAGGGCTCACGCAAACTTCAAAATCCTTTTTAAATACCTTTCCAGCTATAATCGCTGTTGATACTTTGCAGATGATATACGAATCTTCTTGGAAATTGACCCCACAGGCTATCTCGGCCGCAATATTTTGTGTCAGTGCCCCTTTACATGTAAATACTGTACATAAACGCTTCTTTTTACCTATTCCGGCTCCTCTTTTTGTCTTTTTCTGAGATTTGAATGGCTCCAGTCAGGAACACGCTACCCAAATTCGCCGCAGTCATCGATGTGGTGGGTAGTCTGGACACCCAATTTCTAACCGTGTCGTAGGTATCAAAATTTAAGGGAAAGATTTCTGTGTCCCCTTTTTCAAAAACATCGGCTCGAGCTTTTCGAAACAGTATTATTTTCCCAAGAGACGCCGGCACTGGGTCAATGCAACAGTATCATATGTGAAGCAGTATATAATACATATTTTAATTGAAATCGCTACCAGCCCAGTATCACAAGTACATAATTATTACTTATTTTTTCAAAAACCTATTTGATGTATTTTTGTTTTGATTTTCTTATAAGTATTTAAATTTTCTTTATGAAAATTCACAATAGATTGTTAGCACAACAAATGTGTTTTGTAAAAAACTTTTAGGCATCCTCATCCTTATTTTCTCCCAAAATCACTCTGCCGCGCGATTCATGGCTGATCCCCCATGGTGGGTTGAGTCACTCCGGTTGAGTCTACCTACCAACCTGGAATACAGGCGTTGTCTTTTGCTCTTTTCCTTAAAATGCTGTAGTCACAAACCGAAGAGCGATGAGAAGACCAGCTGCCATCACCCTTCGAAGCGGTCGAGTGCTTTCAGGCTCTCAGCCACTACCTTCCGTGAACGGCTCCACCACAATACTACGACTCTAAATCGGCTCGGTTCTTGGATGTGTTTATTTAGCACCATGTCAACCATGCAAGCAATTTTATTCCTGGTTAATGAAGCACTGTACTTCTGCCGCACACTGACGCTGCCTTTCTGAGAGTTCACGGGTTTCAGGACAATCCCACCACACGGGTCGCGACCGTTGACTCTGTCACCGTGAAATGCTCTTGGCTGGAGCCTACCGAGAAATACGTCACTGAAGAACGCCTCCGATAAGCTGCACAAGCCTGGAATTGTTTAGAGGGAAGCAAGTACTCCTCATGAGCTACTTAAGCATGGTCCTCACGTCCACATTTGCACCGCTTTCGGGAGCCTCTAGCGCTCACGTCATCTAGATTTGGTCACGCATGCAGGCCCAAACTGAAGATTGTCACAGGTCTCCTTAATTACGGAAGCAATTGCCGGGCTAATTTCAAGGGCTGGAGTACTGGCCCCCCGAACTGCACCACGAAAGCGCGGTCAATTAAGAAGTAGTCTATTCCTACTTGATTCCCCAGCAGACGCTGGCTGTGGTCCAAAGAACGAGTCAGAGCCAAAAATTGACAAACAAAGCAAAATTATATTCTCAAGTATGGCAGATTAAACGATACACAAACATGCATACACGGCAAGAGTTTAGTACAATATTTCACCAATCAAACAATTGACTACCCAATACAGTAAGCTACACTCGAAACAATGGACATAAACAACAATATGCGCTACAATGCAAACACATTCAACAAACAACCAAGACACTTAAAGGCTAAATATTTCGAAAACTTGTTCAGTCCAAAGACCTTGGAACAAAGTCTGAATGATACAATTCTAAGAATCACTCACTCAAAGGGCAGCATGGTTGTCGTTGCGCTATCCCCGAAGTTTTTTTTTTCTTGGAAAATTCGCGTCCTCAATTGGCCGATCTCCAGACACCAAACTTCTTCGCCGGTAACACGCCGGCTTCCCCTGTGCAGCAGCTGTCACGCGTCTTCCCTTGGTGGTGGTAGACACACTCTTCTGCTTGTAGCACAAGCATTCACGCGTAAGGTGGAAACCCTCTTGATTACCTGCTTTGTCACTGCCGACCAAGGGTTTCACCGACACGGCGGAATGACCCTTCGAACACTCTTGCAAAACTTTCTTCAACTACTGCCTACGCACACTGGCGTAAACTGTCTTCATCTCCTATTTACGCACACTAGCGTAAGTTTTCTACATCTCCTCATTTCCCTTCTCCGCTGCTCGCCCAAATACCTGTCGCACTAGACTCCAGAAATTACTAATCGTTTCGTCGGCGCGATGCACAGCCAAGACTGGGGAAAGGGCGAGACTTTTCCAGAGCCGTCTGCGACACGTGACGCAACTCTGCATCACCACGCTCCTTTCCTTCGAGATCCTTCGAAGGCTTGCTCGGCGGCCGATGTGAGGAGGTTGGTCGGCGAAACTACGCTTTTGAGGGGGCGAGAGGGTCCGCCCGGGGAATCTGGATGCTTGTTTTCTTCTTTAGCGTTGACTTTGAGGCGTCTCTCCGGCGCCTCGTATCGTCACTGTCGCCAGGATTGGGCGGTGCGCTCTTTTCTGAGCGCTCGTTTGTGACGAAGATATGGTCGCATTTAATTGGGTAACCACAGAAGAACACTTCCGAAATCTCTGCAAAGTTCTGGAGAGGTTGCATGATTGCGCATTCCACCTTAACCAAGAATAATGCCAGTTTGGCTTGATGGCAATATCCTATCTCGGCTATACCATAAATAATAATGGCGTGCAGCCCCTTCCTAAAGGAATTTAGGCTGTGACCAACTATTCTGCGCCAACTGTTAAACATCTGCAGGTGTTTCTCGGAATGACATCGTACTTGCAAAATTTTCTCCCCAACTTTGCATCAACGGCTGCACCGCTCACAGATCTGTTGAGGAAAGGGTCGCGATTCGAATGGGGCTCATCGCAGCCCTTAAGTATCAGCTGAAACAAAACCTTGTACTCTATCCCTTCAATTAAGAATGGATGACAGAAATACACACCGATAATATAGTGAAGTTGGTACAGGGGCAATTCTGATTCAGTGAGACCCACAGCGATGTGAGCACGTCGTCGCCTACGCCAGCCACCAACTGTCCAACCTGGAGTGCCATTACCATTCAAATGAACTCGAATGACTGGTTGTTGTTTGGAGCGTAGACGAGAAGTTCCCTCAATGCCTTTTGGACAACAGTTTGCGAATGTAACGAAAAATTTAGCTGTGGCGTAGATGCTCGCTGAGCGGCACCTAAAACTCAAGTTTGCACGGTGGATAATACGGCGTCAAGACTGCAATGATAACATCTGTCACTGCGCAGGAGCTGAAAATGAGGCTTCGGGTGCCTTATCACGAAACACAATGGAGGAATAACGCATCTGCAAATAATGTTCTCCCAGCAAAGAGTTTCGACTTCCCAACGCACTGAAAAAGATTTCGTCTTCATTATTTATAAAATTGTTACGAGACATGGGACGCAACGCCAAATTTTCTTTACGCGAAGCCACGCTGCATCATCGTCTTTGGGTAGAGAAGCAGGATGATAGCACCTACTGGTCATTTCTACCTTCTTTCGTTCCAGTATTCAGCGTGCCATCAGTGACACCCCAGAAGAATGTAACATAGGCTGCCAATCAAACTTAAAGCACAAGAGCATTTTTGGTGGCCGAGAATGAACAGGAATGTGCGCGCTTATGTTGCAAGCTTTGATGTCTGTCAACAACACAAACGGCGTACAGGCTTTCAGTCCGGTTTGATTTCACCTATTAAACCTCCAAAGACAATGTTTCACACTGTCGTGGGAATAGACACATCGGGCCTTTTTAAGCATTGGCAGCGGGTAGCAGGTACATTACAGTCGCTGTGGACAACTTGTCAAGGTATATAGATGTCGCAGCCGTCCTCTCTCTGGCAGGGAATCTTCATGTTACACGTCTCTGTGTTTTAGGGTGGTGACAACTTCAATTATGGTTGTCTACAACTGGCTAAAATAGCCGTCATACTTGACAGGCCGCTATGTTGGTTCTTAGTGGTCGCTCATTTACATTGAAGGCAGCGTTGGTTTCAGTGAGAGGTGGGTGGTTATTTTATTTAGCAAGTTGTGAAAGCTTGAGTGTTATTTGCTGAAGTTAGCCACTCTTTTGTAGTGAAGGAAAAACGTGTTCGTGACTGGAGTTTCTACAAAACACCGTTAAAACATTCGTTTCTCTCACCTTATAGACCAACCGCATTGGCGGAGTGAGGATATTTAGGGAGCCTATAGTGGCCAGGGTGACAACCCCGATGTCACTGTGGACGGACTTCAATGCCTGCGCGGCGTTCCTGAAGCGAATTCACCTTATCACAACAGACACCTTAAAAGCCTTCTAGTGCAAGGATCGAGACCGTGCTGTATTATTTGACGAATTAACAGTAACGAATGGAGGGACATATCAAACAAGCGGGTAGCTCGAAATGTAAGCTGCATAACTCCGCTAGCCTGTTTTTTCTACACTAAATGTTGCTTCTGTCCGTAATATAAATTCCTGCGGCAAATTTAGTTCATGCAAACGAATCTGTACAATAAACTGCTTAAAAAACTTACAAGCTGTAAGCATTGCTAGGAAATAGTAGGGCATTCAATCATACTTCACCGACCCCCCCACACACACAAGCCTGAATATTAGGCTAGAAAAGCAAAAGGGAGCAACCAGGAACCAACCAAGTTCTTTTATGTCAGGTTTTATTGCGAACACCATACAAACAGCGTCTGACCTTAATAGGCAATATGCGAAATTACTAGCGCCATCTAGTGAACGCAGCAGGTACCATATCCGCCATTTTGATGCTGGCGAGGCTTGACCACTACGCGCGGGCGACCCACATGCGAACGTACGCGTTTTAACGCTTCGACTGTCGCAGTGAGATTTTTTTGCTGGCGAAATGTCAGTACACTGCTGTGTGCCGCTGTGCAAGCAGCGCGGAGTCACAGACAGCGATAGGAGCTAGGTATGCGGCATGAATTACGATTTTGCAGCGATCATTTAAACGCAAAACAGGGTATGGCGTGCACAAGAATTTATGGGCACAGTCTAGGATGATTGTATCTCCGCGGTGCGCGGGCTGCACGAGAGCAATGCAGGACTAACCATTTTTCTGTGTTACGTAGACTGGCCGTGTTTTTATAGGTTTGTCAGCTTTGCGACTAGGTGTTTTCACTACGTCGGGACTCTACACAATAGTGCTGCTCTTCGATTTACCGTTGCGAACTCGCTGAAAAGCTGCGTGGCATTCAAATTTTTTTATGACTTCGGGGAAGCCTCGGACTACCCGCCGACTATCCGCGGTGAGTCTGAGATGGTAAATCGAAGAGCGCCGGTTGTTCCCTGCAGTCAAATAGAGAGTCCGCCACTGCTGGTGGGGTAACAAATGTGACAGAACCGAACTGTTAGGACGGGCTTTTTTGTGACGATATTACACCATGTAGGTAGACGACGTAGAAATGTTATTTTTGAAGGTGATTGCGCACGGAGACGAGCAGAGCTTCCGCTACTCCGAGTAACATGCCTACACGCATCCTAGAAAGGCAGCTCAGTTGCTTGTCCGCGTTCAAGCTCCGTTGTGTCCGCAAGTACAGTCACCGCGCAGCAATAAAACAGTCATTCGGAAGATAAGGGCTATGCCCACTTTGGAACAGAAAAGTATCTGCTCAGGCCCTTAACTTCAATTCCCCCAACATGCGCAGACGCAACTCTTCCATTGGGGCCTCCCTCACTAATTTTCCTTTACCAACGAAATAAAATCGAAAAGATAGCGGGGCGCACTGCCGTAGGTTTCGAAAACTAACACCATTAGTATCGCCAGGGCTTGACTGAATGACGTTCTGCATGAGTTCAGTGCGCGGCAGTCCTATTTATTCGTAAGACGGGATTTATTCTCTGCATTTTAGTCTGTTTGGCTCAGTTGCGTTGCAGCTGGTTTTTTTTTAGTTGCAACTCACCTCACTTGAAAAATGTTTCATGTTGCATATAAAACATAGAGCTGTGGAGACAGCCATAACTTAGTTTTATGGGATTCAGCATTTTGGCTGCCTTACAGTCGCAGCTCCTAGAAACCTTCGAAGCTACTTAGATATAAAAATTAACTTATTTAAATTCCCCCGAGTGTCCACAAGTGACTAATGCCTCTTAAGGCTTGCTGTGAAGGGCCATAACTAGGAAAGGCTGCTAGGAAACGGGAGTGTGCACAGAAAAAAACTGAGGGGGAGGGGGTCACATTACAAGTGCATCATTAGTCCTGCAATGCACATATAAGTGTGACCTCTATTCCCTCTGAGATGAATTTGTGATAGTGCCTGTGTTTGTAAACAACAATCGTTTAAACAGATAAAAGAAACCTAGCTCATGACGTCGCACTGAATGTTTGCTTGCTTATATCTTGTAGGTATCCTTCCACCGCTTTCCGAAAGATGCAATGACATACAAGTGGCAAGATGTAGCAATATTCTCAAACAGTTTGTCCACATCGCATGTTTGGGCACTGGGAAACGTCTTGCTGTGGCCATCGCAGTAGCTCAGCGCAGTGAAACAAGTGTTCAGGAGTCGTACGGTCATACTAGCGAACGCGTTGCCGTCGACCGCTCGCCCACATTAAAATGGCGGTGGGGTAAAAATGCACAGTGTTGCCAGAGCACAAAGCAATTTCGCATATGGTCCATTTCTTCAAACCATCCTGCCTCCTTTGCTGGAAGCTTGTGTCTTGGTAGTGGGCCTACAATAAAGCAATAAGGCGAAAAGTCATACACGGCCCCCACTACATATACGGAGTCTATACAAATTTTCCCTACACGAAATCAATAAATCTGAGTGCACGATAATAAATGATCTTTGTGGCTGGTTATGAAACAGGAGGACAAAATTAATGACTCAGCAGCAATCTAATACAGGGCATATTTAAGTTATTGGCCAGCAACCAACTTGCTTAGTGCACATATACGGCACTAATCAGAAACAACAGACAGACAAAAGGACGGACGGAAACGAACAGTAAATCTGCCGCATTCTACACCATTAAAGCGAAATCCCTTTTGTCATTGTTGAGTGAGTTTTGGTGTGATTCCACGTGCCATTGAAGTGAAGAACGAATACGCCACGGCACGCAACACAAAGTTTAGGTGTGTTGCAACTGTGCAAGACTACAAACGTTTACAGGGAGCACTTTCCTTGGATCATATGTCTACCTCTGCAAATGCCCTTTCCTTCCTCAGCGACTAAGGTGAAAGAGCAGGAACGTGAACATCTGCCAGTGAAAAAGGACGCGAACGCGAGCGTCTGTTGGTGGATTACGGGCCTCGCGTTTCCCACGACGAATACGACGACGCCTTCGGAAACCGGTTAAATAGTGATAGTGAATGCATGCAGTACCACACGTTCGACAAGCCATGGCATTCGATTTGGAAACTGAGCTTCGACTACAAGAATAAACAAGCATACTCAAAGTTAACCAGCTTCCACTCGCATTTTCCGGCGTAGCTTCCACTCGCATAACACGGCGAAGACTGATCCATTTTTTACTGTGAAAGTTGTCGTGTTTACTTCTTTCAAACCTGCTTTTCATAACTGCTTTTCAAACTGCTTTTCATAAGTCAATAATTTTACAAAATATCCAGCGATACACTCAATTTAATCGTAACACAAGCGGTACTCACCTCACAAACACGGGAAGAGACAATCGGCTTTAAGCAATCTCGCTTCACTTGTGTGATCCAGCGTTTCCGTCTGCTGTCGGGTGGCGGATTCATGACCTGCACTACCCCTGACTTGCCCAGAGAGCGCCTCTCCAGCGCCCACAATCTAGTTCATGCATCCTGCCTCTAGGGCCGTAACCAACGTGCGGTATGGCGCTAGTCTGCACCTGTTCGCCGACTTCCCCTTTACTGTTTGTGGTCAAATTTCGACCAACAAAGCACTCATTGCGCGTATTTATTATGCACAATCTAAAGTTATCCAGAAATAAACATACTAAAAGTTATCACGATTATTTTGCAATCAAATGGACGTGACAAAACATAGGCTGTTCTACACTATGTAACTCTACGGATTCCCACGTTTGTCAACCAGTGTGCTATAAATATTTAAGCGCACTGAAGAGCTTACCTGAACAGCAATCTAAGTGAAGAAATGGTCACATATATGCTAGCATTTCACCACAGAATGCAGAAATTTTTATTCCAGCACCATCCGCACAACCGTAAAGTAGCAAATGCACAGATTACATATAACCTGTTCATTTGCTACTTTTGCTACCGCTCGCCATTGATGGTGCTACCTATAGGTAGCACCATCAATGGTGAGCGGTTGAACGAGAGCGAGGACACGCGTTTCCTTAGGAACCCTGCTATCTTAGCAGGTCAGGAGTGCACTAGGTCGTGGGCGGAATAGTCTTCGTATAGTTTTGCAGTGCGGCACGCAGAACCCTCGCATTTACAGTCCAAAGTTCTTGTACCGGTGCTCTTAGCGCGACGATGCTGTAGTAGCGGAAGTTAGGCCTACGAGGCTTGCGCACCCACACCAATACGCAGCTGATACATTGCGGCAGAGCAGGAACACTGGCCGAGAAAACCAACATTGCGCTTGTTGCTATAGAAACCAGTACTGGCAACATTGTGTTTTAGCACGCGGCGACAAGTGGTGGGTCAAAGGCTGACACCACCCTAAACACGGAGATGCGCGCACAAGAAGGCTCCCGACTCTCCGGCCGCAAGCTGCGTCTAGTTTCTACAGAACCTCTTCCAATGCAGTCATGACCTCCCTACGCTCTGAAAGAAAAAGGGAAAGCGTGAATGAAGAATTGGCTCCGTTTTTCCTTCGGTGCAGCTACTTTCTTCCTTTAGGGTGCCTTACCCGTCGCGTCCTCTCCCGCCAAGGACGAAAGGAGCAACGTTTCTCCTTCAGTGTTCAAATTTGTCCTCAACACGGGGGTCTTTCACGCGTGCATGCGCACTCCGACTCTAGCCAGCCGGGGCCAGTCGCGTTCGAATAATTTTACCTACGATTATTGCAAGCAATGCAGAATTGACGTTTATACTTTTCTTTTATTTGTGTTTAGTAAAAGCCTTCTTTTTTTATTGCCAAGCACTCGCACGATGCTCCCCATACTTTGTTGCTTTCTCGTGATGTTGCCTACTACAAATTTGTCACGAATACAAGGAGCTCTGCTTCCATAAAGAGTCTCTCTTTATCAATCCCTTAGACTGTACTCAAACAGTGGATTTTTCCGGTCTCAACATACTTCGTAAGCATACGGAGCTCTGCTTCCTTAAACAGTCTTGCTTTATCAATCCCTTATACTGTACACAAATAGTGAATTTTTCTGGTGTCGACATCCTTCGTAAACACACGCGTTTTTAGTTTCGCAAAGCCTAAATATCACCCATAAATAGAACGAGGTGCATAAAAGCATCACAGTTAATTTTTCAACAATCTAGAAAACGTGAGAACGCATAGCCCATGCGTGAAAGCACTGTCATATAAAATTGCTGGAGTTACTTGTGCCGCTATCACCATGTGATAATCAAACACGCCGTAATGAGGGCCTGCAGATGAATTTCTACCCACTGAAGTTTTTGGCCGCGAATGAAAACATAAGCATGTGGGTGTTCTTTGCATTCCCCCTCCACATGGAAATACGGCCTCCATGGCCGGGACTCGAACCTGAACCCTCCAGCGTAGCCACATGACACCCAATCAGGCTATGCTACCACGGCAGGTGAAAGCACAAAAGGAAACGAGCTGCAAAGTTTTACCGAGCGTTTATATGCCAGACTGGGTTAGAATCATCAGAAACGTTTTAAACATCACAATAAATGAAAATGAAAAGTATAAAGAAGGCTTCTGTGAATAAACAAAATTCTCAATTACATGCATTTTGAATGACCCATGCCAGCACTCAGGGTTAAGACAGAAATATGCACGCGAGCAGTATGCCTCTCTCGTTCACATGATTCTCCTTAGTCGTGCGAAACTCAACACAAATTGCCCTTCTTGTGACAGCTGTGCACAGTAGGTAAGTACTAACAATCTCGCTAACTTTGTGAAAAGAGTCTTCAAAATCCAGATCCAGAGTAATAGTGACCACCACAGCTACACGCTAACAACGCAATTGTGGCACGCACAATGACGGCAAGTTGACACACGAGGAAAATCGTGACATGCATCTGAAGCAGAGAAGCATGCAGGCACAGCATGCTATAATTTCATAGTAAATTCACGCACTGTAGCGCTAGTTCCTCAACGCAAGCAATCGAGCTGCCACGACGCTAAGAGCCACTGCCATCGCTCACGAAAGAACACCGTCAGGTGCGAGGTCATCTCTTATTACTCTCGCACGACCGGCATAGTAATATACGTATACTCTATTAAAATGATCGTTTCCGCGTCAAAATATTTTCATTGAAGGGCTAGCTTGTACTGTATCCATGGCCAAGGGTCGCACTTGTGGTTAGCACGTGAGTTGAATATAAGCAAACTTCAACACGAAACAACTAAAGGAAGTCGACATGACGAAGGAGACCAAGTCTGGCTGAGGAACTTTAAGTCTAGCCTGCATAATGCGCTCTCTCTGAGTAACAATTGGAAGAACAAAAAAAAAGACGTGACCTCTGAATTGGCAAGTGCGCGTAAGCGTTTGCCTTCTCGAAGACTTCAAAAAAAAGAATTATCTGTGGCAGTGGTCAAAAGATGGCGCAGCCTTTGGAATGCCGCATTCTATGCAGGCTTGGGGTGATTGTATTCACGGATATCTGATAAGGCCTAGTAATTATTCCGTTCATCATTGTGCAACCGTTGATAAACTTCAGATTTTCTGAAAATCAGATACAATATATATATATATATATATATATATATATATATATATATATATATATATATATATACATATATATATGTTTGGCCATGTTGTGGAACGGCCACGAATCGTAACAAAAGTTGACTAAAGCTTACTTGTCACTTGTGCCACTATGGTAAGTCAACATTTGTTGCTATATAGGCTTGTGTGTTTTCGTAGTTAGTTTTGAGTAAACACATTGAAGTGTGTGCCGTCTAGGTGAATTGTTATTGTACTATTGTTCAATGAGTTCACTCTGTTAGTATGTGTACTATGTGTTCTTAGGTTGATTGATTGATATGCGGAGTTAACCATCCCAAAACCACCATATGATTATGAGAGATGCCGTAGTGGAGGGCTCAAGAAATTTCTACCACCTGGGGTTCTTTAACGTGCACCCAAATCTGAGCACACGGGCCTACAACATTTCCGCCTCCAATGCAGCCACCGCAGCCGCGATTCAATCCCGCGCCCTGTGCGTGTTCTTAGATGTATGTGTAGCTATATGCATTGCATCAGCATGTAAAATGCGTCTAGTGTCAGTGAGTGATAAATGAATGGACTGAATCGCCAACAACCGCTAGGGATCCTGTGGGCGTGTCAAGATGAGTCGCCGCAAGCAACTTTTTTAGTACCTTTCAGGCTTTCCAGAGGGCGCCAGCTACCACCTAATTTACGGCTGTGACCCTCTCACACCTCCAGTTGCATACATAACGGTGAACATCTATCTATCGAAACTGTATTGCTGAGCCGGAATGATTTCGCTGCGATTGAGCCTACGGTTTGGAAGCACATGTCTGGCCTGCGGCCCCGTAAATGCGTGGATAACTTCACTACACTATGAGAATCTGCGATAAAGAAATACAGTGATTTTCGCAGGCACTCACTGGGCAAGAACGCAATAGTATCCGTGTCTTTTAAAGTGAACGTCGTCTCGCTGGCCGAACGAAGCCTACTAGCTCCGTCATTTTGTTTCGCAATGTTTTGGTCACCACAGGTTTGCCTGCTTCAATATATAATCATTTCCTTTCATATCAAGCTTAGCAGGACCGTTTTTTATTATTGTCAGTGCCATATGTACTCCTTATCAGTCTAGAATAGATGCTTTCGCTAGGCCTACTCGCTTTGCTAGCCCGGGGTCAGTAATCTTGATTCTCATAGGTAAAAACATGTTTTTCTGTAGCAAAAAGAGCAACTTTTCTTAATTTAAAGACGGACATTGCGGACATCGCCGTTTCTTCCAAAATGGAGGCAACTTCACTCAATTTTTAATAGTGTATAAGAAGCTCATCTCCGACAGTGTGGCCACTTTCCACTGCCGTGATCTCTGTGCCTATCTCCGGCAAACGGGAGTTGAACATCATTTGCAGGCTGCCTCTACAAGCCTCACAGAGAGGTTTAACCAGACCTTTGAAGCTCGAATTATGTCGTACTGCAAAAATAACAAACTTGGGGAGGCCGTCTGCAAAGACCACCTCAACGTGTCTGAATACACAGTTAACACGCTGCTGCAGAGTTGAGCCGAAATATCCCCTTAGGAAATCGTTTACAGCCAACTACCACAACTTGGAGCTACTGTCTACTAGACACGCCTGTAAAAGCTGGTATCCCTACCACACGAGAAACATATTGCCGCAAAATTTGAACCGAGGCGCGCAAGGGGATTGTGTACAAAAACGCCATTTTGGCCAACGCCATTGTGGGGCACCGCCATACTATATCGATCATAAGGTGTGGGTGCAACGAGCTACACCGTCTCCATAAAAAATACTTCAAGTTAGAAGTGCCATTAATCATTACCAAACAGCTGGGTGAGAAAACTTGTCGAGTGCATTTATCGGATGCTGACTCGCACGCAGACAAAAGAAGGCGCAATAACACTGCCATACATGTGTCACGGAAAAAGAGTTTTATTCGTAGGGACAACTGAAGTGCAGTAATTTGTTTTTTCTTTCAGAATTGCAGCTTTTACAGCGTAGCCGAGTGTGATGACAAAGAGCGTCACCACATTACGATGGCAAGAAGCGCAAGGCAGAGGTAGACGAAGATCAGAATAAGAATAGCCAGCCTTTGGTACAGGCTTTTTCTATTTCTCTCTTTCTTACCGTACGCATGTATATGAGGCGAGCGGTAATTAGACAATGGCATATCAACTTTTTTTTGGCATAGGGTTGGAGTCATTATGGCTAACTGTTAAGAAATATTAAAAACATTTGCAGATCCCATGTGCAGTGGGAATCGATGCGAAGCATAAATTAGAACGGTCGACATCACTTCAATTAGCACAACGTTACGAGGCGGAGGTAACCTACGCCGTACATGACTTATATGTCATGATTATTATGTTTGGACGTGTCATTAGGTGCTTTTAGCTTGTACGTACACTAGTTGACGTCACCGTGTTACCGGATACCGGATAGAATCTGCACATGCGCGGGTCTTTACGGAACGTCGACGTTCACGTTTGCCGCCAGATGTGGTTTAAATCTTTACGATTGCCGCCATAAAGGCTTTACGTTTTTCGCCCTATCTCGCTAATTGAGCTTCGTTCGTAGAAACTCGTGGTATCCGCATTGGGGGGTTCGAGCCATCGAGTTTAAGTAAGCCGATGTGCGAGCGCCAATAACCATTACAATGTTTCGGCTGGATTAGCAAAGCTAGAGAGGCCTAGGACATAAAAGCCATAAACGTAAAAAAACACCGGACAGGCTGTATAGGTAGCGCCATCTAGCGGAGAAATAGTGAGCCAGGTAATCACAAAATTGGTATTGCACAAACTTCGTGCATTGTACGTCTGATGCGAAAACCCGGCAGTGGCTTTATTACAAATGAGTTACATTTTTAATTATATTCACCTAAAAAACATTACGCGTGAGCCAACGTGTTCATGACTGTGGTTACATGAAGGGTCACAAGATGTAGACGTCATCGTTGCAGTAACCTTGTATTTTTCACCTTTTTGTGCAGACGAGGATACTGTATGCGTTAAAAGGACGTCTTGTGAATTTGACACAACGATGTTTCAAAATACGTTAACTGCAGTTTATGTGCAGTTAGCATCACCATTTATGGTTTGCGAAAACGTAAAGAAATAGGCGTTTACGTACGTGCGTAAACGTTTACGTATGAGGAGCTAAAACGTTGGAAGATATGCATTCCTGTAAGACGGTAAACACAAATTGGTGTCTCGTGACACGTCAACGTAAAGAAGTACATACGTACAATCTAAAACGTCCGATTTACCTTCGTCATTTATTCATAACGTTATTTCAAATTCGATATATGTGGAGATGCGAAACGGTAGTGAGGGCATCATGAGGAGCACATTATACTCTGCCATAACGTTGACGCGCGCGCACGCTGGGTGCAGCGATGCTACGCTAGCAAAACACGACCACTCTATAGTATCACGCCAGGAGCGACCAGCGTCTGTCGGCGCGGCCCCACAGGAACTTGCGCAAAATGCGTCTTGCTGCATTTTGCGCCGCCGACGTTACACAGACAGCACCGCGGAGGAACACTGGGTGTGCTCAAACGCGCATGCGTCAAAGAAACGCAGCGGATCAGTGCCTGGCGTGTCACCGCCGGCAGGACGCGACAAAACTAACGCCGGTGCGCACACGCACCGGTTCACGTGGAAGTGTATTCGCGCCTTGAGTGTGGCTTATAGTGATGTTTTTACATGACATGCCACTAATGATTATTATGCTTGCACAGGTGACGTACCTTTGTCATCCATTCACGTTCAGTAAAACCAAAATAGGTATATGCGAAGCTAGCGAAACGACTGTGAGCGCACCATGATCGTGGCGTGTAGCCATGACTTATATGACATGCATGTCATTATTTCCGAGTTAGGGTCTGCCACTTGTGTTTGCCACGCAGTCATGTCATATACCATACCAGGTTTGCAGTATGTAATCTTAGCAAAATACCGCAAGAGCAGCAAGACCATGAAACGTGAATTGTGACATGCATGACTTACGTGTGATCATTTTCGTGTTATGACTAGTCACTTAATCTCGTCATACAGTGATATTATGCCATACTGATTTCGGTATGATAGTATTATTGATTGGTACGCGGGGTTTAACGTCCCAAAACCACCATATGATTATGAGAGACGCTATAGTGGAGGGCTCCAGAAATTTAGACCACCTGGGGTTCTTTAACGTGCGCCCAAATCTGTACGATACTATTATTGAAACTGTCGGGAGAGCTAAAAGTTGTGGGTGGAGATAGATAGATAGATAGATAGACAGATAGATAGATAGATAGATAGATAGATTGATAGATAGATAGATAGATACGCTCAATTCACTGAAGTTCGCTAAAAGTGCTTCGCATTTAAAAGACAAAAGACGCCACCAAACACCACTCTTTCTTCAGGCTTAGCAACAGCGTCGCCAAGCTGCCATAATTTTTTTCTCTGCGGTGACCCATACAACGCGAACGACACTTGTGAGGCAATAAAGCTTCAAATAAAAGCCCGAAACGTTCTGAAACATTTGTACTCTTATACAAAGAACACATGTACACCATGCCTATTCCGGGTACTCGCTCGCTCGATTCCCTGCCGACCGGTTGTGCCCTCGCGATCTCCGACGTCAGCGTAGCTCTAACCGACTGGGCCGACTCGCCCTACGTCATCTCCTGACGCCGACCTCCGATGACAATGTATCTCTGACCGACGGGACTTGCTCTACACCATCTCCTGACGCCGACAAGAGCTCTCGCAAGTGGTACCCCGTCCTCGGACTCATGTGACCGTGTTTCCATCTTTCCTATCTCTCCTATCCCCTCAATATGTGGTCGCTTTCTGGCTTACCTCATCTCTTTTTCTCTCTCTCTACACCTTTATTCCTACCCTTTTGATCCCTCCCCACCCTCATCCCTTGTGAGCTGAAGCAGACAGTTACGGGGCTTACTTTTCTCTTCCTTTCTCTCTTATAACCACTTTGTGTGTGTGTGCCTATTCCCAAACTCCTGTTTTCATGATTCTTGTCTCTTGGGGTATTCCCCTTGTGAAGAACAACCCCTGTGACGCCCGACAATTGTCTGCCTTCCGGCTGAACTGGGTCTTGATTTCTAGCGTATAAATGCTTTCTATGAGAATGAGATGCAGAAGGGGCTGTGTACGAGGCTGTATGAATCACGTTGAAGAACCACATGAGCTAGGCACTATTCTGAAGCACCCGACTTGTGCACGTCCCTTGAATACATAATATAGATTTGGCACCATAAAGACTATTTTTCATTCAAAAATACATTGTGAACGTTCAGTACCTATGTGGATTCGGGGGTTTTCCTCAATGTGTTTCTCTAACTTGCACACACCACACACACACACACGTGAGCATTTTTATTCAAAATAGATATGAGCATGCGAAGTGCTTATTATGCCCGAAAACTTGTGGTGGCACTGCATTACGGGAGACATGGATGACTTCGTGCCCGGGCTCTTCGAAGTGCGCCTTGGGGCACCAACGTAAGATGCATGCGTTTTTTACAGTGCTGCGTTGCTCGTGTTTGTCTCTTGCTTGTCTCAAGCTTTCAATAAATTATGAAGACGACATCAATAATATTCCTAGTTCTTTACTGTTGCCAACGGTGCCCTCGCTTCATCGTACGCACATTGAAAAAGATGATAAGGTTTGTTGCTTTGTCGCTCCATAAAAGGTCGAGAGTTCATGGCCCCGGAAGCTGCATTCCAACAGAGGTGAAAAGCGAGACCATGCCTGTGCTAGATACCGGAGCACGTTAAATAACCCCAGGGGGTCATTCTTTGAATTTACACCACCCGGATAAGTCGTGGTTCGTGTCGATTGACGAATCGGCCGAGGCGGCAGTGTAGCCTTGCTCTTTCGGTAGGACTTACGGTTCTCAGTCCTGCCTAGTCCTTCTGGCATTGAATCAATACGGTGCAAACTTCACATCGACAAACTTCCGATTGTAATTGGTGTCATATACCGCCCCCCGGACTCCTCCCTTGATATGTTTCACACTCTTAACGAGTTCGCAAACGCACACAACTTCGACACGAAGCATCTTGTTCTTATGGGGGATTTTAACGCCCCTGGAGTTGACTGGCCTTCCTTGACTCACAGCGGCCGCGACTCCCATATTTGTGGTGTGCTTATAAGTTTTTCGTTATCCTTCGGGCTTACTCAGATCGTAACTGGCTACACCCGGCATAATGCACTCCTTGACTTGGTATTTGTAAGTTCAACTATGTTACATAACGTGTGTAAATGCGAGACTATCGACGGTATCTCGGATCACAAGGCAGTGCTAGTTTCCTTGCAGTGTTCGATTGCGAAACGGCAAATCGCGGTCACTTCCTTCCACGATTTTAACCGCGCTGATGACGTTTCCGTTCTCCACTGTTTAGCCGATAAATTTGAACAATATTTAGCACTCGCCACACGCAACGATGTTGATGCTTTAGTTGGTTTCTTTGAACAGTTGGGGAAAACTTGCACTCTGGAATTTGTACCGATCAAAGCAAAAAAGAAAAATACTAATGTTTCCTGGATGAACCGTGAAATCTTGCATCTTTCACGTCGGATACGTAGGATGAGGCAGGCGAGGTCACGCTGTTCCTTTTATGATCACTGTAGATTTCTTCAGGCAAAGGAAGAACTCCGGGTCAAAATAAACGCCGCAAAAAACCATTTCTTTCGAATAGAACTACCGAACCTGTTATCCAATAACCCACGCAAGTTTTGGTCATCAGTATTGTCCCGCGATGCCGCATCAGCGTCATTTTTCATTGGCAATGAAACAGCCAATGACCCTGCAGAAATTTCCGAAGCTTTCAATAGGTTTTTTTAGTCTGTTTTCACTCACGACGACCTTGAAGTTCCTCTTTTTCATAGTACAACCTCATTCTTATCAATACCGGACATTATTATTAGCGAAGAGGGGGTTCTCAACCTAATATTAAACTTAAACACTAAGAAATGCAAAGGTCCGGACGACATTCCCAATGCGTTCTTGGTCCGTTATTCCGATTGGGCTTCCAAATATCTTACTGTCATATTTCAGAAATCCCTTGAAACTGGCATAGTGCCTAGCTCATGGAAACTGGCAAAAGTAATTGCGTTATTTAAGTCCGGAGAAAAGCATATTATTACTAACTATAGACCAATATCACTGACTTCCTACTCTTGTAAACTACTGGTGCATATAATTTATAAACACATCATGGAGCATTTAGAACAACACAACCTATTATATCAGTTTCAGCATGGATTCAGGAGTGGTTTCAGCACGGTTACGCAATTAACAGAATTCGTTCACGACATTTCTTGTTCACGTGATTCCGGAGAGCAGGTCAACGCCATTTTCATCGATTTTTCCAAAGCATTCGACACGGTATCTCGCACTAAGGTGATATGCAAACTAACTGCCATATTAAACAACCCTGCCTTGGTCAAGTGGATAGAAAACTTTCTTTCAAATCGCGCGCAATTCGTAGAATTTAATGGTTCCGTATCCAATAAATCAAACGTAACTTCTGGAGTTTGCCAGGGCTCGGTCCTTGGACCACTGCTATTTCTGATTTACATAAACGACCTGCCTGGCAACATCAATTCTAAAATCCGTTTTTATGCGGACGATTGCGTACTATATGACACCATTAGCACACCGCAATGTCACCAAAGACTAAACGAGTCGTTTTCTAGGTTTTGCGCGTGGTGTAAAACGTGGCAGATGTCCGTAAATTTCCGCAAAACAGTATCCATGTCTTTTACTCCCAAACGTTCCCTGTCTAATTTCACGTACTCATCCGCTGACATAAACCTCCAAAGAGTTACAGAATATAAGTATCTTGGCATTATTTTCACAAGTGACCTATCCTGGTCAAAACACATCGAATATGTATGCACAAAGTCACTTAAGAAACTGGGTTATCTTCGACGCACACTCAGCCAAACACCGAAAAACACCAAACTCCTGATGTATAAAACACTAATCCGACCGACACTCGACTACGTATGCTGCGTGTGGAACCCTTAACGAAAAGGCGAAATTAACAAAATTGAAGCTGTTCAAAAGAAAGCCATCCGATTCATCTGTCGCAGGTATGACTGCGCTTTTTCACCAACCACAGCCCTCGTATCTCTAGCGCTAACCACCTTAGCTGCCCGTCGTGAAATTGAATCACTAACCTTTTTTCACCGCATCATTCACTGTTCATATCGCCTATCATCGAACAAATATATCACATATGCAAGCCCCACTCAGACCAGAAGCAATCACACCCTTAACGTTTCCCCGTATCATCCCCGCACAAACACGTCCAAATATAGCTTTTTTCCGCGAACCATTGAGCGTTGGAATTTGTTGCCTGGCCACGTGCGCTCTCTTGACTTGCTTACATTCCTTCTAAAATACTATTGTAAACTACGTACATATACCGCTTTGTTTCCTTTCCCCCTTTGTACGAGTGCACTTTTGTACTAAGATGTGTATATTAGGTCGATTTTATGTAACCTTTTACCATGCCGCTAAAACTGTACACTTCCTTCTATGTTGACTTTCGAATACCTGGTTTCATCGTTACTATGTTTTCTTTCTTTTTTTTGCTTTTGTTTCATTATTGAACTTGTTCGATGCACGGTTTTGTGCGATGTACCCACTCCTGCTATAGCCCCAAGAGGGGCTGCAGTATGTTAAAATAAAAAAATAAAATAAAAATAAAGCGTACCTCGTGATCACGTATAAAGCGCATCATTCTAAAGCATACCTCACAAACACATAGGACACCATTGTGTTACGTTTTTCCAGGTCATTCCTTTAGGAGATGTAATGGCTGCACCTCCATAAGAAAGTGCTATTCGTATCGAATCCGCGTATCTGCGTAGGGTACACTATAAAGCAAAAGCGTGTTAAAAGGGTGTGGTTCGTATTTTTGTGGACTAATGGGCCTGCCACAACCATTATTCAATTTAAAAAACTCACGGCATTGGGTCTAACAGTTAGTCCCCACAGAGCAGCTCAAGAAACTAACATTTAGTCCTGACATTTACACCTTAGGGGGTGTTTCTTCCACTGATCACCTCAAAGAGCTAACATTTAGTCATTACATTTACACCTTATCGGGTAACAGTTAGTCCACAAATTTAACACATTTACAGCTTACCAGGCCGCCGTTAGTCCTCATAATTGCACCTCAACAGACGAACTGTTGGTCCACTGAAATACTCCAATTGGATGAACTTTTTATGCATAGTTGAAAGAGTTTTTTCTGTTTACTCTCCGCCAGGCCTAATACTTCTTTCGATCGTTTTTCTGCGCAGTGAGAAACAAATGGCGTGAAAAAAAAACACGCCAAGACTTATTTGGCCACCTGTGTGTCACTGCTCTCGCAGTCACTGCAACAACAAATGAGAAAAGTGAGACATTTATATATTTTATTTTTCTCAATACATATTCACTTTCTCCATTCTTTAAAAGAATTCGTGGTGAAACGTTCAAGTCCAGCCTCGTTGTCACATCTTGTAGAGTCCTTGTTAAGCTCCTCCAACGCAAGCGATAGATGACAGGCATTGCAGATGCCAGTGCAGCCGTCTGCATTGTACAGCCGTCTGCAAGTTGTCTGCTCGCGGCTGTACAATAAGATAGCAAATATAGTTAGCCGCACGTAAAATAAAATGAAGATGCAGTCATATGACAAGTACGTACAACTTGATATAACAACATACGCGTAACACGCAAATAAATTTACCTTCACATCTCTTACAGTCCTTCTGAAGTTACTCTGATGAAAGCGATAGATGACAGGCACTACAGACGCCAGCATACACAGCCACAACCGTGAGCACGGTGTGTATCCACCGCTTCGCGATAATATTGTAAAAATAGTTATTCACACTTGACACAGGATGAATATGCACGGGTTTCACAAATACGTGCAAGGTTAGATAAAAACATACTTGGAAAATAGGACATGCAAATAATTTCACCGTGATGTGACACATCATCGAAGACGCATTTCGATTCCCGTAGCGCAACGGCTTAAATGCTGTAGCCTTCCACTCTAAAAATTTGGCCCCGTATCTGCATGTAATCTGCGAATGTCGTCGAAAGATGATAGTCTTAAGTATGCAGAGAGTGAACAAAACATTTATTTGAGGTTCTGCGCAGGAAAACTGGAGAATGGCATTCTGGAGGCGCTGGTATAGAGTGCCTCGAGCGTGGAGTGGAAGCGAACGAGCGCATCAAGTCACGCCACACGGGAGACATGAGCGCCTCCTGGCAGTTTTCTCGAAAAAGGAAGCGCGTGGCTCTGAGACGAGTGTGCGCGCCCGTCTCCGAGGTGATAACGTGTAGAACGCAAGACGACGGGTAGGTGACACCACCTTTGCAAAGCATTGGAAACACTCGCCTTCTCGTGCAAGGGTGGCATGGTAAGCGCAGCGTGATAAGCACTACGGTCCTAAAATTACTTAGGTATGCCTTTTCAGGTAAAAGACGCACATGTAGAATATATCAGTCTTGTTATGGTGCCCCAGACATGCACAATAAGTGATTTTTAAATCACAATTGCACAAATATGAACGCTGAATCTTCAGCAACTTTGGTGGGCGCTGCGGCTGGGGATGGCCGTTTTAAGTACCTGGTGCCATTAAAGGTGGACAAACAGACAAATGTACAGACAAACAGATAGACAGACAGACCAAAATTTTTCCGTCGAAGGTCCCCATAAACGATTGTCGTCTTTACAAAAAGGGAGCGAGAATGGAGAAACAGGCTCCGTTTCTCCTTCGGCGCAGCGACTTTCTCTCTTTCAGGCGCTTTACCCGTCGCACCTTCTCATGGCAAGGACCAATAGAGCAACGTTCCTCATTCAGTGTTAAAGTTTCTCCTCAATCACGGGTGTCTTGTGCGTGCGCATGCGCACGCCAAGCCTAGCCGGCTGCGGCCAGTCGCATTGGCTTACTTTTACCATAGTTCCTCAATACTTTTTACTGGTCACGAAACTTCTCTGTCACTCCATGGGAGAGCTTTGTGTGTCGTCAACCTTGACCGCGGGGCTGCGCCACTACTGTTAAGAGGGCGCCCTCGGCATTCGTCGAAGCATTCAGCGCAGCGACGGCGTCAGGGCGTGGTGTGGTTGTTTTTGTGAATCGTGCTGTATCGTCTTGTGGGCAGTGCTTTCTATGCGTCTTATCGTATTCAAACGTGAGGAAAAGTTGGTGCCAGCGTGACGAATGATGCGGAAGACGTCCTGCGTGCCGCACAGTCGCTCCGGCAAACAAGGCGCTCGTCAAGGCTAGAAAGGCGACGGCGTGCTGTGTTCGCTTTGTTTGTGTCGTTTTAACGCGTGTGTGCGGTGCTGTGTGTGCCTCTGACCATTTTCGTATGCGACAAACATCTAGCGGCCACTTCGCGAACGGTGCCAAAGGCATGCTGTGTGCCGCAATGTTGCTCCGGCTAAAGAGGAACCGATTAAGAATTATCGCTGTTTGTGTTCCCCAGCGACCCCGAAAGCCGTGAGCAATGGAAGCGGGCAATACCACGTAAAGAAACGGTTACGTTCTCGTTCAGTTCACCAAACGTTCGAGTATGCGAAAAACATTTCTATAACGAGGACATTGCTCGCGAAGACGAAAACCTTGAACGAGGCACCGTTGTTAGGTTGCCGTGCGAAAGAGGAAAGCTGAGGGCCGGCGCTGCACCTCGATTATTTGAAGGTCTCCCGGCATACTTTTCCAAAAATAAGCCGGCACCTCGGCACTTGCCACACAGGCAGCTGGTCAAGCGTCGTCGGGAGTCTACGGAGGATTCCGGTGGGGAAAATGCTGCGCCAAGGATCCCCGTGGACGTCTCCGACGAATTGGATTCAGTAAATGATGGTAAATTTTGCAGTTTTACGCGGCTTGCTCTTCTGTGTTCTTCGACACGCTAATTATAACCCAAGTTGAACAAACTAGAAGGATTTCTTGAACCTCTGTGTTTTCCCTCTTGTTGCGCAAAAAGTGTTCCGGCAGCAAACAAGGCTGAAGACGAAGCTTGTCAAACAGAAGAGGCTGTGTGCAGTGCATCGGAACTGCAGAAAGTTAAGGCACCAATCCACCGTGTACAGCAACGAGTAAGACTTCAGGATTAATTTGGCAAAAACAACGCTGCTTGGAAAAAAGAGCAGCCACTTCGAGGGAATGTTTAAAAAGCTCTCTGACCGCGAGAAGCTGATCCTTGAGCAATGTGTCATGAAAGCTAATGCAAGGACGTCGAAAGCTGTGCGGTGAGTTTTAAACAGGACAGTGGAGTGCATATTCTTGACAAAACAGCATGACTTGAGAATGTGCATTTGAGCATTGCCTGATGTTATCTGTGCTTCCAGGCTAATTGCATGTTCCGTATGCAGTTGTCTATACCAGTAATTGAAGTATTTGCATTTCACTATCAGGTACAAAAAGGAATGGTTGTACGACTGCTTGCTGGTGAAGATCAAGTCAACGTGTGTTTACACATTTCTTCATGAGAAAGGTTATCTACCCTTACCACACCCTCGCACACTGTACACTTACGTGAGAAACTTCAAAGCAGAATTTGGTTTCGATGAGACTTTGTTCCATATATTGAAACAAAAACATCAAGGAGTGCATGAGAGGGAACGTAAAGGTAAGGTTTGAAGCTATGACAGCGCGTTAAAATTTGATGCACGTAATTTGTGGACCACTTTCCACCATGAGAATACTGTGAAACAAGTTGTCATTTTTTTCATTTTCTTATTCGCAAAAGTTTTGATGTTTGATGAACTGAGTGTCAGAAAGAGGGTCCACATACGTGAATCGATGGCCCTACTTGGCAAAGTCGACTTCAGCGGGCATACAAGACTGTCTGATCAATTTAAAGACGGAGACCATTTACTGGTTTTCTCGTTCCGGCCCTTCCTTGGTGGATGGTCGCAAACTGTTGGCTATTATTGTGAATCAGGGGCTGCCCCAGGGCAAATAGTAGCAAAGCTGTTACCTCAATGCATAGCGCACCTTTTCAGTGCTGGTGCTTTAGCAGATGCTGTCACATGTGACAATTCTACATCCAATAGATCAGCTTTGCGATCCTTTGGTAAATAGTTTTAAGTACCTCAGTCACACTAGTGTATGTCATGTATGACTCATTGTTTTCGACAATACTCATTGTAACATCGTAATTTTGTTCAGGTGTCAGCGGGGATATCAGCAGCCTCAGCATTTCATTTTCACGAACCCCTGTGATCCGTCACGAGTATTGCACACGCTGATTGACTCACCTCATATATTCAAATGCATCCGAAACAACCCTTTGAAAGTCCGAAAATTCCTGGTAAGCAACTTTGCCCTCATGTTCATGTTGCAAACCAAGCTGTTTTGTAAAGACTATTTGCTCCTGGTAGCTTACTGGCGACCAAGAAGTATTTCATTTTCATTATTACGCTCTGCTGGAGTATGAGGAACAACAGGCAGGACTTCGTGCAGTAGCAAAGCTGACGAAAGCACATGTCAGTCCTAATTCATTTCAGAAGCTAACTGTCAAGCTTGCAGTTCCGGTACAGAACACATATTTATGGAGAAGCTTAAAAGTATTAAAACTGGCTTTGTCGTGCAAGTTGGCACGAGCAATGACTTGAAGTCTACGAATTTATTTTTTTCACAGCTGTTCAGTGAAAGTACTGCCACGGGAATGGAATTCCAAGCCAAAAGAGATGAATGTAAAAAACTGCACACCTCTGCTGCAACTGTACAATTCACCAGAAGAATGAACGAGTTGTTTGACTGTCTTAATACTGAGAGGCCTCAGCAAGTGCAGTACAATAGTGCAGCACATCAGTGTGAGTGGCCATCTCCATTGGCTTAGGAAAGAATATGTCTTTTGTCATTGTTGCCGTGTCTAAAGATACATGTATGCATTTCAGACGCTAAAGGAAAACATTAAATGGCTAGACAGGTGGTACAAATACATTCAGACCCTTCCAAAGAAGCAGCAAATCTGTTTTCTAAGCACCCCAACCAGTGAAGCCTTGAGGTTGACGCTACACAGTGTGATTGCACTTATTTACGATCTTATGAAGTCTGGTTTTCAGTACGTTCTCGTAGGAAACTTCGGAGAAGACCCCTTGGAGGTAAAATTAATGTTCAAATCTTTTTCAGAGCGCTAATAAACACTGACCTTTTTTCAGAGGTTTTTTGTCATTACCAGTCATGTCACTGGTGATGGAGGAAAGCCAACTGTGCAGCAATTTTTATTCCTTTATCGTATGTGGTCGGTAAACAACATTGTTCAGCCACCAAAACGAGCTTCTGTAGATTGCGAAGGTCCAAACTTACTTCTGAAGTTGCAGGACATTTCTTGCAAACACGCACCTACAGGAAATCAGGGAAACTGGATTGCCTCTTCTATTCTGTATTTTGTGAGTTTCATTTGCACTGAGATTCTTGTCCATTAAAGGCTGACATCCTTGCGGTGCTGTTTGATGAGATACTTTTGGAGCCTGCAGAGGATGAAGTTACTGTGGCCACTTTCCAGCCCTTGACAACAAAGCACAGCATCTTAGACTACCTTGGTGGCTATGTGGTAAAGAAGTTTTTGACACAGACGTGCGTTTCCTGCGTCGAAACGTTGAAGACATCATCGAGACTATCAAGTGATTTGACAGCTACTGAGTCTAAAGGCTGCTTGCAAGTCTCTTGAGCCCGCCTTCTTAGACTTTTGCAAGTTGTTGAAAACCACGTGGAGAGATTTACAGTTGTGAAGGTTGCATCTGGAACTGTGTGCATGGACATCGTAGACAGTATACTTACTGATGATCGGAGTGTGTATGCAAGTGCGAGGTGCCAATCACATTTTGTAGCTACAACAGCTGGAATTGTCTGCTTTTTTTTTGAGGTGCCGGCTGCATTTTCTCACGAGGGAAAAAATAAGGCTTCAAGAGCACCCAAGCGTTCAGTATGCCCTGCATCTGAATGAAGAAAGCCAAGTGAATGAGCGTCCGGAGCCTGCTTGTACTAGTACAGGGATTACGACAGGAGGTTTTGGTTTACTTCCATAATTGCAACGACATTGTTTGGTGGGCATTCATGTTGATGAGGCTTGTCTTCTCGCTTGCGTATTCATTAACACTCATATGTATTTTTCATTACACGTGTAACCTTTGCGAACTTTGTACTGTCACCTGCATGAGTATTTTACTGTGTGTGTGCTGTTTCGATGATAGTGTCCTATGCCTAGTTTGCGTATCCTCAAAAATATATTTGCTGAACCTAAACCTTACTCTATAGTTTATTACTTTGGCAGTTGCATGGTTTAACTTTCTGTTGTCAAAACAGCCTTATAGCCAGTAATTTACTGTTTGTTATGAATATATAGAATACATGAAGCCCACTGGCTTTCACCCTTGAATACGGTACTAAAAGTATTGAATATATCCTGTAGATCAACAGCTGCACAAGACCTCTGTTCAACTTTTGTCCAAGTGAAAGGAGCTGCTGTAGAGCATTGCTGGAAAATTACATTATACAATCGCTTGGCACTTTGCAGAGTGTGAAGGCGCTTAGACATTTCGCAAGAAAAAAAAGTACCTCATGTGGCTGTTCACTGTGCTTGTAAATCTAAGTACACATCTTGCGCCTCATCTCCCTACTATGTGAGCACTTCACCAAGCATGTTTAGCAACACACCTTAGCTGCTTATCCACAGAGGCGGTTAAAAGAGCTTTATCAGAGGTTTCACTCGTATTATTACAATAATGTTGTGATATTCACTTCAGAGTCTCATACGTGCAGTCTGTCCGAGACAGAACTTAGCGACGCACGGGCAAGCTAAAATCTTTTTTCTCTATAACGTGGTAATTCCTACGCCGAGCGTCGGTAGCACACAGAATTGCACCCTAAAGTAACATAATTAACTCGGTCATGTCATATTCATAGGAATATGAATATTCATAGGAATAGGTCATATTCATAGAAATTGAAACTTAGTCTTTTTTCGAAGCACGGATAAGTCACCGGAGAAAAGTATCATCGCGTAAGTTGCGCGCGTCAGTACGTTCAACGGTGAAGAATCTGGATTCGCGCCCATCGCACGTAGTGATGTATACTGGAAATGTTGTTCACGGCTTTTCCGCTGACGGTCGGCTACAGCCTCGAGGAAAATAAAAAGCTTCAAAGAGGCATGACCAAGCAGTCATTGCTAAATGAGCGCACAGAGCTTGGCTGCACGCCGATTTCGTCGCGATCAAAATGAATAGAACACTGCCGCAACCGAACAGACATTTGTGACCGCAACGCGCAGGTACGCGTTCACCGCCTATACGCGATGGGTGATCAGTATGGGAAAATCCACGAAAATATGTCCGTGAAGCCACCAGAGCGAGTTTCCGCCACGAAAACGTCTTGACGCGCCAAAAACGCCGTTTAGGCGGCCGCGATGAACGCCCCCTTGTCTGCAGTATCGCCGCCTGGTGGAAGGCTCTGTCCCTATACCAAACTTTGCCCGAAGTTTTGTGACCGGAAAAAGTATTTAGGGACTATGCTTTTACTTATGATTGAAGCAAGTAATGCAAGAGTGACGTTTATACTTTTATTTTATAGGTGTAGAGTAAAATCCTTCTTATCACCAGGAACTCGAAGGATGCTCCCCACAGTTCCGTGTGTGTCTCGTGTTGTTTCGTACTACCAATATGTCACGAATGCAAGGAGCTCTGCTTCCCAAGCAGTCTTGCTTTCAATTACGTTAGACTGTACACAAATAATGAATATTTTTTTTTTGGTGTCGACATACTTGGTAAGCCCGCGCATTTTTACTTTCGCACGGCAAGAACAGCACTCATGAATTCAACGAGGCGCATAAAAAAGCATCACACCTAATTTTTTAACATTCTAGGAAACCTGATACCACTGTACAGTCCATGCGTGAAAGCACGATCATATACAGTTGATGGAGTTATACGTGCCGCTACCGCCATATGGGTGTTCTTTGCAGTTAACCTCCCCCCCTCCATTCGAATGCGGCCGCCGAGGCCGGAAGTCAAACCTGCGTTCTCGAGCATAGTCACACGACACCAAATGAGGCTATGCTACCACGGGAGGCGAAAGCACAAAGGGAAACAGGCTGCGAAGTTTCACCAAGCGTCTATTTGCCAGACTGTGTTGCAACCATCAGACGCGTGTTAAACATCATCATAACTACACTTTTGTGAAAAGTAAATCAATGTCTTCTGTCAGTTAAACAAAATTTGCAATCGCATGCGTTTTGAATTGTCCATGCTAACACTGAGAGGTAAGACGGAATTATGCACGCGTGCAACATGTATTTCTCGTCCATGATTCTCCTTTGTTGTGAGAAACTCAACACAAAATGCACTTCTAGTAACAGCTGTGCACAGCAGGTAAGTACTAACACTCACTCACCTTTGTGACAAGAGTATTCCGAATCCAGAGTATTGGTAAACACCACAGCCACAGCGCTAACAACAAAATTTGGCATGCACTACGGCAGCAAGTTGGCACGCGAGGCGAATCGCGAGAGGCATCTGAAGCAGAAAAGTATGAAGGCACATCAGGCTATAACGCTATAGTAAACTTGCGCTCTGCAGCGTTAGTTCCTCCACTAAAGTAATAGAGCTGCCGCGACGCCAACAGCCTCTGCCATCGCTCACGAAAGAATACCGTCGGGTGCGAAGTCATCTCTTATTTCTCTCGCAAGACCCGCGTTGTAATGTACGTATACACTGCTAGAACGGTCATTACCGCATCAAAAACATTGTCATTCAAAGGCTAGTGGTGTACTGTATCCATGGCTAACGGTCACACTTGTGGTAAGCATGTAAAACAAATATAAACAAACGTCACTACGAAACAACTGAACGAGGTCGACGCGACCACAGAACACCAACCACGACAGAGACAAAGTCTAGCGAAAGTCCCTCAATAAATTCAAAAGTATTGAAAAGCTTTTACGAACCCGACGGTGCCCACGATAGGCTGATATGAAGGTTCCCGCGCTCCGGGAGGAGAGCGCTCGCTTCGCCTGTTTTGCTATGTACGTTGTGTGGTTATTTCGTTCTTGAAGGTGTGATATGCCTTGTTGCTGTGCGTTTGGAGGCCGAAACCAGACGGAAGACGGCAAGAAGTGATTCTGCATCCCGCGGGTCAAACAGAAGCTGACCAGAAGAAAAGTGTGGTTGCACAGAATTGGAGGGAAAGACTTCAAAACGTCGGCCACTGCACGACTATGCGAGGTAAGTAACGCGACACAAAGGCATATGAAAAAGCATACGCGTGCATCTGCCGAGCTGCAATAGCATTTCATTCGTGCGCGCTGGTTTTGATGGCATTCGTTTTAGTGCTTTATGAACCCGCTGACGTAGGTCATGCACTACGAGCTTAGCATGCAAGTAAATAAAGCGAGGGAAACGCACTAACTCGCTGACAGATATCCGCATTGTGTTGCACGCTGTCTAAAGTTGTCCTCCGTCGTGGTATGGCAATTACTGCGGTTACTCGGCTGCTGACCGGAAAGACGCGTTTTAATCCCGTCCTTGGCGGTCGCAATTTCGATGGAGGGTAAATGCTAGAGGCTCGTGTACGGCGCGTGTTCAGTGCACGTAATAGAATATCAGGTAGTCGCGAAATTACCGGAGCAGTCCACTACGGCGTGCCTCTTATTCATATCGTGGTTTTAGCACGTAAAACCCCAGCAATTATTATTATTGTTAGAGCGACAAAATTCATAAATTACAGCAGTGAGTTGTACAGTTCGACTTCTCTATCTCTGCGCGCGTTGTTAACTTCGCTTTACAACATCTTCAGAACGGTGTTTCCAACTCTGCTACAGGATCATTTCACAGAAGATCAGTTTGAACCGATTATTCTCCAGAATACCAGTGAAAAGAAGCCAAGGCCATTTGCGACACCAAGCATCTATTTGCATCGACCAGTTGCGATGCCACGCAAGCCACCCCCTAAAAGAACAAGAGTGGACAGTACTAGTACGTTCATGGTGTTCATTAGGACAAATGATCTTGAATGCTATTCACAGCGTTCAAGTCAAATTTAATTATTGCAATGAAAACAATCCTTGAGTTATCATTTGTCATTCTGTTCATGTATCCTACCCAGATGACCACAAAGACAAGCAAAACACACAGGTCGATGTCGAACCCCAGCCAGTGGACACTGAGAATGGTAAGTTTCTCACGTCTGTGAGCTCCTACCTTTCCATCAGCTGGTATATTGCGTGCTTAGGCTCTTCATTCAGAAATATTTTATATTTCGTAATTTACAATCTTTTTTACGTTGCAAAATGTGGTTCAAGCTTACCTTCACGTCTCATAAAGCTGTGTCTACAGCTGATCTAAGCAAACAGGTAGATATTTTGTGTGGCCGAAAGCATGTGTATTCCGCATGTGAGGTACCAATGCCTCTCTACATTGCTGGTTGTCTACTTGCTCTGTGCTCCACACAGATGTTCCTGATATGCAACTAGACCCATAGATCCCTGCTTCATTCCAGCCAGAAAGTACACAGGCTCGTGAGTTAAACCGTTTTGTTCGAATTTTTGTGTGCCCTCATTCAATGTCTCATTTGTGCATAGCGACATACTTACGGAAGCTGACACAACCTTTCTTTCAATGCAAGTTTTCATGCTACTAGGAGATTGAGGCCATTTGTTTAGTAAATAGCAATACATTATACCAGTAACAGCTTCGATTTGTGTGCAACTTGGGCATAGGGAGATAAAATTAACTGCATGAAGGGAACAAGGGAAAAGAAACATGCGGGAATGTTAGAAATTCCTGTGCTTATCTGATGTTTTTGTGTTGAGCTTCCCTGCTTTCATGCAGTTAATTTGCTGTCAGCAACGCATTGTTAACAATGCTATTTAAAACTGGTGAAGATATCGCACTGATAAAGAATACACATACAGAGAACAGCACACAGGCTGTTCCGTGCATGCGCTTTCTGTATCAGCGTGACATCTTCAATATGAAGCACCACCTAGCCCTCGCTCTTGCCTGTTTAGAATTGACAACTGCTTTAGACCTAATTTCGGTGCTCTATTTCAGGCCAATTCATACAAGCAGCTCTACAAGAGAGGGTGGCCCAGCTTGAAACTGAGCCTCAGGCGACGCGACGGAAGCTTCAACTTGCTCAAAGACAGCGTTTGCAGACACTGACTACAAATAAGCGCCTAGTCGCAGGACTAGACAAATACTTGAATGAAGACCAAGTCAAATGTCTGAAGATGGCAACAATGTGGGCGACTCGATGGACTAAGAAGACTGTTATAAAGGCAATGAAAATAAGGCTTTCCTGTGGAGTACGTGGCCATGACTCAGTCAGGGAGCTTGGACAACCTCACACACCAGGTTTGCTGAAGGACATCATGGCGTCTCTTGCACTAAAGGTAAGTGCACAGACAGGTGCCCATGACCCTTCACCTGTCTTGCTCCTTAGCGCCGCTGTTTGCATCGCCTAACTAAACCTTTCCACTCCATAGGTTAGTCTCATGTCACCAGAGGAGTGGTAAGCCACCTAATGCTCGATGAGATGCAGCTTGCACCAGGCTTAGTGTACAACCCATCCTCGGGAATCATGCTTGGAGCCCCAACTATACCTCTTGCAGATGGAACACTGCCACCCGTCTGTTTGACCACTCATAGGCTGGTATTTATGCTCCTTGGGATAACAACCCGCTGGAAGCAAACAGCTGCTTACCACTTGACTGGAAATTCTTTCCATGCCAAAGCAGTTAAGGATATAATTATTGTCGTCATAAAAGCATGTGAGGCAATTTCCCTGAAAGTAGATATTTTGGTGACAGACATGGGAAGAGGGAACCAAGCTGTCTGGAAATTGTTCGGTATTATTGTAGGCAAGCACAGCAGACCTAAAACCTTGTGTCCCCACACATGTGATGCACCTAGGAAACTTTTTATTAATGGCTGACGTTCCTCGTCTCTTTAAGAACATGAGAAGACCTTTAACTAAGGGCCAGAATATATACTTGCCCGAAGAAGTAGTGAGAAAAACAATATGCCAGGAATTGAAATATCCATCTAGCCTATAAATAAGCTTGTCGAGATAGAGAACAATGCAGAGCTAAAACTAGCTCCCCACCTGAGGCCTTCTTCAGCTGACCCCAGCCATCATGATAAAATGAAGGTGGGGCCAGTATTCAGCCTTATCAACAGTGACACTGCTGCTGCAGTACGCTTGCTTGTAGATAATGGAACATTAGATAAACCAGCCTTGACAACTGCATGGTTTCTTGAGTTGATGTTTCGATGGTTCAGACTTAAGACTTCCAGAACAACAAAACTGGTTTTGAGCCATTTTGATGATGTTGAGTATAGAAAGACCCTTCAGTTTCTTGAAGAAACAATTGCACTTTTCGAAAAAGAAAGATGTATTGGAGATAAAAAGAGCCCCTGGAAACCAGTGCAGACTGGCGTTATCCTAGCGACAACATCAGTGTTGTAAATGCAGGCAATGTTTCTTGAAAAGTTCAGCTTTATGTTTCTGCTCCTGAGCAGGTTCGGCCAAGATGCCCTATAGAATCTTTCTCTACACTAAGGTTTGAAAACCCGGTGCCTCGTGTACTTGAATTCAAGTTTTCGCTTCGAGCTGCTACGATGGCCGAGTTTCTGAGACCAAGTAAGGTCGGCAGCTACACTGAAGACGACTGCTTTCTCTTGACTGGCATGGCCTATGACAACAAACCAAATCAAAGCAAAATGTGCGTTGTTCGTCCATCTGACCTCCTTGATATTCAAGACACAGAACATGAATTTTCGGAGTACCTTGCGGTTATGTTGTTGCACAAGTCAAGAAGGCAAACTCCTGGCAAGCTTGTGTTGAAGCGATTAAACGCTCAGCCGAGGCCAACAAGCTCACATTGCTGAAGTGCTACAATAAAGAGAAGCCGGCATTGACAGTCCCATTACCAGCTGTTTTGCAGTCAATAGATCCTGCTGAAATTTATGTGTGCTTAAATGAAGATGCATTGATTACAAACAGAGTTTCTGAAGCTAAACTTCAGAGTACCATTAAAAGTTCCCCGTACTTGGGCAATTGCTTCCCTACATGTCACTGCATATCGGACAAACTCCCTGTCATTTTTTAAGATCTAGAATCTCGATTCTCGTGAAAAAGAAAAACCATCTCCTTATGACAAAATTCAAAGCTCACAAAAGTGTGGTAGCCGAAGCATTGGAATGCATGTTGTGGCAGGTAGCATAAGGTAGCACTGGTAGAAAAATTTGTGTGAAGTGTATGATGTTTCTTGTACTACTGTAAGTGTGGCTGTTCTTTGTTTTTGCATTTTAATAGTTATTTAGGCTACCCTTACTTTTCAGTGCCCTCTTCATGTCATGTCCTTTTCTTCACTTGGAAGGGCATCCTTAGTGTATTTTGTGCATTGCATCTATAAATGAATATACTACTATGTACCTGCATTACCCTAAACTTTGCATTGTGGGTGGCATGTGCCGCAGCTTTTGTCTGCTAACTTAACCTTACGTAGTTGTTGTACAACTTAGTGTCATTATATTTTTGTGCTGCATGTATATATGGATGAATGTACGAAAAACTTCGTTCAGCTCCTGCAAGGCGGCATTTGTATATGTCAAGCCGTTATGGTAAGTAAGTGGTAGTTGCTGTTACTGTACTCCTCGTGCAGTGATAATTGTGTGGTAATATGAAACTTTTTTTGGGTTTGTGTATCGCTCGGTTCATTTTAAACAAATAATACTCTAGTTTCTACATTTCGATCTGTTCTGTATTTCATATTGTTCTGTACGCTTTGTGTTCTTCTTGTATAGTGTTAATCCCGATGTATTGCTGATCCTGCCTAAAGAATGGCATTCGGACTGGCTGCATGCTCTAAAATAAATAAATGAATACCACACAGTCACTGGTACTGGCCATCACTGTATTTCCTGAATTGTATTATTCCCACTGTATGACTGACCCTTGCCTAATGTATGGAATTCGGACGAACTCTATGTTCCCAAATAAATAAATAAATAAATAAATACCATATAGCCAATGGCCATCACTGTTATTTGCTATATGTATCGCTCACCGCTGCCTATAGTATGACATTCTGTGAGGCAGTATCTTCCTAAATAAACAAATAAACAAATCGATACCCCATATCCACACCTACTGGCCACAAAATAATAAAACTATATTAAAATACATTACATACACTTGTATACTCTGTTACTCTTAGGTTACCCTCACACTTGGGTACTAAACTCGGTAAACAGCAATGCTATTTCACTCATGAAAAGCGCTGAGCTGCGAACTAACATAAGAAAAACATTAGAAGCAATATAAAATTACCAGCAAAATAAAGTGCAGCAATAACTAGGCCAATTCGCGGGCGTTTCAATTAAGGATCTTTAATTCTTGAGAAGCTTGTGCGCTTCAGGGAAGCACAAGGGCATATCGAAATGGCATAAACACACGATTAAAATCCACGCGGTGTTTCAAGGTCACGTAGCGATGTTGCTCATATCAGGAATAAAACCGCATTCACACACACACACACCAACAGCCTTGTCGAAGAAATTTTACTACACCATGGTTTTCCGCGCGGTTAGGTCGCGTTTGCAACACGAACAAATTCGACGATCGGCGATGACACGCCGCTTTGGAATGTCGCGACACTTGCATTGACTGGTAGCACAGAATAGCAAAAGACACACAAGTGGTCAGGCAATCGCCGCTCGCAGTGAGAATAAGACTGCTGGCGCACGTGTTTCCACAAAATTTTAGTTTCCACACACGTGCGCCGGATGTCTACTTTCAGCGAAGATAGCTCTTCAGCAACGCCATGTCGAATTTATTTCGCTCTAGATGGCTTTTAGATGCATTGTTCGACCGAAGTGAGCGCTATATGCACACAGCACACTTACGAGCAAGAACCGCGGAGAGCAATCGGATTAAGCGCAAGTAGTCACCAAGGTAGGGCCAATACAGCGACCAAGGCCATGGACAGCTGCGGGTAAACTCACCTCTGGTTGTCTTCGGTTCGGGCTCGTTGTTGTTTACCGTCAATGGCTTCGACTATTTTTGTGAAATGAAAGCGAATCAACACGATTTCGTTTTTTAATTATATGCAGCTAGTTTAGGTTGCAAAATGCAATGTAATACAAGCGCAAATAAACGAGATGTAAACTTGGCGAATCTACGCAATCAAACATTTTTTCCGCTCTCTTTTTCAATGTTTATTTGAAATAAAGGCAAAGCTTTAGCATTTGGGCCCTTATTTCGGCCTTCATCACAGTGAGGTATCAGTAGCTTTTATTTCCTGGCATGTGCAGATATTTTTCCACCAGCTGATTGCCGTGCTTTAGGCTGGGACTCGTCTGCTTCAGGAACTTTCTAGGTGGCGCGCGCGGCAGATGTCGCTACCTTAAAATTATGCAGGGACCTTAAGTCTAGCCTGCATGCTGCGCCCCCTCCGAGTAACAAGTGGAAGAATAAAATAAGGTGACCTCCGAAACTTCGAGTGCGTGTTAAGCGTTTGCGTTCTCGGAGGCTTCAAGAAAAAAAAACTGTGGCAGGGGTCAAGAGATGGTGCAGCGTTCGGAATGCCAGAAGCATTCTATGCATGACTTGGGGTTATCGTTTTCGCGAAAACCTGATAAGCTCTAATAATTATTCCGTTCATCATTGTGCAACCATTGATAATATTCCGTTAGTCTAAGCATCAAAAACAACATAATTACGTGTGCGCATGTTGTGGTATGACCACAAAACGTAAAAAGGTTGACTAAAACTTACTTGTACTTGTGCCAATTTGGTCAGTCGAAATTCATTGCTATTTGAGCTTGTGCACTTTCGTAGTACGGTGTGAGTAAACGCGTGTGTGTGCCGCTGTGGAGAATTGTTGATTGTACTCTTGCTCACAGGGTTCACTCTAAATGCGTATAAATGCGTAGTATGTGTAGTATGTGTCCTTGTGTGCATGTGTAGCTGTATGCATTGCATGAGCGTATATTAGGCGTCCGGTGTCACTGAGTAATCCATGAATGGGCTGAGTTGCCAATTATCCACAAGGGATCCGTGATGGTGGGTATGACAACGTACGTCACCACAGGCAACCTTTATTTACTATCGTTTCATTTCCTCCAGATGGCGCCAGCTGCCGCCTTCTTCACGGCTGTGACGCTCTCACAACCTCCAGCTACTTATATAACGTTGAACATCTATCTATCGAAACTGTATTACTGAGTCGGAATTGTTTCGTTGCGATCTAGTCTATGGTTTGAAGGCACATCTCGTGACCTGCGGCCCCGTAAACGCGTGGATAACGTCACTACTAGAGTGTACTAGAATGGGGGAGTGGGTCCACTGAAGGCTCCACGCTGAGGCGTTTTTTTCGGAAAATCCAGGTGGCGCTACCATCGCCTTCAACCTGAAGACTTAGCCGTGGTTGCCATGGTTACAAGTCCCCTTTGCCACGCGGTTCGCGACGGGTGGGTAGTCTGATAGTTCGCGCGGTTCGCGTGCTGCTCGCGCGTCTGGCGCAGTCTCGCAGCGTTGTTGCTTCGTTCGTGCGTGCGTGGCCGTGAACGGCGTCGCACCGTGCTTCCGCGCCAGTTCAACAAAATCTAAATGTTTATATTGCGAAACGCCCTGCTCGTATAGGTAGTCACGCACGCAAGTACCGTGATTTCCACGGTAATTGTTTACAATCAAGAGCGTAAGTTGAATTTGGCTTTTGCGAAAACGTACGCATCGAAAGTGTAATATGAGCATTAACTGCGATGCTTTTAAAAATGTCAATATAACTGGGATATATAAGTAAGTTTGCGTTTGGTGCAAATTTAGACTCACGGCAGCAAATTGAATATGATGCAAGACTAAAGTTACCAGCTGTTATCACGAGAATTAAAGCTAAGTATGCGAACCCTTCTGCAAATTTGCAGCTATTCGTTAGGGACGCGTGATATTATTGAAAAACTGAACCAGTCCTGTTGCGATTACGTGAGGGTGTTGGCAAAGGAAGTTTAGTCACATCGGACGGCAACTGTGCTATTCGTAGGAAATGACTTATAGGGGCGGACGCACGTCCGTCGCGGTGGTTTTATGATGAGTTTTTGTTCGGCATCTAGTGCTGGTATACGTTGTAGGTATTAATGAAATATGTTATATTTTACCTTTTCTCTTCGTGCCTGCGGTACGTGTCCATGCAAACATTTGTTCGAAACATGAACGTGTTTTCACCTATAGATAGGAAGTCTGAAAGACACCAATAAAGAAGTGATATGCGCAAAATATTTTATTTTAAATTGACTGCGCAAGCTTTTCGCATAAATATAAAAAACAAAATAAATATCATCGAAAGACTTCGACACCGTCGCTCAAGGAACGTCAGGCTCTATGTTGTCCTGCTAAGCTTTAAGTGTTTTGCTCTCGCTCGTTTCGAAGCGTTTTCCCTGTTCATTCCCTTCACTAAGAAGTGAAGGCGAGTGAGCACGTAGAACGAAACGAGCTTTGTGCTCACTGCATCTTTGTGGTCTGGACAGCCGACCGCTTTCGAGTTCAGAAAATTAGTTTTCACCAATGAAAGGATTGTCAGAGATGCTATCTGTGTGCAACATGGAAACACTGAAACATTCAGTAAACAAGTTTTCAAGTGAGGCAATGAAATCATACAGCTGTCGTGGAGGGGTACAGAAGTCCACCCCAGTCGCATTGCTCCGTGAATTGCGAAGGGAGCTGTTCAGCAACCGCGACAGCTTTCTCAAACAGAAGCACTTCTTTGCATTGTACGCATGCCAACTTCAATACACACTTTCTGGCCACGTACCCTGCTGTGTAGTAAATGAGTCTCGAGTCACTCTTCTCCAAAGTCACATCGATGTGGTCAGCAAACTTTTCTGGCATCGTGGCAATCGTGCTTTCGACCTCGCCAAGTTTTCCCTGTGATATAAGATCATCAATTTTTTTGTGCGTGACCTTTAGACCCTGTCTGTCATGCACAGTGACAAGAGCGTTTATCATGTCAGGGTTTGCGTTTGCGCTGTCCACACTGTGCGCCAAGTTATAAAAGGACAAGCAGTTGACGGTTATTAGAAACTCATCCGGAGAGGGTGCGCGTTGCAGCCACTTGACTGGCGAACGATGCCGAAGAAATGTTCCACGGGATCGGTGCTAAGTCGAGATGTCATGAGATATTTGAATCCAACGCTCTCTGTCAGGTACTTCAGCAATGAAAGGGTATTTGCTATAGTGACCCTAAAACCTATGGCAGTGGACTCGCTGAGAAAGTGCCGCTTGTTTGTCACTGAATGATTCCCAGTCATTCAGGAAGTCCAGAAAATTGGACAGGAATGCCGCGTCTGTAGAAGCTGGTCTCAGCGCTTCGGCCCGAAACCTGGAAGTCATCACGGTGATCAGTCGTTGGATCTTCCTGCAAAATAAACAAAAAGAATGTATGTCAGAAGAGCGCTCATCATGCGTTTGAGATGTTTACGATTACACTTAATTCATTTGGAACGTAGGCGCAACTCACGAGAAGAACAGCTGAGTTGCCTCGATGCTGCCACACCTTCTCTCGATGTCCTCCTTGTAGAAGGCCAGGCCCCGTAGGACATATGGACCGAATAGTTGGAAGGCGAAAGGGGTTCTCATCTTCTCAAATGAGTTTGGTTCCAGATGCGTCTCGGTCAAATTGGGCATAACTTTCAGTGTCCTAACACTTCTGTCTAGAAGGTACGCCTCCCGAACCGGATGCACAGACACCTAGAAATATAGGTTGAGGTAATGCAATGTATGCAAAAAAACACAATCTTTGTAAAATGTCAACCATGAATCTATACGTACCAATCCGTCTGGTGTTGCAAAGCCTTTCTGGAGAAGACCATTCCTGAGGCATTTTAGCAGATGCGGGAAATCGGAGATAAAGTGCAATTTCCTCATCTCGTCGACAGGATGCTGTATGGCGCCATTTATTTTCTTCGATGACGCCGACACCCCCGCTAGCTTCCACATTTTTCGATTCCAGGGGGCTCCGTCACAAGTGATGTGGTCGACGAACAAGCCCGCCTGTTCCACGAGGATGATAGCTTCCATGAGAATTTTCAATAAAATGTCTCCTCTCACATTTCCTTTTGTCGCAAAAACGCCCACAATTTGGCTCCATTTTCCAGCGAAAGGCACAAACATGATGACCATGCCGTGATCACATTGCTGGTACTTGTCTTCGGGCTTCGTAAATTCTCCAAGGTCCACGAAGCCTTGAATCTGGCCAGACGCCGTCACATTGAAATGTTCTGACAATTTCATTTCGTCCACCAATAGTCCGCCGTGTCTTTCGAGGTCTGACATGCTCGCGGTTTTTTTTCTTTAGAGTGTTCATTACTGCTTGATTAAACCGAAGGCCGACTCGTATGACCTCAAGTATCTTTTCAAAGTAGTGTTGCTGGGCATCATGAGAATTTCGTTCTTTCTGATGTGCTGATAAAGCCGGGGACTCTTTAGTTTCATGAGTAAACACTCGAGGATCCACTCCTGATTGTAGCGCATGCCCTGCTTGCTGGTTTGTTTGGCAGCTTGAAAGCAAGCGCGAACACTTGCCTGCTGCTTTCGCGGTAGTGACGATATTTTATCCTCTAGTATTTTATCCGCGACATTCGCATTGTTTGCCCTCATCTCTTCGAGACGACCAGCAATGTCCAACAGCCTTGTCGCCATCCGCTTGTTTTCTCTGACTCAGGACCCGCAGTTTGGTGGAGACTGAGTTTCTTCGCTCTTTTCGTTTTAGGTAGCTTTTTCTGGTGAGTATTACTTTCCTCACGTACTTGCATGAAATGCATGAAGAACCTGGAAGTATACGAGAAAAAAATTATGAAGAGCCTTCCAGTTTTTTACCATGCATGTTTGAAACGCAATTTATGCACTTTCACTTTCTGTAGGCAAACTATTCTTTCGTAAATGTTAATGAGTACTACAAAAATTAGGGGCCACACAAATGTTCTAGCATTAAACAGGTTACTGATTGATTAATTGTACAATTACAAGTGACGTCTCAATACACGTTTGCCGCACTCACCTTGTTGTTAACCGCTCCTTTGCACGTGACACTGAAGACAAGGCCGTCGGAATGAGAGATTTGCTGCTCCAGTTTCTTCGTAAGAACGTCATAGGTGAAGTCCTTCGCCCTACCTGCTCCTCTGCAAGGGTGAAGAGATTCTGCGCAGTCCAGGACTTGTTTGGCATCTTCAAGGTTATAGGCGACCTTTTTCGGAGATCAGCGTCTTCCGAACATATGTCCGACAAATCACTTCACTCCGGTCGGTACCGTAATTCATGAGCACAGTCTTTTCGATGCTTACGAGTTCACGACTTAGGGAGGCCGAAACATAAGCAATTCCGTCATAATGACGAAACTTGTGCATTGCCCAGTGGTCGTTTGGCCGGACAACGTCTTCAAGTTCAAATGCGTTGTCGCTTTGCCTCGCACTTTCGCAATCTTCAAATCTCAGTTGCGGCTCAACTGATTGCAGCGCAGTTTCTTTTTGACGGCTGGTCTTCACAGGTTGGTGGTGAAGCCGCTCTCTTTCTTCGTGACTGCTCCGGTGTGGGCTGCTCGTCAGGACACTTCAGGAGATGAGGTATAATTATGGGTACAGCATCACTGCGAAGTTCCGGCTTTCCCCGCTCTATATATACTTCTCGGCCTTCGATAATATGTACATATTGCCTTAGTATGTATTTTTGCTCGAAGTGCAGCTCGCAAATGGCATCGGTGACTTGCAAGGGCCGATCAGCGCGGTTGAGATTCTGGTCCCATAGCCGGCGTCTTTCTTCGTCTTGAGGTACTCCAAAGAGTGAGAGCTTGGGCTGGTTTTTAACTCTGCTGTATCCGGTTTGGCAGCCTACGACACAACAGTAATTTCTACGCCTAGACGTGCTCATCCTCTAATCTTTTTGAAGCAGCTTGGAACGCTCCGTTATGCAACCAGCAGACACATATCTGCGCACGCAAACGTGCCGTCTGCCGCGTATTCTTTGTCCAGACGGCTTTGCTCAAAGGGAAATACAAACCTACGCGTTCACGAAAAAAAGCATACATTTTATTTCATGTCACTTGTTTTTGTCTCTAATAATGTGTAAAAAAAGAACCAGGAGACAAATTGTGAAAACAGCGCACGAACGACGGTGCATCGAACAGACGACGGCGCGTCGAGCAGACGACAACATCGAGCGCTCAGCGTCCCCGCCAGCGCGTCGTGCGGCCCGAACCGCCGCACGACTCGCACGCTCCCGCCGAAACTGACGTCACTTCAGGAGAAGGCTACTGCAGCGCCACCAAATTTTCCGCCGTTTTTGCTTCACCCGCACCGCTTGCCGCCGGCCACAGTGGACCCACTCCCCCATTCTAGTACACTCTAGTCACTACACTATGTGAGTCTGCGAGAAATAAATACAGCAAGCTTAGCATGTACTCTTCGGGTGGGGACTCTGCCGTATGCGTGTCGTTCAAAGTGAACGTTGCCTCGCTGGCCGAACGTAACCTATCAGCTCCATCGTTTTCTTTCACGATGTTTTTTATCACCACAGCTTCGTCTACTTGCTTTTATAATCATTTAATTCGATATCAAGCACAGCAAAACCATTTTTTGTAACTCTCAGTGCCATATACTCCTTATCAGTCAAGAATTGATGCATTTGCTAAGCCTACTCGCTTCGCTAACCTGGGGTCAGCTATCTTATTTTCATAGGGAGGAACAAGTTTCTCCATGGCAAAAGGAGCAACGTTTCTCTATTTAAAGACGAACATTGGAGACATCGCCGGTTACTTCGTAAATGGAGAGAACGTCACTCCATTTTTAAGAGTGCAGTCATAACTTCGGGGCACCGCGAGAACCACGCCGCTAGCAAGGCGGCGAGCTCTAAGCGAGCACCACCGTTAAGATCGAGCAAGCAAACGTGACACAAAACATGGCGTCGCACACGGAGCGTCTGCCGCCAGCGAACTTCGAAACAAGAGAGCAACCGTACGCTGGGCCGAGTTGTACGCTGGGACGAGTAACAGCGCCGAGTTGGATTGGAGCGTGCGCCTGAAAAACCGACGGTAACGCGGCCCTTACCCACAAACTCGATCGAGTGCAGCGGGCAAACGTGAGTCCGCCTGCGTGGCAGCTGCCAATTGTCGGCGCCGAGCTCGTTGCGACCGATTGACGGGGAAGCCAAAAGTAATGGCGACCAACTTTCAACTCGGTTCCGACGCTAGTGAAAGCCCTGCCAGTCTGTGCCGGTGCACTTACAGACATACTTCAACCAAGCTTGTTACGAGCAAACCGCAACGTGTTTTTGACGACACGCAAAACAGGGACAAGGTCTCCGCCCAATATCGTCAGCCCGGAGCTCATCACGGTGGTGAAGGCAGACGAGTACTGTATGAGCGAAGCGTTCGGCGGCCGTGGACACGGTGTAAAATAGAAACACTTTAGTTGGGGGACACTTCTCGGCTTTCCTATGGGACGTGATCGACCAGATAAAGTAACAGAGACGCGCGTCCGTCGGACCACTGCCGGCAGCGCACCTATCGGCAGCCAGCGCAACCTATAAATAAATAAATTTCACACTCACTTGCTATAGCAACCGGTGAGACTGGTGGCAACGCCGGGTATTCGCAAAGCGTCACGTTTTTCACTCACAAAAAAGAAGTCATTCTGCCACTTCAGTCGCTGACGTGCCTTTGGCGCGTTTCATGAATAAGTGGCGTTTCATCATTCCCGTTTGCTGATTGAACTTGTGATGTGGTGAGCAGCCATGAATGAAATCTGCTGAAAGACAACGTCCACACAATGTGTGAATATATTAAGAAAGTGCTTCGTTAGCAGTTGCCCGTCAGGTTACCCTACGTGCCAAGAAAATGTAATATTATGCAATGTTCGTTCTGATCCCAAACGCCTCAAAGCATGCACTCAGGGCTTTCCAGACAGGACCGTCCGCTCAGCTAAATACATGCAGTCTTCAGCAAACACTTCACAGATGAGTATATTTGTCGTGAATGTGCATGAAAATTGATGCAGGACCATTTCTTTTATGTTTACACAGCACAATAACACCTGCAATAGTGTTTTTTTTTCTGTTACAGGTGTAGTTAGCTTTTCTTTTTTTTTAGTGTATTACGTTGTGCATTCACTGCTTTTTGTGAGCAAGTTTCCAGTGGCTTTTCTAAAAAAGTTCGCTGGTTGTTCAGTGCGAAAAAAAAACACTATAATCTTCTTTCTCTGCACAGTAAGAAGGGGTGGTGAAATCAGCGAGAAGATATGCGAAAGGTGCCGGTAAACGTCTCTCC
Organism: Rhipicephalus annulatus; assembly: GCA_013436015.1. Lineage (NCBI taxonomy): Eukaryota > Metazoa > Arthropoda > Arachnida > Ixodida > Ixodidae > Rhipicephalus > Rhipicephalus annulatus. The sequence goes on along the minus strand of WOVY01002262.1, from coordinate 304,204 downwards.
CAGCGGGTAATCACATGGTCATGAACTTTTCGCTAAGTTATCATTGGAGCCGCGAAAATATAGTTTTGACGCGACACAAGCCAGTATTCGTGTAGAACACGCCAGCTAACTGGTCAAGGTATCTAAGTGGTTACTTCTATTTTTTTACGAGTAGTCATGTTGTCTTATTCATGTCTACTTTGCTCATCATCAAAAGCATATGCGTCCCACCGAGCCACTTGCAGAGACGAGTGCTCCACTTACCATCAGTGAGAGCAACGAAAACTAGCACACAAAAATAAAGAACCACTTGATACAAATTGTGCAAAGCATGTCAGTAATGTGCATATTTTTTACACCCAAGCTTTATTAAGTTTACAGGACGTGCGAGAACCACTTCCAATATTAGCATGCGGTCCATAGAGAGGCGTGTAGATCATGCTTTCCACGTGACACAAGCAGCTGTCGTGCTTCCAGACATTAATAAATTTCACTCTTTAGCACAAAGAAACACTTCTGAGCCATTTATTGCAAATTTCCCGTGAAAGACCGGTCGCTATAGCAACGCCTCTTTCCGTCTTCAAGTTGCGTCTACTCGCCGATAAGTACGCTACCGCCAGCGGTATGATGGACGCGCGTCGCTGTTACTTTATATGGTGGATTGCGTCTCGCGAGTGTCCCAACCTAAAATTTTTCTCTCTTACACCGTGGCTGAGGGCATGGCGAAAAGCACAGGCGAACTACAGACGTAGAAAGCCGACCTTCTGGGTGCACTTCGTGCGTGTGATATACAAAACGACCGAGCCGGTTGCCGGCAAACACGATCCGTATCGCACACCCCACAAGTACGGCAGAATAAAGAATGATCACCTACTTGTGAAAGAATCCAGTGCTGATTTATGCCCTGAGTCAGACTGAAATACAGTATCCGATAGGCCTGCTGTCTTTTCCGCTGTCATTTTGGGTTCATTCCCAACCGGTGGTGTTGTGAGTTGGTTCGTGACCATCTTGACTGAGCCAGAAATATACAGCTCGGCGTGGCGACCATGTTGAGACCTGCTCCAGACTACATGGGTGCGGCATAACTTAAAAGCAGCAGCGCACGCTCATCTAAGCATGCACACAAAACAACACGGCGGTAATTTTAGATTGACGAGCTCTCCGAGTGCGACTCAACGCCAACAATCACGAGAAAAGTGCGGGAAAGTGCCCTTGACAACGCTTATCGTATAGCCCGCATTTCCCGGGTGGTTCATTCTTTGGAGACTAAGTAGTTTTGCACGCGGCACGCATTCCTCTGCGGTTACTCATCAACGGTCTATCCGTTATTCGCGCGTGCATATTGGGCTCCGTTACTCTTTTTTTTGGGTAACTTTGCCTTAGAGTGTATATACCGGCAAAAATTGTGAAGCCCACTCAGACTCAAACATGAAATATATTTGCACTTAGTGCTCAAGCGGACGCAAGCTCACCAAAATTTTCCGAAGCCGGAATCACTCGGCCTCACACTCGCGACTATTTTCCTAAGCTGGACTCACTCGGACTGAAACTCGCCACAATATTACTCACCCCCAACTTAGACTCACGGCTCGATCTGAGTGTGAGTGAGCCTGACTGAGTTGACTCATAAGTGAGTTTGCCAACCTAAGGCAAAAGACCTTTCTGGCGGTGTGCCAAAACCGGAGAAGTGTTACAAAACGCTAATAGTATAGAGTCTCGGAAAACATCTTGAAAGCGCTCGAGCGAGAGCACCGTCTTTTATAACTTTTTTGGGGGGGGGGGGGTTGGGGGCTTTGTCACCCATTATCTTAATTTCAAAGTTCTCTCGCAATAATACCAGTGATTCATTTTCCTACAAAAACTAGTTTGGTGTAATTGCGGAAACTTCTTATTGCTTTCCCACTGCGCCACTACGAACCATTGAAGCAATGATGCCCTCAGGCTCGTGAGTATCACTTCAGATAACCAGCTCGTAATACATTTGCTTTGAGGTTGACAGTTCGGAGGAGCATCAGCCTGTATATAGACATGAAATGTGAGATCAGACCTTCGTTCATGCAAGCGCATGACGTTTATTACATGGGTCACGTCGGTGAGTGCGCCATCGTTAAAGTTCATCTCGACTTTCTAGCGTTTGTTTGCAAACTATTACTGTCACGGTGCTTCTACGTGAAGTACGTATTACGGTTCGTTACAAAGTGGTTGATCGCAGTTCACTCAAAGCAGTGTGAACGACAACAGAATGTAGGGCAAGTCTCTAAAAAATTTGGAATCTGTATAATCTGAGTATACTATACCTAGATATCAGCATTTTCGATAACATACATTGTGTGGCAGTATCATCTTTTTGTTTAATATTTCCAATATGTTGAGTTTTTCCTCAATACAGCCACACATCTAACGTCTCATGTAACATAAAGCGCATATCTCCAGAGTCACCTATAAATATTTGGACACGCAGATATAACTTGCACGATAAACTGCAATGTAGTCATTGGTCTGAAAGATTTTCTGATTTCATTTAGGATATTTCGCCACACACGCGTTTAGACCAAGGTTGTGTACGCCAAAATCTAAATGAGCTAGAATTATATTCCATGAATATTTTCTTAGCATAGATTTCTTGGAGTACACGGTATAAAAACAGCACATGTCTTGTGACTTTGCACCACCATTATCACAATAAATGATCATTTTAGGCGTTGGAAGTTTGCCCATATAATAAGATGTATTGTCCAAACACTCTACTTCCTAATGAACGTTCGGTAGTAATAAAATCTTCCACATTTATTCTGCAAGACTTGAACCGCAAAAATAAGGACTGATCAACACCGTATCGCTAAAGAGCGGGTACACGGCGGTTTGCAGGAAAAGGAGATCCTCGGCGGTGGAGGGTTTTTTCAATGAGGTCACATTCCTCTGATTCAAGCGAAGCCAGTGTTTATTTTTCCCGGCTGATAACAACGCATATCTGCACGTTTCTTTTTCATTATTACTTTTAAAAAGGCAAAATCACTGACTTTAGCAGATCCGTCCGACTGTGTTTTACAAAAGCATGCTACAGAGGAGGTTTCTATGAAGATTCCTGAGTCCGCAGCAGTGTTCAACAATGCGTAGCAGTGTTCAAAAATACGTACCTGTCATCATCATGCTTCAGTAAGCTTGAATCAAGAGTTTAGGTTAAAAAAACTAGAAAGATTACGAAGAAAAACAAAAAAGTGTGCAAATTTCGAGGCCCCATAAAATTTAAAAAGCATACCTACTAAAAGACAAAGCTCGTTACAGTATCTAGATAGTGGTCGTGATCGTCAGGTTATTCGAGAATCGCAATATGTAGTCTTTCTTTTGACAAACCCATGTTTAAACGTTTTTTTTAGTTCGATTATTGCACGATTTCGCTACTCATTAGGCTAAAAATAACTGTCTCTCTCTCACCATCTTTCGGATCTGTAAATAAAAGACTAGTTACTTTACAAGAGCCGCGCGCAAAAGTTCTTTTCGCGTGTACAAGTAGTATTTCATTGAGTCCTTTTGAATCTCTCAGCTGGTGGCTCCTTTTCATCTCTCCGTTCCCGACAGAGCTCTTCGACGACTGTCACCAGCGCCGATTCACCGCCGTGCATCGTTACGCCAACGAGGTGGCCCAGTGCGCTTCTTATCCGGATTCCTTTTATCCCACTCACTCCCCCTCTTCTCCCCCCCACCAACAGCACTGTTCTTCCCAGCTTTGTTCGTATCAGCCTCGTGCTGCCTCTTCCTTATTTTGTTTTAACTCGAGTACGCTTTCGTCCGCAACTTATTATTTCTCCGAATAGTCGTCGTTGCCGTCGTTTACTTTTTTCTTGCTCCTCCGAGAACGCACGCGCAAGTTCGCATTAGTCGTCGGCACTCGTTTCCGACTTCCTAGATACTCCTTTAATTTGCTGACGACCCACGACTGCCAGTGTTTGCCGATACGCGCCGAAGCACGATCTCGGCAAGACGTGAAAAGTGCTCACTCGGGGGATGGAGATAAAAATGAAAACAAAACGAAAATTCAAAGAAACGGGGAAGGGAAGCGAAATGGACTTCTGGTATTTGAAGAGCACTGAAATGCATTGTCGTCGCCATCTTCTGGGGGGGGGGGCGTGGCGGGGAAACTCGGCTCGCGAACAAAAGGGGAGGAATCGCGAAGAAGACGACGTCGTTTCCGTCCGGTTAAAAAAACCCTCCACTCGTATTGAACCTCGTTATATTTAGGGTCCATTCTTCCGTTCCTTAGCTTATATACTCCTAGCTGGATATTCAGGGCGAGCTACATTTTTTGATTATAGAACGGGCGAGGAATATGTATAGAGTGATCTCGGGTGATACGGAAAGGCACGTCACGTTGTTTTCGCAGTGTCAAAGAAATATAGAAAAAAGGCGTACGCTATGAATTGCGCAGCAGCGCTTCCTGCTTCGTGTCTTAACCTGTGCGAGTGTACTTGGTACGCAATAAAAACTTGGAGGAGTATTGTAGAGCAGTAATCTAGACGTTTTCTGGAACAACTGAATTTCGCCATCTTGAAAGCCATACAGTCTAAAGCCAATGCGAGTTGTCCGAAAACCCTGACAGATATGAAAACGTGAAGGGGTGGAATTGGTTACGGCAAGAGTTGCATATAAAGTAGAGTTTACAATGATAGATGTAATAAAATGAAGTTGCAGTTACATCATTAACAGAGAATCGCAATTGCATCTCAGAAACTCATCGAATAAGGCTCGCACTGTGCACATCTGGAATGCTGTCGTCACAACCTCCCCGGCTGGCATCACGTTCATTGTCACCTGCATGCCCTGGCATTGTGCGTCTCCATTTCGTCTCGCTATCTCGTGATAGTCGTTTTTGTACAAGATGGTCTGGGGCGGAAACATTTTCCAGTGCCTTAAGGCACACTTTATTTGAGATATCTCCTTTCATTTGGGCCAACACTGGGATGTGCAGTCCCAGTGTCAATCGTTTGATTTCAATTAAGGAGTACAAACAACTTTCTTTAGGCCCATGTGCTCAGATTTGGGTGCACGGTTAAGAACCCAAGGTGGTCGAAATTTTCGGAGCCCTCCACTACGGCGTCTTTTATAATCATATGGTTGTTTTGGTTTGATTGATGTGTTAAACTCTACACATCAATCAATGTTGCACCGATGGTTTGCAAAAAAGCCAATTGGTAGATATATACCCCACAAAAAACTCGCCTTCATGCGGTGACGCTGTGGTGCAATAGATAAGACATCTGCTTCACGTGCATGTGATCCCGAGTTAGATTCCAGGGCTGAGTGAGATTTGCATGTAAATCTCGCTGATGTATGTATATGTGGTACTAGCAGTTTTATACTTGGCTGTAGTCATAATATCCACCGCATTATCTGCGAGAAACCGCTCTAGAATGCGTAAAATAATGCTTTCTTTCACCACCGCATCGGGGCCGGGCCACCTACAGAAATGTCACTCTTAACCGCAGGCCGTATCTTGCAAGGAAGAATTTGCCCTGAAATCACGGATATTCTGAAGGCCACTTTGAATCAGGTCCGTTTTTTTGAGATACGGCTACGGAGCCGCGTAGAAACGGCCATAATTTGACTTGATTTTGCTGCCTGCAGGCGTGTATTCTAGACAGGATTCGACTAGGAGTGTAGTCTGTGCGCACGCTGTGCTTCCAAAGTTTACTCGAGAATTGGCAAGTGGGCCGCTCCCTGACACCGAAGCCTGGATCGATGAACTCACTCATAAGTCGACTCACTCGGACTTACTCAGACTCAGATTGAGCCGTGAGTCTGTGAGTTCTATTTCGTTTTGGTATATATATATATATATATACGTTTGAATTGAGGCAACTCGCCCCGTCACATATGGCAGAGGTGCTGTAATCGCCTCACAACGGAACTTCACAGCGGCCGTCGTTTGAAGGGTCATTGTGCAACGATGATGAATAATACGGCGTCTGCATCTACTCCTCCTGGTGTTCCTACGACAGCAGATGATGCGGCGACTACATCTCCTCCTGCGACCACAACTGTCGTGCTCGAACCGCCACGCGATCCTTGCACGTTTAGCGGTTCCGGCGATCCAGATGAAGTGGACGTTTAAGATTGGCTGGCAAATTACGAACATGTAAGTACTCGATACCAATGGGGCCCGACTCTTATGCTGGTGAACATATTGTTCTATCTTAGGGGAACCACCAAATCGTTGTATGAGAACCATGAGGCAGAACTTGGGAGTTGGACAATGTGCAGGGAGAAAATGTTGGACCTGTTCGGGAAGCCTACTGGAAGAAAACTGGCCGCGAACAAAATGCTCGCGTCTCGGGCGCAGACCACCGCGGAGTCGTACGTCTCGTATATAGAAGATGTGTTATCATTCTGTCGCAAAGCCAATGCCGTGATGACGGAGGCTGGCAAGGTTGGATATATTCTTAAGGGGATTGCGGACGACGCATTTGACCTCTTCATCTGCAAAATTTATGCTACAGTACGCCATTATAAAGGAATGCCGGTGCTTTGAGCTAGCGAAGAGCCGGCGGATTGACAGAGTGTTTGCCCACCTTCCGAATACAGCTGCAACGTCGTCTTGCGAAGACCATGCAAGAACACAGCCGCTACCTACTGTTTTATCGAATCAGGTGATCCGAATCGTTAGGCGCGAACTTGAAGCCATTACCCATGTTTCGGCTCATACTGCTGCAAGTGACACGACCCCAATGACTGCTCACATGGTTCAAGCCATCGTCCACCAAGAACTCGCCAGCATAGGTATTCCCTCGGTGTGCGCTTTGCCCAGCACCCAGCCACTTCCATGGCGTACACCCTCATCCTATCATGAGCAGCAGTTTACGACTTCATCTAGCGACCCTGCGGCGTGGAGAACCGCCCATAATCGACTATTTTGCTTTCATTGCCACTGTATCGGTCATGTCATCTGCTATTGCAATTACCGCTGGTTCTCGCCCCCTCGGACGTCGTCTGAACCTCACTACCTACAGGACAGCTCCCACTTTGCAACTGCCGTGCAGCCTTCTTCGCAAACAACTACAGAAGATTCAACAGATGATCTCCGTCACCGCGTGGTCGTCAGTCGCGTTCGCCTCCAGGACGTCGCCAGTCATCTCGCTCACCGCAGACTCGCAGGCCGTCGTCTCCATTCAGCCCCGCTCCTGCCTATCCGGAAAACTAAACGGTTCAGCGCCTAGAGGTGACGTTGCTTTATCGACTTCCTCCACAAATCTTCCCTTGACGCTTCCGACTAGACAAAGTTTGTTAGACGTTGACATTTATATTGTGACTATTTCTGCCCTTATAGATACTGGAGCGCACATTTCTGTAACTAGCGCGAACCTTCGCCGACGCCTACATAAAGTGCTCACGCTTGTCGCTTCCCGCACACTCCGAGTACTGATGGGAGTACCCCTGTCGGTCGAGGGCTGTGCATGGCCGTGTGTCCATTGCCGGCCATCCTACATGATTGATTTGTGGGGTTTAACGTCTCAAAACCACAATATGATTATGAGAGACGCCGTAGTGAAGGGCTCCGGAGATTTCGACCACCTGGGTTTCTTTACCGTGCGCCCAAATCTGAGCACACGGGCCTACAATATTTCCGCCTCCATCAAAAAGGCAGCCACCACAGCCGCGATTTGATCCCGTGACATGCGGGTCAGCAGCTGAGTACCTTAGCCACTAGACCACCGCGGCGGGGCCCGGTCATCCTACATTAGTTCAGTATGCTGTCATTGAAATGTGTCCTTATGACCTAATGCTTAGCTTAGACTTCCTGTCACGTCATTCTGCGCTCATTGACTGTGCCACTGGTGCTCTTCAGCTTGAGCTGCCGCAGCTTGTTGATTTTTCAGCTGACCATTCTTCCCGTTTATGCTCTCAACACCACGTTCGCTTGTCTCTGCAAGCTGCTACACACGCCACTTTGTCGTGCTCACGTGATGTGCCCAATGGTGACTACCTCGTCACTCCTATAGTCGACGCACTGACGGCGAGAGACGTCGCCCTTGCTCACACTGTTGTCTCCGTCGCTGATAATATAGGGGTTATACCCCTTCTCTACGTCAGTCTCTTGAGTCAAGTTATTCCGCAAGACATGTCTTTGGCCACCCTATCTCCGCTTGACAGCTGCAACGTTACCGTTTTGGACACCGATGCTACATCCCCCCGTCTTGGCCGCAATTACACCCTGCCTGCCGATGACATTAACAAGATGATTGTTCCCGATCTCACCCCAGCGCAAGCTGCCGGCCTCCGTCGTCTGCTAACATCATATAGAGACATTTTTGACTTTGACCACCGCCCTCTCGGCCAAACAACTGCCGTGACTCACCGGATCAACACTGCTGATGCCAGTTCTATACGATGGCGTTCATGTCGCGTATCTCACAAGGAATGCCAAGTTATTCAGAATGAAGTAAACAAAATTAATACTAAAGACATCATAAAGCTATCATCCAGACCCTAGGCCTCCCTAGTAGTGCTCGTTGCGAAGAAGAATGGCAGTGGGTGCTTTTGCGTAGACTATCGCCATTTGAAGAAAGTCTCTCATAAAGATGTCTGCCCTTTACCTCAAATTGATGACACCCTCGATTACTTCCATTGTGCCCAATACTTCTCGTCTATTGAGCTTCTGTCGGGCTATTGGCAAATTTCCGTTGACCCCATGGTTCGCAAAAAACAGCTTTCGTTACGCTCGACGGCCTCTACCAGTTCAAGGTCATGCTCTTCGGACTATGTAATGCGCTGGCAACTTTCGAGTGCAGGGTGGATTCCCTTTTCCGAGGATATTAGTGGTCCTTCTGCTTATGTTACCTAGACGATGTCATCCTCTTTTCACCTACCTTAAGCGGCCATATCACACGTTTGTCGGCCGTTCTGGAAGTTTTTCGAAGAGCCGCTCTCCAGCTCAATTCTGCAAAATGCCATTTTTGACGTCGCCAAATCACCATACTCGGCCACCTTGTCAGTGCCGCTGGTGTTCAACTTGATCCCGACAAGGTGCGAACAGAACAACAATTACCTTAACCACGTTCAACCAAGGACGTCCGCAATTTTATAGGGCTATGTTCCTATTTTCGTCGATTTTTCCGCAACTTCGGCGACATCGCTCGACCGCTTACTGATCTCTTAAAAAGACCTTCACCTGGGGCGTAGAACAAGCGGACGTCTTTTTGGCTCTTATCCATCTGCTGACTATGCCACTAATACTGGCCCATTTCGACCCTGCATCACCTACAGAGCTTCGAACCGACGCTGGTAGCCATAAAATTGGAGTGGTCATCGGCCAACGACAGCATATGAAGGACCGCGTGATTGCTTACGCCAGTCGTCTTTTTTGCCTGCCAAACGAATGATCTCGATCACTGAGCGTGAATGCCCAGCTTTAGTGTGTGTCGTGACAAAATTCAGGCCTTACCTGTAGGGCCAAACTTTTTCTGTTGTTACTGACCATCACACTCTCTGTTGGCTCTTGTCGTTAAAGGACCCTTCTGGACGTCTTGGTCGCTAGGCGCTGCATCTGCAAAGAATACTCGTTCATCGTCCACTACAAGTCGGGACGCCTGCACACAGACGCAGACTGTTTGTCACGTCATCCGGTTGAAACGCCCGACTTAGTAGACCTCGAATCAGACCCCTGCGTGCTTTCCATCTACGCGTTTGGTGATATCTCCACTGAACAACGACGTGACCCATCGGTAATCTCCATCATTGATCGTCTGACTTATGCTCTAACAGATCTTTGCGTTCGCCTGTTCGAACTGCACGATAACATTCTGTGCCATTGCAGCTTCAACGCCGATGGCACAGAATTGATACTCGTGCTTCCCCATCTCCTGCGTTCCAGTGTTCTCGAACAACTCCACGACGTACCTACAGCTGGTCACCTAGACATCTCTTGTACCTACATTCGTGTGCGACGTCGCTTTTTCTGGCGCGGACTCTATCGTTCTGTGGTTCGCTGCGTCACTGCTTGCCACCGCTGCCAATGTCGCATGCGCCCCTCTGTGATACCGTCCGGCCTCCTACAGCCCATCGACATACCGACGGAAACATTCTTTCGTGTTGGCCTTGACCTGTTGAGCCCATTTCCTACGTCAACCTTCGGAAATAATTGGGTTGCAGGCACCACAGATTACGCCCGACACTTCGCCATCACTCAAAGACTGCCGACAAGCAGTTCTAATGATGTCGCTGACTTTCTCTTGTATAAAGTCATTCTTCATCACGGCGCTCCACTGCAGCTGCTTACATATCGAGGAAGTGGGAGATTATTTAGAATCCGACCAAAAGTTTTGAAGGGAAGTATTTCCTTTCACGTGTTGTGAATGACATGCTCCGCGCCTGCTCCTTTGAGCACAAGCTTACCACCACTTATCATCCACAGACAAACGGATTTTCCGAGCGTCTGAACCAAACGCTGACGCAGATGCTGTCAATGTACGTTTCACCAGATCACCGTGACTGGAACAAAGCACTCCCCTTTATCATAACCTTTGCGTACAACTCTTCAGGGCATGACACATCTAGCTATTCACCGTTTTATTTGCCATTTGGCCAATATCCAGCGATACCATTTGACACGCTCATTACTTCGGCTGCCCCCTTGTCTACTGAGTACGCCATTGATGTCATTTCTCGAGCCCGTGCAGTCCGTCAGCTTGCCCATGATCGGCTGCACTTGTCGCAAGAGCACCAAAAAGAACGTTATGACAGTCGCCACCAAAGCGTGCACTTCCTGCCGGCGTCTCTGGTACTTCTCTGGCCACCAAACCGCCAAGTCGGCTTATCAGAGAAGCTACTACAGCAATACCGTGGCCCCTACCAACAGTTACGAAAACTCAGTGACGTCAACTACGAGGTCACACCCCTAAACAATGCCTCTTCGACCCCCTCACTCCAGACAGGCGTTGTCCACGTTTCGAGACTCAAACCGTATCACCCTGCTAGTTCGTCGCTTCCGTGCCAAGTGCCGTGATGGCACTTCCGCCGCATGGGAATGATGTTACGGTGCACCGTCAACAGGAGCAAGCGTAGAACTTTGCGAAGAGGACGAAGACGCTTGCGCGCGAGGCAACTCAGCCGTCTTGTTCAGCTGCCGATTCTTTGTGGACGCTTTATTACACACCTAGATAGATCTCGCGTCGTCACTATATATATATATATATATATATATATATATATATATATATATATATATATATATATAAGGGAAAGAAGTGTATACCTAAGGGCTCATTTTTCCGTGTTTTTTACAAAATAATAATGAGATCTAACTTCCAGTAATGCCAAGGGATGTACAGGGGAATTATTATAACCAATGAAATGTAAATAAGAAAGAAAAGTGGCTGGAAAATAACCAGCCGTGAGCAGGAATCGAATCTACGACCTTCGAATAATCTAATAATAATTTAGTAATATATATATTAATATATTAATATATTATTCAAACCTACGACCACCGATCATATATATATATATATATATATATATATATATATATATATATATATAACGTAAGAATGAAGCGATGGGTGGTAGAAGCTGAAAAGAAAGAAGTGAGAATGGAGTAAACATGGTGTATGAGCCAGGCCACGTCGCCCATTCATCGTAGCGGCATATGAGTCGACAGGATGAAGACCTGCCAGCCCCTTCATCAGTCGCTCATCATCGACGCAGTTCCCCACAAGACACCCTGACCATATATCAACTACGGAGTCATCTCCTAGCAGCACACAGCAACCAGAACCATCACACAACCATCGGATGACCTTGCAATCCCCAAGTACACCGGGTCAACGGATGATGGACCTGTACAGGACTGGTTCAACCTATTTGAGTTCCACGCCGCCGCTGCATCCTGGTCGGAACAGGAGATAGTCACCAACTTCACTGACTACATCTCCGGTGAGGCATTAGAATTTTAACGTCACCCACATCTTTGAAAATGACGAGCCATGGCAAAAGATCAAAGAAGAGATGATCACTTGTTTTAACGACTATGAAAAAGACCTACTTATTGACAAACATCTGGAGAAAACCGCACTCTATCGTCGATTTCCGAAGCAGTCTAAAAGCCCAGTGCGAAAGCCCAGTGCGAATCGACAACTGCCACAAGACGAAGTGGCACATGAGTTCACTGACAGTCGACCATGCGTACTTCGGAAAAAACCCAACCATCGAGCACCCCACTCTTCTGCACGAAAGTTTCCATTTCCAAAATGATCACTCCAGCACAAGACACGATACGTTGCTCATTCACCTTATGCCCTTCATTCTTTGTCTCGCATACGTGAACCACCACCGGGTATCCTTTGATTCGGCTCCTCAGGTGTTCTTAACTGTCTCTATTCGTGTTATAAGGACACCCTGTCCACGGCAGACCAGCTGATGCACGGAGAAAATACCAAACAACACCATGCATGATGACTCGAAGAGTGAAAATGGGTCTTCACGTATTGGAGCAGCTTACTCCCCATCTCGCACACTTGACCCACCTTCTTGTTTTCCATCACTTGGCCCTTTCGTCGCTGACACGCCCAATACAGTCGGTATAAAATTGCGGAACTCCGAATATACTCAGCCAAGCCCAGGGCCAACCGTCCACACTCATGCATCAGAACAGCTTTTCCCCAAAGTCGCGGACACAGAGAAACAGCCCCAAGTAAAATCTGACCAAACCAATTTTTTTGCAGTGTCGCCGTCAATTTCCCAGCCACCTGAGAGCCCAACCAACACAGGAGGCTCGGAAGGATCCACTCTTAAGCACTGCCCTGTGCGAGGAGCGTCCATTATTAATGTCAATGCAAGAGCCTCACCAGATTTTTCAGTCAATTCCGGCGCACTATCTTTATTTACTGACACGAATCGTGACACCCTAAGAAGTATCAACTATTTGCTGGTCACATCAACCTACAAAGAAAAGCAGGCTCATGTCTCTACAGGAAGTTCACCTCGTTAGATAGTGCAACATCAGCAATGCCAACAAAAGCAACAAGGAGAGGCCCAACAGCTAAAACGGCCACACCAACAAGAACAACGAAAAATAAAGCCACAACGCAAACATACTTGCGGCTTAAAGAATGTCGTGAACAATGACCACCACCAACACACACACACGCACACACACACATACACATATACATATATATATATATATATATATATATATATATATATATATATGTGTGTTCGTTGTTCACGATATATATATATATATATGTGTGTGTGTGTGTGGTGTGTTTGTTTGTTTGTTTGTTTGCGCGCGCGTGTGTGTGTGTATATAATGTAAGTAGGGTAGTGACTGAATGTAGAGGCTGAGGAAGAAGTGGAGTAGAATAAACATGGCGTATTAGCCAGGCCACGTTTCCCATTCATGATAGCGTCACACGAGTCGACAGGATGAATACCTTCCAGCCCCTTCATCAGTGTCTCATCATCAACGCAGTTCTCCACAAGACGCCCTGACCATACATCGACTACGGAATCATTTCCTGGCCGCACACAGCGACCAGCACCATGACAGCATCATCAACCAACCTTCCCATCCCCAAGTACACCGAAGCAGCGGACAATGGACCTGTACAGGACTGTTTCGACCTGTTCGAGTTCCACGCAACCGCTACATTATGGTCGGAACGAGAGATGGTCGCCAACTTTACCGACTACGTCTCCGGTGAGGCCTTCAAATTCTATCTCACCCACATATTTCAAAACGACGAGTCATGGGAAAAGATAAAACAAGAAATGATCGTTTGGTTTAACGAGAACAATGACGACTACGACAAAGACGTGCTTGTAACGCACCATCCACACACAACCGCACTTGGTCGTCACAGTCAAAAGCAGCCTTCACGCATTGACCAACCTCCTGCTTTCCGTCGCGTGGGTTTTCAGTTGGTCACAACACCCACCTCGCGTCTCACACGTTCACTATGGTCGGAATAGAGCGGAGAAGCTCCGAGCCTACTCATTCAAGCCTGTCCCCTGCAGTTTAATTTCATGCGCCAGAAGAGCTCGCATCGGTCGTTGCACAGAAAGACAGTCATTCCCAGTTAAAATCTGACCAAACCGATCCTTTCGCAGTGTTACCGTCAAATTCCCAGCCACCTGAGACCCCAACCCACACAGGAGGCTCGGAAGGATCAACTCTCAAGCACTGCACTGTGCCAGAAACTTTCATCATGAATTGCGTTGCAAAAACCCCAGCAGATTTTTCTGCAAATTCTGGCACCCTATCTTCAATGCCTCACACAAATCGCGACACCCTAACAAGTATCAACTATTTGCTAGTCACGTCAACCTACAAAGAAAAGCGGGCTCATGGTTCCAAAGGAAGTCCACCTCGTCAGACAGTGCAACATCAGCAATGCCAACAAAAGCAACAAGAGGAATCCCAACAGCTGAAACGCCCACACCAACATCGGCAACGAACAACTAAAACTGCATCGCAAGGATACTTGCGGCTTAAAGAGTTTCGTGATCAACATACACCAACGAAAAGACTGATTCCGCATCTGAGCTATCTTCGCAGAAAGAAAAGCCACGGAACTTTTCTGCACCAGCGTTCAAGATTGCGCCTTTAGTCGGAACATCTGCGTCTTCACCAGAGAAAGCTCTCCAATAGCCACAAAACAACCACTTGTGCTCCGCAGGAACACAAGCAGCGCCTAATCAGCCACGATCAACGGGCGCGAAAACTGCATGCACGGCGTTTGTATGACCCACGACAAAGAATGCGACGCCCACGAGACATTCAATCCTGCAAAGCGTTCCAACCTCGTTCGTTCTTTGCAAGAATACCGGCTGCATTTCCACCTGTTTCGACGCTCAAAGCATGTTTATGTTGTCCAGAGCATAACAGACAGCCTCGCCCACCGGAGCTGTACTTGATAACCCCGGATTTCTACCTTCTCTTGTGAAGACTATGTGCAATCTCAGGGAACTTCAATGTGATGTACAACTACGGCCCATTTCAATGTATGTTTTGCGTTCTAGTACTGCTCATTCATTATGCATTGTATTATACAACACGTGCGTTCTTTGAGGGGGTGGGAGAATCGTGTAACGTAAGTAGGTAGTGACTGAATGTAGAGGCTGAGGAAGAAGTGGAATAAAATAAACATGGCGTATGAGCCAGACCACGTCTTCTATTCATCATATATATATATATATATATGTGTGTGTGTGTGCGTGTGTGTGTGTGTGTGCGCGTGTGTGTTCTAAAAGGTGAAATGAAATTTTAAAGGTGAAAAGGAAAAAAGAGAGGGAGAGGGAGGGGAAGAGAAGAAAGAGTGAAAGGGGGTGCCCGGGGGAGTCCATCTTATACTCTCACTTTTTTCATACCTCTTCCTCTCTCTCCCCTCTGATTTAAGACTGTATAAAGCTGAGCACCAACAAACTGTAGCCTCAATCCTGATGAAGGCCTGGCTCTGGCTAAAACGTCGAAATAAACCACATTGTGACTGTTCACGGCGGATCTACTGGACACTATATATATATATATATATATATATATATATATATATATATATATATATATATATGCCAAGCGCTTTCTCTAACTTTGTGTCCTAGGAAGGGGAGTCACCGGATCTACATAAAAGTGGCCACAACGCGACTACACATAAGAAGTGTTCAAGTGTGAAAATATTCAAAAAAGAAATAGCTTTCAAGGTAAACAAAAACCCCTTTTTATTTAGACAGAAAGATTGATGGCTAGAAACAGACATAAAATGAGTGAGGTTTCACGTGCCTTATCCGCAGTATTATCATGAGGCACGTGGTAGTCGAGGGCTTCGGAAATGTTTCTCTGTTCTTTAGTGTACACTACCATCATAGCGCATGGGCATGTAGCATTTTAATGAACGCGAAATCTGACTTCCGCTGCAGGCATCCAACCCGACACCATCAGATGTGCAGCCGAGCACCGTAACCGCTACACCACCACCGCGGACAGACACAGGATAGATAGATAGATAGATAGATAGATAGATAGATAGATAGATAGATAGATAAAAATAAGGCAGCATGGAGTATTCACTTTTCACGCAGAAATCGAACTCCAGATGGTTGCGTAAGTATAAAACTCAGTTGCAGTTTCAAAAAGAACACCTTGGGTAACGGTCCTGTTGCATGAACGAATTTTAAATAAGCGTGAGAATATCTATGAAGAAAGCGAAAGAGTAACACTCGGGCGAGCAGACAATGAAAATGCGCGAAGGGATTGAGGAAGTGCACCCTGAGGCCACCCGTGAGTGATTTATACGTGTATTCGTTCGCCATAGAAAAAGAGCCAGTAAAAAAATAAGGAAACAAAAAGTGGGAAACCCCGAAAGACCACGTGGAGCAGGCATTGAAATCCATCTTCTCGCCGGGAAGAGGGTGGTGCGCTTTTTTTATAATCGATTTCCATCCGCGCAAATAAAACTGCGCAGGCCGGCATCCCCCCTCCTAATTCGGCGTATACACAGGGAGAAAAATACAGAGAGACGTAAATCCAAGATAAAGCATCGCATCCTCTTCTCTTCAATGCCCTGCTTCAAAACTTCTCTTCATCAATTTTTTCTCATTGTTAGCCACGTAGCCTGGATTCTCACTTGCCATCTTTACAGACGTCGCGACATCAAACCATCAATACTTTATTTTACTTTTGGTAGATGTGAGTGAGAATGGTATAGTGGAGAGAAAGAAGAAATTGGGTATCCATTATACCCGCTAGCACGCCCCATTCATACGTTGTGTTTTCATAGACATCTCCAGGGAATGGTCGCTATTCCTTCGCTTATACGCCGAACGCCTCCCTCCCCCTCCCGTAGTCTGCGTTCCTGCAATCCATCTGGAGAGAAGAAAAATGCGTTGGCGTTACTTCCTTCGGCCATCACTAACGCGGATGGTCTACTGCAAGTAATCTGAACATTTCTGGCGAACAGCTAATCTATTTTGTACCGAGAGATTAAGCGAAAAAAAAGCTGGAGAACTGTGCACACACATGGGATGCAAGATTAATTGCTCTCACGCATTCTCTTATTTCGCGTGGCCACCGTGCACTATTACATACCCGTACAAAGTCCTTAATAATGGGTTTCAAACAGCACGCTCGGCTGCCACGAAAGCCCGTGCGCAGTCGAATGATATTTCATCTCTCCTTTTGATTAAAAAATAAAAAAAAAACATTGCTGGAATGAACATTGCTCAACTTTCAAGTCGATTGCAGAACGCCCAAGTTTTTTTTCTGTTTGTGTTTACTATCGCTTTTCTCAACACCCTTTGTAACAGTGCGTTCATTGTGAAATAAAACAACTCCTTGCGGAGACCACTATTATTATGATTTGTTTGGGTGTCTGCATTCTTTTGTAGGCGCCGCCCTGACAAGATGACAAACCATGCTGTCATGCAAGCGAATGTCGCTAAAGTGGTCATTGTGAATATGTTCAACTTTCTCGTTTCTCATATGTTCAACTTGAACAAACTTCCAAAGTGTTCAAGAAAAAGTGTGTTTAAGCGAAAGTTCGTTAAACTGAAGTTATTATAGTTTGTATCAAAAATTGAAGGAAACATGTATTGTTAAAAAAAAACGTTTGCCCATTCAATGTTAACGCTGTTCAATTGTATGAGAACGTATCCTTGTATGAGAACCGCATTCTGTGGAGAACGAAGAATCCTCAGAACATAAGTAAGAAGACAAGCAAATAGGAAGCCAACAGGCTTTATATTTGCTTTATTATAACAGAATTTGCCAGCAGTTGTTGCGATTGTGCGCAAGCATTGACCCTCATCTTCGCTCGGTCCAGGTGGTGAATCTTATCTGAACGGCTCTGGACAGCGCTGCTTCGCGGCTCCTGGTGTATCCTCGACACGTGCAACACGTCACTGAACTACTGAAGTTCAGGAAGTACGTTCGCCATCTACCGAGAGAATAATCCTACAAATCCGCCATTGTTTATCATTGGTCGTCATTTTGGCTGCAGTAATTTCGGTTGTGTGCAAGCATTCACCCTTGTCTTCATTCCGTCCAGATTCATTGCGTGTTGATACTTCTTTCTAATTTCTGTACTTAAAGACGATAGTCTTTATTCGGGTATTTTGAGCACAAATTCTGGTCTGTCTGTCTGTAAATTTTGTCTTTTTCTGCACCTTAACGATACCCCATACGGCACCAGAAGTTATTCCTAATGGCCAACCCAATCCGTAGCGCCCACCAATATTGCTCAAGTTTAGGGGTTCATACTTTTGGATTGTCCATTGAAAAGCAGTTATTGCGCATATCTGAGGCACCATAACAACACTTCAATATTTTCTATGTGTGACTTCATACCAGAGAAGGCACACATAAGTAATTAAAAGCACAGTAGCGTTTATCATGCTGTACTGAGAATGCGACGCGATGCTCAAAAAGACGACTGTCTCCAACGCTCTGCTGAGAAGACATGGTGGTGGCACCTGTCCGTCGCTTTGCGTTGTACAGCTTATCACTTTCAAGACAGGCGCGTACGCATGCCATTCTTTGTTTTCGAAGATAACTGCCAGACAGCGTTCGTGTCTAACGTGCCTTGATGCGCTCGTTCGCCTTCACTTCATGGCCTTCGCTGCACGGATCGAGACTCTATAACGCAGCGCCTCCAGACTACAATTCACCAACTTTCTCGCGTGGAACATCAAATAAACGTATTGTGCCCCCTCTCCACACATTGAAACTATCGTCTCTCGACGAAATTTGCAGTGAAACATGTAGATACAGGGCCATGTTTTTTCCTTCCGCTTCCACTGCTGCATTTCACACAATGTTTTATTTTGTGCTTTTTATTTTGTGTTTTTGGTTACCTTTCTTCATAGCTTATCCCGAGAATGCCGACTTGCGCTGAAATAGCAAAAGCATTACAGGATCTTCAGCAGGAGGTTGCATAGATGAAAACAACACTTGCGATATTGAGTGAGCTCTACGAACATCTAAAGAATGAAAATGAGGCACTAACCAAGAAAAACGAGGTCCCGAGAGATAAAAGTAGGGGGCTGAATAAACAGGTGTGTGATCTAGAAGAATACGCGCGACTCAATAAGGTTGAACTGAAAGAAATTCCTGAGAGAAAAGGTGAGAACTGCCTGGAAGTCGTCCAAGTTATCGGTGAGAATGGGTGCCTAATTCCTGATACGGACATTGATACTGCGCATTGGGTGCCTGCAATGAATGGGAGAAACATGATTGCGCGATTTAGTTCGAAAAATGGGAAGGCTCAAGTCGCAAAGAAGGCAAGAAGGGCGCGGCTGCCCACCACAAATATTGAATTTCCTCACAGCACAGGTCCTAAACCAGTGCATGTCAATGATCACCTTTTGCCCAAGTGGAAAAGTTTGTTTGCGCAGGCCCTCGCATTAAAAAGAAACAAAACAGTGGAAGAACCTTTAGACCGACAACTGCAAAATAAAACCAGAACAGGTGATGACAGTCATTTGTTTCCCATTGCATGCGCCAAAGATCTTCCTGTATTCTATTAGATATCCTATCACTCCTAATATTGAACTAACCTTTCATAAACTTATCTGCGTTCTTGTGCGATCAAATATCTGACTTGCCACACGAGAAGTCACCAGCCCCATCGCAAGTGCATGAAACATCCGCAGTCTTGGAAAAACACCAGGATGATCTTATTGCATTGCTCTCCTTGCTTGTGTGGCGTAATCATTCAGCTGTTATCATGTTTACGTTGTGTCATGCGGCCCCTACCGTGGCAATTCCCTGCACATGCGTGCCATACAGGCACATATATCTATTCAGAGTAAATAAATAGTACGGGAGCGTTTTCCCGTTCGTGTTCAACATGGTGTCGTTCATCACGGAAACCCGACATGGTGTCAGAAGTCTAGCCCACTGCTTTTTCAGCTATGGCGAGTGCTTGATTTGATTGACATGTGGGGTTTAAGGTCCCAAAACCACCATATCATTATGAGAGAAGCCGTAGTGGAGGGCTCCGGAAATTTTGACCACGTGGGGTTCTTTAACGTGCATCAGAATCTGAGCACACGGGCCTACAACATTTCCGTTTCCATCGGAAATGCAGCCGCGCTATGGCAAGTGCAGAAAATACAGGTTTCTGCCAGGTCTTCCCGGTACAACCGCCAAGGAGCTTCAAGGAGGAGGAGGAATAAATGAGGAAGGACAGGGAGGTTACAAGGAGCTTCAACTTTGACAAGGTGTCAGAGTGGCTGGCGTGGGTACAAGACTTCGATGATTATCGACTTGCTACGGCCTTAGCGAGCGAACTGGGGAGGCCCAGGTATGTACGCTGATGGATACAATGTGGCGACGTGCTCGCAACATATTCCGGACCTTTTACTTATCGGAAGAACAGTGAAAGAACTATGAAGTGGTGAAGAAATGCTTCAACGCATACTTCGCTGCCACACTGAATTTGGTCTACGAAAGTGCGTGCTTCTATCGTCGCCACCAAGCTTCAGGTGTATCGGTGGACCAGTACGTGACAGCCTTACATACGCTGGCAGATAGGTGTAGCTATGGCGTGATAAAATAGAGGATGATCATCGACCATTTCGTCGTTGGACTACGGGACTTCAAGCTGTCCGTGGCCCTCCAAATGGACGCAGCACTGAATCTGAAAACTGCACTGTCCAGGGCAAGAACGAAAGAAGAGGTACAACAACAACAACATGAGCTTCACAGCAGTGCATACCACTAAGGAACCGGCCTTGAGGTTGACGCGGTTCATCGAGAAGCTTGCGGGTGGGAAGAGCACCAACGGCTCAACAAAGAGGTCCGAAAGTGTGCGGCGTGTGGCAGAGCCCGTCATTGGAAGTCATTGTGTCCTTCAAAAGGAGTAATCTGCTACGGGTGTCAATAACGGGAACACTTCGCTGCGGTGCGCCCACAAACGCAGGACTTCGCGAATGCCGAAGCAAGTGCATTCGAGGTAGGCCTGTGCTGTATTTGCCGGAGTCATGCTTCGAGTGAGCAATTAGGTTGAAAGGGTGCAACGTACTTTGTTGGGACTTTGGCTGGTACGTTTGCAAGAGCTCGCTTTGTTCAAGTCGCTATTGACGGGGTGACCATATATGCTATAGTCGACACAGGAGCAGATGAAAACGTTGTTCCAGCATCCTTCCCTGATGTACCAAGAGATCTTAAGCAGTCTAACGTAATTTTGAAGGGGCCAGGCAGCGAAGTGTTAGACCTAAAAGGAAAATTCATTGCCAATATTCTCTTGAGACAATGTCGGGTTAGGCAGGACAATTTTGTCGTCAACTCGGCGAGTAATGTCATCTTAGGCTTGTCGGCAATAGAACCTTTAGGAATTGTGAAAGTTGTAGACGACGCCTCAGTTCATCAAACTGTGCAAACGCGCTTCTCTTCTCTGTTCCACGGTTTAGGTACCATGAAAGTAGAATACTGTATTAGTTTCAAAGAAGACGCAGTGCCCTACGCTATTCACACCGCTCGTCGTACACCCATCCCGCTGAGGGATGGCGTGAAATGCGAGCTACAGAAAATTGAAAAAAAACGGAGTCATTCGTAAAGTTGAAGGGCCGACAGAATGGTTTGCTGGCATAGTGCCCCTCTTGAAGCCTTCCGGGCAAGTTCGGATCTGTGTGGATCTTACGCAGTTTAATAAGATTGTGAAACCTGAGTGGTTTGTGCTCCCCACTGTTGATGAGCCACTTGCGCTGCTTAGTGGAGCAATGGTGATTTTTAAACTTCACGCGAACTCGGTATTCCATCTGGTAAAGCTAAGGAAGGGCTGTCAGCTACCGACGTTTATTACTCCTTTTGGACGTTATTGCTTTGAGCGTCATCTATGCGGAATAACATCTGCTCCTGAGTATTTTCAAAGGCAGATGTGTGAAATCCCTGGAGTGCCGGGGTTGGCAAATCTAATGGACGATGTACTGGTCTTTGGTTCGTCTCAGAAACAGCATGATGAGCGACTGTTCCAGATTTTAAACCAATTGGCACAAGCTGGCGTAACCCTGGATCAGGAAAAATGTCAGTTCAGTGTAAAAGAGCTTTGAGTTTTGGGATGCCGATTCAGCCAAGATGGCTTACGACCAGATCCAGCTAAAGTTAGGGCGATCAGTGATATGAAGCCACCGGAAAACTTAAGCGACATGCACCAATTTGTTGGTCTCGCAAATCATTGCTCGCGGTTTATCCCCGAATTAGCAGATAATACCACATCGTTACGTCAGTTGCTAGAAAGGAACAAGGAGTGGAGTTGGGCTGCACCTCAGCAGTTGGCCTTTGACAGCATAAAGTGGGCCATCTGTTCCGATAGATGTATGGCAAAGTTGGATCCCCATAATCCAACTATTCTTTCTGCAGACACATCTTCGTATGGATTAGGGGCAGTTCTGCTCAAGGTACAACCAAACAAAGAAAGACGGCAAGTTGTGTTGATTTCCAGATCATTGACAGTAACAGAAATGCGCTAGGTGCAAATTGAAAAGGAGACCCTAGCTCTAACCTGGGTGGCCGAACGTCTTAAAAGTTACGTGCGTGGGCTTTAAATAACGCTGGAAAGAGATCACAAACCGCTAGTCACATTGCTAGGATGGACCCCACTTGATTTATTGCGTCACGCATTCAGCGATTTCGAATGCGTCTGCATGATGTGATTCAGTTTCGAGGTATAATACGTTCTAGGAAAAAACTTGGAAAGTACTGACGCACTTTCTGCGACAGCAAAATAGTAAGGGCGTCCTTTCGGTAGAGAAGGTCAACTCGATTGTTTCTGGGGTGTTGTCAGAGTTGGGCGAGTCGGACCAGTTTCGACTGGTTGCCGAAGAACAGGCAAAAAACGAGACCTGCCGTATGTTGTGCCATTATCTTCGTGAAGGATGGCCGAGCCCAGCTTCAATGTCAAGCGTATTGAGGCCATATTGGCAGGATCGTGCAGCTCTGAGCGTCTGCAAAGAAGGGCTCATGCATGGCATGCGCCTCGTTGTGCCACAATTGCTCCAGAATATAATGTTAAGTTGGCTTCACGAAGGCCATCAGGATATTGTGAGGTGCAGGGCAAGAGCAAGAGAACTCGTTTGGTGGCCTGGTTTAAGCTCTCAGCTTGCTACCGTGGTTGGCGATTGCCGCGTTAGTTCGGTCGGTAGTTTTTTAAAGACCATCCTAGCGAACCTATGATCCGAACCCAGACACCTGATCGGCCATGGCAAGAGTTTGCAGCAGATATCTTCCACCTCCATGGCCTGAACTACTTGCTTTTAGTAGGCTATCTATCGCACTTTCCTGAGTTGTGTTTGCTGACATATTTTACCAGCACCAGCGTTGTTAGTCACATCAAAGATGTATTTGCAAGGCAAGGTATTCCGAAAGTGCTGGTAACGGACAACGGTGCTCAATTTGTTAGTGAGGAATTGAAGGCGTTCGCGAGAACTTATGGATTCTAGAGTGTGACGTGTAGCACGAGGTACCAACAGACAAATGGGGAGGTAGAACGAATGGAGAAAACAGTAAAAGGGCTACTCTTAAAGTCTCAGGATTCCTATTTGGCTCTGTTAGCCTAGAGGGACACCCCGGGACTACTAGGCAGAACACCAGCAGAGCTACTCATAAGACGGCGGCTTCGTACCACCCTACCTCTCCATCCAGACAAGTTGATTCCAAAGACGCCCAAAATGACAAAGGTGCGGTAAAAGGATGCGGCTGTCCGGGACAAGCAGAGACAAAATTACGATCGCCGCCGCACTGTCCGCCACCTTGTCCCATTGGCACCCAGGGACACTGTCTGGGCCAAGGACTGCAGACAAGAAGGCGTCATCTGCCGGAGCGCTAAACGGCCGTGGTCGTATGTTGTTGGTATTGAAAGCGGCCTCCAGATCGAACGCAACAGGAAATTGCCAGTCAAGCAAGCGCCAAGCAGATTCCCAGAATCCTACGATGCATCGTAAGACTTTCCCCCTGGACTGGAAAGTTCAATGGCTAGCATCCAGACCAACTCCCAAGCTCCCACCTGCGATCGCACAGACGATCGCAGTAATGTTCAACTGCCACGAATCCCAGGCGAATATCTCTCCCGATTCGGTAGAATTGTAAGAAAACCAGACCGTTATGGCATTTTTGAATGTAGTGCTGTAGGTAACTTTTGGACTTGTGTGTGTAGGTAAGTTTTGACTGGCGTGTGGCTCTTTTTGTTCTGTTCGGTTAGTCTGAATGCAATAAGAAGTGTTTTTTCGGTGTTTTTAAAGTTCCTCTGTTTAAAAGGGGAGATGTGGCGAAATCGTTCAGCTGTTATGATATTTACGTTGTGCCATTGCGCCCCTACCGGGGCAATGCCCTGCAGATGCGTGCCATAAAGACACAAGTATATATTCAGAGTAAATAAAGAGTACGGGGGCGTTTTCCCGTTCGTGTTCAACACGGTGTCGTTCATCACGGAAACCCGACAGCTTGATCAGTCATTTTCTGTCATATGCCTATCTGAGACTTGGATATCTGACGATGACGGTAACTTGTATGGATTGCCAGGTTGTTATTCTGAATACCGTAATCAGGAGTTCTGTCGTGATGGTGGCAGTGCCATATTTGTAGGTTCGTCCCTAAACTACACACATGACCTTGACTTCACGTTCAACATTTTATGCAAATTGGTCTGGCTTGAATTTAACCATAGCGTTATACCAGTTCATAGCCGTAAGATTATCATAGCTTACATGAATCACTCACTTTCTTCATCATATTCCTACTTTGGTTTTAAGTTGACCAGCACTCTCAACAACCTAGCGAAAGAAAATAAGAACGTTGTCTTTTGTGACGATTTCAACATACATATCACTGATCCTGATAATGCGTCGTGCTTAAAATATAAGCACTGTTTATACTGTACTGGCTTCCCATATTTTCACACTAACTAAACAGTCTACTAGGATTGAACACTATGGTAGATCATACTGTAGCAGACATAACAACATCACAACAAGTATGTACTATTTACAAGTTTTAATAAGGGCGAACTTGTGCCCAAGCCAAAAGTATGACACAACAGCTGGGAAAACGAACCGAACATCCCTATTCCTCGCGAACCTCTGCCTCGAGCACCGTCGTTTTCGTCTTCAAGCGCACTGGCCACTCGGTCGAAACTCTTGCGCATGCAAGACCCGCTCACCCATTGCGGCTGGCTTCGTCTCTTGTAGCGGTGCCGTCAGTGCTTCTCTTCTTCGGGATGTCTACCTTACACTGAGCGCTGGCCGTTTCCCGTGGCATTATCCCCCTTCTCAAGCGGTATCGCTCCGGTGCGTGCAGTGCAGTTGTAGCATAACAAGCGATCTGTTTGACTAGTCTTCGTATGGGCCGTAGTAGGGCTTCATGCGTACTATGTGTACGTACTCCGTGGGATCACGTCCTCTGGAGTGCACGTCGCCTGCAGGCTTGTTTTCATAATTGAGGTCACTGAGTCGGTGTACTATCTCATATGGGCCGAAATATCGGCAAATGAGTTTGTCAGACAGGCCTCGTTGCCATACTGGGGTCCATATCCACACTTTGTCACCAACATGATACCACGTTTATCGTATTCCCCGGCTGCAGTGGTCTGCATCGAGTCGTTGTTGGTGACATATTCGGTACCTTGCTAACTGGCCGGCCTCTTCCGCTCTTTGTATAAAGTCGTCCAAATCAGCAGGATAGTCGTCTTAGTCTATCGGTAACATGATGTCCAGTGTTGTGGTAACTACACGACTATAACCAAGTTGAAACGGGGTAACCTTAGTGGTCTCTTGTGCGGGAATGTTATAGGGAAAGGTGACATATAGTGAAATTTCGTCCCAGTTTTTGTGCTCGGCATCTACATACATAGATATCATGTCAGCAAGAGTTCTGTTAAAGCACTCCGTAAAGTCATTGCTTTGAGGATGATATGCGGTTGTTTTTCTGTGAATAGTGTAAGTCACGTTGAGGAGACACTTCATAAGTTCCGCTGTGAAAGCCATTCCGTGATCGCTGATTACAACTTCTGAAGCGCCATGGTGGAGAACTATGTTGTGTACCGAAAAAATTGGCCACTTCAGCTGAGCTTCCCCGTTCCATGGAGCCTATTTCAGCGTATCTCGTTAAGTAATCGGACGCGACCGCGATCCATTTCCTGCCGAATGAAGACGTCGGGACGGGTCCAAGGAGGTCCGTTTCAACTTGTTGGGAAGGTAGTTTCGGTGGGTCTATAGGTTGTAGAAGGCCCGCGTGTTTAGCATTAGGTATTTTTCGTCTTTGTTTTCCTGGCATGTCATAACTTAGCGCTATAATAAAGCTAAGAGCATGGGCTAAGAGTATTGCAGGCTGATTTTCGCAAGCGTTCAAGTCACAGCCAAATGTAAAGACGTAGGCTCGTAGTGGCACGCTCGTAATATTTTTGTCGCATAGTTGTAGGCACGACAAGCAGGAACTTTTCGTGGTCGGGCCTAAAGTTTCTCTTGTAGAGAACATTTTTCTGAAGGCAAAACAATGCAAGGCTTCGGGAAAACATACGCGGCACTTGTACGTTGACTCTTTACAGGTGTTTGATGAGGGGGAGCGATGCTTCGTCAGCACGTTGAAGTTAGGCTTTTTCAATAGTTTCGACATTACCTACGAACGGAAAGTCCTCGTCCTCTGATAGTGCTGTGTCTACAGGTGCCCGTAACAAACAGTCAGCATCGGTATCCTTCCTTCTAGATCCGTATACCATGGTTATGTCATATTGTTGCAGTCTGAGGCTCCACCTTGCTAGTCGTCCGGATAGATCCTTGATGTTCGCCAGCCAGCAAAGGGCATGATGATCGCTGACTGCCTTGAATGGCCTACCATATAGGTAAGGCCGAAATTTACTGATGGCCCAGATAACGGCAAGACATTCTTCCTCTTTGGCAAATTGTTGGTTTCTGCTTTTGTTAGAGTCCGGATGGTGTAAGCTATGACCTCTTCTTCGCCATTCTGCCACTGTATTAGAACGCATCCAAGGCCGATGTTACTCGCATCTGTGTGTATTTGCGTGTCAGCCCTCTAGTCAAAATTTGAAAAAATGGGGGGCTCTTCAAACCGTTTTCGTAATTCGTTGAAGGCACTCAATTGCCTACTTTACCACGACAAAGGCTCATTTTCCCTCGTGAGTTTTGTTAAAGGCTTTGCGATGTTCGAGAAATTTCGGACACACCGTCTGTTGTACGCGCACAGACCTAAAAATCTCCATACTGACTTTTTGCCTGGTGGTACTGGAAACCTTGTGACGGCGGCTGTATTTCCGGGACCAGGTCGAACACCTTGGACGCTGATGACGTGCACAAGAAATCGAAGTTCTTCGAAGCCGGACTAGCACTTCTCTGGTTTGATAGTCAAGTCTGCCGAACGGATTGCCTCTAACACAGACCGAAGGCACTTCATGTGCTCCTCGAATGTTGCGGCGAAAATAACTACGTCGTCCAGGTACAATAAGCAACACTTCAATCCGGAAAGTTCAGAGTCCATCATGTGTTGTAACGTTGCCGGTGCGCAACAGAGTCCAAAAGGAAGAGCCGTAAATTCAACAGCCTGTCCGGGGTAATAAACGCCGTCTTCTCGCGATCACGTACGTTTATCAACTTTGATTTGCCAGTATCCACTCTTGAGATCTAGTGATGAGAAGAACTTTGCACACCAAAGTCGATCTAACGTGTCATCGATGCATGGAAGGTGGTATACATCCCGTTAGTCATAGCGTTCAATATTCGGTAGTCGACACAAAACCGTAGTGTGTTATCCTTCTTATTGAGAAGCACCATGTGAGATGCCCACGGATAACATCATCTTGAAACATCTCCCGCGCCTAATTCTTTATAACTTCCCTTTCCTTCGGTGAAACACGATACAGGTGCTGGTATACTGGCCTGGTTGTCACGTCCGTTATAATCCTGTGTTTCGCAATCTTCGTGCACCGTACCTTTGAACTATTGGAGAAACAGCTGCGGAATTCTTGTAGTAGGTCATGTAGCTGTCGACGTTGAAACGCTGAAAGGTTAGAATTGAGAGACATGACGTCGCAGATGTCAGATGTTAGTTTCATATCAGTTGGCGTAGTTTCGAGACTGCTTATTTTTGTCACTTCATGAAACTCACCAAGAAAGGTTATGGCTGTTCCTTTTGCAATGTGTTGGAATTCCTTCTCGAAGTTTGTGAGGGGATGTCTGCACACCCGCTCCGCTGCTTGATAATTGCTCGTGCCGTACTAAAACATCTCTTCAGGAAAATACACATGTTACAGTATGCCACACCTTCATAGTCGCTAAATGTATAATTTCTGACAAGAACCTATACACTGCTTCGTGGCTGTACCATTACATCATCATTGACGACCCGTAGTGGAGTGTTGTATTGCTCCTCTGCTCGTGCTGCTCTTATGTGTTCCGTCGAAAATGACACGCTTGACCTCTGCAAATAATAATGGCGCCATTAGCATTTAAGAAATCCGTTCCGAATATGACTTCCCTAAAACACGCGGGCAGGACGACAAAGTTGCCGACGTAAATGAAGCCTCGTATTCTGACCCTTGCGGTACATTGACCGAAAAGGCTTATGAGGTGACCACCTGCAGCGCGTACTTGAGGTCCATTCCATTCGGTCAGAACTTTACCGAGTTGCTTCGTTAATTCGTAACTAATCACAGAATATACATCACCAGTATCGATCAAAGCATTGAGCTCTAGTCCGTCAATCACCAACGACAAGGCTGAAGTAATTTCCTCTCAACTGCACTCCCTTACCTGGAAACAGTCGTCGTCGTCACACTCGTATCGCAGAGAGGATCTCCGTACTCCAGGTCACCACGGCTTCGCCTTCATAGGTCGCGCTCTTCAGTTTCCAGGATTTGGGCTAGGCGAACGATGCCTAGACGTGCTTGGGAAGCGACGTGGTCTGGACGAGCAGTAGGGCATAGCGCATGGTGAGCATGGTTGATGATGACGAGGCAGGGCGCAGTTCTGACGTGAGCGTAGGTATTCTTCAATCTCGGAAGTTCTGTCGCCGTTTCGCGGACACGGTGCCTTGATGGCGAATCCCCTAAGATCATCATGACGATATCGGCAGAATCAGTACAAGTGGCCAGCTTCTCCGAAGTGGAAGTGCAAGGGTCTACGCGCGGCATCTCTCCATACATCGCTCTTCCGTGGCATTCGCTCTGTCACACGAGATGGAGTGCAGGGGAAGCCCGAAGGCATACGTGTGGCATCTCGCCATGTATCGCTCTTCCGTGGCATTGGCTCTGTCGCACGAGATGGAGTGCGTGCTGCTTCTACGATTTCAGGCGGACTGTGCATTATCTGCATGAAGGTACTTGGTGTCTCGAACGGCGCACAGTGCAGAGCAGGTCGTCTGAGCACGTCAGAGTACGTCGCCGCCAGTCGTGTTGCTGGCACATCACTCCGCGGCTTCCGCATGGCCTGCCGAATTTCTTCTCGGACAACTTCAACAAGACACAGCTATTGGGTGACATTAGGTGACTACAATTTTCTTCATTCCTCTCTGACAACAGACCGGGCGAGCTCCCGCAATGTGTCTAGATGATCCATGACGCCTGCTGAATGGACTCCTGCTGATGCACCGGCTACGTCACGGTTATACTGACGGGCTCTCTGCTGCAGCTTTGTTTCGATGGCTGTTGCTTCCGACTGACACTCAGCAACAGTACGGGGCGGATTGCGGCGAGTCCCGCGAACAACCCTTGCTTTACCCCGTGCATGAGGTGGCGCGCCTTCCTGTCTTCCGTCATGCCAGGATCAGCGCTCTTTAAAAGGAGGGAAATATCTTCAATGTACATCGCGACCTTTCGTTCGTTTGTTGATTCCGTGTACGAAGAGCTGCTTCCGCCTTTTGCCGGCGATCACTGTTGTCGTACGTACTCAGTAGCTACCACCAAAACTCTTACCACCACGTCAGAGATGCCTCGTGGTTTTCGTACCCCACTCGCGCAGAGTCTTCCAACGCAATGTAGACGTTGCGCAGCTTGCCGTCTTCGTTCCACTGATTTAGATTACTCACTCTTTCCAAATGCTCTAACCAGTCTTCGGAATCCTCGTATGGGTCACCGTGAAATACCTTTGGAATGACAGGTTGGCTTACAATGAGTTGTCCCGGCGTAACTTGGCTCGCCATAGAGGTGGTGTCACTTGTCTCCGTCACCGATGTCCTTGAGACGGAAGGAAGTGGTCCGAATTCAGGCGATTCTCGTCGGACACGGCGGCTGACTCATTGGTGTACTAGTGTAAGCTCCACGGGATGCGGATGGTCAGTGCTTGTACTTCGCTCTCGTGTGAGGCTCGGAATCCTCTACGCCGCACCTCCACCACAAAATGTAGCACATATAACATCCTCGCAACAAGGATGTCCTATTTACAAGTTTTAATAAGGGCGTACTTGTGCCCAAGCCAAAGGTATGACACAACAGCTGGGAAAACGAACCGAACGTCCGTCGTCCTCGCAAACCTCTGCCTCGAGCACCGTTGTTTTCGTCTTCACGCACGCTGGCCGCTCTGTCGAAACTCTTGCGCATGCAGGACCCGCTAGCCCATTGCGGCTGGCTTCATCTCTTGTTGATTGATTGATTGATTGATTTTTGGGGTTTAACGTCCCAAAACCACCATTTGATTATGAGAGACGCCGTAGTGGAGGGCTCCGGAAATTTTGACCACCTGGGGTTCTTTAACGTGCACCCAAATCTGAGTACACGGGCCTACAACATTTCCGCCTCCATCGGAAATGCAGCCGCCGCAGCCGGGATGCTTCATCTCTTGTAGCGGTGCTGTCAGCGCTTCTCTTGTTCGCGATGTCTGCCTCACACTGAGCTTGGCAGTTTTCCGTGGCAATAAAATCTTGAATATTTCAAGTGATTACACTGCTGGTGTGATAGATCATAGTATTACCCTTTATAACCCTGCTCTTTTTTTCATTTTGGGTTCCAAAAACACCAAGGTCTGTAGCATTTTAACAAAACTCTAATTTTATTCAGATAAATTTGTGCAAAAAATGAGTACAGTCCACTGGACTTTGGTGACTCTTGAGGGATGTGCCGGAAAGGTTTTTCAGTCCTTCTGAGAAGTAATTGTTGAAGGTATAAGTGCATGCACAATTGCTACTACTGTCATGTAGTGGTATCGTTCGCCTAGATATCGATGGATAAGTAACTCATTCTGGAAGTCTGTTAATAAAATGAATAACCTTCATAAAAAACTAAAGTCATATCCTTCCATCCATGCATTAAAATGCTGCTTTCAGAAGAATTCAGTTATATTATCTTGTTTGTTAAAGAATGCTAAGTGAAATTACTACCTGAATAATATTTTTTTAAATATGGGTAGCAGGATACGTTGCTGGCAAAACATTGAAAAAATGTTGAAGAAAAAAGGAGTGCTTAGCACCCACAACCATATAAAGCAAGGTGGCGAAATGTGTACCAACTTTGAAAAATTGGCTACTGCGTTAAGTCACCATTTCTACGCATCTGAGGAGAAGCAGCAGGCAGCAAAGTATGTATGTGATATACCACGGTATAGTCATTCATATTATTTACATTTGACGTCCCCAGATGGAAGCCTTCGAGGTCATCGTACAATTGAAGACCACGACTGCTGGTTAAGATGATATTGAGTCTTTTAAAGTGAAACTAGTTTGAAGCATATTATGCCAACCTTTGGCACACAATAATAACAAGCTCTTTTCTGCGGGTGTGTTTCCGAGATGCATTAAAGTTGTCAGAATAGTTCCAGCTTTTCATAAGGGTGATAAGTCTTCTGTCCAGAAATTTCGGCCTTTCTGTATCCTCTTTTTTGTTAAATTAAGTGAAAGGCTATTCTACATCGAATAAATGCATTAAGGGAAAAGCTTAAACTTTTGTGCCTACAACAAAGGATATTTTCTACAATATTCATGAAAGCTGGAACTAATTACCTTAACTGAGGAAACTAAACAAGCTATTGACAAAAGAGTACTCGTGGTATTTTTTTATTGATTATACGAAACCATTTGACACAATAAATAATCGCATACTACTTGCAAAACTCGAATCATTTGGCATGTCTGGCCCTTCTCTAAGCTTTATTGAAAGCTACATCAGTAATCGGTCTCAAAGGTACTCTTTAGCGTTAACGTTAATGTAATTTAACATGCACAGCTTTCATAACCCCAGTTCAATAACGTTGGTGTGCCACAGGGATAAATTTTAGGCCCACTTTTATTTTTGATGTTTATCATTGACATACTTGCCATTTGTCCTAGGACAGAGCGCATACTGTACGCTGACACAAAGCCATACTTAGATCCTCGAAATCAGTTTCTACTTTCCAGACTGACCGCACTACAAATTTACAATACATAACTCTATGATGCCACGGTAACCAGTTGCAAATCAGTGCCACTAAAACCGTCCTTATGGTGTCTCACTCTTCCCAAATTTGACTTCACAAACCAGCTTCTCTTCACGTCGGCGATAACACCGTAAACATTCGCACTGAAGCATGGTTTCTTGGCATCGTCTTAGATAGTGAGCTAAGCTTTCAGAAACATGCCCCTTCATTCTTTAGAAATATTACATTTGGAATCATGACGCATCCGTATCTTCTGCCTGACGTCATATGTTCTTTGTATATTGCTACTTTCACAGTTGAATTTCTTATTGTGTGTCATCTTGGGCGAACACTTACTTCACGAGCATTAAAGAATTGCAGCGACTGCAGATACAAGCGTTTACACTTATGAATTTCAGTTCATTTTATTCTTCTTGTAGCTCATTGTTTCCGAAGCGTGTCTTAAAGATAGTATGGCAAATATTTTTCCATAGACTTTCTATAGTAGCCAATAGGCTCATTACGCATTATATTGTCATTGTATGCATGGATCATCATCATTTAGGTAATAACAAAATTACCTGGTTTTCCCAGAGCAATATTTCCCTTATGCCAGCCATATGAACAAACTTCGGTAAACTCACAATCTTGTTTACACGCATAGCAATTTAGAATTCATTTCCCTTCAAATTAAAATCATCGCATAACTTTCATATTTTCACCAGACGTAGCAAAAAACATCATTGTTCAGAAATTTATTGACTCATCTGATTTGTGTAATTAACTCCTAATAGCTCTCAATAGTTCTTTGTTACTTTTACATCAACATTTGCCTTTGTGCAACTCATGCAACTGATGTAAAACTAGCCGCATTTGTTATCTACAGTTCATTTATATTGCTTTGTTCTATATTTATCTCTTGCTATTGATTATTTTTCGTTCTATTTTTCAGCAGTAGTAGTATCACGGTATGTAATAAATTATATTGTTACTGTTAATTAAGCTCGTTAGTCAATCCTGACAAATTCGCATCTTTTCCTGTACTTTTTTGTAATTACCCCATTCACGTCGCTTAGGAGGTCCCCCTGTCAGCTTTTGTGAAATGTTTCGACCTCCTCCTGTACTAATTTCACCATGTCACCGAACAGCAATATGCAAAAAACTTCACTTTACATGGAGCTTGTCGTGAAGTAGCGAGCCATATATATATATATATATATATATATATATATATATATATATATATATATAAAGGCAAAATGTGCATACCTAGTGGCTCCTTTTTGCGTGCTTTGACAGACAATAATTCTAACAGACAATAATGACAACGAAAGTGTAGGGGAGTTATCAGACCGAAATATAATGTAACTGTGAAGAAAGAAAGGTGGGTGAAAAGATAGCCTGCTGTGGGCAGGAACCAAACGCGCGACCTTCGAATAACACGTTAGATGCTCTACCGCTGAGCCTGTGTAGCGTCCCGTAGCACGTGAACGTATTACGAGCTGGCAGCTGACCAATAGTCCCTCGAATACAACCTAAGACACCAAGTCTGCCAGTACGAGACCCTTGGTAATAAATGAAGTAAAAGTGTATACATAATAGCTCTTTTGTCGTATTTTGACACAATATATTTAGATCTAAGTGACTATATTGCCAAGAAATATAGCGTAAGTTATTAGAGCGCAATTTAGTGTAAATGTGAAGAAATAAAAGTGGGTGATAAGATAACTGGCCGTGAACAGGACTCAAACATGTGACCTTCAAATAACGCGTTTGATATACCACTGAGCTCCCACGGCGAATATCCTCTCAGCCACGTTATTGCGTATTTATGGGAATTTAAACGTGGATGGATGGATGAATGGATATGGCTGTACCATTTAGATGGGGCGGTGGCTAGCGCCACCAAGCCGTAATGAACCAAAAACTAGAGTTATTTTTTTCCTTAAATGGTGAGGTTTAGGATTCGTACTTTTAGCAAGGGGTTCAATTTTAACTCGTGCCTTGACTTTAGCCACCAATCAGATAACCTACTTCTAGGTAATTCTACCCTCTTATAGTCTATTTCGCCCTCACTGTCCCTAAACCGCAGTGCTTTGAAAAACTCCTTGCCATAAACCTGAACTGCAGGGTGAATCCCTTTACAGAACTTTATCAAGTGTTCGGCAGTTTCTTCTTCCTCTCTTTACGCACTGCATACCGTGTCTACCCCTTCGTGTTTGACGCGATACATCTTTTTTCGCAATACTCCCGTCCTGGCCTCAAACAGTAGAGAACTATCCCGAGTATTATCAAAGATCCTTTCCTTGGCTATTTCCTGCTTAAAAGTTTATTGGATCCCTAGTGCGGACTTCTTAATCATGCCAATTCTCCACATATCGGTCTCAGCTTCCTTAACCTTTTTAACCAATAATTCTTTATGGTTTCGCCCCCTGCTGTTTCCCAAGTATTTACAAGTCAATTTTCTGGTTCGCTTCCGCCATTTTGTATCGACATTCTTCATGTACAAGTAGCTGAATACCTTCCTTGCCCAACGCTCCTCCCCCATTTATCTCAATCGCTTCCGAGTGTTAGTCAGCGCCAACAGTAGCCATGACGGCGAGTGTTGTACACTCTTGAGGAGCCTGTGTGGTCGCGTAGCATGTCAACTTATTAAGAGCTGGCGGCTGAACAATGGTCCATCGTATACAACCTAAGCCACCAAGTACTCCAGCACGAGACCCTCATTAATAAAAAAGAAAAAAAGTGTTTACTAAAGATCTCGTTTTTTCGTATTTTAACACCATAATAATGAGATCTAAAAGACAATAAAACCAAGGAACTTATAGGCAAAGTTGTTAGACCGAATTGCAATGTATATGTGAAAAACAAAAAAGGGAATGAAAAGACAACTTGCCGTGGGCAGGAAGGGAACATGCAAACTTCAAATAGCGTATTCAATGCTCTACCACTGAGCTACTATGGCAGCTATCTTCCCAGCCACATTATTGGGTATATATGTGAATATAAACGTGGGAGTGTCAGTCAGTGCCATCAGTAGCTATGGCGGCGAGTGTGGCAGACTCTTTAGAAAGCTGTGTGGCGTCACGAAGCACGTGAACATATTACAAGCTGGCAGCTGACCAATAGAGCCTCGTATACAACCTAAAGCACCAAGTCTGCCAGTACGAGACCCTCGTTATTAAATACGAGAAACAAGCGTATACCTAAGAACTCGTTCTTCTGTACTTTGACGCAATAATAATGAGATCTAAAGGACAATAATGCCAAGGAAGTATAGGCAAAGATATTAGATCGATTCGCAATGTAAATGTGAAGAATGAAAAGTGGGTAAAAAGATAACTTGCCTTGGGCATGAACTGAACTTTCGACCCTCCTAATAACGCGTTCTACGCTCTCCCTCTGAGCTACCAGGATGGATATTCTCTCAGCCACATTATTGGCTATATATGTGAATATAAACGTGGTAGTGTCAGTCTGCGCCATCAGTGGCCTGGTAGCGAGTGTGACACACTCTTTAACAGCATGTGTGGCGTCATGTAGCACGTGAACTTAGTACGAGCTGGCACCTGACCACAAGTTTCTTGTATATAACCTAAAGCACCAAGTATGCCAGTACGAAAACCCTCCTTAATGAATAGGGGCAATGAGTTTACACCTAACAACTTCTTTTTCTATATATTAACACAATAATAATAAGATATAACAGACAATAATGCCAAGGAAGTATATGCGTAGTTATTAGACCGGATCTCAATGTAAATGTAAAGAAAAGTGGGTGAAAAGTTAGCTTGCCCTCGGCAGGCATGAAACCTTCGACCTTCGAATTACACGTTAGATACTCTACCACTGAGTTGCCACAACGCCTACCCTGCCAGCCACGTTATTGGGAATATGTGAACTCAAGCATGAGAGTGTCAGTCACCGTCATCAGTAGCCATGGCGGCGACTGTGGCACACTCGCGGCGTCACGTAGCAGGTGCACTTATTACGAGCTGACAGTTGACCAATATTCCCTCGTATACAACCTAAGGCACCATGTCTGCAAATACGAGAGCCTCGTTAATGAAAAAAGGGAAAAAAGTGTATACCAAAGAACTTGTTTTTCCATATTTTGACACATTATTAAGATCTAAAAGACAATTAGCCAAGGAAAGTATATGCGAAATCATTACACCGAATTGCAATGTAAGTGTGAAGAAGGAAAAGAGGGTGAAAAAATAACTGGCATTGGGCAGGAACCGAACATGCGACCTTCGATTAACGCGTTTGATGCTCTACCACTGAGCAACAACAGCGGCTTCCCTGCCAGCCACGTTATTTTTTATATACGAGAACTTCAATGTTGGAGTGTCTGTAAGTGCCATATAGCCATGGCGGCGACTGTGACACACGCTTTAATAGTCTGCCTGGCGTCACGTATCCTGTGAAGTTATTACAAGGTGGCAGCTGATCTATAGTCTCTCGTATACTGATTAAGGCACTAAGTCTGCTAGTACGAGACCCTTGTTAATGAATAAGGGAAACAAGTCTGTAACTAAGGGCTCGTTTTGCCGTGTATGACACTTTTCCATTAGACCTCACAGACAATAATGCCAAGAAAAAGATAGGGGAAGTTATTAGACCAAACTGTAATGTAAATCTAGAGGAAGAAAAGTGGGCAAAAAGATAACTGGCAGTACACAAGAACCAAATCTGCGAACATCGAAATGCGCGTGTTGATGCCCGACCAGAGAGCTACCCTTGCAGCTATCCTCCCAGCCAAGTTAATGGGTATCTATGTGAATTTCGATGTGGAAGTGTCGGTCAGCGCCTTCAGTAGACATGGCGGCAAGTGTGGCACACTCTTTAAGGGCCTGTGTGACGTCACGTAGCACGGGAACTTATTAAGAGCTTGCATCTGACGAACAGTCCCTCGTATACAACCTAAGGCACCAAGCCTGCCAGTAGGAGACCATAGTTTATGATTTAACGGTAAGAAGTGTACATCTAAGGGCTCGTTTTTTTGTGTTTTGACACAATATAACTAGATCTCACATACAAAATTGTCAAGGGAAGTTCAGGGGAAGCTCTTACACCGAATGGTAATGCAAACGTGGAGAAAGAAAAGTAGCTGAATAGACAACTTTCATTGGGCACGAACCAAACCTGTGACCTTTGAATATCACGTTTGTTGATCTGCCCCGCCGCGGTGGTCAAGTGGCTAAGGTACTCGGCAGCTAACCCGCAGGGCGCGGGTTCAAATCCCGGCTGCAGCTGCTGCATTTCCGATAGAGCTGGAAATGTCGCAGGCCCGTGTGCTCACATTTGGGTGCACGTTAAAGAACCCCTGGTGGTGGAAATTTCTGGAGCCCTCCACTACGGCATCTCTCATAATAATTTGGTGGTTTTGGAACGTTAAAGCCCACATATCAATCATACAATCAATCGCGTTTCGTTGCTCTATGACTGAGCTACCATGGCGGTTATCTTTGCAGCCACGTTATAGGGTATATGTGTTAATTTAAACGCGGGGGTTTCAGTCAGCGCCATCAGGAGCCATGGCGGCAAGTGTGGAACACTGTTTAGGAGCCTGCGTGGCATCACGAAGCACGTAAACTTCTTACGAGCTGGCAGCTGTAGCCGCCATGGCTACTGATGTCGCTGACTGACACTCCCATGTTTATATTCAAATATGTACCCAATAACGTGGCTGCGGGATAGCCGCCGTGGTAGCTCAGTGGTAGAGCATCGAACTCGTTAATCGAAGCTCGCAGGTTTGGTTCCAGCCCACGGGAAGTTATCTTTCCATCCACATTAATTTCTTCATATTTACATTACGATTTGGTCTGAGAACTTCCGCGATACTTTTCATGCCAATATTATCTGTTATATCTCATTATATTGTGTCAAAACACGGAAAAACAAGCCCTTGAGTATACACTTCTTTCCCTTATTCATTAACGAGGGTCTCGTACTGACAGAATTGTTGGGTTAGGTTGTATACGAAGGATTATTGGTCAGCTGCGAGCTCGTAAAAAATGGTGGACCCTTAAGCTTCCCCTTTATAGTTGAACGCTCGCAAAATATAGTTCTAGCGCGCCCTTCGACAGCTATGTGCACACTTATTTTTATGTTGTGTTAGCGCAAATGATATATACAAGTTTTTGTTCTGAAGCAAGAGTCGCATTGCCTCCAAGATACACGCGTCGCGCTCGGAATCTGGGAAGCCACAAGGAGTCTCACAATGCCTCACAGATAACAGGACGTTATCTAAAGTTTGCTGTTTGCTTGATCAACGCCTCTGGAAAGCCATGATATGTTTTCGGTTAGATGAACATAAGTGTCCATTTTTAGAGCTGTTCGAAAAATCCTGTGTGCTTTTAGCGGCAATGGCAGCACTATCCCGGTCTTTTGTAGCGTTAGCTACACTGGCCTCACTGAGCCAAGTTCGCGTGGCACTAGTCTGCACATGCGCAATGATACTCCGCCGCCGCCGCGCGCGGCTTGCCACTGGTGTGCGCGCACTTCGATGCGCTGCGCAGAAAATCAGTGGTGTCACGCACCGGAGCCGGCACCTCCCTCGCACTCGGCCGTGGCTGCACGCGACTCGCCGTTGCCGGTGTGCGCTTTCCAGAGGAGTGCCGCCATAGCCTTGGTAGACATATGGACGCCGACGCGCGCGCCTTTCCTGTGGAGTCGCCATCTGACACTGTGCTGGAGCCGCTTGATAGCGCCTCCGACTGGCGTTTGCCACTGTGGTATAGCCATGGAAAAGGAGAGTGCAAATGCTGCTCAACAGTGCAGTTGAGCAGAGAAGCTTAACTCATTGGATCCCGAAGTAGTTGCCCGGCAAAATAAATATACATGTGCCACATAATACGTATACCATGTGTTTGTCATTGGAACAACTGTAAGCATGATATCTGGAAAGCTAAGAATAATCAGCTGAACCGTTGATAACGCTACGTATATCTTGGCATAGCTGAGCTAAGCCACTGCCATTTTTTCGACGTAGTTTGAAGCCGCCCAAATGAGCCAACATATCGCCGAATGGGCTCGTTTTCGGCGTGACACCTGTTGATCGAAATGCATTTAAGGGACCCTGAAACACTTTTCTAAATAGCCATGAAAGGAATTCGCTAGAAGAGCCTATTGCTTTACGAACTCAACGCCGCGAAAGTTCTAAGAATCCATTCAGTGCGCTTGCAGTCACAGAAGTTTGTCGCATTCTGCTATTGCCACATTTCTTCTCTGATCCCAGGAAAGCGCTGAAAGCTAAGCAGAGAGTGGGGGCAGGGGAAGAGAAAAAAACCGCGCCTCGTGACCTGGGGCACTTACTTTGTCATGGAATGCGTGGCTTTTTTAGTGCGATCGCGCCCGCACGCGTGAACAAGTAGCGCGTTCGCGCGGCAATCTTGGTAACTTGACTTTTCGGTCACAGTCGCCCAGACTATATTTCGCTCACAACAAATGGGGCCGACATCACCGCCAGTATTTCTGCGACACGAGCTTTCTAACGCTATTGCATCAAGAAGTTCAAATGCTACGTGACGCCACACATGCTCGTAAAGAGTGTGCCACACTCGCCGCCATGGCTATTGATGGCACTGTTGTGATGCCGGGGTGCTGTGGTAGCGTGGTGTAGCTTCGGGTTGAGGAAACGAACGCTTACGAGAAGGGGATACGAAAAACAAACAGGTTTATGGCACTATTTACAAATATTTACAGCATGAGGTTAAGAGTTCGCAAACCACGAACGTGGTGGTTAAACCGTTACATGGTTTAGAGCCTTCACAAACTACGAACGTTGTTGTTGAACCTTTACTTGGTTCAGAGCGACGTCCTGCACTCTGCGGCGCCGTTATAAGCCCTGTCGGGCTCCTCCTTCTTCAGTGGAACACCAATCACACACACACACAACAGGTGGGGGTACGAGCATGCACGGCGCACGTGAACATCCAATTTCGAGTCAAGATCACTGCACTTAAAGGTGGCGCCAGAGAGGCTCTTGCCTCGTCGTGTATGTCGCTGGTCGAGGGGTCCCAAGCTTCGGACAGCAGACATCAAACGGTCCGCCAATCTGTCCGCTCAATTAGCAGGGCACTTTGTGGCGGCGGTCGCCGTTTCTTCAAAGGAATACGCTGTCTTTGTTGTCCCTTCTGGAACGGCTTACAGCTTCGTGGCGACATGACGTCTCATCCGCCGGCTAGCAGGGACAATACCTGGCGGGCATAGGCATTCGGCGAGTCGGCTACTTGTTTGAGGATTAAAAGAGCGCCGCTCCCCCGTCAGCTCTCGA
Organism: Rhipicephalus annulatus; assembly: GCA_013436015.1. Classification (NCBI taxonomy): domain Eukaryota; kingdom Metazoa; phylum Arthropoda; class Arachnida; order Ixodida; family Ixodidae; genus Rhipicephalus; species Rhipicephalus annulatus. The sequence goes on along the minus strand of WOVY01002262.1, from coordinate 263,628 downwards.
CGCTGGTTCCAAGAAAACCTGGGTTCCAGGCGTGGGAACGCGGCCCGGCTACGCTTCTCAGCGACAGCATGGCGCCTACCGATGGCGGTCATAACAGCTTCCCCCTCGCCAGATGAGTCACGGAGGGCAGCGGTCAACACTGCTGCTCGCAGGGACGACGAAAGGGTCTGTGGTTGAATGCCAGGAACTGGCCTTCGCTTGTGGCATGGTCCGGGTGTTTGCCGAATCTTCGACACCGTTTCTGAAACTCGACCACATGCACAAGCAAGCACTCGGCCCCCCTTCAAACAAACCAAGCCAAAAGAGGGACGGCAAACCAATTTTAATTAAAAGCTCACACTCAAAACTCTCAGGACTCACTTGCGCTGAGAAACCAGACGTGCTACCTTACCAATTTACATAAAATGCACGAAAAAAACTAAAATATCAATTTTGATACATCAAGAGCACACCTAGATAGATTAGAAAGAGCGACGGCGCACGTCAGCGTTTCCATTCAATTTGCCCTTTTCTCAATGCCAAAATGATATTTTCGAAGAATCAAGCTCCGCCTCACAAGGCGACTGTTCTTTTATGTCACGGTTTGCAGCCAAGTAAAGGGAAAATGGTCTGTCTCTACTTTAAATATAGCACCTCTGAGATAACACTGCAACTGATGAATGGCCTACGCAAGGCAAGCGCATTCATTTCCTGAAGCGCAGTATGTTATCTCACCTGAGCCCAAATTCTGGCTCAAGCAAAGCGCAGCTTTGCTTTTTACCACTGTTGTCCTGACATAGAACGGCACCTAGGCCTCGATCTCTCACATAACACCGAACCGTTGATTCTCGGTAGTCAACAGAAGCTTTCAAAACCGGATGACGATCAGTATTGCCTCTTCACTTAAGGCTGCTTCCTCCTTTTAATCGCTGACTACTTTCATCGGTTCTGTCCCGCTGAGAGCATCAGTCAGGAACTCGGATTCAGTGAGCGCTAATTTTGTCCGAACGTCCGTCTTTGTTTACGGCCGCCCCTAATTGTCTACCACTGAGACATAAAGCTCTCTAGCTTTTCTGAAGCTTTGGCCTACACTGTGGCCAAAATACTCTTAGTTTGCCCAGAATTAGAAAAAGCTTACCGTTTCGCTCATATGATCACTCAATCGATTATTCTTGGCAGAAAACATCGACAAAACTTAGGAGACAAACGCTGCTTTTCTTGAAGGTTCATTTGGTTAAAGTTATCTGCTTATGCAAACGCTTCCGAGTAAAAAAAACAAACCACTGAGCTCTCTTGAGCGTTTTCAATTACTCTCAGTTCTACAGCGTTGCAAATTACATGGTACTGTTAACCAGACGCATAATCCTTTACAGTTTGTCTTAATTACGTTACGTTGTAACACACCGTGTACAACACAAAAATAACCATAGGTAAAAACACCTGAAAAGCACCTCACAACAATCGCGAAGGTTTTTGCTAAAACCGTGCGCCAATGGCTCTCAATTCTCACAGCGAGCAACGACAACTCCACTGTGTCGCGCCAAGTTTAATCATTTTACAAAATCGATTGGTTTATGCTAGCATCTTCCTCAAACACTCCTTTACGCCACATCTCCATGGTACCTTTATGTAAATTTTCACACTAATGATTAAATTACTTCGATGCTATCTTTCAGCCTTTGGTTCGGCGGTTCCCCCCTTTTTTAAAAAAAAATTAAGGCCGCATCTTGTAACCTACAAACTTAAACAGACCAATATGCATCTCCAATTCAATACTGAGTAGCCATATTTAACACGCAAGCATCAAAAATGCTCAAACTAACCGCCCCCTTTTCTCATCTAGATTCGCTTGAATCGCACACGATGGGGTCGGGGTCCCGGCGGATTTCGAGCACGCCGGTGGCTACAAAACGTGCAACCGCTAGGCTGTGTCCTGCTGTCACGCCTCATTCTGCATTTAGGCCGGCTCCACTCAGGAATGTGCAAGAGATGCCAGAAGCAGGGTTGAGACAAGGGACATTGTCTCTTTGTGCTCGCCCCGACGCGGTTTTTAGTCACTCTGCGCTTTCGACTTTGATCTTTCGGGCAAGGCCGCTTTCCCGAAGTCGTCGAACGCAACCGCGCTTTTCGTTGGGGTAACGCACCTCGTTTCCCCCCTCTACACCAGGCTCGCCGCTTGTACCTCTCGAAACGCCACCATTGACGTTTCCTGGAACTGATTAACGGCCTACCCTCTCGTCTTTCTTGTGACTGAGTGGGGCCTGTCCTAGGCTTGCGCAGTGATGAATGCCTCCGCTTCTTCCTTTTTTTGCGATGTTTGCAAACCTGCTCGGTGTTATCGCTGCTCTGCTGAAGCGTGGCGCTCTTGCTCTCATCAGCCACTGCGCTAACCATGCCTAAATTTGACAATGTCGAAAGGTCCCCCTGAGGCACGAAGAAGGTTTCCAGCCTCTTACTGGGCCCATTAGGGCTGCTGGCACCGTCCTCATGCACGCAAGGAGCGTCTTTCGACATCGTCCCTACCTCCAGACCAACCACGGCCTCGTTCTCTGGTGCAATCTCTGTTTCTAGCGCTTCATGACGCGCCTCAACTTCCAGCGCTTTGTGACGCGCCTCCCTTTCAGACTCTGGTCTGATTCTTTCTTTCTTTTGGCTAACAGAAGTTCCGTATCTTCTGATTAGCTCTGCTTTAACAACTTCGTAGTTGTTCGCGTGCTGCTCACTGAGTTGCGCAACAACGTCCGCTGCCTCGCAGGGCAGAACCGTGCGTAGCTTCCGAGACCAGGTGTCTCGCTCACACTTCAGTTGACTACACTTTCGTTCAAACAGTCTTAGATACAGACCCATATCCCATGATACTTCATATGGCTGCATGTACCTAGACATCTCGAACACTGCCTCATTTTTGAGAAGTACTCCTTGTTGGGGTCCCAACCTCATACGCAACTCATAGTCTTGTTTGAAAAACTTTCTCTTGAGGCCTTCTCTTTCGTCTTCCCTCTTTCCTTCCATCTGAGCTGCTCTTAGTTTTCTTTCGATGATGAGGTCCCATTCTTCACTTAGTTCCTCATCATCAGCCCCCAAATCATTAATCGCTTGAATGATTATGGGTTTTCGTGCCAAACCCTTTGTATCGATCCCCAATTCCTCACACAACAGCAACAAGTCTGACTTCTGCAGCTCCCGTAAGTTCATGATCGTACTGAGTGCTCCCTACTTCCAAAATAACTTTCCGAAATGGCAAAACTGAGTCTTTCGGCAAAGTTAACTACAAGTTCTAAATTTTAACCTTCTTTTAGAACCTGGTTCACTCAAAGGAAAAGCCAAGCACTCACCCATACCTGATCCATGTCTCGAGCCGGCTGCTTCTCTTGGGCCGACTGTTGTTGTCACTTGTAGCTTCGTATCCCACCGCCGCCAACCAGTTGTTGGGAATCCCACCACTGCCACCAGTTGTTGTGAATCCCACCGCCGCCACCAGTTGTTGTGATGCCGGGGTGCTGTGGTAGCGTGGTGTAGCTTCGGGTTGAGGAAACGAACGCTTACGAGAAGGGGATACGAAAAACAAACAGGTTTATGGCACTATTTACAAATATTTACAGCATGAGGTTAAGAGTTCGCAAACCACGAACGTGGTGGTTAAACCGTTACATGGTTTAGAGCCTTCACAAACTACGAACGTTGTGGTTGAACCTTTACTTGGTTCAGAGCGACGTCCTGCACTCTGCGGCGCCGTTATAAGCCCTGTCGGGCTCCTCCTTCTTCAGTGGAACACCAATCACACAAACACACAACAGGTGAGGGGTACGAGCATGCACGGCGCACGTGAACATCCAATTTCGATTCAAGATCACTGCACATAAAGGTGGCGCCAGAGAGGCTCTTGCTCGTCGTGTATGTCGCTGGTCGAGGGGTCCCAAGCTTCGGACAGCAGACATCAAACGGTCCGCCAATCTGTCCGCTCAATTAGCAGGGCACTTTGTGGCGGCGGTCGCTGTTTCTTCAAAGGAATACGCTGTCTTTGTTGTCCCCTCTGGAACGGCTTACAGCTTCGTGGCGACATGACGTCTCATCCGCCGGCTAGCAGGGACAATACCTGGCGGGCATAGGCATTCGGCGAGTCGGCTACTTGTTTGAGGATTAAAAGAGCGCCGCTCCCCCGTCAGCTCTCGACGCTGGTTCCAAGAAAACCTGGGTTCCAGGCGTGGGAACGCGGCCCGGCTACGCTTCTCAGCGACAGCATGGCGCCTACCGATGGCGGTCATAACCGCTCTGACTGACACTACCAGTTTTAAAATTCACATATATACCCAATAACGTGGCTTGGAAAAAAGCTGCCATGGTAGCACGGTTGTAGAGTATCGAACATGTTATTCGAAGGGAGCTAGTTCCTGACCATGGCAAGTTGTCAATTCACCCACTTTTATATATATATATATATATATATATATATATATATATATATATATATATATATATATATATATATATATATAATTAGGAAGGCCATGTTCCAACACCAGATGAAGATGACGACCACTCAGGATGATGAACAAGAGTGAAGAATTTACATGTGCCTATTGAGAGCGCACACTATTTTCGCGCCCACGTGAAAGTGGTCATCTTTACCGCAGTTCTTGGCAGCAGTTTAAAGGGAAGAGGAAAGACGTCTGAAAGGCTGCATGCAGAATACATGGACTATTTCTGCTGCCCGGCAGCGGTGGTCCGTTGGAATAAGAACGGGTGCCACGCGATATTTGACAAGAGACGTTTGCTTCAGACAATGTAGGACCCAATTAAGTGTAATTGAAACTTGTCGCACAGCCCAGGAGTGCGAATGGGTGTAAGAAGGAGTACTTCGTCGCCAGGGCTGAAGGACACGGCATGATGAGAGGCATCAATTCCAAGCTTACGATCCTGTTGCTTGGCTTCAGTGTTGACGCGGGCTGGCTGGGGGCAATGAAGTAGACAAGACACGTATTCTTCACTTGAGAATGAACATGGTTTACCAGGCATGAAGAAGAACGAATCACCGAGGAAAGAAGAAGGAAAGTGACCGTGAATGAGGCAGAACGGCGAGTAACTGTTTGTGCGTTGTACAGAGGTATTATAGGCGAAAATGACAAATGGCAAAATGGCATCCCAGTTTCTGTGGTCCGGCTCAATATACACGGCTATCATATCCGACTGTGCGATGAAAGTGCTCAGTCAGCTCGTTCTTCTGAGGATCAAAACTGGAGCTTGTTTTGTGTGTAGTTCCGGATGCTTTGAGCGCTGCTTCTATGAGTTCTGAAAGAAATTTTTTTCCATGGTTGTTCAGTATTACACGAGGAGCACTGTGACGAAGTAGTATTGCTCGAAGGAAGAAGTCAGTAACTTTTGAAGCGGATGCAGAAAGCATGGCAGCTGTTTCATCGTAGCAGTTCAGGTGGTCGACAGCTGCAACTATCCATCGATTGCCCGTGACAGTCATAGAAAACGGGCCATACAGGTCAATGCCAACTGCCTCAAATTGTTGCAGGGGACACGGGTGCGGTTGTAATTGTCCACTTCGAGTGGATGTAGGGAGCTCGCGACGCTGACAAAGGGCACATGAGGCAACGTACATCATGACACTGGTGGACAAGCCCGGCCAGCAGTATTGACATCTTACGCGGTCGTACGTTTTCCCATGTGTCCTGCAGATACGTCATCGTGATATGTCTTGAGGACATGAACTCGAAGAGAACGAGGTAGAACGGGCATCTAGCGTTGGCCATCAGGGTGGTAAATCTGACAGCACAGGACGCGCTTGTCGTGTTTGAATTGCGCCAGCTGTCGGCGAAGGCAGGCGCTAAGGGGCCGACAAGTCTCGTCAAGATGGTCCATCATGCGGTGGCAGTACGGGTCAGCACGTTGGTGGGATAAGAACGAACCACGCTTGTTCGGAGAAGTATTGTCCAGAGTAGCTAAGGCCGAAACATGAGGAGTAGGGATGGCCGAAAGCTCCTCGAGTGCGGCAGTGATGGGTTTGTTAAGTGGCTCCGAAGGGAGCAGGCAACGCGAAAGCGCGTCGGCGTGTTGAAGTCTTTCCCCGAGTTGTATGTAATACTGATGTCATATTCTTGTTAGCGGAGAATCCAGTGACAAAGGCGGCTGGACAAGTTCTTGAGTGTCGAGAGCCAGCACAAGGCGTGATGGTCTGTAACGACCGTTAAGTGGCGACCGTGGATATAAGGCCGAAAGTTTTGTACAGACCATATGACTGCGAGGCACTCCTGTTTGGTAATGGTATAATTACTTTCGGCAGTGGTCAGTGCACGGTTTGCGTATACGATCACCTTCTCACATGAAGGTTTGTCTCACTGTAGGAAAATACCACTAATGCCATGACCACTAGCGTCTCTATGCAGGAGCTTAGGGCGGTTTCGTTGAATTGGCAGAAGACTGGTTCGGATGTGACTACACACTTCAGTTGGGCAAGCGCTGGTTCACCTCCAGAAGATAACACAAAGGCGACATCTGATGCGAGCAACTTGTGCAATGGCGAAAGTATTGAGGCGAAGTCTAGAATGAATCGGCGAAAATAAGAAGCGAGGCCGAGGAAACTGCGGACATCTCTGCCCTTTGCAGGACGCACGAACAGTTGTACAGCGGAAATTTTGTTTGGATCAGGACGAACACCGACCTTGCTTACAATGTGGCCTAACACTTGAATGGTCTTGCTCGCAAAACGGCACTTTTTGGTGTTCAGCTGAAAGCCTGCGTTTGCAAGGCACGTAAGAACTTCGTCCTGTCGTTGCAAGTGCTGAGGAAAGGTTGACAAAAAATAACGATATCATCTAAATAACACAAGCAAGTCTTTCATTGCAAGCTTCGTAAAACTGTGTCGATCATCCACTGGAATGTTGCCGGCGCATTGAAAAGGCCGAATGGTATGACGTTGAATTCGTACAGCCCATTTGGTGTTAAAAATGCTGTGTTTTCTTCGTCGTCCTCGTGCATGTGTATTTGCCAATAACTCGAATGCAGGTCTCAGCTTGAGAAGTACTCGGCACCCTATATTGAATTCAAAGCATCGTGTATGAGCGGGATGGGGCAAACATCCCTGCAAGAAGTTCTATGAGGTGCCCTGTAGCCTACGCAAAATCGCAAGAGCCATTTTGTTTCCTTACTAAGACAACGGGACATGACCAAGGACTCGCGGTGGGATATATAATGTTCCGTTGCAACATATTGGCGACACTTTTTTCAATGACCTCGCGCTCGGATGAAGAGACGCGATATGGTCGACGGGGTACGATTGAGGTGCCCTCGGTATCAATACGATGCGCGATAATGAACATCTGTCCAGAAATGAGAAATAGGCATCAAACAATTTCGTTTGCTTTTGTAGCCAGGCAAACAACTCATTTGTCTGCGAAAAGGTCAGTTCTGGACTAATAGTTGTAGCAAGAACAGAAACGCATGATGAAGGTTATAGAAGGGAAGTCAGAACACGCTGGCAAAAATGGGACAACAGAGACAGGCTGGGATTCAATAACGCAAGCCATCTCTATTGAAAAAACATTCACCATAGGAACGGTGGATTCCACCATCCCCTTTTTTGGTGGATTATGGCGGTGGAAATGGTGGCACATGGTGTATGGTGGCATATAGTGAAGCGGATGGTGGATGGCGCGCTCCAGCCGGCAATGCTGGAGCGCGAAGCAGCGTCAGAGCCACCGCGACGAGCTGCCAAAAAAGAAATAAAAAAATAATTGTATAAAAAAGAATGTATCAAGCACCCGCAAAAAAAGATGCGCCAGCGTGGAGTCGAACCTGCCACCACCGAATTTTGAAATGAGTACACTAACCACTGCGCCACGGAGACTTTTTTCTTCTTTATTACCTGTTTTTCTTTACAGATGTTCACACAAAAACACGAATGATAAAATACACTTGGACCAATATTTGATCCGAAGTGCTCACATTAAAATTTTTGCAGGTTGCACAATTTCTCTGACATTGTTAGCCAGCTGGAAGGTTCTTCTTGTTGTTTATACACATCAGTGATATACCGCATATTTGCAAGAAGTTCTCCCGAAAAAGACGTATGTTCTGGTCAAGATGTCTGTAAGCCATTGTGGTCTGCCTGATGCTGTGAAGGATAATTAACGTAACCATGTCGTATGGTATGCCGTCGTCATCATCCACACAGAGAAAACGAATGCCATGGCTTGTAATGGGGACGTATTTTTTCAATGTTTTTTGAAGGATGTCCCAATGAAAGACAGCGTCCCAGCAATGAATAAACACATGGTCTATTGTCTCAGGTGTTTTACAAAGTAAACAATTGGTTTTCCATGGTACATCGATTCCCATGTCCGCTAGCCACCACTGCGCCACGCAGACAGATAGCGGTATGTGTGTTAAAGAAGTAGTCAACTCATAAAGTCCCTGTTTAACTTACAGTTCTGTTTGTCGTTTTCTTGGGAGGGACGGAATCTGAACCTGCTACTAAAATATACACATTTGATAAACATGAACAACTGCTGCCTGTAATGATTGCCGCTGCAATAACGGCAACAGCGCTATGTTTTCGTTACAATTTTCAACCGCAAGGAAAAAACTCAGTGGACTGAGCAGCACGTAGACCTTATCGGCGGTTACTGCCAAGTTTAATATGCGTTTGTCTATCCTTCCAAAAGGCGATATCGGCTCAGGCTTTATGACGCTTCTAAGCTTATTTGATAGATACGCCCAGACAATGCGTTCTCGATCTCAGTTCGTTACTTTCAACCAGGTGCAGTCATCCCCTATTGAAATCACATCCGGTGTGCCGCAAGGCTCTGTGCCAGGGCCTCTCTTGTATATTATATTTATTAATGATGTTGATAATGTCATCTCTAGAACCCCTGTAAACATACGCCTGTATGCTGATGATTACGTACTGTATAACTGCGTTACTACCTTTCAAGACCAGTCAGTCTTCAACAACGTATTCTCATTATTCTGCGATTGGAGCTCCATGTGGCAAATGCCCATAAATTACAAGAAAACTGTAGCTATGACTTTCTCAAATAAAAAACAGCCTCTCAGTTTCAGTTATAACTACAATGGGTCCACCCTAGCACATGTGAGGGAATTCAAATACCTAGGCATCACCTTTACACATGACCTTAAATGGGGCAAACATGTTGATTAGATAACTTGTCAAGCTCTAAGGAAACTTGGTTACTTAAAGCGAAGATTGAAAAACTCGACAAAAGATTGTAAGTTAACTGCCTACAAGACACTAGTGAGACCGATACTCGAGTACGCCTCTGTGGTTTGGTCGCCTCATCTTGAGCAAGATAAAAACAGGTTAGAATTTGTGCAAAATAAGGCTATACGGTTCGTTTTTAACCGTTCTGATTGGGACTTCTCCCCGTCTTCACATGCTCATTTGTTGTCACTTCATTCACTGGAACACGGCCGTACACGTGAGAGTATTATCTTGTTGCACAAGATTGTACACAACATGACCCGCGTTCACGCGCCCTTATCTTTCACTGATATACCAGCGCGTACAACACGTAGTACAGACGCTTTGAACCTTGTATCCTTCAGGTCTCATTTGGATTGTTTCAAATTCTCTTTTTTGTCCGCGTGTGGTGGAAGTTTGGAACAAGCTTGATGGTGCATTGCGTAGCCTGAGCACTGTAGAGTTCGGGAAAAATTTTATGTGTTAGTCACACAAATTTGTGTGCACTATTGTTTGTTTCTGTGCTTTTGTTGCTTTTTCTGCACCCGCTCCTGCAATGTCACAGGCTTGGGACAGCAGTATTTCTAAATAAAAAAATAAAATTAATTTTGATGTTTCTAGCGCAACCCACACCACAGTCGTGCCAACACACCGCTGTTGCTCTTTCGCTAGGAACAGCTACATAACGGCTTGTCCAAAACGAATGCAGTGCGCAAGAAATATTATGCTATAATATTGGTTCAGCAAGCATACGAATTGACGTGTCTTGCATAAGAGCCAGCGACGCGCCGGCGAGTGTGACCGGTTGCTGTCGGTGAGGCGAGGCGTACCATTGGTAGAAGTGCTGCAAGCGCGTCGCATCGATGTTTGTTGCTTCTTGCGCGGACACCATACACAATAAAAATGGCTTCATTTAGGGTAAGTTATGCTGCATCTGTGCTGCATTATCATTTTTACTCGTCAAAACTGTGTATTCTGAAACCCAGAAGCTCCGATAACACTTGTACGGGCTCGGTCAGTATGACTAACCTTTGGTGAAAATCATGGTGGTAGGACGGTAGGGTGAAAGTCAAATTCGCTGGGGCTTATCTCGACGCATGTCGAAAGTGAAAGTTTATGCATATTCCCACGCACTTTGTTAACCTAAAGGTGCTGCTCAAACAATAGAGTGTGCAAGAATTACCAAAGTGGCGTTTCTAGCGTGGCGACATGAAGTGACCGCTGTGTTCTGCTCTCACATTGAAACAGGCAATTGCGAAATGGAGCCTGATTATTTGTCGATAACTGCTCGCCGATGTAAAACATTTATTTTCATGTTCACAGTGACAACTCTAGTCTTCTAAACCTCACAACAAAGAAACACTTCGCGGATGTCAAACTGATGTAAGTACGTGCACGAAATGTGAACATATCCCGGCCGCATATTCTATGCTCTACAAAAATTAAAGCGTTGTTCACACCACAGGAATAAAAAAACGTACTAGAAAGCATACTGAGCAGCGTTGGTTTTTTTACTGTAAACATATATCCCTGCGTATTCAAGAAATAAACACTACAAATAGGTGATTTCACATACTCTCATGCGCTTTTCATCAAGCCTCCGCCATCCACCAAGCTTCCATCATACCACCATCATCCACCTTGCTCACCAAGCCTTCCATCAAAGACGTTTTGCCTCGCCACTATGAGCCGGCGTTTTACACCATCACCACCATTGGCTCGCTACCACCACCGCCATCTGCCGCCATTTTTTCCACTCTAGTCGTCATCAGCCGTCATTTTCCAATGTCACCACCTTTGGCTCATCACCACCACCACTATCTACCACCATTTTTCCCACTTTCGCCGCCATAAGTCATTATGCCCACTACAGTGTCCACCATATCCACTAATATTTCCACCATATTTACTATTCTTTCCACCATATCCACCAACGAATCCAGCATCCACCAACCCAGGATTTTCAATAAGGATTGTGGTGCTTTTAAGAATGACAATTTATTCAGACGTCTCATTTGTAACGTAGAGAATTCCGGAGCCATTGTGGAACCGCACTAGACCTAAAGCAAGAACTATACTTCTTGCGAGACAGTGTGCGGATGGTTGGACAAACACGTCACCAGAGTCGATCACGTTAGAAGCGATGGTAACTTTTCACTGATGACCAGGTGGTAGCTGGGTATCTTCCACAGCGAGCAATCGAACGGGCGTGTCATCCGCATAAAGGGCGTAGTCAGTTTCCATAACATGAACAAAATTTTCTCTACAGCTGATGGAAGTGCTCGCCGTAGACAGAAACTCCCAGCTTAATATGAGCTGGTGGGCCCATGAACTCAGCACGGGGAATGGTACAAAATGAAGAAGACCAGCAATGAAAACACGAGTGGTGCACATAGCGGCAGGTGCAATGGCTTCCCCTTGAGCAGCGAGCAGTGTAGATCCACCATAAGAAATGGTGACTTTTCGCAGACGTGAGCACAATGAGCGATCAATCACAGACAAACAAGCACCAGTGTCTATTAAAGCGTCTACGTGCACACCTTCTATTAAAACAGATATCGTATTATATGAACGCACTGAAAGAAGTTCTGGCTTTTCATTCGATTCAGCTTTTCCTTCGAAAGCTGCAGAGGTTAGCTTTCTGGGCGTTGTTTGGTGAATGGCGAGACAGGTCGCAATGGAGACGTAAAGCGGCGGAGGGGTGATGGGAAGCGGCGTCTAGTAGAGTGGCAAGGAGGGGTTGTCTCGGATGTTGGCGACAGGGAGTGACGTAGCGGTGAATCATAAGGACGCCGTTGAAAAGAGGCCCAGCTTGTCCCATCATCCCCTTCGTAGGGGTCGAATTCATGACGCTCGTCCTGCTGACGCTTCCGACAGAAGCGTGCAATGTAGCCCCGATAGCCACAGCAATAACAGATTGGACAAGGTGGCTGCAATGGTGGGTGAAAGGGCTGGCTAGGTGCACTTGGAGTCATAGAAGCCAGGGGGACAGGCGTCGGGTGCGCAGATATCGGTGGTACGACGGGTAGCGAACCAGCGAGGACTTGTGCGTATGTCAGCTGAAGTCGAGGTACCGGAGATTCTACACACACTGGCCCGTTCACGGACGCCAACTCCTGTTTGATAACATCGCGCAAAAGAGTGTAGGAGGGGGTGTATTGTACCAGGCCCAAGAGCGCAAGCCAGCTACCTTGATTGCATTACACGTGCCTTTCTTTACTACCTACTAAACGCCTACCCCTTTCTTTCGTTTCGCTATAAAAGACTGACGACAATAAACGCAGGCATTCACTACTGTCCTGACATAAGCGTTGGTGTCATTGAACGTGGCCCGGCTGATACATGGTGTCAGAAGTACAAAACTGGAGTCTTGCCTGCTCGACGATGAAGGAAGCACCGTAAAAAATGGGTTCCTACAGCATAGCCTCCAAAACCACCGCAAGCATGGAGTACATCAAACCACCTTAAATTACGGACCTCTCGACCAACGGGGGAAGAATGTGGAAGCTCTTCCGGCCAATATTTGATTTCTTTTTGGCAGCCACGAAGTGAACTGAAAAAGCAAGGTCATAGTGCAGCAAAAACAGCTATTGTCTTCAGCGTGGCTTTGACGAGGCGCTTGAAGTGTACAACAATTTTACGTTCGATGAAGCTGAAGACAAGCAGCACTATGGCGTGGTAGAGGATAGTCTCGAGAAAAACTAAGTTGAGCAAGAGAACACAATTCATGATCGCTACGTCTTCTGGTCTTGACTACAGAGGGAAGCAGAACCCATCGAAGAGTTCTTCCACGCGCTGAAAAATCAGGCGTAGTTTTGCAACTATGGCATGATGTTGAATGAGATGGTGCGCGACCAAATTGTGGTCGGTACAACCTTGCCGAAGCTTCGGGAGAAGCTTCTGAGGGACAAGGGCCTTATGGTGGTCAAAGTCGTGGCTTTCTGCAAGGCAGCGGACACATCAGCACGTGAGAACTCACTCTGGCGGAAGAATGACGGAGAGCTTCACTTCATTGCAGCACCACTGAGATGAAACTTCCTGCTGCAGCCGGTCCCACGCCACACGGCGCTGACCATCCTACTGGAAACTGACTACTTGCGCAAGGGGCGTAACCATTTTGCGTTATGCTGCCAGTCAAGCGGAGCCATCTGTAAGGTAAAGGACAAAAGAAAGACACCATACTAAAATGGCGACTTCGATGTTCTGGACGTCCCTCTGAGAAACATAGGCAGTAACCGGGACTGGATGATGAAAGCAAATGTTGTAGACAAGGACATTAACCTACAGATCGACACAGGGTTCCAAGCGAACTTGATGCTGCTGTCACTTTTCCGAAAAATTCAAGCCTGTCCAGTAAAAGCAAGCAACGTGGTTCTGCGATGCTATAACGGTGGCGTCATCAAACAGCTCGGCGCGTTTTCTTCGCACGTGACCATCGGGGACTAGAGCGTCCACACAGAAGTCTCCGTGATTAAAAAAGACCATGGTGGCCTCCTGGGTCTGAAAGCTGCCGAGACCTGGGGCTGATCAAACGGAAGGTTGATGCTATAACAAACAATCCTTCCACAATCATGGATGGATTTCCACAGCTGTTTCAAGGAACAGGCCGTGTACGGCGTGAGTACAGGATCAGCCTTCGCAAGGGTGCTGTGCTCGTCATTCAGCCAGCCAGACGAGTGCCTTTGGTACTCCGAGAACCTCTGCGCACTGAAATACAGCGAATGGAAGTGGAAGGCATCCTAAAAAAGTCACAGCTTTGCCGCAAAGGCGAAGCAATGGATGCGGTAGCATTGATTTGAAAGGTCACGCGCAGAATAAAAAGCAGATCGAAACGTGCCCCGCGTTTCTCGCGCATAAATTACGCACGAAACGTACTGACAGGTACGGTTGCACGCGAATAAGCGTCTCACTTGTTGCTTCCCTCAGTTTGAAAAGCACGCGCTTTTAGCGAACGGAGACTGCAATGATTGCAGTGACCTGTGTGCACCCGGTAACTACAGCAGAATTGTTCTACGTAAAGTCCAAGGCCAGCCAAGGCGTACGGTCCTTTCCTCCTCGCCACCACGATTTAAGGGCGCGCGATGAAGCATCGCTCCCCTTGTCTAAGCCAGGCAAAGTACGCGTAGGAGATTAGAGTTGGCGCTTCTACGCGAAGTAGCAACGTGCGCTCACTGCGCCATCTTTATGGTAATGCCGAAAACACCAGCGGTAAGTGGTAGTTATAAATAGCTAGACGTTTGAACGTTGAAGAGCGTTCTCTGGTGTTGCTCAGTGGTTAACGCCTCGCTATCACGACGCAGATGTCCCACGTTCACTTCCGTGCACCGGAGTATTTTTTTTCTGAATTTTGTTTTTTACATGCGTTTTCATATATATAGATGCGTATATGTATACGGTGCATGACATCGACGTCGACGCCAGTGGGAAAATCCAGCCGAGAGTGTCCATATAACTGCCATAAAAGTCAGCAGCCCGACAGATTGCGCAAGCCTACTGGTCATCGTGCTTAAAAAAGACAGCAGGTTGTGGGTATGCATGGACCCGAGAAAATAAATACTTAGTTAGGAGAGAACATTATCAGGTGCCGCGCCTAGAAGACATAGAAACAGAGCTGGAGCAAAGATGTTTTATCAGCTTGACGCTAACGCCGGGTTTTATCAAATACCACTGGATGAGCAGTCTTCCATATTGTGCACCTTCCTAACTCTCTTTGGCCGTTATCGGTTTCTTCGACTGCCTTATGACATTTTATCGGCAAGTGAAATTTTTCAAATTGTGCTCAACGAGATGTTTGATGGTTTGCCTGGCGTGCGTGTATATGTTGACCACGTGCTCTTCACGATGAGAGGCTCAAAAACGCGCTACTAGTGGCAGCAAAAGCAGGACTGACATTCAACGCGTTGAAGTGCTTGTGCAGCGTTCAATAAGATAAGTTTTGTTTCTTGGTGATATCATCAGCAGCAGGGGCTTACGACCCTGCTGCTGATGAACCTGCTTTGGTCAAGGCTGTGCTGAGAATGCCGGCACCACGAGACAAACAAGCGGTACAGAGGCTCGGGGGTGTCGTCAAATACTTTTACAAAGATCTGCCGTCACTGCTCTAGAGCACTTTTACTCTGCATTCGCTGTTGAAGCATGACGTTGTTTTTTACTGGACGCCGATTCATGAGAGCGAATGGCAGGTTATATGCAGTGAGCTTAGCGAGTCGCCACTTCAGCAATTTTCGAACCAGGCAGAGAAACGAAAATAACGGCGGATGCCTCGCAGTACGCTGTCGAATCAGCGCTGATACAACTTCACGGGATCGCCAAGAGACCTGTGGCTTACGCTTTAAGAGCTCTGAACGAATCCAAACAAAGTTATTCACAGATAGAAAAAGAATCTCTGGCATTGGTTTTCGGGTGCGAAAGTTTTATTACTTCGTATACGGACATCCTTTCATTCTTGAGAGCGACCATCGTCCACTGCTTCACATAATAAAGAAGGCTATTGCTGACATGCCGCTTAGAGTACAGTGTTTCTTTTTGCGGTTATTGAGATATGATAAACCTTGATTTTTGTTCCCTGCAAACAGGTGGTTGCAGGCGACATGCTTTCCCTGACACTTGCTTCTGAAGACGGCGCTGCGCCTGCCACAAGTGACGCAGAAGTTCATGGAGTCACAGTACTATCGACACTCGTGAGTGAAAAAAACTATTTCAACACTTGCAAGTGAGACCAAATGTGACATATACCTACAGCACGTACTTCACAAGCTTGCTAATGGGTGCGCTGTGGAAGGTTTGCTGAAGGCGATTGCTTCCCAAATCTCAGTGGTCGAAGAAGTTCTTCCAAAAGAAACGATAGTCGTGGTGCCAAGTAGCATGTAATTGGTCATATTGTTACCCGGGGTGAGAGAATGAATGAAATAAATATATTTACAAAATATACAGGGAGAGTCAGAGGCAGCTGTAGCCAAGATGGAAGAACAGCAGAAACAACAACACGAGCACGGTCGCTTTCATCATCTTCGTTGTCTATGATGCTCTTTAGTTGCCGATATCGTATAACATATAGCCCCCCGCTGGTGGCAGCGCCGTCTCGGCGCCTAAAGGAAAGTAGGGTCATATGCGGATGTGTACGGTTTGAGGCGGGTCACGTGGACGACGTCAGTAGCGGGTGCGGACCACGATGCCTGACTGTCCAACGGAGCAATCTCGTATGTGACATCGGTAAGCTGGCGTAAAACCTTGTAAGGCCCCGAGTAGCGAGACAGGAGCTTCGAAGAGAGGCCAACGTGGCGGCAAGGTGTCCAGAGGAGGACCAATGAACCTGGAGAGTAGGAAACTACTCCGTGATGGCTATTGTAGCGGGCATTCTGAGAGAGCTGCGAGCCAAGAAGACGTTACCGTGCGATTTTGCGGGCCACTTGAGCCCGAGCAGTGGCATGCCGGGCGTACTCTGTAACCGTTTGCGTTGTTGGTGGGAGAAGAGTCTCGAAGAGTAGCGCTGGATGGCGACCGAAAAATAAATAGAAGGGGGAGAAGCCACCGGTGTCGTGGCGTGACGAATTGTACGCGAATGTCACATAAGGCAAAGTACTATCCCAATAAAGGTGATCTTTGGAAACGTACATGGAGAGCATCGTTGTCAATGTTCGATTTAGGCGTTCGGTAAAACCATTTGTTTGTGGGTGATAGGCCGTAGAGAGCTTGTGACGCGTCGAACACGAGCGAAGGATGTCACTTACTACTTTTGAAAGAAATGAGCAACCACGATCAGCTGTCGAGGAGCGCTATGGTGAAGAACTACGTCATGAAGCAAGACGTCCGCGACGTCAGTAGCACAGTTTATCGGCAGCGCTCGTGTGATAGCGTATCTTGTGGCGTAATCGGTGGCTACGGCTATCTACTTGTTTCCAGTGAGAGAAGTTGGAAATGGTCCAACGAGATGAAGACCACCGCGGTAGAAGAGAACGTTGGGTAAGTCTATTGGTTGGAGCGGACCAGCTGGTGGCAAGGTGGAATGTTTGCAATGCTGGCAGGACTCACATGCAGCAACGTATCGGCGCACAGAACGGTGAATGCCTGGCCAGAAGAATCTACGCCGCACGCGATCGTACGTGCGCGTGACTCCGAGATGTCCCGCGGTTGGGGCGTCGTGAAGCTGTTCAAGTACAGCGGAACGTAGTGTCGCAGGAACTAGGAGTAGTAGCTCTGGTCCTTTGGCGCTGGTGTTGCGTCGGTAAAGAATGCCGTCGCGTAGAACGAACAAGTGTAGCGACGGGTCTACGTGGGGCAAGCGTAGACTCTGCATGATAGACCGCAAGTGGACATCGCTGAGCTGTTCCTTGCGTATGCCGGTGAAAGCCGACATGGCGAAGACACAAGAGTCAGAATCATGTGCTGAAAGGTCAGGTGGGTCCACGGGGTGACGGGATAGACAGTCGGTATCCTGGTGCATTAGGCCAGATTTGTATGCCACGTCGAAGCTGTATTCTTGTAGTTTCAAGGCCCAACGGCCAAGTCGTCTTGTTGGATCTTTAAGGGACGACAGCCAGCACAAGACATGGTGATCTGTAATTACGGAAAAGGTGTGGCCAAACAAGTACGGTCGAAATTTTCCGACTGCCCAGACTAGTGCGAGGCACTCACGCTCTGTAATGGAAAACTTGCTCTCCGAAGGAGAGAGGAGGCGACTGGCATAAGCAATGACGCGATCTTGTCCTCGTTGCCGCTGGGCGAGAACAGCACCAATTCCATGTCCGCTGGCATCGGTACGAACTTCAGGTCTTTCGGCTGACGGGTCGTAATGGGCCAAGATGGGTGAAGTAAGTAATGTTGTAAGGGTGCTGAAGGCAGTTGCTTAGTCAGTACCCCAATAAAAAAGCATGTCCTTGTTCAGTAGCTCGGTAAGTGGTCGGGCAATGTCAGCAAAATTCTTCACGAAACTTCGAAATTAAGAACAAAGACCGATGAAACTCCATACATCTTTTGCGGAACGTGGTATGGGAAAATCTCTGACAACTCGAATTTTGTCAGGATCAGGTTGCACGCCTCGAGCACTGACAAGATGGCCGAGCACAGTAATTTACCGACGGCCAAAGCGACGTTTGGAAGAGTTGAGCTGAAGTCCTGCTTTCCGGAAAACCTCAAGAACAGCCGTTAGGCGGCTAAGATGGCTTTCGAATGTAGGTGAAAATAAGATGATGTCATCGAGATAGCACAGGCACGTGGTCCATTTGTATTGACGCAGGAGAGAGCCCATCATTCT
The DNA here is from genome assembly GCA_013436015.1 of Rhipicephalus annulatus. Lineage (NCBI taxonomy): Eukaryota > Metazoa > Arthropoda > Arachnida > Ixodida > Ixodidae > Rhipicephalus > Rhipicephalus annulatus. The sequence goes on along the minus strand of WOVY01002262.1, from coordinate 245,191 downwards.
TTCAAATGTAGCTGGCGCAATACACAATCCGAATGGCATAACCTTGAACTGGAAAAGTCCATCCGGTGTGATGAATGCGGTTTTCTCACTGTCTCGATGATCGACAGAAATCTGCCAGTATCCTGATCGCAAGTCGATAGATGAAAAGTAGGCAGACCCATGTAGGCAGTCGAGAGCATCGTCAATCCGCGGCAGTGGATACACGTGCTCACGTGTTACTTTGTTTAGGTGATGGTAGTCTACGCAGAAGTGCCAGCGGCCATCCTTCTTGACTAGCACGACCGGCGATGCCCATGGACTGCAGGAAGGTTCGATGACGTCTTTTGGGAGCATTTTTTCAACTTCGTGCTGGATAACTTGTCGCTCAGCGTTAGACACACGATAAGGACGTCGTTGGATTGGGCTGGCGTCGAGAGTGTTAATCCTATGAGTTACAAAGGATGTCTGACGCAAAGGGCGGTAATCAAAATCAAAGATGTCGCGGTAGGATTTCAGCAGGTGCCGGATGTCAGCTGTCTGTGCTGGAAGAAGGTCCGGAGCGATCATTTTGTCGATGGTGGCATCTGCTGCGCTCTTCGAGGATGAAAATGGAGCAGAGGACGAAGAAGATTCGGCAACGAACGCCGAAATGGCAGCATCTATATAAAAAAGTTTTGCCAAAGTCATACCATCTGGGATAACTTGAGCGCACCAGCTGAAGTTTAGGATCGGAAAAGATGCTGTATTTCCCGTGACTGTCAAAAGTGTGTGAGGCACGGCAACACTTTTAGCCAACACAACGTCAGCAATAGGTGTCAACATGTAGTCACCAACGGGAACAGGAGGGACAGATCTCAGGTTCACGTTGAGGTGCTAGGCGAACGTGATCTGCAGAACACAGACGGGGTTAAGCTTGTGTTGGGTCGTCATAGTAACACGGTAAACCAAGTTGAAGCATGCCGGTTCCACAATCAATAAGGGCAGAGTGGGTGGATAAAAAGTCCATGCCGAGGATAAGTTCATGGGAACATTTCTCGAGCACAGCAAACAGCACTGTCGTGGAGCGATCAGCCACACTTATGCGTGCCGAGCACATTCCAAGCACGGGAAACGTGCCACCGTAGGTGACCTGGATGAGTGGCACTTTGGGTGGCGTTAAAACTTGCCTAAGGCGGCAACGAAGTTCTGAATTCATCACTGATATGTGAGCCCCTGTGTCCACCAGTGCAACAACGGATGTGTCATCTACTTCAACGTCAATGAGGTTGCGTCGAGTCGGCAGCATTGTCAGAGAATTTAGCGGGCAAGTGGTCGATGCAGCATCACCTCCGAGAGCTGCATCATCTAGTTTTCCCGTGGCAGGTGGTCAGTCGGCGACGTTGGTCGGCGAAATTGGCGCGAGCGAGACGATGGGCGACGGGTGAGCGGTGAACGGGACTGGTGAGCTTGAGGACACGGAGAGCGACGACGATATGGCGGCATAGAAGGAACGTCTTCACTGGTGGCCTGAGGTGACTCCCGGTAAGTTTGAAAGCGTCCATGATCCCTCTCTGGCCGATGGGAGTACCCATAGGATGCCTGATGCCAATACCACCGAGTGTTACGATGGCGGGCCACGTGTCCGATACGGTGGCAGTTGAAACAACTCGGGCGATCGTCAGCAGTCCTCCACTCGGCTGGATTGCGCGGGCAAGCTGGAAGGTTTTGGCTTTGGGCATACGAATTATGGTGTCGACGACGGTTGATTGGCTGAGAGGGACCTGTAGTGCACTCGGAGGTCAGCCCAGCATTGGAAAGCTCTTGTCGCACAATGGCATGTACCAGTGGCACCATCTGAGGGCTAGAGTCAAAGGCATGGGAGCACGTGGACACAGGAGACAGAGCTTCAAGTTCACGTCTGATGATCTTGGTCACGTGCTCTGCAGTTAACGGCGTCTGTAGCGCAGGCCTGTCTTCGCTGACCAGGTTGCTGCTGTGTTTGGTAGTAGAGTGAAATTATGGGCGACACGTCGACCATTTTCCGACCTCAAAATGCTGGCACTCCTTGATGATGGCATCAACCTTGTTGCAGTCCTTGCATATGAGAAGGTTGAATGCATCATCTGCACTGCCTTTCAATATGTGAGCTACTTTTTCGGTTTCTTCCTTACCGTTGTCCACTTTTCGGCAAAGGGCAAGCACGTCCTGTATGTAAGTCATGTAGGACTCTGATGGCGTTTGCGCACGAGATGCCAACTCCTTCTTGGCCACTGCCTTTCTACCCACAGACTTGCCGAAAAGGGCACGCATCTTTTCATTGCACGCATCCCAGCATCCAATTTCAACTTCGTGGTTCTCGAACCACACTTTTGCTGTTCCTTTCAAGTAGAACAGGATATTGGCTAACATAAGAGTTTCATCCCAGCGGTAATTCTTACTTGTACGTTCGTACAGCGGCAACCATTCTTTGATGTCGACATCGTCCGTGCCACAGAACGTGCCAGGATCTTTTAGCTGCGGAAGGACAACAGTTGTTGTTGTAGTCGCCTCGGCGGGAGCCGGTCCCTGGTTTGCCATGGTGGAAAAATCCAAGCGTCGGCCACTGCGGAGCTCCGCTATATCGTGTTGTACTCCGCACCACCACCAAATGTTACGGGGGTGAGAGAATGAATGAAATAAATATATTTACAAAATATACAGGGAGAGTCAGAGGCAGCTGCAGCCAAGATGGAAGAACAGCAGCAACAACAACAACACGAGCACGGTCGCTTTCATCATCTTCATCGTTAAGGATGCTCTTTCATTGCCTATGTCGTATAACAATGTTAAAGCGCGTTCATGCAGGACATCTCGGCATCGGAAAATGCGAGAACAAAGCAAGGCGGTTGGTAAACTGGCCCAATCTGAATTCTGATATAGAAAGACTTGTTTGCAATTGTTCAGCATGCCAGACATAAGCTTATGAACGGGTGCCAGAACAACCAATCATGCGTACAACACCGACTCAAGCGTGGTATCGCGTGGGTGTCGACTTCTTTCTGTATATGACCAGCATTATTTCAGTGCCTATCGCTCAAAGTCGAACTTTCCAGAAGTTGAATTATTACCCAGCACCACAGTCAGTTTCATTATACAAAGATTGGGAGCCATATTTTCCCGTTATGGTATACCAATCGAAGTTTGCACAGACAATGGCCCCTGTTCGCCAGTTGTGAGTTCAAGCTGTTCACTCAGCGAGTTGATTTCAAGCACATAACATCCAGTCCAGAGTACCCACAGTCAAATGCCCTTGCCGAGAAACGTGGACAGATAATTAGGCGCATTTCGAAAAACACGAAAGCGGTGAATAAGAACTTTTGGCTTGGCGTCCTGAATTAGAGAATAAGTTCACTGGAGGATAGGCGATCACCAGTGGAGCTACTGAGAGGAAGATGCCTGCGGACTCTCATACTGGACTTCAGACCCCTTGTTCCCACGCGAGTAAGGAAGCACCAGCAGAGCAACCATAGCAAAGGTGTACTTCCCGGCCTCAAAAGCAATGACAGCATCCGCATAGGGAGAGAGACATGAATGAGAAAAGCTAAAGTTCTTGGATCAGTGGGACCTTGATCTCTCCAGAAAACCAGAACATCATGTGCCGCAATCGGCGGCGCCTCTTGGCAACGAGTGAGCTTTTTAAGGACACCTCCGACGAGGAAGATTACGAGGAAGTGCAAGTGCCTGCCTCTGCAGAATCTCCCACGCCCGCCTCGTCCACGGTGGTGCCTAGTTGTTTGCAACAACCTTTGCAGCCAATTATGCTGCAGCGAAGGTCACAGAGTCAAACACGTCGTCCGGAAGGTCTGGGATACGATCAAAGCTTTCCACAGTTGTGTCAATGAGAATGAAGAAGACGATGTATCGTATCAGGCCCAAGAGCTTAAGCCAGCTATCTTGGTTGCACTACATGTGCCTTTCTTTACTATATACTAAACCCCTACCCCTTTCTCTTGTTTTGCTATAAAATACTGACGACAATAAACACAGGCATTCACTACTGTCCTGACATGCGTGTTGGTGTCATTGAACGTGGCCCGGCTGGTACAGGGAGAGGCGGACTCAGGGTCACTGAGAGGCCGAAATATTGCAGTTCTTTCCGTATAATTTCCCGGATCATAGCACACAATAAGGATTCAGTCGTGGTGGTGTTCTCGGGGTTGTCCGGTGGTAACCGTTGGGACTAATTTTCCTCTAGGCGTTGGCACGTGGCAACAACGTCAGTGGCTATGGTCGGGTTTTTATGACCAACGCAATGAACTCGACCGTGCCGAACCCTTTCAATAGATGGCAAACCCTCTCTCATTCGGAAATAGACGTGTTAAAACGGTGACAGAGAGCAAGAACATCCTCTAAGTACGAGGTGTAAGACTCAACACGTTGTTCTTGCGAGCTTCTAGTGTCTTTTTCGCGAGGTCTGAATGAACTGGCGGGGTGCCGACAATTTGGCGAAGCTGTTGCTTGAAATATTTTCAGTCCGGCATATCCATTTCAAGATTGAAAAACCACAATTTCGCTCCGCCTGTCAGATATAAATAAACAAGGCGAAGCTCGGCAGGATCATCTGATTTGTTAGTGGATCTCGCTCGATTAAATTGATCCAACTAATCTTCCACATCTTCACCTCGAAGTCCGGCGTGCGTGGGCGGATGACGCTGGCGCGCAGTGATAATCCACGATGAATAGGCCGCGGTAGCCGTGGCCGTGGAGGTAGTTACAGGAGCGCTGGTTGTATCGTCCTGAGGCATGTTACGGGACGCCTGGTAGAGACGATGACCTGAGTGGAGCTCCAGGAGGTATAGCAGGCTGAGAGAGGGTAGAAGATCGCTCAGCACACTCCTCCACTTGTGTTGCAACGGTGAAGGCAATCTTTGTTAGCCCCAGAAGACACGATGAAGCGACCATACCCGAAGCACTGAACCCAGGCAAGCGAAGTTCCCTCACCAGAATAATGACAACGACCACTCAAGATGATGAACAAGTGTGAAGAAATTATATGAGCCTATTGAATTCACACAATATATATATATATATATATATATATTTCTACATGACGTATGAAGTGATGGTTGTGGTTGTAGAGGCCGAGAAGGAAGAAGTGCCCAATGGAATAAACATAGCGTATGAGCCAGGCCACGTCTACTATTCATCGAAGTGTCATGTATATGTGACGCTATGATGAATGGATGACGTGGCCTGGCTCACACGCCAGGTTTATTTCATCCCCACTTTTTCCTCCTCTACTTTTCCTAACCATCCCTGCCTTCTTACGTCATATATATATATATACATATATATATATATACGCTCCCGTTGTGCCATATCCCATACCTTCAAGAAGACTAGCTGGCCTATTGAATTATTACACCCACTATATATATATATATATATATATTTATTTATATGTGTGTGTGTGCGTGTGTGTGTGTGTGTGACGCTTCACAGGTGAATGCGGGAAAGGAAGAGGGTGAAGACGAAGAGTCAGAATAATGGATATTCATTGATATGTAGAGTTTAACGTCCCAAAACCACCATATGATTATGAGAGACGCCGTAGTGGAGGGCTCCGGTAATTTTGACCACCTGGGGTTCTTTAACGTGCACCCAAATATAAGCACACGGGCTTACAACATTTCTGCCTCCAACGGAAATCTAGCCGCCGTAGCCGGGATATGAAACCGCGACCTACGGATCAGCAGCCGAGTACCTTAGCCACTATACCACCGCGGTGGGGTGAAGAGTCAGAATAAACTGGTGGTCTGACTGATGCCAATACGTTACACTAACTCACCTTGTCTAATACGTTACACTAACTCAGACAAGGTGTAGTGCGTCCATCTGTTTCCCCATACGCCGCTTCGTCATTCTTGCAGAAAAAAAAGGTGAAGGACGCACACGTTTATGCATTGGTTATCGAAAGCTTAACTCTGTCACTGTACTTGACTACCAACCTATTCCGTGTATAGACGATGTTCTAGAGTACTTCGGAAATTTGAAATATTTTTCGACATTGGATATCTCTTCAGGCTATTGGCATGTCAAAATGAACCCCGAGGACATCCCAGCTACAGCTTCCGTCACGCCAAATGGCCATTATGATTGCCTTGTTATGCCTTTCCGTTTGAGAAATGCTCGTGCTACGTTCGAAAGAGCTGTGAAATCAGTTATCAGAAAACAAAACTTAAAGAACGTCCTTAATTATTCTGATGATATCGTAGTCTTCTCCGACAGAATTGCTGTGCACCTACAGTCCTTCCAATCTCTTTTGCATGCCCTAAAAATCGAGACTATAAAACCTAAATTCAATAAGAGCCATTTTCCCCAAGATGCTATTGAATATGTGGGTCACAGATTGTCGCACAGTACAGTGTCGCCTATACGAAGAAACATAGCTGTATTGCGATTCAGAAGACCGAAATCTCCGAAAGAGCTTCAGCTTTTTTAGGCACCACCAACATTTACCGCCAGTTTATACAGCACATCAGTGACATAGTTTTCCCACTTACGTAGCTGCTGAAGAAGGACACAACATGGGAATGAGATTCCTCATGTGAACAAATGTTTGAGAACATGAAATACTGTCGGACCAAAGAACCCATTTTACGAATTTTTTTCTTGCGAGAAACCATGCATTCTTTATTGCGATGCATCTGACGTAGGCGTAAGTGCAGTTCTGAAGCAAGGAGATCATGATAGTAAAGAACACCCCGTTGCCTTTCAGTCGCGTAAGCTACTCACGCACGAATTAAATTATGCCATTATAGAGCTGGAATGCCTCACTATAATTGACGCTGTTGACAAGTGGCACTGCTATCTACATGGACGACCATTCACTGTTTTCACCGATCATGATGCTTTACAATGGCTCAGAAACATAAAAAACCTCATGGCCGGCTCTTTCGATAGTCTTTGAAGCTGTCGATGTATGACGTTAACATTCAACATCAAAAAGGCAGCAAAAACATCGAGGCGGACAAATTTTCGCGAAGCTTTGTGGTTCAACTCCTTTTATTACCAGCACTTCAAACTTACCAGGATGACCGCCCTCGCTGCAAGTAAACAACGGAAAACGGGGTCACTATCGTCACACGTAAAGGAATTCGTAAAGTGTACGTTCCTCTCAAGCTTCAACTGGGCCTTTTGCAGAAAGCACACTGTCAGTTCGGACACGTCAGAATAAAGAAAACTCTGGGCTTGTTGTCATCATCCTACTATTTACCGGAAATCATCAGAGACGTTTCATCCTACGTCCGCCACTGTGACATACGTCAGTGTTGCAAGAAGCCGAAAACCAAGAGATTCGGATCTCTCGAGTCACTACCACCTGCAGAACAACCCTTTGATATTTTAGGAATGGACACTTTTGGTTGCTTTTCAGGCTGCGGCTCGACAAAGAAGTTTACTCACTTGGCGATCGCCCACGCTACGTGGTATATCTGGGCGTTTCTCCACAAGAACAAAACTTGTGACGCATACATTTCGTGTATCACTGCCATATTTGCTGCAGGAAAACCCAAGAAGTTCCTATCTTATCGTGGACCAGCTTTTACAGCTGAAAAATTCAAGCAGTTTCTAAAATGCAATGGTGTCCACCAATTGTTCACATCTTCCCAACACCCTCAATGTAATGGCATGAACGAGCGTACGAATCAGACTACTGTAACCCGGCTAAAGTGCAGAATGAATGAGCAGATACAGAAATCTTGGGTTAAACATCTTTCGGATGTCAACGATGAGTACAACAGAACCCCACATGAAGTGACACAATATCCACCATTGTACCTCATGTATGGAATTCCTTCATACGACAAAATTTTAGACGCACCAATGGAGAGTGTGCAAGAAGCAAGGAAAAGTGCAATCAAAAACATGCTTCCCTATCATGAGAAAAACAAGATAATCTACGACAAAAAATTCCTACCACAAGATTTCCAACCTGCTGAATTGGTCCTCTACAAAACACCTTGGCACCCGAACAAAGGAAAGCTCACTTCAGTCATGGAAGGACCTTACACAATTCTTCGCAGAGTCTCTCCTGTGAACTATGCGAGCTACCGATGCGTATCTCCATTAAGCAGAATTACTGACATTCGGCACGTAGAAAAACTGCCTTGGTACTATTGTCCCTATAGGTTGACGCTCTTTCGCGGGAAGGGGGAAACGTGTGACGCTTCACAGGCGAATGTGGGAAAGCAAGAGGAGGAAGACGAAGCGTCAGAATAAACTGGTGTTCTGACTTACATCATATCATATCCGTTACATATATTAATATATATATATGTATATATATAGTCAAGTAGATCCTCTGTGAGCGGTCACAACGTTGTTTATTTCAACGTTTCGGCCTAGAGTCTGGCCTTCATCAGGATTGAAGGTACAGTTTGTTGGTGCTCTGGTTTTATACAATCTCAAATCAGTAGGAAATTGGGAAAAAAGACTAAAAAAAGAAAAAAGAAACAAAAAAGAAAAAAAGTAAAAAAAGAATATAAGGTGGACTCCCCTCGAGCGCCCCCCTGCCACTCTTCCTTCCACTTCTCCCTCAATCTCACTCCACTTTCTCCGTTTCACCTTTCTGATGTCTGCGGTCTGTGTATGCTTCCTTTCACTAACGCATTTTCCCCGACCAGTCGGTGCCTCCTGGCTCAGGCGGTTCGGTGTGGGGCAAAAACAGCTTTTTTAAGAAGTTTAAGCCTGTAACTACTCAGCGCCAAGTCAACACTTCGTCGTAGAAAGATGGGTGCTGCAAATTGCGGCCGAGGCTGGTAAGCGGGCGCAATGCGAATTCCTTGCCCACTTATGGATTACGCGTGCAGTGGGGGCCTCCCGACTGTGCACAGGGTTGCTGTTGGTGATGACATGCTTGGCAAAATTGATTGGGTAGTAAAGTAAAAACAAAAAAAACAAACGAAAACTGTACTTAGGAAGAGTAATTACACTTGAAATTGTTTTGAGGTGTCCAGTACCCTTCGCAACTGCAGTGCCGTGAACTCACTTACTATTTTCATTATTGTCGTTATTGTTTTTTAATGCTTTAGTTGCTGCAAGTGTACCAGGATTCTCATTTATTCCTTTATCGAGGGTGTTAAATCGGTGGATTAGGTATGACTCTCTTTGTTCACGTTCTCGGTTTGATTTAAATCCCGTCTCTAAGAGTGTTACTGACAGTTTGTCGAGTGCATGGTCGGGAAGATTAGAATGTTTTGATAGGGGTAGATTTGGGGCTGGTTTCGCATGGGCTCGGTAATTATAGAAGCGAATCCTAAATGGTGTTTCTGTTTGTCCAATGTACTGCATACTACACACATTTCATTCGAGTTGGTATACCACATTAGAGGAATCACATGTTAGATTTCCTCGTATGTTAATCGAAAACTTGGATTGTGTGTTGGTTGCTTTGTGTGTTTCTCGCATCGCCTTACATACAAGACTTCGTGACTCTAAACAAGGTCGGCATGAATTAATGGGGGGTGAGGTATTGATTTGAGAGTGGACAAGCGTGTCTGTGATGTTGCATGGTCGTCGGTAAACGACGCCTGGAGCGGATAGGAATGCGCGTTTAAGACTTTCACTTTGTTCCATAAGGTTGTAATCTCGTTTAAGGATTTTGTTTACATTGGGAAAGTTTGTGCTGTAAGTCAAGCAACGGTTTGTTCGTTGTGGGTCTTCTTGCAGTGGTCGCTTCAGAAGTCATCACGATTCTTTTTTCTCGTTTTTTGAACAGCGTGATCAATTACATGTGGGGGGTATTTTTGTTTCTCGAGCATAAGTTTTAGCCTCTGTGAGCTCGTGTCAAAATCATCGTCTCTTGAGCAGATTCGCTTAAACCGGTGAGCCTGGCTGTATGGAATACTGTTTTTACAGTGGCACGGGTGATCGCATTGTTAATGGAGATATTGTTGTCGTTTCGTTGGTTTGCGATATAGGGTTGTAGAGAGCTTGTCTTCTTCTATTGTTATGATGACATCAAGAAAGTTTATGGTTACTTGCGAGTATGTGTGTGTGAAGTGTATTTTCGGATGTACAGCATTGTGTGTCGATAATGCTGTGAAGTTTGTCCTTGCTGTGGCTCCAAATGAGAAAGATGTCGTCTATGTATTTTCTGTATAACAGTGGTTTCAAGGAACTTTGTGCAAAGAATTCTGATTCTAGCTTTCCCATAAATATGTTGGCATAATTGGGTGCCATTTTGGTGCCCATAATGGTGCCGCTAATTTGTCGAAAATACTCTTTGTTAAACTCGAATGAATTTAATTCGAGGACCATCCTCGTCAAAGTTGCGATGGCAGAGAAATCTGGGGTGTTAGATTGTCTATGGTTTGTGTACATGTTTTGTAATGCAGCTATACCGTCATCGTGAGGAATATTTGTATACAATGAAGAGACATCAAGAGTAACCAAGTACGAGTTTTTCGGCAAACACAGACCTGCAATTTCTCGAAGAAAATTTGTGGTGTCTTTTATGTATGAGGCGAGGGTGCATGGAATGTGGCTTATTAGTTTGTCCACGTACCCTGATATGGGTTCAGTTATTGTACCTATGCCTAATATGATTTGTCAACCTGGGTTACCGGGTTTATGAATTTTTAGGAGGATGTAGAAGTGACCTAGACGAGGGTATGCTGCTCGCAACACACAAAGCAACCAGCACACAATTCAAGTTTTCGATTAACATACGAGGAAACATAACATGCCATTCCTCTAATGTGGTATCTCTACTCGAATGCAACGTGCGTAGTACGCAGTAGATCGGACAAACAGAAAGACCATTTAGGATTCGTTTCAATAATCACAGAGCCCATGCGAAATCAGCCCCAAATCTACCCCTATCAAAACATGTTAATCTTCCCAACCATACATTCGACAAACTATCAGTAACACTCTTAGAGACGGGATTTAAATCAAACCAAGCACGTGAACAACGAGAGTCATACCTTATCCACCGATTTAACACCCTCGATAGAGGAATAAATAAGAATCCCGGTACACTTGCAGCAATTAAAGCATTAAAAACAATAACGGCAATAATGAAAATAGTAACTGAGTTCACGGCACTGCTGCTGCGATGGGTACTGGACAACTCAAAACGATTTCAGGTGTAACTACTCTTCCTAAGTACAGCTGTCGTCTGTTTTTTGTTTTTACTTTACTACACAATCAATTGTGCCAAGCATGACATGCCCAACAGCAACCCTGTGAACAATCGGGAGGCCCCCACTGCACGCGTAATCCAGAAGCGGGCAAGGAATTCGCATTGCGCCCGCTTACCAGCCTCGGCCGCAATACGCGGCACCCCTCTTTCTACGACAAATTTTGACGGGGCGCTGAGTAGTTAGAGGCTTAAACTCCTTAAAAAAGCTCTTTTTGCCCCACACCGAACCGCCAGAGCCAAGAGGCGCCGTCTAGTCGGGAAGAATGCGTTAGTGAAAGGAAGCATACAGAGACCGCAGACATCAGAAAGGTGAAAGGGGAAAAGGGTAGATGGAGGGGGAAGTGGAAGGAAGAGTGGAAGGGGCGCCCGGGGGGGAGTCCACCTTGTATTCTTTTTCTCTTTTTTTCTTTTTTTCTTTTTTGTTTCCTTTTTCTCTTTTTGCAGTCTTTTTGCCCTCTTTTTTCTGATTTGAGATTGTATAAAACCAGAGCACCAACAAACTGTACCTTAAATCCTGATGAAGGCCAGACTCTAGGCCGAAACGTCGAAATAAACCACGGTTGTCACCGCTCACGCAGGATCTACTTGAGTATATGCAACGCTACGGCCACTCAACCACCATGTCAGCCTATATATATATATATATATATATATATATATATATATATATATATATATATATATATATATATATATATTCTCGCGTGCATAGCTGCATTTAGCGGCGAGATGGCGACGACAGCGAAGAACGCGGTTTTGCTCGGGAGGTGCAGAGCAGGCGAGTGAAGAAGACGACAATCTTAGCGACCTTCTCTGAGAGCATCTCTACAAGTTCCACTGCCCGTATTTTTAAATAAACCCCCTGTAATTTTCATCCGCGACACTAGGGGAGGAGCTGGGTACTATAGCCCCATGATCAGCACCCCTGTGAGAAGCCCCGAGTCCAGCCCTACGAGACAGCCACGCGTGGAGATGCCTGTGCACCGCTCAAGTCGTCGCCTTCATGGTCTTGAACCAGAATTTGGCCTTTTAAAGGGAGCAACACTTCCGACAGCCACCCCTACTCAAGAAATGGCAAGGAGTCCTGCACAGGTGATGGTCCAGAATATGCGAATTTCTGAACCCTTTCATGGCCGGCTGAACGAAGATGCGCAAGACTGGCTTTAGCAGTTTGAACGGGTAGCTGAATCGAACTACTGGAGTCTCGATGGAAAGCTCTTCCACGTACATTTCGCCCTTGAAGACGGTGCGAAGACGTGGTTTATTAACCGGTAGGCAACATTGACGGCATGGGAGGAGTTTTGTCGTCGGTTTCTTGACACCTTCGGTAATGCGGACCGACGCGAAAACGCACAACGCCTTCTTGAAGGATGCACCCAACAGCTGCATGAAAGCGTCGCCATGTTTGCTTAGGATATGGTGCGTCTGTGCCCCCACGCGGACCCCAACATGCCCGAGGCTCGAAAGCTAAGCCATCTCATGAGGGGCGTCAAAGAGCAGCTATTTGTTGGTCTGGTTCGCAATCCGCCGACAACAGTGGACGAGTTCTCCAGGCAGGCCACCGCAATAGAGCCAGCGCTGCAGCAACAACACCGACAGTCTGATCGCCCGGCCACCGGTGCAGCTGCAGGCGCCGGAGCACTTACCACGAACGACGAGTTTCCTCTATGCCACCTGTATAGACAGATCTTGCGTGAGGAGATCGCGAAGGAGAACGCAAAATACACATTACAGTCACAGGCGTCCCCGCAGCAGGAGTCCACGGTAGCCTCCGTCGCTGAAGTCATTTGCCATGAACTTCGAGGAGCGTTTGCCTCTCCTCAGCAATATTCCGCTCCACCGCACCGCCCAAACTCGTGTACCTATGCAGACGCTGTGCGTCGTCCATTGGCTCCAGAAGTATCTTACCAGACGAATGGATACAGCTATGCAGACGCTGTTCGTCGACCCACGCCCATGCCAGCGCCGCAGTACCTCGAACGGTATCCTGTGGCAGCCTGTGCTCAGCAGGATTCTGTCAAGCAACCCTATATGCGGAAAACCGACATATGGCGCAATTCGTATCACCGACCACTCTGTTACAACTGTGGAGAGCCAGGGCACATTTACCATTTTTGCCCACATCGCCGAGCTGAATAACGTGGTAGTGCGCCTGCAGCTACGCCCCGACAGTTTGACGAAAGCCGTGCCCCCATCGACAACGACAGGCTGGCAGGCGGAAAGGCTCTTCTACCTTCCGGACGCGCTCACCATCTCCGGCTTGTTTTGGTTTACCAAGCCGCCGTAGTTTTGCTGACGCCGTCAGAGGTCGGTCTCCCAGCCCACGGCGGGGAATCTGAAAGCAGCGACCTACCTCGGGGGGGGGGGGGGGTAGGTTGCAAGCCGTCGCAAAGTTCGCAAGGCCTGTTGATAAGAAAGCAGTCAGGCGTTTTCTGGGTCTCTGCGCCCTTTACTGGCGATTTATAGCAGGCTTTGCACACATCGCCTTTCCACTCACCCGCCTTACAAGGGAAGACATTGCATTTGTATGGGGTGAAGAGCAAGAAGCTTCGTTCAACGAGCTGCGACAGCGTCTACAAACTCCACCTGTCATCGCTCACTTCGACGAGAATGCACCAACAGCCATCCATACAGACGCCAACAATGTGGGCCTAGGTGCTGTTGTTGTCCAATGCCAAGATGGTGTGGAGAGAGTGGTTGCCTACGCTAGCAGAACGTTGACACGCGCCGAGTCCAACTACTCAACAACAGAGAAAGAGTGTCTGGCCGTCGTTTCTGCAGTTGCGAAGTTCCGCCCGTACTTATATGGCCGCGCTTTCCAAGTCGTAAGCGACCATCACTCTCTTTGTTAGTTGACCAACATGAAAGACCCATCTGGACGTTTAGCACGATGGAGCTTGCGGCTCCAAGAGTACGACATGACCGTAGTTTACAAGTCCGGAAGGCAACACTTAGACGCCGACTGTTTGTCAAGGTCACCGATTGAATCACCGGCTATAGAGGATGATGATTTCCCAGATTTTTCAGGAGTTGTTGATGCAGCTATCATTTCGAGGCAACAACAAGATGATCGGGAGCTCAACTCGCTTATAGAATTCTTGAACGGACGAGCCGCCAATGCACCAAGAGTGTTTTCGAAGAACTTATCGTCATTCTGTTTACGGGACGGAATTCTGTACAAAAAGAACTTTTCATCAACAGGTAGAAGCTATCTACTGGTAGTTCCTGGAGCTCTACGCAGCGAAACATTACAAGCCTGCCTTGACGAAGCCACTGCGGGCCACCTCGGTTTCATAAGAACACTGACACGCATCAAAGAAAAATAATACTGGCCAAGAATTGCAGCAGAGGTTAAAAATTACGTCCAAACATGCATTGACTGTCAGCGGCGCGAGGTACCACCTGTCAAACCCGCTGGGCTATTACATCCTGTGCCCGTGCCAGTAATTCCGTTTTCTCAAATCGGAATAGATCTTCTGGGCCCGTTCCCAACATCAAACAGCGCCAACAAATGGGTTATAGTGGCGATGAACTACCTCACCCGATACGCGGAGACCAAGCGATCGCGAGTGTCACGGCAGCTGAAGCAGCCTAGTTCTTCTTTGAGAACATTCTCCTGAGACATGGTGCTCCAGCTGTCGTCCTAACAGACAAAGGTACCGCATTTACAGCCGAGCATTTGCGCACTGTGCTTACGCTCAGTGGCACAGCGCATAGGAAGAGGACAGCTTACCACCCACAAACGAATGGGCTTACAGAACGACTTAACAAGACAATCGCTCACATGCTTTGCATGTACGTCGACGTGGAACACGAGAATTCGGACCGAATACTGACGTACATCACATTCGCGTATAATACGGTGCGCCAGGAAACAACAAAAATGACGCCGTTCGCACTAATTCATGGCAGAGAAGTTACGACAATGCTTGACGCCACGCTGCCTTATGATTGCAATGACTCAGAGACAGACGCCGCCGACTTCACTGAGCGCGCCGAGGAAGCAAGGCAGCTTGCCCGCGTCAGAATAAGTAACCAGCAGCAACTTGATGCCTAGCGGTACAACCTTCGTCATCGATTTGTCGTTTATCAACCAGGAGATATAGTCTGGGTTTGGTTTCCTGTATGACGACGAGGCCTCTCAGAGAAACTCCTACGCCGATACTTCGGACCCTACAAGGTTTTGCGCCGTCTTAGCGACGTGACGTACGAAGTCGTGCGTGACGCCTCCTCCTGTTCGAAACGTCGCCAGCATCTGCCTGAGACAGTGCACGTGGTCCGCATGAAACTTTACCACTCTCAAAGATGTAAACACCAACTGGCCGCATCTCTACCTGTTGAGCATCGGGACGACGCTCCCTCTGGCGGGAGGGTAATGCCGCGTGCATAGCTGCATTCAGCGGCGAGATAGCGACGACAATCTTAGCGACCTTCTCTGAGAGCGCCTCTACAAGTTCCACTGTCCGTATTTTTAAATAAGCCCCCTGTAATTTATAACCCGAACAATATATATATATATATATATATATATATATATATATATATATATATATATATATATATATATATATATACATGTGACGCTACGATGAGTGGGAGACGTGGCCTGGCTCATACGGCATGTTTATTCTCAAGCACTTCTTCTTCATCTACTTCTCCTAATCATCCCTGACTTCTTACGTCACAGGATTCCCCCTCCCCCTGAAAGAATGCTCACGTTACATATTACAACACATGATGACCAAGCAATCCTGGAACACAAAAAAATCTCTAAATGGGCTGTAGTTCCACATCGCATTGAAGTTCCGTAAGATCGCACAGACTTCACAGGAGAGGGAAGCAATCCAGGGTTATTACGTACGGCTCTGGTGGGCGAGGCTGGCTGTTACGCTCTGGACGGCATAAGCATGCGTTGGGCGTGGAAACCGATCGAAACGCAGCCAGCGTTCTTTCGAGGAATGAACGAGGCTGGAATGCCTCGCAAAATCGACAGTTTTGTTGGCGTCGCATTTTTTGTCGTGAGTGGCACAAATGCGGTGCATGCAGTTTGCATGCCCGTTGATCGTGACTGAGTGGGCGCTGCTTGTGTTCCTGCAGAGTACAAGCGGTTGTTTTGTGGCGTTTAGGGAGTTTTATATGGCGATGGCGCAGATGTTCAGAACGAAGGCGCAATTTTGAACGCTGGTGCAGAAAGTTGCGTTGACTTTTATTTCTGTGAAGATGGCTGAAATGCGGAATCAGTCTTTTCTGTAGTGGTCGTTGTGGTGGCGGCGGTGGTTGTGGTGGCCGTTGTTCACGACATTGTTTAAGCCGCACGTATGCTTGCGATGTGGCTTTAGTTCTTCGTTGACCTTGTTGGTGTGGCCGTTTTAGCTGCTGAGCCTCTCCTTGTTGCTTTTGTTGGCATTGCTTATGTTGCACTATCTGTTGAGGTGAACTTCCTTTAGAAACATGAGCCCGCTTTTCTTTATAGGTTGATGTGACCAGCAAATAGTCGATACTCGTTAGGGTGTCGCGATTCGTGTCAGGCAATGAAGATAGTGCGCCAGAATCGACAGAAAAATCTGCTGGGGCTCTTGCAACGACATTCCTAATGGATGTTCCTGGCACAGGGCAGTGCTTGAAAGTTGATCCTTCCGAGCCTCCTGTGTTGATTGGGCTCTCAGGTGGCTGGGAACTCGACGGCAACACTGCGAAAGGATTAACTTGGCCAGATTTTACTTGGGGCTGTTTCTCTATGTCCACACCTTTGGAGATAAACTGTTCTGACGCATGAATGAGGATGGTTGGCCCTGGGCTTGGCTGAGTATATTCGGAGTTCCGCAGCTCTATCTCAACCGTAGTGGGCGAGTGAGGCGTGAGGTGAGCGTTGTGAGCGATGAAAAAGCCAAGTGATGTAAAACCAGGATTTTCACTCTTCGAGTAGTCATGGCGTTGTTCGGTATTTTCTCCATGCGTCAGCTGGTCTACCATGAACAAGGCGTCCTTATGACACGACTAGTGACCGTTAGAAGCCTTTGAAGAGCTGCGTCGTAGAAAACCAGGTAGTGGACCATATATGCGAGACGAAGCATGAAAGGCTTGAGTAGGGTGAGCGACGGCTCGTGTCGTATGTTGGTGCCACGACTTTGGAAATGCTGACTTTCGTGCACAAGGAAGCTGCGCTTGACGGTTGTGGTTTTCCCAATATACGCATGGCCTTCTTTAAGGAAACGCATGTGCCACTTTGTTTTGAGGCACTTGTCGATTCACGCTGGACTTTGGAATGCTTGAGGACTGCTTAGGAACTTGACGATAGTGTGCAGTTGTCTCTAGATGGTTGCCAATGAGTAAGTCTTGGTCATAGTCAGTAAAACGGGTAATCATCTCCTCTTTGATTTTTTCCATGACTCGTAGTTCTCGAATATGTGAATTAGGTAAAATTTGAATGCCTTACCGGTGACGTAGCCGCTGAAGTTCGTAACCATCTACCGTTCCGACCAAGATGCAGCGGTAGCGTGGAGTTCAAACAGGTTGAACCAGTACTGTAGGGGTCCGTCGTCCGCTGATGCGGTGTACTTGAGGATGTCGAGGTCAGCCGATGGTTCTGTCATGGTGCTGGTCGTTGTCCTCCTAGGCGATGATTCGGTAGTCAATGTACGGTCAGGGCGTCTTCTGGGGAACTGCGTCGATGATGAGTGACTGATGAAGGGGAGGGCAGGTCTGCATCCCGCCGACTCGTGTGACGCTATGATGAATGGCTGATGTGTCCTGGCTCATACGCCATGTTTATTCTCAAGCACTTCTTCTTCATCTACTTCTCCTAACCATCCCTGCGTTCTTACGTCATATATATATATATATATATATATATATATATATATATATATATATATATATGTGTGTGTGTGTGTGTGTGTGTGTGTGTGTGTGTGTGTGTGTCATAGTGTGCACTATGAAATCGCCTTTTCTTTTTTCTTGTTGTCGCCTGTTAACTTCAATTTATATTGCAATCCGCGTCATATTTTCATTATGCTGATACGCTTTGTAACGCGTGAATTAATTTTGTGTGATCTGTAAAACTTCACCAATTACCCCCCTTACTCAATGCCCTGTAAAGGGCCTGTAAGGAATTTTAAATAATATATATATATATATATATATATATATATATATATATATATATATATATATATATATATATATATATATATATATATTGACCCGTGTCTACATGTGGACGAAAAAGATGACGAGGCCATTTAGCGGACACGAGGTAGTGGGCCTCTCGCTTGACTCGAGAACAAACAAGACAATCTTGCGGCTCAGCTCTTGAGAATACGCTGCTTTCGCTTTCTCAAGGCATGCTTGTGCTTTTTTCGCGTTGTACCGCGATACTGGTGAAGGGGCTGGGTAACGATTCCACCTGATGCTCCACACTCCCACGGGGAGCCGTTCATCCAGGCTGGACGCACTTGTCGACACTCCCGTGCATCGCTTCAGTCGTCGCATGCGAGGCCTCCCTTCAGAGTTCACCCCCTCGCAGGAACGCTCTACAAGGCACCGCTCACATCTACCAATGGCTACCGCCAGTTCACAACAGTTACTACGAGACAGTAGTCCGCCAACCCCATCTCAGGTAACCCTTTTTTTACCGCTAGTGCCTGGTCGCTTTGGTGGTGGAGCACATGAAGACGTCGAAGACAGGCTTGATCACTATGAACGTGTCGCCAACACCAAGCAATGATCTTTTGAACAAAGGCTTTCCCGTGCCTATTTCTAACTGAACGACAGCGCTCGTACTTGGTACGAGAATAGAGAAGGCAGTTTGTCAACATGGAGTGACTTTAAAAGAGGAATGATTGACACATTTGCCGATGTCGATCAGCGTGAACGTGCACAGCATTTACTCGAGCTACGGGTTCACAAACCCAATGAAACGGTCGCAAGCTGAGGACATGACCCATCTCTTCTGTAGAGCTGACCCGCACAAGACCGACAACAAAAAGTTACGCTACCTGATGCGCCGCGTTAAACAGGAATTGTTCGCCGGACTTTTGCGGGACCCGCCAAGCACCATGACAGACTTCATCAAAGAAGCTACAGCCATTGAGGGGGCGCTTCACCCACGATACCGAAAATACGATTGCTTGTCCAGCAGCGCCCACAATCAAGTCACCACTACGACATCTGACAAACAAAGCTCGTTGCGCGATTTAATGCAAGAGATTGTTCGCTAAGAGCTGCTGAAGCAGTGGACTCTGGACATGGAACCACCCGTGGCGTCTGTCGCTGAAGTACTCCGCAAGAAATACGCCAAGCGTTTTCAACAGCTGATCCTACTCACGACCAGTGACCTATAAGCTACGCAGCCGCACTTTGCCGCCCGCCACCCGTTGCGCCGTGATACCGCCAGCATCGGCAGCCGTTCCTTGGTCGCCACCACTAGAACAGACACCGCAGCGCCCTGCCGCCGTGCCGCCATACAAAATACCGTCGTACAAAAAACCGTCTCCCAACGAAACACGGCATTCACCACATTACGAGCCGTTGCGGCGTCCACAGCTTTGTAAAACAGACGCCTGGCGCACTGTAGATAGGTGTCCGCTTTGTTTTACCTGCGGAGGTGTGGGCCACATTTCTCGTCGTTGCTGGCACCGCATTGATACGTTTTGACCTCTGGTCTGACGATTGGCGCGCCACCGACGACTACGCAACACCCCGGGACGCTGACTGTCTGTCCCGCTCACCCATTGAGTCGGCAACCCAACCTGAAGAGAAGGAAACTGCATTTCTCGGTGTCCTCGACATGACCGCCATTGCTCAGCAACAACGTGACGATGCTGAGTTGCTTGGCTTAATTAACTACTTCAATGGCAGATCTCAGAAGGCGCCAAGAGTTTGCACAAGGGTTGTCAGTGTTTTATTTACGGGGCGGATTACTCTACAAAAGAAACTTTTTGTCGACGGGATCCGCCTATTTGCTTGTCATCCCAGCAGCCTTTCGTACCGAAGTACTCAAAGCATGCCACAACGAGGTGATCTCCGACCATTTGGGTTACACGAGAACGTTGGCCAGAGTACAGCAAAGGTATTACTGGCCGAGACTAACCACAGCCGCGAAGCACCACGTTCGTACCTGTCTTGACTGCCAGCGATGCAAGTCACCACCGACTAAACCAGCTGGCCTTCTGCAACCTGTGCAGGTCCCAACAGCTCCATTCTACAGATCGGCATGGACATTTTGGGCCCACTTCCTACTCTTACTGCAGGGAACCACTGGGTTATCTTCGCGACGGATTATCTGACCCGTTATGCCGAGACAAAAGCTATCCAGAGAGGTACAGCAGCAAAGGTGGCAAGATTTTTCATCGAGAATATTGTACTGAGGCATGGTGCACCAACCGTCGTGATCCCAGACAGAGGAACCGCATTTACGGCAGCTGTTTTGGATCACGTCCTGATGCTGAGTGGAACAACGAATCGTACGACCCGCGCCTACCACCCACAAACGAACGGGCTGACAAAGCGTCTAGGAGGAGGAGGTAAGTTTATTTACAGAAAGGCAGAGAGGTCGGCCTGAGCGATTGGTTGCTCTAGCCTGCTATTCTACACTGGAGGAAGGGAAAGGGGAAAAGAAAGACGATGGTGAGATAGAGAGGTGAGTATGCAGAGTTCTTTCTAGCTGAGACACATTTCATAGCCGCGCACATAGTCCAGTTGTTTCCAAAAAGGTTATAACTACTCTTGTGACCCCAGTTGCACTGTTGGTGTCTGACCAAGGGCCCAACATGGTCTTTTCAGTTAATGACCTACTGCGATATAGTTCAGTAGAAGAAGTAAGTGTTTGTCGTTCACGTGCGTATGCTGGGCAGACACAAAATATGTGCTCAAGTGTTTCTGGCACATCACAGTGTTCACAATCAGGACCGGTGTCACTGCAACCGATGATATGTGCGTAACGTCAGGTCTACGCTACACCAAGACAAATGCGGTGGATCATACTTGTGAGTTGTCGTTTCAATTTAGGGGGCATGCGGAACCTCATTTCTGGGTCCCATTTGTGAAGTCGCTGTGTCGCCGTTCCGGTTTGGTCCAGTGCTGAAGTGTGTAGCTGCGCATCACGCAGCGAAGCAGGGCGTTCGTGTCAGCTCGTGAAAACGCAATGCGTACTTCGGGGGCACTGCTTAAGGCATTTTTAGCTTCAGCGTCTGCCTCTTCGTTTCCTATCACGCCGCAATGAGTGAGAATCCACTGGAAAGTTATAAGATGACCATTTGTTGAAGCAACCTGAATAATTTCTGTGATTTCTATTGCCAAGCTGTAATACGGACCTTGCTTCATGATACAATTAATGGTTTGCGAAGCGGGTTTGGCATCACAGAAAATCGTCCAGGCTCGAGTCGCTCTCCGGAAATAAACCCTATTGCCTCCCGAATAGTGACAAGCTCTGCGGCAGTTGATGTGGTTTTATGGTCCACTTTGAATCGTCGAGTGATATCCATGTCTTGGATGACAAAGGCTGCGGCGGAGGTGTTTAGCGTGATGGATCCGTCGGTGTACACGTGCAGAGAATCACTGTACGTTGTATAAATGTGATATAGGGTCAGTTGTCTGAGGCCAACTGAATAAATGAGCGACTTCTTCGTGATTCCAGGTATTGTAAAAGAAACAGGTGGTTTAGGCACTACCCATGGAGGCACTGCAGCGGCATTTGGTGGAGAAAACCTTGATTATATAATATTTTCAAGCCGCGATATTACTCTTGAGAAACTGCAATCTGGGTGAATGGCGGGTAGTACTGACCGTGGGTGCTGTCTGTGTCTGCTCAGCAATCGGAGGTGAACTCTAAGTGGCTCGCCGAGCATATATACACTGATGGGACAAGCCCGAGCCTCTGCAATTGTCCCATTTGTTGAAGTACAGCGCGGTAAACCCAAGCATCTTCGTAAGCATTGATCTTGAACACTCTCTAACGTCTTCACACAACTAGGTCTCATATTGGAGAGCACCGGCATGCTGTATCAAATGTATCCCACAAATAGAGCATTGTACGATTGAAGTAGCGATGATTCTGACGGGCCCCATCTTGCTCCTGCTACGTGACGCAGAATGAGAGCAAAGCTCTTCAATTTAGGTTTAAGTACTGTGACATGCCTCGTCCACAATAGATCTCTGTGTACGACAACCCCGAGGAACTTGTGGTGCGTTACAGCAAGTATCGCTGTCCCATTAATAAATATCGGGTATTTCGACGTATGCTTGTGCGTGAACGCAAGCACTGCGCATTTGTCGATTGAAGGAGTGAGCCCCTGACGTCGCAGATATTTGTATGTGATCGTCACTGCACGCTGTAGTCGTGCTCGTAATTGTGGACGAGTAGTTCCGGATGCCCATATGCATACGTCTTGAGCGTATGCACTGATCTTCACCGTGCTGGGAAGTTCTGCTGCTAGGCCAATCATTGTGACATTGAATAGGATCGGGCTGAGAACTCCTCCTTGGGGAGCACCACGATGAACCTTATATCAATCGGTGTCTCCATTATTTGTCGTCAAAGCGTCTAAACAAACTCATTGAAGACATACGTTCGACGTACGGAGACGTTGAACACAAAAATTGGGATGAAATTCTGCCATACATAACGTTTGCGTACAACACGGCCAAGCAAGAAACGACCCGCATGACCCCGTACAACCTAGTTCATGGACGAGAAGTACGAACTATGTTAGATGCGATGCTACTGCACGAAGGTGACGACAATGACCCAGACGCCAACACGTTTACGGAACACGCGGAAGAAGCTAGGCAACTTGCACATTTGAGGATCCGCCAGCAGCAACAGTATGATGAAGGCCGCTACAATGCTCACCGCAGAACAGTCGTCTACCAAACTGGCGACAAAGTATGGATTTGGACCCCCGTACGAAAACGAGGACATTCCGAAAAGCTCTTAAGAAGAAACTTTGAGCCATACCAAGTGCTGCGACAACTGATTGATGTTACTTGCGAAGTTGTTCCCGACAGTTCGTGTAGTACCAAGCATCACCAGCACCATCCCGAACTCGTTGACGTAGTGCGCAAGAAGCCTTACGTCAGCGAGTGATTGCGTGAGACTTTTCTTTAAAAAAACTGCATTATTGACTTGGCATCGGGTCGATGCTCGTTGAGAGGGAGACAAATCACCCGTGTCTACATGTGGACGAAAACGATGATAGGAGATTTAGCGGACACCAGGTATCGAGCCTCTGGTTTGACTCAAGAACAAAGAAGACAATCTTGCAGCTCAGCTGTGGAGAACACGCTGCTTTCGCTGTCTCGAAGCGTACCTGTGCTTTGTTGGCGTGGCTACCGTGACAATATATATATATATATATATATATATATATATATATATATATATATATATATATATATATATATATCATAAGCCTGTCTACGTCCACTGCAGGACAAAGGCCTCTCCCATGTTCCGCCAGTTAACCCGGTCCTGTGCTTGCTGTTGCCAATTTATACCCGTAAACTTCTTAATCTCATCTGCCCACCTAACCTTCTGTCTCCCCCTACCCCGCTTCCCTTCTCTGGGAATCCAGTTGGTGACCCTTAATGACCAGCGGTTATCCTGTCTACGTGCTACATGCCCGGCCCATGTCCATTTCCTCTTCTTTATTGCAGCTATGATATCCTTAACTCCCGTTTGTCCCCTAATCCACTCTGCTCTCTTCTTGTCTCTTAAGGTTACACCTACCATTTTTCTTTCCATTGCTCGCTGCGTCGTCCTCAATTTAAGTTGAACCCTCTTTGTGAGTCTCCAGGTTTCTGCTCCGTAGCTAAGTACCGGCAAGATACAGCTGTTATATACCTTCCTCTTGAGGGACAGTGGCAATCTACCTGTCATAATTTGAGAGTGCCTGCCGAATGTGCTGCACCCCATTCTTATTCTTCTAGTTTCTTCAATCTCGTGGTTAGCCTCTGCGGTTATTACCTGCCCTAAGTAGACATAGTCTTTTACAACTTCAAGTGCACTATTACCTATGGCAAAGCGCTGCTCCTTTCCGAGGTTGTTGTACATTACTTTCATTTTCTGCAGATTAATTTTAAGACCCACCTTTCTGCTCTCCTTGTCTAACTCCGTAATCATGAGTTGCAATTCGTCCCCTGAGTTACTCAGCAATGCAATGTCATCGGCGAAGCGCAGGTTACTGAGGTACTCTCCATTAACTCTTATCCCTAACTGTTCCCATTCTAGGCTCCTGAAAACGTCCTGTAAGCACGCAGTGAATAGCATTGGGGAGATTGTGTCCCCCTGCCTTACACCCTTATTTATTGGTATTCTGTTGCTTTTTTATGAAGCAGTATGGTAGCAGTTGATCCCCTGTAGATTTCTTCCAAAATGTTTACATATATATTTCATCTACGCCCTGATTCCGCAGTGTCTGCATGACGGCTGATAGTTCTACTGAATCAAACGCCTTCTCGTAATCTATGAAGGCTATGTATAGTGGTTGGTTATACTCTGAGCATTTCTCAATTACCTGATTGATAGTATGAATGTGGTCAATTGTTGAGTAGCCTGTTCTAAATCCTGCTTGTTCCTTTGGTTGATTGAATTCAAATGTTTTCTTTACTCTGCTAGCAATTACCTTTGTAAATAGCTTGTATATTACAGAGAGCAAGCTGATCGGCCTGTAATTCTTCAAGTCCTTGTCACCTCCTTTCTTATGTATTAAGATGATGTTATCGTTCTTCCAAGACTCTGGTACTTTTCCCGTCAGGAGACACCTCGTAAATAGAGTGGCTAGTTTTTCTAACACAATCTGTCCTCCATCCTTCAGCAGATCTGATGTTACCCGATCCTCACCAGCAGCTTTGCCTCTGTGCATGCTCTCCAAAGCTTTTCTGACTTCTTCTATCATTACTGGTGGGGTGTCATCTGGGTTACTGCTGGTTCTTATAGTATTAAGGCCGTGGTTGTCCCGGCTACTGTACAGATCTCTGTAAAACTCCTCCGCTATTTTAACTATCCTATCCATATTGGTAGTTATTTTGCCTTCTTTGTCCCTTAGTGTATACATCCGATTTTTGCCTATTCCTAGTTTCCTCTTCACTGCTTTGACGCTTCCTTTGTTTTTCAGAGCGTGTTCAATTCTCTCAATGTTATACCTTCTTACATCGCATACCTTACGCCTATTAATCAACTTCGAAAGCTCTACCAGTTCTGTTTCGTCTGTTGTACTTGAAACTTTCATGATTTGACGCTTCTTAATGAGATTCTTCGTTGCCTGGGAAAGCTTGCCAGTGTCCTGTCTAACCACGCTGCCTCCAACTTCCACTGCACACTCCGTAATGATACTTGTCAGATTATTATTCAGTGTATCTACGCTAAGGTTGGTTTCCTCACTAAGAGCTGAGTACCTATTCTGCAGCGAGACTCTGAATTCCTGTACTTTCCCTCTCAGTGCTAGCTCATTGATTGGCTCCTTGCGTATCAGTTTCTGTCGTTCCTTCTTCAAGTCTAGGCGAATTCGAGACCGTACCATTCATTCTATGGTCACTGCATCGTACCTTGCCAACCACTTCCACATCCTGCACGATGCCTGGGTGTGCACTCATTATAAAGTCTATTTCGTTCTTATTTTCGCCATTAGGGCTCCATGTCCACTTGCGGTTTCCTCGTTTTCGGTAGAAGGTATTCAAAATCCGTAAATTATTGCGTTCTGCGAATTCTACTAGTAGTTCTCCTCTGGCGTTTCTAGTACCGATGCCATAATCTCCTACTGCCTGGTCTCCAGCCTGCTTCTTCCCTACTTTTGCATTAGTCTCCCATCAGTATAGTATACTGTGTTTTTACATTACTCATTGCAGATTCCACGTCTTCATAAAAGCTTTCAACTGAAGGTTCATCATGGCTGGATGTAGGCGCGTAAGCCTGTACTACCTTCATTTTGTATCTTTTATTCAGTTTAATTACAATGCCTACCACCCTTTTATTAATGCTATAGTAATCCTCTATGTTGCCAGCTATGTTTCTGTGAATTAGGAACCCTACTCCCAGTTCTCTTCTGTCTGCCAAGCCCCGATAGCAAATGACGTGCCCATTCTTTAGCACAGTATAGGCCTCATCTGTCCTCCTAACCTCACTCAGCCCTATTATATCCCATTTATTGCCTTCTAGCTCCTCGAATAATACAGCTAGACTTCCCTCACTAGATAACGTTCTAACGTTAAACGTTGCTAAGTTCAAGTTCCAATGGTGGCCTGTCCGTATCCAGAGATTCCTAGCACCCTCTGCTGCTTTGCAGATCTGACCGCCGTCGTGGTCAGTTGCTCCGCAGCTGGTGAAGACTGAGGGCCGTGAGTTAACTGACGAATGTCTACGGGAGGGGGTGGCCAGATACTGCACCAGGGTGGCCAATCCTTCTCTGGTGAGATCATCGGTGCGTACCGGCTTTAAGCCGGTACGATCAGACAGTAGTGGGAATGCTCCATGCATGTCTTCCTTATTGTTGTTCAGCAGCGTTGGCGGCCACCCACCACGGAGCCCAACGAGGGGACGCTACAAGGTTACAAATGCTGAAACCTGCAGACGCCAGCCGTACAACGCCACTATAACCCAATGCGCCTAGACCAAGGTAGGCTATTTGCACAGGGTTAACCCTAGCCGCCAGGAAGTTTGGAAGTAAACGGAAGAGAGTAGAAGACAGGACAGATAAATAGTAAGAGATAAAGACGTAGATGTAGGGAGAGAGAGATAGGAAAAGGCGACTGCCGATTCCCCTGCGTGGGTCAGCTCAGGGGTGCCGTCTACGTGAAGCCGGGGCCAAAGGGGTGTGTTGCCTCTGCCGGGGGGCCTTAACGGTCCAATCACCCAGCGTCGGCTCAACCCCCAGGATCCCCTTTTCCTCGGACACGGCAAAGCCACGCACGGCTAGGCGTGGGAGGGAGTCGAAACTCCCCCGTTAGCTCGGGTTCGTGGTGTCGCTACACACCAAACGCCTACTTGCGCAGGCGCCCCTGCGGTATATATATATATATATATATATATATATATATATATATATATATATATATATATGGGATATGGCACAACGGGAGCGTTGTCAACAAGGATAAATATATTTATTTCCCAACAGTTTCGGGAGGGGTCCTCCATTCATCAGGGGATGAGTCATATAACTCATACCCTGATGAAGGGAGGACGCCTCCCGAAACTGTTGGGAAGTAAATATATTTATCCTTGTTGACAACGCTCCCGTTGTGCCATATCCCATACCTTCATGAAGACTAACTGGCCCATTGAATTATTACTCCCACTGACTATATATATATATATATATATATATATATATATATATTGTAGTGACAAATACAGGTACTGCTAGAGCTACGACGAAGACAACGTGTCTTGTTGCCGAGGCTCGTGCTGCTTCTGCTGAAACGACTGGCTTCTGTCTCGTTGCTGTCCAGCACATTAAACGGTTGCCTTGCCTGGGCGTCTTAAAGTATTCTTACATTTGTTGGAGAGTGCTGGTTTCTTCAACCTGGAACTCCGTTCCCGGACTCTACCTCAATTGTTAACCTCCCGCCTCACCAATGCTTGATGACAGGACCCAGCCACCTGCAGTCCTAATCTCATCTGTCACCTGTACCGGAACACCATGACAGCGAGATCCCGTGATTTTCACCACGACCGACGACCGAGACGCTGAAGAGTGGGTGTCCCAATATGAACTGGTAAGCGCTCAGAATAAGTCGGATGACACAGACAAGCTCGGTTACCTTCATTTCTTTCTCGCGGGTGTAGCACAGCTGTGGTTTAACAACCAGAAAGCAGAAGTTCCTTCTTAATCAACCTTTCATACATGCTTTGCGGAAGTCTTCGGTCGACGCGCTGTTCGCAAGCTCCGCGCCAAACAGCGCTCGTGCGGCTGCGCACAGCGCTCCAAGAAGACCTTCACCTCGTATATTGAAAATGTTCTGGACCTCTGCCGTCGCTTCCATGCGGACACGCCCGACACTAACAAAATATGGCACATTATGAAAGGTATCGAAGAAGATGCCTTTCACATGCTTGTTTCGAAAAACCCCCAAACTGTCGCCCAGCTGATTCAGCACTTTGAAAGTTATGACGAGCTGAGGAAAAAGCGCATTTGGACGTGACTTCCCAACATCGACACTACCAGCACATCTGCGTTACCATTGGTGCTAATTCCACCGAACAAAGCACGCAGCAAAGCATTTAGACGAGCAACGCTTCTGCCTCGTGGGATTTGGAGCCGGCACGCTGGCGGACATGCAGCTGATTTCCCTGTTGTTCACGCAGGTTTTCGCAAGTTTTGGATTTGCCTTCCGGCTCGCTGCGATTGTCGGCAGCGCAGATCTACACTCTGGCCAAAACCAAGCTTCAGCGGTGCTGTCATCTTCGGCGAGTATCGCATCCCACGCCTTGTCGGACCACGCCACGAATTCCGAGCCCGCTATCTCCGATGACGAGCTCGGCGCGTGGCGGAACTTCAGTGATTACCATCGACCAATAACCTACGGACATTGGCGCCCATGTGACCAAAATGAACCCTATTTAGACGAGCAACGCTTCTGCCTCGTGGGATTTGGAGCCGGCACGCTGGCGGACATGCAGCTGATTTCCCTGTTGTTCACGCAGGTTGGTTTGCATTATCCCATTCGGGCTTCTCGGCTATTGTGTGCGTTGCCGGCTCCTCTCACTTTGGCATTTGCTGATGCTCATTGTCGTAAAAGAGCGCGAGCACCTCGAAGAACGTCTTTTCTGTTTGCTAAAAGGGTGTTTTATTTGTTCTTACTGTTGTTGCTTTCCGGCGATGTGGAACTTAACCCGGGCCCTGTTGAAATGGATATCTTACAAAGCCTGCAAAAAGGGCAGACTGAAATCCTAAATAAGCTACATTCTATTGAATCCCGGATCGCGAAGCATGAGGGAATGATAGCGGACATAAAGGACAGCCTTGGAGCAACTAAGAAGCAAGTTGAAGACTTAGGCAAAATAGTTACAGAGCATAAGGATGACATTTCGATTCTGCAGAAAGAGTTGAGGAATTTGCAGGCTAAAAACGTTGACCTGGAAAACAGAAGTCGTAGACAAAACCTTTTGTTTTATGGAGTAGATGACAAAAAAGAAACATGGGACGAATCCCAGGAATTGATAAAAAAATCGTTGATGACAAGCTTGGAATCGAAGTGGCATCGTTAGAAAGGGCACATCGCATTGGTGTATACCGAGAACAAAAAAGCGACCTATCATCGCAAATTTCGCTTCGTACAAAGAAAGGCAAGAAATTTTGTCCAACGCAAAAAAATTGAAGGGGTCAGGTTTCAGCATTGATCACGATTTTGCGCCAGCTACTCGGGAAGTGCGAAAGCGGTTATGGGAATACGGTAAAGCCCACAAAAGTGAGAGCACGAAAGTAAGACTGAACTTTGAGAGGCTTTCCCTTGATGGAAAAACGTACGTATGGGATGACGAGAAGGAAGTCGTTCCATTGCGAAAAAAATGACGCGCACTTGAAAAAAACACGCCCGACACAGCTTCGTCGCTGTTTTAATAAATTGTAGAAGCATAACGAAAAAGACGGACGAATTGGCGGGGCTTATCGAGTCTGTTAAAGCTGACGTAGTTATCGGAACGGAATCGTGGCTGCACCGTGATATCAGCGACTGTGAAGTATTTCCAAGTGACTTTGTCGCGTACCGCAAAGATAGACCAAGCCATGGGGGCGGTGTATTCTTACTTGTGCGAAGTTCTTTTAAATCGGCTGCCCTCGACATTCAGTGCGATATTGAATCTGTTTGGTGCACGATTACCCTAGATGATAATTCTTCATTCGCTGTAGGTGCATTTTATCGACCCCCAAACTCGGACTACAAAACACTTCAGTCGTTAAATGAGATTATCTCGGAAGTTTCAAACCGAACATTCCTTCTTGCTGGGGACTTTAATTTGCCAGACTTAGAATGGCATGATGGAATATGCGTGAGAAGCACTGGGTGCCGCACAAACATAGAAATGAAAAATATAATAGACAACTACGGCCTTACCCAGTTTGTTACTTGCCCAACTAGAAATAATAACCTTCTTGACCTTGTGTTCTCAAATTCACCCAGTTTGGTGAATAATGTCAATGTTATTCCAGGAATCAGCGACCACATGGCTGTTGTTGCAGAAATCAAAAAAGAATGTAAAAACACCTCAAATAGTGCGGCAAGAAAGGTTTTTCTGTTCAGTAGGGGTGACTACACAAGAATAGTTGAAAAGCTAGAAGATTATTTGCCCGTGTTTGAATGCCTATCTGAACACTGCAGTATGAATGATTTATGGCTTAGCTTTAAGGACAAGTTGTTAGCACTCGTAGATAAGTATATACCTGCGAAACAAGCCGGAGAGCTTCGTAAACGCAAGAAGCCATGGATGACGTCCGGTATTTTCAGATTAATCCGGAAAAGGCGACGGGTTTTTGGTAAATTAAAGAAATCTGGAAGCAGTGACTACGTGAAAGAATTACAAGCATTAACGGAGCAGTATAAATCATGTGTGGAAAGCGCAAAAACGAAATATTTCGAAGGGCTCAGCAATAAGATGAAAACTAATTCAAAGTATTTCTGGCATTATATCAAAGAGTGTGGGTCTGATCATGTTGGAGTGGCTGAACTAAGCTTTAATAATATGGTTGTAGTTGATGAGGAAGCAAAAGCTACCTGTTTAAACAAATATTTCCAGTCTGTGTTCTTGCCCAAGCTTGACGTTCCTTCAAAACCACACCCAACCACGATTCCGCTGATGCCACCGGTAGAACTGAGTGTCCGTGGCATATGTTCTCTTCTAGAAAACCAAGATGAATCCAAAGCAGTTGGTCCTGATGGCATCTCTCCTCGTATTCTAAAGCGATGTGCACTGCCAATTTCTCTTTACCTTTATATAATTTATTCAAAATCCCTTTCAACGGGAACTCTACCCGAAGATTGGAAAATTTCTCATGTTGTTCCGGTTCATAAGGGTGGCTCAAAAAAAGATGTAACAAATTACCGACCCATTTCATTGACGTCAGTGGCATGCAAAATTTTCGAGCACATTTTATCCAAGCACATATTGACCCATCTTACTGCTAATAATGTATTAATAAATGAGCAGCACGGTTTTCGTAAAGGTTTTTCTTGTACGACGCAACTTGTAGAGTTCTTTCACGAGCTGGCTTCCAACGTTGATGAAGGTGGACAAACAGATTGCGTGTTTTTAGATTTTCGAAAGGCCTTTGACACCGTGTCACACTCCCTTCTCCTGGCTAAACTACAGACTCTAAATTTGGACCCAAATGTGTTCATCTGGATAACCAATTACTTGCTGAACAGGCGTCAACGCGTTCTTTTAAATGGGAAGTGTTCATCTTATGTTAACGTTACATCAGGCGTGCCCCAAGGCTCTGTCCTTGGGCCTCTCTTATTTCTTATTTTTGTAAATGATATTTCTGTGGGTATTTCGTCGCGCATGCGTTTATTTGCCGACGATTGTGTGTTATATCGACAGGTTCAGAACAAAGGTGACTGTGCTTATTTGCAGAACGATTTGGATTGTATTGTACAGTAGTGCCAGAAGTGGCAAATGACGCTAAACCCCAAAAAGTGCGTTCATATGCGTGTTTCCAAAAAAAAGAAACCAATAGTAACGGCGTACACCATAGATACGCATATTGTTATTACCGAACCAACATGCAAATATCTTGGCGTTGTTTTGTCGCATGATTGCTCATGGAATGCCAATGTTGATCACGTTGTTAGCAAAGCGGCAAGGGCTCTAAATTTCATTCAGAGGAACCTAAGATTGGCACCCCGAACATTAAAAAATACGGCCTATCTCACATGTATTAGACCGATTTTGGAATACGCATGTCCTGTGTGGGACCCGATGCAGGCGAACTTGATTGATAAGCTTGAAAAAATACAAAACAGAGCTGCGCGGTTTGTTTTAGGGTGGTACGAGCGGAGAGACAGCTGCAGTGCTATGAAAGCTGAATTGGGTTGGGAATTGCTTTCTTTACGCAGGAAAAAACTGCGTTTGAAGTTTTTCTTTTCTGTTTTTCATGGGCGGACTGGGATTGACCGTCATAACTATTTCAGTGAACCCAGCTACATATCTAGTCGACATGACCACCGACGCAAAGTGAAAGAGTATCGAGCAAGAACGACCATGTTTTATAATTCCTTTTTTGTGATGACCATTAGAGATTGGAACCAGCCGCAAGACGAGCAAGTGTGCTGTATAAACGAAGAATTGTTTTATTCCAGTCTGTAACCCCCCTGCTGTAACGCCTTTTTGAGCAAAGCGGGGCACTCACCGAATAATGCAGCAAATCCAGCAGTTCGCCCGAGAAGAAGTGGCGTGCCAATTGTCTCTTGTGCCCTATGTTCCGGCCAGGCCACACACGCTGACCCCAACGCTACGCAAGGCAATCGAAGAGCAAGTTTCTGACGCTCTGCCTCCCACATACCATCTTTCGCATATCTCAGCACCTCTGACTTACGCTGAGGCCGCAAGGTGATCGTTGCTGTCGCTACCACCCGTCACGGATCCTCCTCGGCAGCCCCGTCCCCGATACGCAGCGAGTCCTATCCGTCCGCACCCACCCCTTTTTCACCACCTTGCACAGCCGTACACTAACCAATGGCGCACACTGGACAACAGGCCAATCAGCTACTACTGCCATCTCCCCGGCCATGTAGCACGCTTCTGCCGTCGTCGTGATTACAACCCAAGCGCTAGTGAGTCGAAATACGGCTCTATCGTGCCGAGCCACCAAGTCGTCTGCGTTCCCCTCCACGTCGGATCAGTCGCCGCAATATCACTGCGGCTTCGACTGGTATAGGTCGCCCTCATCACGGCGCCGTTCTATGTCTCCTATGCTTCCCCGATCACCACCTGCCCAAGCGGAAAACTGGTAATCGCAGTTCCCGAGGCCAGAGCTGCGCACATATCGAAAATTTCAAGGCCTTCATTTTTACCCGCTATTGAAATAGTCCTGCATATTGATGGCGTACCTGCACAAGCACTCGTTGATACTGGTGCTGCCGTGTCCATGCTAAGTGATGAACTGTGACGCAAGTTGAAGAAGCTTACGCTGCCACTTTCCGACGTCATTCTGCGTACAGCAACTGCACATCACATCTAACCTTCTGTGGCGTGCACAGCTCGACTGCTCATCCAGAATTTTTTGTACGCAGTTGAATTTGTTGTGTTTTCTCTACGCTCGCCCGACAAAATCTTGGGCTGGGACTTCCTTTGCGCTCATCATGCCGTCGTTCAATGTGCGCGTGCCAAACGAGAGTTGTCCATGATGTGTGAACTGCCCTTGTCTGAATCGCCGGCGTTTCACAGACCCTCTTTCTAGCCGTTGTCATCTCGAGTCATTGTCGCCGTGGACACTCACATCCCTCCTCTATCCTGTGCTTTTGTGCCACTCTTCTGCGACAATTCACCCTCTGTTGCCACTCTCTTTATCGCCTCCGACGCCTTCGGCTCTCACAAAAGCTTCTTTCTTCCGTTCATACTTCTCACAATAGAAAACTCACGTGGCTCCATCTATATAATGAACTCGCTTCCTTGCCCATCCATCTTATTGTGTGGTAAAGTTATCGGTGACGTTGTAGAAATTAATTCTGTTTCTTCAAAACCCCTACCTGATGACTTGCCATTACTAACGTAAGCACCATAACTGCAGATACCACTCCCAATTCATCACCTGAGATTTTTTTTCCGTCGATGAACCCTGAACATCCCGCTGTTCAGCGTACCCAACTCCTGGCTCTATTCGATCGCTTCAAGATGTCATTTGACCACAGCCCGTCTTCTTTGAGTTGCACGTCTGCCATCGTTCACCACATCGACACCGGTAGCCATGCATCTTTGCTCCAGCGCCCATATCAGGTTTCTCACGCTGAAGGCCGTGTCATTGATGATTTGGTGAACAATATGCTTCGACGTGGCATTATACAATCTCCAAAGAGCCCTTGGGGTTCTCCGGTTATACTGGTAAAAAAGAAGGGTGGCAGCATCAGATTCTGCTTTCATTATAGACGTCTAAATAAGATCACGTGCAATGACGTTTATCCGCAAGCCAGAATCAATTACGCCCTTGATTGCCTGCGAGAAGCAGAGTTATTTTCTTCTTTAGACCTGCAATCCGGTTACTGGCAGGTCTCTATTAATGAAGACGACCACTCCAAAACTGCGTTTGTAGCACCTGGTAGATTGCACGGGTGCAGCGTGTTGCCATTCGGCCTCTGCAATTCACCTGCCACCTTCGAACGTCTCATGGACAGCTTCCTCAGAGGCTTTAACCAGAACACATGCCTGTGCTATTCGGATGACGTCGTCGTTTTCTCAAAGGACCTCGACTCCCACTTTCACCGCCTCGCAAGCGTCCTAACTTGTCTTACGGACGCTGGAGTGCAGCTAAATTTGAAGAAAAGCCACTTCGCCGCCCGCAAGCTTACCATCTTGGGGCATGTTGTTAGCAAGCATGGTTTCTGTCTTGATCCAGCCAAGCTTCGTGCTGTAGCATACCTCTCTAGGCCAGCTACACTAAAAGAACTCCACAGCTTCATAGGCTTCTGCTCATATTTTCGCCGTTTTGTGCGCAATTTCACGACCACAATCGCACCCCTGACACAGCTACTTGCCCACAACCAAGACATCTCGGCGTGGTCCCCCGCATGCGACGAAGCAATCGCCTCTTTACACCATCTCACATCACCACCTACCTTACGCCACTTGATCCAGACGCTCCAACCGAAATACCTACGGATGCTAGTGGAGTAGGCCTCGGCGCTGTTCTTGCTCAGCGTAAATCTGGTTTTAATGAGTATGCTGTTTCTTACGCTAGTCGCACACTCACTAAAGCAGAAAGAACTACTCAGTGACGGAAAAAGAATGTCTTGCCATCGTTTGGGCAATCACAAAATTCCGACCTTACATATATGGCCACCCATTCGACGTCGTGACGGATCATCCTGCATTGTGTCGATTGTCGTCAATAGTAGATCCATGTGGTCGCCTAGCTCGCTGGGCGCTACGTCTTGAAGATTACGACATTCGTGTAGTCTATCCGTCAGGCCGCAAGCATTCGGACGCCGACGCTCTTCTTCGCTCGCCACTTTCCAACGATTATAATCTTACAAGGAAAGATATATTTGCAGATATTTAGGACGTTTACACGCGACGACAATGCCTGGCACACTGGCGGGCTGGTACCGGTCTCTATCCACTTCGTAGTCTTTTCTTCCAGACAAAGACCTCCTACCGCTTTATGCCCCAGTCTCACTACTCCCTTGTGGCAATATTACAGCGTCCGTTTCCAGTTGCAAATATTCTTCACCTAAACATATCGACATATCCTCTGAACAGCAACTGGATCCATGGATAGCATCTCTCCTAGATTATCTATCTCAGACGTCTCCACATACTGACAGTTGTTCCCTTCGACGAATCACCCGCCATTTTACAATACGTGACGGCCTTTTGTACAGGCCAAACTACTTACCTGATTGGCGCAAATGGTTGCTGGTAATCCGTAAGCTTGAAGATAATTCGTAAGCTTGAAGACGGCCATGTTACCTTACTAGCCGAATTGAAAGCTGTGAAAGAGAGGCATGTTGAAGCCAGCAACGATGTTCGGTTGCTTAAGGATAACGTCGTGGCCCTGGAAAGCAATTCCACGTCACCCCAAAGCACAGGTCTATATGGGGCTAGTGCTGATGTGTTGCATGCTGTCTCTAGCCATGTAACAAAAATTTCATTGCGGTGTAATAGCTCTGAAAATGAACTGCAGCGATCTAACCTTCTTTTCTTTGGGCTGAACGATGAATCTATTGAATACTGGGCAAAACCTGAACGAAAAATAATAAATTTCTTCTCGGAAAAATTAGGCGTCACTGTGACGAAACGGCAATTTGAGCGTGTGCACCCAATAGGCAAATACACAGCAGATAAGCGGAGGCCTATAATAGATAAAATAACGTTCTTTAAGGATAAAGAGCGAATTCTGTCGTCCACACACAAACTAAAAAGTTACGCATTTTTCATATCAGAAAATTTTTCAACAGGAACTCGGCTCGCCCGACGGAAACTGATCAAATTTGCGAAAACATGAAAAAATGCGTAAAGCTCTCTGTGCACAAGCTACGAATTGCTTCCGAGGTGTACATATATGACTCTTCGAGAAACACGGTGATTGAATCTGTCAGATAGCTACAGCGTTGCGCGCGCGTGCAGAATATACAACCAAGGCATGCTGATACTTCACTATCACTGTCAATCGCAAACACACGCAGCATTATGTCAAAACAAGATTTGATCTCTACTTTTCTGGATGACAGTAGTTCTGAAATCGTCGCCTTCACAGAAACTTGGCTAAATCCGCCATCAGTGATGATGAAATATTCACCTCAGCTGACTTGTACCGTATCTAGAGGTGTGATCGCACTGGTAAAAGAGGAGGCGGCGCTTTGGTGTGGATAAGAAAAACTATCGCTTCACTTTTAGTGAACACTAATTCTGATCTTGAAATAGTTCGGGTAGCCTGCACTGTCCCTTCCTTGAAAATTCTTGTAGGCTGCTGCTATCGAGTGCCGGACTTCAACTCTTCCTTCAATAATATTCTATGAGACAGTATCAACAAGGCATGCGAAATATTTAAAACAGACATATTTAACAAATTAGGCGACTTTTACTTTCCCCTCATTGACTGGGCCACGCTGTCATCACCATGTCAGACGTCAAATAATTTTCTTAACTTAAATCTAGATTTCAACCTCTTCTCAACTGTTCTGAATCCGACACGTGGTGCAAACATTCTAGATCTTATTCTCACTACTGCTCCGGACGCAATACGTAAAACGAACTACTTGGACGGATTCTGTGACCACACGTCACTCCAAGTAAAGATTAACATACACCGACCTGTCACCGGTGTACATGTAAAACAAATTCCAAACTCTATTAATGGCAATTATCAAAATAATAATTATTAACTAGCATTGTTTTTTGAAAATACTTTCCTACCTTGCTTCTACAGTCAATCTGTCGTAGAGAACTGGCTGCTTTTCAAACAAGTTTTGTGTACGTTAGTAAACAAATATGTACCACTGGTTAAAATTAGCAATGATAAATCAAATCCGGGGTTCACAAAAATCTCCAGAAAATGCGGAAGAAGAAAAAGCGGCTACATAATAATGCAAAGTGCTCGGGCAGTTCATCTTGTTGCCTCAAGTATAAAACCTGCATAAAAACCTACTGCGCTGCTTCAAGGCTAAGGCGAAGAATTATTCAATTGACTACCCACACTACTGAAATACAACCCAGCGAAATTTCGGAAAGTCATCAATCCCAACAGCAAAGCCCAGGACATCTCATTACACGATTGTAACAACATCCTTCTTCCAGCTAGCCAATGCCCAACAGCACTTAATTCCTTTTTCACTTCTGTCTTGACGAAAGGGAACAGTACAAACATAGCCTACGTAACCGAGCTTGAATACCAATTCATGGAACCAAAAGACATAGAGCTAGACGGCATAGTTATAGCCCTAAAGAATCTGAAGTTATCTTCGTCATGCGTTATAGATGAAATAAATTCTAAGGTGCTAAAAATACAGTAATGGTCCCAAGCAAAATTCTACTTTATATATTCTAACAGTCTATGAAATCTCGCATAACACCGTCTAACTAGAAGTTGACAAAAGTATTACCAATATTTAAAACTTAAAATAAAACCTCATGCAAAAATACCGTTCTATTTCGCTTACATGAAGTTGTTGTAAAACGCTAGAATACATCATCGCTTTTCATATTTACAGACATCTGGAATCTAATACTTTTTTTTCAAAAATCAACAAGGTTTCCGAAAATGGTTTCTGTGAGGAACTCAGCTGTTCCAATTAATCACAGATCTTCATGCAAATATGGACAATAATTATCAAACTGACTGCGTGTTCCAGGACTATTCAAAAACTTTTGACCTGGTTGCACACTGTCACCTCATATCGAAAGCATCCGCCTTGAAGTTAGACTACCGTACACTATCATGGCTTCGCAATTTTCTACCTAGTCGGCAGCGGTACACAACAGTCAACAATTTTTTCTTCTTCTCTAACTTGTTTCTTGAGGTGTACTACAAGGCAGCGTACTCGCACCATTACTTTTCCTTATATTCATAAATGATCTTCCACAACATGTCTCTTCTTGCATCAGGGTATTCACCGACGGCCGCATTATTTACCGTCCATTCAAAGACTTTAAAGATCACCTGTCACTTCAAAAAACATAGATGTGATAATGGTTGGTGTAGTACTTGGCTCATGACTCTAAATGTCTCAAAATGCAAAGTAATGTCGTTCACACGTAAATCTAGCAGATCCGAATTTTCATATAGCATTCATGAGTTCATTATCTCAATTGCAGCGCAATATTGGTACTTGGGCATTATACTTACACCTACTCTATCGTGGTTCGACCGCATTAAAATAATCTCGGCCAACGCTTCCAGGCCACTTGGCTTCTTAAGACGTAATTTAAAAGCTGCACCTTCAAGCATTCGCAAATAATCATACTTAACTCAGGTTTGCCCTCAACGAAAATATGCCTGTTAAATGTGGTCTTCCCATCAAAAATACTTATTGACACATTGATAAAATTCAAAATAGGGCAAGCCACTTTATAGCCAATAAGTACAGTCCCCCTTTCAGTATATCGTATATAAAACGGAAGCTTTCACTTTCATCCTTGAATTTCCGTCGTGACATTGCCTTGATTTCATTCTTTCATAAAATCACCCACTCCTGCCGAATCACCGTTACTGGTCTGCACAAACCATATCTCACCTCACGTAGTTTACACAATCATCTCAGCTATTCTCGTATGCACGGCTCTACAAACGCGTTCAACAAGTCGGCACTCCCACGTGCCATCATTCTCTGGAACAGTTTGCCAGATTACATTGCTGCCGAGATAAACCATAAAACATTTCGTCATATGTTATCAACCCGGTCACAATTTTCATCGAGTAGATGCCTTTCCGTTGCGCGAAGATGAGTTTCGGGAAGATTTTCACCCTACACAATCATCAAAGCGAATTTCTCGTCTGCTACGTCAGAAGGGCTATTTCTGACTAGCAGTTATCTGGTCGATCGCCTTTTTTATCTTCGCGCAGTAAATTCACCCTGCTGTATCACTGCTATAAAATGTATCGTTTTTTAAATCTTCATCGTGCATCGTCTTTGTTTTTATTTTGTAAATCTTGATCACGTTTTAAGATTGTTGCAGCTGCGACATGCAACCGCTCCACTATAGTGCTTAATAAACGCACACGTACGCTAACTGTTTGTATACCTGCGTCATCTTATATGTATATATTTATCTATAATGCTTTTTGTTTGTTATCTTGCAATGGTATCTTTTCTTATGTATTTTTGTCCACTCCATATATATGTGTTCATGTGTATAGTGTATCGCCCCTCTTACTCAATGCCCTCCTCGGGCCTGTAAAGTACCTTGAAATAAAAACAAAAATAAATAAAAAATTTCTCGCCACTTACATTCTGACGTATGTGCCTCTTTCTACGCGGAACCGCAATGCGCCAATGCTGGTGTGGTAAAGACGTATGCTCGCCTACGGATTCCATATTACTGGCACGGAATGTACCGTTTTGTTCGGCAGTATGTCCGCTCAAATTCCTTGTGCCAACGACGGAAGAGCTTTCCTCGCACAACCACAGGGCCACACCAGCCTTGTCCTTCTCGGCCTGTTTTGACCGCATCGGAATTGACTTCTATGGCCCCTCCCATACACACCAAATGGAAACCGGTGGGTCATCGTAGCCGTGGACCGCCTTACGCGCTACGCTGATACTTCAGCACTTCCCGAGGCCACCACGCGACAAGTCGGCTTGTTCATTCTTCGCAACCTCGTCCTTCGGCATGGTTAACTGCAAGAGCTTCACTGTGACCGTGGGCGTTCCTTGTTGTCCAAAGCTGTAGAATCCCTCCGGGAACCACCGCATATCACCCCTAAACTAATGGGATGACCGAGCTGTTTAATGGTATGCTAGGTGATATGCTCTTCATGTGTGTTACCGATGACCACACATCGGACCGCATACTGCCATTCGTTACTTATGCTTATAACAGCGCCATTCAATGAACGAATGGATCCTCCCCGTTCTTCTTTATTTATGGTCGGTAACTTTTCTCGTCCTTGAACACTATCCATCTGTACCGCCTAGACCATTCAAAATTGATGACTTTGGCCAAGGCTGCCACTCATGCCGCAGAGTGTCTGCAGCTCACACGTTTGCTTACCACGCACGATCAGGCTCACCAGAAGCCCACTCATGACCCTCGTTCATCCCCTTTGTCATAGGCCCCTGGAACAATTGTATGGCTCCGCGTGCCATCGTCTGCCCCCGGCCTGTCCTCACAGTTCATACCCAAGTATGATGGTCCGTACCGGATCCTGTGCCAGTCAACTGCATTGTTAAGCCCAATCAGCCACCTACAAATCAACAACGCCGTGGGTGCGAAACTGTGCATGCCGACTGTTTGAATCCTCTCTACGACCCACCAGTCCTACCTGTACCATAGGTCGCTAAATGGCTCCTTTTTGACCAGAGAGTCAATGTAGTAACAAATACGGGCACAACTGGACCAACGATGAAGACGACGTTTGTTGTTGCCAAGGCTCGTGCTGCTTCTGCCGAAACGACTGGCTGCTGTCTCATTGCTGTCCGGCACATTAAACGGTTGCCTTACCTGGGCGTCTCAAAGTATTCTTGCAAGATATATATATATATATATATATATATATATATATATATATATATATATATTGTCATGAAGTCGTGACGTGGACGCATGAAGCAGACTGCAGGTTTATTAATAAATCATTCATTAGGGCAAACCTGTGCCCTCTAAACGGTAAACCTTGCGCTGATAGTGGTGAATGGAGCGTTGGCAGTAAATTTGGCGTCGAGTATTTGGCATCGTCAGTGGATCCATTGACAGGCGGCGAAGCGCGTCGGCATTTAAACACTTGCCATTTAAAATTCTATCGCTATCGCTAGCAGTGACGTAGGTTCCAGAATAGTCAAAATGTTCATGAAGTGGGCGTTCTCTTTCACAAAACGATCTACTACCGCCTCGAAACTTTTCGAACGTCGTAGGCGCGGTTTGCGCTGAACGAAATGTAATCGGGTGATAACAACACTTGAGGAAAATTACGTGCCATTGCCCCCCTCTGAAAAAGGCATCGTCCCGATGCTTTACCACAAGGCGAAGGTACAGTAATAAACACAATAAACAATAAGTACAAGCAATAGAGCGCATCAACAATCACAAATAGAGTCCTCAGGTTCACGCATGAAATGGCTTGAGGCGAAATACATGGACAACTTCAGGTTGAGCACGGCGTCGTTGAGAGGCCGTAATGACGTTGAGAACAACCTCGTAGTCGAATGGGCCGAGACGGCGAACTTTTCTGTACGGTGCGAAGTACCGTCGTTGAAGTTTTTCACCGAGTCGACGTTAGCGTATCGGCGTCCATGCCCAGACACGGTCACCGGGCTGGTACTCCACGAAGCTTCGTCGAATAATGGAACGGCGTCTGTCGGCCACCTGCTCATTCTTGAAGTGCACCCTATTACAAAAACCAGCGCTACTGGGTACCAGCGTCCAGCGCCATACCTGATTATGGGCCCAGTATGGCGCTGGTACCAGCGCCTTCCCGCGCTGGTACAGGGACGCTGGAGCGCCAGCGTCCCAGTACTCTGCGCAAAATGGATTCACAGGCCCCGCCGCGGTGGTCTAGTGGCTAAGGTACTCGACTGCTGACGCGCAGGTCGCGGGTTCGAATCCCGGCTGCGGCGGTTGCATTTCCGATGGAGGCGAAAATGTTGTAGACCCGTGTTCTAAGATCCGGGTGCACGTTAAAGAACCTTAGGTGGTTGAAAATTCCGGAGCCCTCCACTACTGCGTCTCTCATAATCATATGGTGGTTTTGGGACGTTAAACCCCACAAATCAATCAATCAAAATGGCTTTACAGGGTTAAAACTGGGGTGCCCATTCGCCATAAATAAATAAATATATAAGTAAAATAAAGCGCATTCACATTGAAAAAAAAATAGAAAACCTTTTGACGGGATTTCAACGCGCCACCTCTGATTTTAATCTGAGCACGCTACCCACTACGCCACGCCAGAACATGTATGCTGGGTTGTAAAATGACTATTTGGCCGAAGAAGGCACCATTAAACTTCATGTTTATATGTCGCACAGTCAAGACGGACACTATCTCCTTTCCAAATAACAATTGCGTCTGGATTCGACAGTGACGAGTGGCTTCCGGGCATCGATTGACGTGAGCATATTAGCAAGAGCGCAAAGGTTTTTGAAGCATCCACATCCTAACTCTGAAAACTCACAAATTGACTAGAGGAGCAGCCCCACACTGTCGGCTGTTGCTGCCGATATTTTTTTCCTTTGATTGTCGGTTCTCACACTTGCTACTTGTCAACATGTACAGATCATTTAAATTTCTTGTTCGGTAGATATCCGCGCACACGAGTGAATATTGAGTTTTCTTTTTCGCGCAAGCCATGTAGGACGTCTTCTGTGTCGTTTATTGTACGGTAGAGTTGTACGCGAAGGCTACGTACGGAAGGATTGCATCCCATGTCTTGTGCTTGACGTCGACGTACATGGCCAGCATATCCGCGAAGGTGTTATTTAGACCATCGGTGAGGCGATTGGTTTGTGGATCGTAGGCGGTGGCCCGGCAGTGACTTGTCTGGCTGATTCTTATGATTGCCTGAGTTAGGTCTGCCGTAAATGCCGTACCTCTGTCTGTGATAAGCACGTCTGGAGCTTCGTGACGCAGGACCATGTTCTCAACAAAGAACTTTGCTACCTCGGTGGCATCGTCTTTCGGCAGAGCCCTTGTTTTAGCGTAGCGGGTGAGGTAGTCTGTAGCTAGGACGATTAATTTGTTTCCGGAATTCGATGTCGGGAACGGCCCCAGTAAGTCCATTAAGTCCATGATGTAGTAGTACACATCCGGCGTGCCAGTTTACTATTTGCAGTTATATCTATACCTGCAACTAAGAAGCCGCCGAAGAAATGACTAATGCAATCCGCTCAAAAAGTATGCCACTATGTTAGTTCGTTCACGCGTAACAAATTACCAACTCAAAACTGCGTACGTGTTCTTCCATTCGAGTCAAAGAAGTACCGGCTCTGTGCTCAGAAGGAAACTTTCGCTGACAGCCTATGTTGCTGAAAGGACGACACACCGATCGTCGCCGCTCCTTGTGCGAGCACCGCACACGCGGATAAATGGTTGATTTAGGCTCAGGCATGTCTAAACTCTACAGTCATTCTTACACTTGATAATTGGGCCTAGCTAAAGTAAGAAGCGCCGGCAGCATGTGCACCGACGCTGCCGGCATGGTAGGCCTCGCTGGGACGGGGCACAGGGTAAAACTGCTCTCGAAGCAGCTGAGTTGCGGTGCTTGAAGTTTCTGCATTTGAGCTTTGCAACATTTTTAACTGTTACCTAAACTGTACCTGAGGTACGTGGAACGTCAATCAATGCCAGAAATGCATTAACGAAGTGGCGATGCCGAGCGACAAGCGTTTTTCTGGCCTCCGCGAGCAGTATACATCGGGCATGCCAGTGTACAGATATATGCAGTTATATCAATACCAACAAAAATAAAAAACACCCACAAAAAT
Organism: Rhipicephalus annulatus; assembly: GCA_013436015.1. NCBI lineage: Eukaryota > Metazoa > Arthropoda > Arachnida > Ixodida > Ixodidae > Rhipicephalus > Rhipicephalus annulatus. Next base: position 201,264 of record WOVY01002262.1, on the reverse strand, counting down.
ACAAATACAATTCGCTGAAAACGTATGCCAAGCAGTCAGTTCATAAAGGCGTACCAAATTACCAACTGAAAATTGCGGGTGTTATATATCAGTCAGAGAAATACCGGCTAAGCGCTGCCGGCAGCTTTCGGTGGCAGCCAGCGTAGCTGAAAGCGCGACGTTCGATCGTCAGCGCTCCTTGTGCGGACATCGACACAAGACGAAATAGTTGATTCAGGTTCATGGATGTCTAAACTATACTTTACAGTTATTCTCACACTTTAAAGTTGTGTGTACACCAAGAAAGAAACGCCGGTTACATATATACCAATGCGGCCGGCACGAGAGGTTTAATGCTCGCTGGGCCGGGCACTGTGTAAGACCGCTCTCGATGAGGTCAGTTGGGATAATTGAAGATTCTGCATTTGAGCTGCGGAACATTTCCAACTCTTACCTGAAGTAAGTAGAAAGATAAGCATGGCCAGATATGCATTTATGCAGTTTGGTAGAATCGAACGACAGCTTTTTTTTCTCCCCTCCACTGGGAAACCTTGCGAAGCGATCGAGAGAGCTCATTTACGTTTCGTCAACTTTGCAGCAAAAACAATTTTCAGTTTCTGTTAGAAGTGGCGTGCAGCTCCAAGCTTGCAAACACTGCAACTTGGAATCGTTACAGCAATACACGAATGATGCGAATATGGCCGGTATACGTGGGGGCATATGCGAAAAAGGTGCCTTATAATTGCTGCGATACGTACGTGCACCGCAAAAATTACGCATGCTCGGTATCTGTTAGGGTAGCATCTCTTCGTTCCGTCAAATGAAGCCTTTTACATTCAACGACACCGAAACATACTACGGCACACGCTACAATAACGTACATGCTGCGCTGGCAGAAACAGTGCGTGCTTCAGTATTCAGCAGCGCTTGCCAGGGAAAATTCCAGCGCTTCCAGCGCTTCACAGTGCGCACCAGCTTCACAGCGGTTCAGCCAGCGCCCATATCAGTGCGACACAGCTTTTTCCCAGTGCGCCCAGCGAAGTGCTATTGATTACAAGCGTGTACGAGTGTCTTCAGCGTGTACCAGTGCCAAAAAACGTACTGGCATCACGCTGTTTTGCAATAGGGCAGGGGGGCGAGTTGATGAGCTTTTTCCACGCGCTGAAGGTAGACGATGACGTCGAGGTTTTCTTCATCAGCGACGTTTGGAAGAATGGTGTCGAGCGTCGTTGTCGGTTTCTTTCCGTCGACCAACCTGTAGGGCGTCTTCTGCGTCGTTTATTGTACGGTAGAGTTTTACGCAAAGGTTACGTGCGGAAGGATTGCATCCCACGTTTTGTGCTCGAGGTCGACGTACATGGCCAGCATATCCGCGAAGGTGTTATTTAGACCATCGGTGAGGCCATTGGTTTGTGGATGGTAGGCGGTGGCCCGGCAGTGACTTGTCTGGCTGATTCTTATGATTGCCTGAGTTAGGTCTGCCGTAAAGCCCGTACCTCTGTCTGTGATAAGCATGTCTGGAGCTTCGTGACGTAGGACCATGTTCTCAACAAAGAACTTTGCTACCTCGGTGACATTGTCTTTCGGCAGAGCCCTTGTTTTAGCGTAGCGGGTGAGGTAGTCTATAGCTAGGACGATCAATTTGTTTCCGGAATTCGATGTCGGCAACGGCCCCAGTAAGTCCATGCCGATTTACTGAAACAGCCGGCGAGGTGACTCGATAGGCTGGAGAAGTCCGGCTGGCCTAGTCGGTGGTGTCTTTGGTCATTGACAGTCTCAACATGTCCTGATGACATGTCCTCATACATGCAGCTACTTCAGATAGATAGATAGATAGATAGATAGATAGATAGATAGATAGATAGATAGATAGATAGATAGATAGATAGATAGATAGATAGATAGATACGGCCAAAGTAGCCGAAGTTCTCTAAGAAATCCTTGGCATTTAAAAACTATACTACTGGTTGCGCCTTACCGCAGGCATCACTTATTACTTCAGGACATGGTGGCATTGTCAGCTACCTATGACATCACGAATAAGTCAAGCTGGATCACTTTAGCCAATCAAACTAGACCGTCAACTTTTCCAGCATGTCAGGATCAACTTGCAGGAGTCATTTCCGACGTTCGAATCGGCTAATCAGTGGATCATCAAAGCTACGGACTACCTCGCTCGCTACGTTGAAACGAGGGCCCTGCCAAAAGGTCATGCCACCGGGGTAACCAAAGCTGTCTTCGATAATATCCTGGAGCATCATGGTGCTCCAGGGGTCCTTATCAACGAATTGATTGCCATTTTTACGGCTGACCTAAAGGGGCACTAAAGGTGACTTTTAAGTGGACGTTAATGGTTGAAATGGCGGTCCAGAAACCCCATAGTGTTACTTTTTTGCCAAAAAGGGCCTATTTTGAAATATTATCACGTTTTAGCGGTCCGCATCGGGTTAGCGCACTTCTAATTACCCGCCTCGAGAAGCGGACTTACCAGACCGACTCGTGTCACTGTTGCCGTGCACAACGTTGCCCGGCTTCACTGCGCTAGTAGCAGCAGACCAAAAGCAGTGGCAGCCACAGCAGCAGCAACGGCCAATGATCAATTTCTCGCCATTGGCTTCCAGATTGCAGACGCTTTTTTTTGTTTCAACTGTACCCCTCTAGGTGGCACCAGCTTTCCCGTGTAACCAGGCAAAATTGAATTTTTGCACCACTCGCGCCATTCATCATAGTAACGTTCGGCGATTATTTTTTCCATGTATCAAACAGAAACGAACAATTAGCATTTTATTGCGTCTGTTGATGCATGAGATGTTTTGATTTAGTGCAGTCAGATCGATTACAAATTATCAATTCTTGGTGGCCCGTTTGATGTCATCGGGATCACTTTGAATATGTCCTACGTCGGCGCTTGTGTTCTTGTACATTTACCCTAATTTCTCGGTAAGTAGGGCACTGTTGTAGTAATATTGTCGTTTTATAAATGGTCATACATTGAGCTTTCACTCTGCTGTAACTTATTATTTGACTTTAGTTTCCCTTTATTGCTTGCGCTCTTATAAAACAGCGATCCAAAGGCAACCCCTCACCTTCCCCATATAAATTTCATCCCTGAGCGTCACAATAAAACCATTGCCAATGTCACGAACGACTGCAACTTTCTTCACGCCAGGACGCCCCATCGTCCAAGAGCACCTTTGTATTAGGAAGGCGACATCCAGCGACTAATGACCCAGCACTGCGCTGCAGCATCTTCCCTACACATGTGCCGAAAGGTGCACGCATGTGTTCGAGGAAAAAAGGAATGACTTCCAGAAGGCACGAAAGCACGCGTACGCCCCTAAAAAGTTTTGACTGTTTCGGAATTGGCAGTTGACATGCAGCCAGCGAGAAGCGCGGTCGTCGGTGTCTCGAGGCTCGCGAGGTGACGAGCATGAAGTAGCCCGCGCAACCTATTGAGACGGCTGCATTACCGCGTCGAAATCCGCGTCGTCTACTAAGCTGGCGAGATCTTCAGCGGAACCCCGTCAGCTCCCTTACGTGTATCATGTGCTTGCCTTGTTCGTATGAAACTTTATTGTAACTTTTTTTCAACTGTTCTTTCATTCTACTCAGCTTTTCAATAAGTGTAGTTATGTGCGCTGCGTCGCACATAAAAATTTTGAAGCGCGACCATGATTTTTACTCTTAAGTTGTCTAAGCATCTCTTCTAATTTTATCATGTTTTCATTATATTACCGTTCCACGCATTTGTGCTTTGTTCGTACCTGCTGTAGTGTTGTTCGATCATAGCTTGGTTTGTAGTTGTTCTTTCCCAACGCGTGAACTTTTGTTGTGTTCTCTTGAGCAAATTTTTAACTCCTTGCCACGGTGCTGATTTTAAATAAATGTTTGAATTGCATGAAATCTCTGTGTTTGCTCTATGAGTACGTCGGTCAGGCCCATACATCACCACACGTGCAACCCCGCACGGGTCGACCAACCGGAATAAGTTTGAGATGTACCACTTTGAGGCCTTTCAGTCGTCGTTGGCCGAAGCGTAAAGTGGAAGACTGGGAGTCTGCCACACGTGGATGTTAGATCGGCGGGAACTCACCTGAAGTGTGTGACAGCCGACACGCTAGCAATGTAGTGTACCGATTTCGAACGCAAGACACGGGATGCCATTCTTCGGTACGTAAACTTCGCTTCTAACATGGTAAAAGAAGAAAGAACGCACGTGACGCTGTTTAAGCTGGTCTGCGGAAGGAACCCGGCAATGGCGCTTGACGCCAGGCAGCCGACCCATTTTGTTGAGGACAATCTGAACATTGATTCCTACCTTCAGCACGACGTATAGTATTCAGACAAGTAGCCCATATGGGCATGAAAAACAAAAGGGGACCGACAGCTGTCGTTACTATCATTGACGACGCTACTCAGAAAATCATCCCGTTTATTTTATTTAGATCTGTACGCCGATACGCCAACGTGGGTTTATAGAACAGATATCCGAAGATACTTCGGGACATACAAAATAATTTTTGGTTTCTTGGCACTAAGAAAGACGACGCTATCCTTGACGGCATTACAGATTTTCAGTGGCATAGAGCGCGTCTTGAGAGGGTTGATCTATTGCGCCTTAAACTTCTTAGACAGTCTGACAAATCTGAGGATTTGAGGGTTTGATGGCTTTAATATTTATTTTTCCTTGAATATACTTTACCGCTGCCATGTTTTGTTTCGTCGTCCGAGGGGGCCACTGACACACGTTTTCATTTACACAGCCAAACTACGGTGTATAGGAAAGATCTAGTAAAAAACTATACGAGATATTGGCAAAATTACATCACCTGCGCAGCGTGGTCACGTCTTCTCTCGAAGGCGCCACTAAACCCACGCAGCACCACTATAACATGGGTTTGGCTCATCTCCGAAAGAAGGCGGAAACACTCCGAGCACCCGCCTAAAGGATCTAGAGTCATAAAATTGACTCCACTAGGACAAAGTGACCGACGAACATTGAGCCAGTGACGCTAAGCTCAAACGCATTGCCCGCAAAGACCCTGCACTGACGCGATGACGACAATGTCTGACGGTGAGATGATTACAACCAAGGAGAAGGTAAAATTGAAACACCGATTGTACTGCCACTCAGTGTAGTTGCTTGGATCAAATCGTGCAACGCCGACGTCAAGTCAATTTTTCTGCTCTCCCGTTGCTGCTTTCTACGCTTTTGCACATGCTTTTTTTTCTGATACGCTTGTCACAAGACATAGCGCCGTCTGTTTAGCGCGCGGAAATTTTCAACCTACCCTTATGAGCGCATGTGGTGACTGGCAGCGGCCTGCGTCGACGGCTGTTGGGTGTGGTCTGTGCGGATAAAGTATTCTAGAAGAGGACCTATAGAACACTTTAGTGCGGAACCGACTAAAACGGGTAGGCTGGCAGACGTGGGCTTCTGGCAAAGCGTGGTCCTGTGGCATTGAAGTAGCAGTGACAGTGAATGACAACTTGTCCACAGCTTTCCTCTAGGACGGCATCTCTTTTGAACCTCTTTTTTTCTTTAATAGCACCGTCTGGCAAATGCGCTTTGAAGCAGTAGCCGGTGTTGCAGAATGTGTCTCTTCCAGTCGCAGACGAGCCAAGTCGGTGCTCTCTTCTGATCGAACTTGGTAGTTACAACCCAGATGAGGGCTTCTTGTGGGTCTCCGTCAGAATTAGACAAGACTTGGGTACGAGTGCGCTGTTTGTTCATCGACGTTCAGCTGGATACCTGTGCACCATCTCCGACATGCGGGACTCTGTGGCGGTGACGATCCAGCAGTGTGTGTTCCTTGATGGCCCAAAACAAGTGCCGGTTGGTGGGTGCGTCACGGCTCGTTGCTGAATGCATTTGTAGTTTTGTCCCGCTTTTCCACCCCTTAATTTCACTTTGTGACGCCACCTTTCCCCCTTTCAGCCGTACCGGAGCACCACAAATGTCGAAGAAACAATGTGTCACCACACTATCCGCTTTTGTAGATGGTCGGGACAGGGGCGAAGGGAGTGGTCGAAGTTTTCAAATGAAACGGCTTATTGTCGTCGTACTTGTGGCCGTTGAGCCCCGCCACGGTGGTCGAGTGGCAGAGGTTCTCGGCTGCTGATCCCCCGGTCACGGGATCGAGTCCCGGCTGTGGCGGCTGCAATTTTCAATGGAGGTGAAAATGCTATAGGCCCGTGTGCTCAGATTTACACACACGTTGAACGACCCCAGCTGGACGAAATTTCTGAAGCCCTTCACTGCGGTGTCTTTTCTAATAATGTGGTAGTTTTGATACGTTAAACTCCACATATCAATCAACTTGTGGCCGTTGAGCGGAACCTCAGATTTCACTCCAAAAACTGCGAATAAGAATGGAGAAATGGGCTCCGTTTGTCCTTCGGCGCAGCGACTTTCTTCGTTTCGGGTACCTTACCAGTCGTGGCCTCTCGCGACAAGGACCAAAGTTTCTCCTATCATGTTGTGTAAGTAGGGTTTGACATCCCGAAACCGCCATATGATTATCAGAGACGCCTTAGCAGAGGGCTCAAGAAATTTCGATGACCTTGCGTTCTTTAACGTGCACCCAAATCTGAGCACACGGGCCTACAGCATTTTTGCCTCCTTCAAAAATGTAGCCGCCGCAGCCGGGATTCTATCCTGTGACCTGCGCGTCAGCAGCCGAGTACTTTAGCCACTAGACCACCGCGGCGGGTCTCCTACAGCGTTCAAGTTTGTCTTCAACCACGGGGGGGTCTTGCACGCGCGTGCGTACGCCAAGCTTAGACGGCCGGGGCCAGTCGTGTGCGCTTACTTTCCTACGATTGAAGCAAGCAATGCAGGAGTGACATTTATACTTTTATTTTATAGGCGCAGAGTAAAAGCCTTCTTTTCTTATCACCAGGCTCTCGAACAATTCTCCCCAATGTTCCGTGTGTGCCTCGTGTTGTTCCATACTACCGAATTGTCAAGAATACAAAAAGCTCTGCTTCCCTAAAGAGTCTTGCCTAATCAATTACCTTAGACTTTACACAAATGATGATTTTTGTTTCTACATATTTTGTAGGCATACTTGTTTTTAGTTTCGCGCGGCCCCAGTAGCACTCTTCAATACAAGGAGGCGCATGAAAAAGCATCACAGTTATTTTTCAACATTCTAGGAAACGTGATATACCACCATATGAATATTAGGCACGCCGTCTTGTGGGTCTGATAAATTTCGACCCACTAAAGTTTTCGCCATGAATCCAAACATAAGCACATGGGTGTTCTTTGCATTTCTCTCAACTTAAATACGGTCACCGTTGCCGGGAGTTGAACCTGCGCCGTCCAGCATAGTCACACGACACCCAATGAGGCTGTGCTATCAGTGCAGGTGAAAGAACAAAGGAAAACGGGCTGCAAAGTTTCACCAACCATTTATTTGCCAGACTGGGTTACAATAATCAGAAGCATTTTAAACACCTTCATAACTAAACATTTCTGAAAAGTGAACGAAAGGCTTTTGTCAGTTACACCGAATTCTCAATCGCATGTGTTTTGAATTGCCCATGCCAGCACTGAGAGTTAAGACGGAAATATGCATGCGAGCAGTATGCCTCTCTCTTCTACATGATTCTCCTTAGTCGTGCGAAACTCAACACAAAATGCCCTTCTTGTGACAGCTGTGCGTAGCAGGTAAGTACTAACAATCTCAATAACTTTGTGAAAAGAGTATTCAAAATCCAGATCCAAAGTAATAGTGGCCACCACAGCCACACGCTAACAACACAATCGTGGCACGTAGAATGACGGCAAGTTGACACACGAGGAAAATCGCGAGATGCATCTGAAGCAGAGAAGCATGCAGGCATAGCATGCTATAATTTTATAGTAAATTCACGCACTGTAGCGCTAGTTCCTCAACGCAAGCAATCGAGCTGCCACGACGCTAAGAGCCACTGCCATCGCTCACGAAAGAACACCGTCAGGTGCGAGGTCATCTCTTATTCTTGACGCACGTCCCACATTGTAACGTACGTATACACGATTGAAATGATCGTTACCACATTAAAAGCATTGTCGGAGAAGGGCTAGCGGTGTACTGTATTCATGGCTAACGGTCATACTTGTGGTAAGCACGGCAAAAGAATATAAGCAAACATTAACACGAAACAACTGAAGGAAGTCGACGGGACCACGGAGACCAAGTCTGGCATGCATGTGGTGCCCTCTCCGAGTAACGAGAGGAAGAACAAAAAAAAAAGACTTGACCTCCAAAATGGCAAGCACGTGGCAATCGTTTGCCTTCTCGGAGGATTCAAGAAAGAATATTTATCTCTGGTAGTGGTCAAAAGATAGCGCAGCTTTCGAAATGCCGTTGGCATTTTATGCATGGTTGGCGGTCATCGCTTTCGCGGAAACCTGATAAGCTCTAGTAATTATTGCGTTCGTCATTGTGCAACCGCCGATAAACTTCCGTTTGTCTAAGCATCAGAAACAACATAATTACATGTGCGCATGTTGTGGTATGGCCACAAAACGTAAAAAAGTTTGGCTAAAACTTACTTGTAACTTGTGCCAATTTGGTCAGTAGAAACTCATTGTTATATGAGCTTGTGCGCTTTCGTAGTAGGGTGTGAGTATAAGCACGTGAGAGTGTGCCGTTGGGACGAATTGCTGATTATACTCTCTTCTAAAGAGTTCACTCTATGTTTATGTATGTGCGCTATGTGTCTCTATGTACATATGTGTAGCTATATGCATTGCATTAGCATATATTTGGCGTCCGGTATCAGTGAGTAATCAATGAATGGTCTGACTCGCCAGCTAACAGCTAGGTAGGCGTGGGGATGTGTCTACGTACATTTTCGCAGGCACCTTCTTTTCACTATCAGTCGGTCTCTCTATTTAGCGCCCGCTACCACCTAACTCATGGCTGTGATGCTCTCACACCTTCAGGTACTTATATTACGTTGAGCATCGATCTATGGAAACTACACTGCGGAGCAGGAATGGTTTCGCTGCGATTGAGTCTACGGTTTGGAGGCACGTCTCTGGGCTTGCGGCCACGTAAACCCGTGGATAACGCCGCTACACTATGTGAATCTGCAAAAAATAAATACAGCAAGCCTAGCACTCACTGGGTGAAAACTTAATAATATCCGTGTCTTTCAAAGTGAACGTCGTCTCGCTGGCCGAACGAAACGTACTTGCTCCGTCGTTCTGATCCGCGATGTTTTCATCGCCACAGGTTCGTCTGCTTGTTTTTATTATCATTTTGCTTGATATCAAGCTTAGAGGGATCGTTTGTTTTGCAATTGTAAGTGCCGTGCACTCCTTAGCAGTCGAGAATTGATGCAATCGCTATGCCGACTCTTTTCGCTAACCCAAGGTCAGCCATCTTGATTTTGATGGGGAGAAATAGTTTTTCTATGGCAAAAGGGGCAGCGTTTCTCCACTTTAATACGAACATTGGGGACATCGCGTTTTCTCTCTAAATAGAAAGAACGACACTCCATTTTTAAGAGTCTACAGCAACACACGCTGGCATGAATATTGGCGAACAGAGTGTCAGCCATTGATAAACTGATCATCAATGCCCCTCCCAGCCGCACCGGAGCACCACAAATATTTAATGTCAAGAAAATATTGTGTCAACACGCTAAACGTTCATGTGTGTATTGTCACGTGCTCGTGACAGGGGTGAAGGGAGCAGTGGACGTCTTCAAAGGAAAATTGTTTATTGTGGCCGCATTTGTTGCTGGTGAACAGAAAGTCAGAATACAGCTATGGCAATGACGCCCCGTCATGGTGGTCTAGAGGCTAAGGTACTCGGCTGCTGATCCGCAGGTCACGTGATTAAATCCTGGCTGTGGCCGCTGCACTTCCGATTGAGGCGGATATGTTGTAGGCCGGTGTGCTCATATTTGGGTGCACGGTAATGAACTTAAGATGGTCGAAAATTCCGAATCCCTTCACTACGGCGTGTCTCATAATCATATGGTGGTTTTGGGACGTTAAACCCACATATCAATCAATCAATGAATCAGCAATGGCACTGGTGGCAGCGAACAGAGCGTCGACCATCGATAAACTGAACTTCGTTGTGACGCGCCGTGTTCAATATATTTCGTGTCAAACTTTCCACCCTTATCACTGATGGTCACGCAAGCTCTGGAATATTCTTGGGTGTTCGTGTTGGTGCAAATTCTTAACAAAATAGTCTAAAAGAAACGAGAAAGTTCTCAAACACTGAAGCCCAACCTGCACCGAGTATTGCTCACAGTTTTTCTTTGTTCAAACCCAGCACAATGAATTAATACTCCTGTCAATAAGCCACTTTATTCTTGGCAGTGACTCGTATCGTATTGAGGGACAACAGATTGTGTTTCCAGGGAAATGACTATGAAAGCACTGAAAACTTCCAGTAAAGCCAAATAACAAGTAATTACTACCTTCTCCCCGCTTGCCATTTTTCTTCAGAGTCGAGTTCGTAGCTGCCGTCATCGTTGTCAACGCCGAAGGGTCTAAAATATCTGTGCACTGCCTGGTCAAGGTTGCAGCCAGTTAAACCCAACTATAGAGACCTGCCTTTCAAGCACACAACTTGACTTAATGCACAATGTGTAAGCAGTTACAGAGGAAGTTTTATGGCCGAAGCTCATTAAGGTGTAAGCAGATTGTCCTCTGTTGTAGCCATCTCTCTCGGGTATGCGCCACAGGGAAGTTTAGTTTTGAAATGTGCGCTAGATGGCGGTACTTATATATAAACAATATGTGATGAAAAGAAGCTCCTTAAGGTGTCACCCCATCGTCCTTAGTAGTAACCACCTTTCTCGGGTATGTGCCACAGTGCATGCTCACCGAGATTTCATGCGCGCGGCGGGTTTCTCTCCGGCCGTCCCAATTGCACGGAGAGCGCGGTTTCCGGAGGTGGGCGTAGCCCACTCTTTTCTCCGCATCACGGCGCTCATTCTTTCGGTCGAAAAGGCTGCCACGATGTTGGCGAAGCTTCTATGCGACGAGAAAAAATGATTTAACGCTCATATACAACTTAGTGTTGGTTTGTAAATGTCGGGTCAAGGGGTGCGGGAGGCAAAGTCAATGCTGGGGCGTTTTATTTTCAGATGGGGTTTTATTTTCCAGTATATTGGTGCCGCCCGTAATATAGCAGTTAAAAGAAATCCACATGTGCTCAAAACCATACTTCAAAGTCCGCGGGCTGTATAGTAGGTGGGGAGGGGGGGAACTGGCGAAAAAGAAAGAAAAATGACTGCCCGATCCCCAAGTGACCTCAGAAGAGTGTGACCTTTTACATCTGTGGATTACTTTTTACACTCGATTGAATGAATGCTTCTTGCTCCCAATAAACTAGCACTGTTTTTCATTGTAACGCTGTTTCGAGAATTCTTGCATACCCCTCAATGTAATTACATCGGTGCCGTGACGGGCTTTTATTGCTTCTAGGATGCGTTCTTTGCTTTTTAGGCTGAGACGCCTGCCATCCAGCTGTGCTCCCCACAACTGCTCTCCCCTAAAGATGAGGCACAATCAGTGAATTTTCAACGAGGAGCAAAACGCTGTTTGGCACGCGAGGAATAATGGGAAAAAACACGGCATATGCACGGAGTGAACAATTTGTGGGGTGAAGCGTCCCTTTATCCGTCGGTCCATTCACGCATTTGTTCTTCCATGTGTCAGTCGACTCCAATCGCACTACAGTACGCACCGGACAGACAGACGCTTCGCCCCACTAGTCATATCATTCACTCGGTGGATTTGCTGCCTACGTTGGATAAAGGGACCACCGACCTAGTGATGCTATAAAGACCTTTGTCCCCAAAAACAATAATACCACGCCGCGGTACGCCTCGCAGCGGGGATTACGTCAGCGCGCCTGAAATAAATCTCTAAACAGCGCTATAATCTAAATCAGCGGAAGTTCCACGAAGGGAACAAGAAAGTGACTCATTCATTTGCGTGCAACCCGTGAGCGCGGAATGCGGCCTTCTGATTTAGCTTGTGAATTGGTTGTCAGCGTTTATTAAATGAGAAGCCCTTTATAGTCGCACATGCTCGCGAATTTGGCATAGGCGGCGCCGTTGACAAAACTACTGCGCATGCTGGTATTTTGTGCCCAAGGTTTTTTTCCGTATCTTACTTGCAGAAGGGCACGCTGCAGTATGACATATTTCTGAACTAAATGGAAGAAACAAGACCTGACGTTACTTTCTCAAACAGGAAAAAACTGCAGCATTGACATAGCAACGATTTTTGAAACCGTAATTAGTCGGTAACCTAATGAATATATCGCTACTATTGAATTAAACTTTTTTTTACTTCCACTTCAAAATTTTCTCTCCTCTATGCAGAATGCCAGCGACGCATGTACGCAATGTAACCACGTGAACGCCACAGCATGAGCGCGTGTTGCGAAGAAGTAAAAACCGCTGAAGAGGAACGACCGCTGAGTCGACAAAACTTGGCACTCAGCATCAGACACTGTCTTGCTCTCTCCTCGCAATGCGCCGATGCCGTCAAGTCAGGCGCGAAACCCATGCTCTCAAAGCTTACAACGCTTCGCACTCGCCCGCGAGGCTTCCCCAGTTTCTCTTTCCAACTACCTCCCGTCGCACCATAGAAGCATAAGACAAAGAGGTCTATATTACGTCTGACTGAACTTTACCAGCTGTGTAATGACCACGGACTGGGTACAGGTGCACTTTGGTCACTTACGGTCACCCATTCGCACTGTGAGTTGTATGGTGCTCAGTGCATATATTGGGAAATGTAAGAGCGATCATCGAGACCTTTTTTTTGTTGAAGAAGAACGGCGCACGTGTTCGGAGTTCAGTGTATCTGGTATGAAACACTGCGCGTTACATAGCAGTGACATTTCACACTTTTTATTCCTCTGTTGTCTACCTCGACGAGTACTGGTTTCCTGAAAGACGCCGTTCAGCCGCATGTGCGAGCGTTTGATATGGATGAAGTAGGGGTAACTGTAAATGACCATGATACTGATATTGTCATTGTTCTACCAAAACAATCAAAATACAGATGACGAAAAAAAACGATAATTCTCAAGCACTTTCAGTGTGAAGGACGTAGAGAGTAAATGTAGGTAGGCTAGTCGTAGCCCTTTAAAATATTACGGCAAAACTACCTATCACATAATAAGTGCCGCCATCAGCGGTCCTAATTATTTGGAGCGTAAGTGGCATTCGGTAGACCACCTGATAAGTATCAATACACAATAAAATAGTGAAATGCTCTCTAGCGATAGGACGGCAATATAATTCCATGGCAATAACTAGCCCAGGTTTCACCCACATACACGTCTTCAAAAAGGGGGAACGCAGAAAGCCTCTGTCACAGGTAAAATATTACACCTACTTGGAATGTTCTATATAAAAAAAATTCAGCTGTAGCCTTGCCTTTATTCACCATTCGGGTCAAAATAAAAGCAGTAACAAAAAATACTTGGCTTCAGTGCAGCCAGAAGATTTGTCGGTGATTTTTGCTCCCATGCAAGAAAACACGATGCTCACACTGAAATCTTGCGCACTCTGCTACCCGCCGTGGTCTCCGCCACTCGAGGAACCCACATTAAATGCGCCCCCTTGAGGTAGCCGGGCGCGTGAGGCGGTCCTCGCTGGTTTTGCTGTGGCTGTATAACGAACTGCTATTCCGTGTTCCTTATTCTGTTTTGGCCCCCATTGGCGCTCTCTGATTGGTCATTCAACCTATCAGCCAAGTGACACGCCAGAAGCCGAAATTGTGGTGACGTAATAATTGCAAGCGCACGCTCACTATCCAAAAATAAACACTCTCGGATTGGTCGTTCAACCTGTCAATCAAGTGTCGATTCACAAGCCTAAATCGTGGTGACGCCAAAATGACAAGTATGCACTTATTATGAAAAAATAAACGGAGTCGGTTTCGCGCTACGGCGGAACAGCCAGCGAGTGGGCACGTCGCAAACAAAATAGGAAAAATGGCGGTGCCGGCTGAGCCTGCAACCTCCGCTGTAATATTTGGCTACATCAACGTGGCCTACAACGAGCGCCAGATATATGTTGAGGTCGCGTTTGACATGTCAGACGAACAGTTTGGGCGTCACTTTCACCTGAGTAAAGCAACGGTAGTAAAAGTGCTGTGATTGCACGACGAAATCGCCGATGGACTCGCGGGCTGTGCTCTCGGCGGAGCGGCAAAGGTGTGCGCCCTGCGTTTCTTCGCCACCTGATCCTTGCAGTCGTTGGTGGGAGGCAAGGGGACCGTAGCGGTGATGCAGCCCGCGGTCAGCATCTATGTGCGACGTGTAGCTCGAGCAGTCGTCAACGCCGGGACCCGCAACAAGTGGGTCAACTTCCCGAGAACGGCGGAGGAGATGGCAGCCGCGAAGGAAGAATTCTTTCGGTTCGGACCCCTACCCGGCCTGATCGAATGTGTTGACGGCAACTTCACTGCATCGAGGAGCGAGCAGAAGGTGCCCTTCTGGCACCACGAAAGTTACTTTGCCCTCAACGTCATGTTCATAAGTAGCGGTGTTCCCAATTTCTTGTGCAGATTTGTTTTGTCGCAGAGAAACGTGGCTCATATTCCTCTTGGTTTTCGATGATTTGCGTCGCGGACATGCCAAACCTCACCGTGGACAAGCTGTGACCGGGATTGGACGAGGACAGCCACATCTGTGTGGGTCCGCGAATCTGACTGGCGAGTACCTTCGCATTGAGAAGTAAATACATTCTTTTCATTTTACGTTTGATGCCAGTTTTTTTCTACATCAAAAAATTTTCTCGTGGTATTGAAAACTTCAGCGCACTGACAAGTGGCATTATGTCGCATGCTACCGGTGCACAATCTCTCAGCTGTGGCCTAACTGCTGCAGTACTGTTAAGTGAAGTGCTATGTCATGAAAACCTGTTTTGCATAATATGGGGTCAATGTCAAGCTAGTGAGGTACCACGAATTCAGTTGTTTGTATCCTAGGGTCGGCGTGTCTGAAGAGATCACGGTCATTTTTGCAGTATTTACAACACAATTCCTATTTTTGCAGGTGACGAAGGCTACACCCTCGAGCCTTGTCATGTGGCCCTGGTCAAAGGTCGTTCTTACACGAATAGTGCATAAGTCAAGTACAACTCTGCACATGTTTCATTGCGTTCCATACTGGAGCATTGTATTGGGCTACTGAAGAGCGGTTCTTGCTGCATTCGCAGTTTTGCGCAACCTTTGTTTTAAAAGTGACGTGGGCTTTGACAGTCTCAGCTATGACAGTGGTGATGAGAAAAAGAGCGAGCATGACAGCTCTCTAGATGACCCCTAACCTCAATTTATACAGAAAAAGTCAGCAAGCACACTGAGTGAACTTGCGTGGCAAGCTGTCCGCAACTGTCTTATCAGCTTGTTTGGCACGGCCAGGCAGCAACACCTACAGTATTTACGGAAAGTTTGCAGGCAAGTGCACCGCCTGCAGCAGCAACAGCAGTGTTAAAATATTTAAGCTGCATTGTAAGAGTTTGACCATCCGTGTTTCTTTAACATTCACCTAACATGAAGTAAACCGATGTTTCTGCATTTCCCCCTTTGGTGCTCTCGTAACCACTGATGTCAGCAGTAATAGGACAGACGTCCACAAGTCTATCAGTGTGACATCTCATGTGATCAGCTGCCTTGGTGTTTCCAGAAATTTATCAAGGAATGATGAATTAGCAAATACGTCTAGCCCACTCACTGGGAAGGAATCATTTTGTAAAGTTTTTTGTACTTAAAATTATTGCGTGGGTGAGCTGAAACCAAAATATGAGTATGAGGCACACTTCACTTCAGGTCTTTGGAAAATCGAACACCTCAGGTTTTTAATGGGCCTGTGCATGCTTCGTAGACATCTTGAATTCAATCTTCAGCGAAGTACACATGAAAAATTTTGATCATGCATGTGTGTTCCGGCTTTACAGTAGAGCACTGTAGCTATCGTGCACCAGTAACCATTTTGTCGCTGCTGCCATTCTGCAGTTGCAGACAATAGTAACCTTCATCTCCATCATGCCTACGAACTGTCATCTTGCTTCCTGTCTAAGCAACGCACACCAACTCTGCTAAATGACTTTCTGTGACACATCCACCACACTGCTCCTTTGGATTGGGACAGCCCATACTGAAACAGATAGGCTAGGTTTTCAAGTACATTTCGCTCATTTGTATATGCTGAAGTAATGCGAAAGAGTAAGTACGTAGTGTTGTTGTCGAGGCAGAACTTTGAAAAAAATCATTTAATTCATGCTCGTGCCAATTCTAAGATGGCATGCACTTTTTGTAAATAAATGCACGTTGTGAATCTATGGTGTCATGTTTTCAAAGCAGATATTTATAACGTTGCACACATTACAAGAAAAATCATGCTGAATAAAACACTGCATGAAAGGCATATTGATACTGGAACGTTATATATATATATATATATATATATATATATATATATATATATATATATATATAGTCCAGCAGTAGATCCTCCGTGAGTGGTCACAACGTGGTTTATTTCAACGTTTAGGCCTAGAGTCTGACCTTCATCAGGATGAAGGCCAGACTCTAGGTCGAATAGTCGAAATAAACCACGTTGTGACCACTCACGGAGGATCTGCTCGACTATATGCAACGCTACGGTCACTCAACCACCATGCCTGCCTATATATATATATATATATATATATATATATACATATATATATATATATATTACCTGCTTTCGGCTTCTCTGATGAATTGAACCCACGTTACTTCTGTTGTGTGTCATTTCAGAAGGCTGACGAGCACACGTAAGTACTGTGTGAAGAAACCCTTACATGACTGTAAAAAGGTGATAATTGAACAATGTTATGCCCCACACTTGTCCTATTGAGAAGCTTACTTGCAAGTAAAACAACACTAAAGAAACAAAAGGTAAAAGAGAAAGAAGTGATGATGTCCAGGGTCGTTACTGTGGTGGTGACAGCAAAGGCTGAGGAGTTACAGGCACAGCGACCACCAGGGTAGCCGAACGCAAGCCCCTCACTTCATCGACAAGCTCCAGATGATGTAGACAAATCCCGTGGTGCATTGCAGACCTTGTAATGCAAAAACCTAAAGGAAACATGAGTGATCCTCCACCTGCTCGAGTTGGACGGGCAGCAAAACGTGGCATTTTAGATTGATTTGGGAAAGAAAGTCGAAAATAACAATAGAAAAGGCCAACCTTTCTTTGCGCATTTATAACACAGTCCAACCACAAGAAGACAAACAGATTGGCTGCACTCGGCTTCTTTCGAGCCTTGGGTTAAGACCTTTATGCAGCATTGTTAAACATAATCTTGCACTTCAGGCTCTTCTACATAGTAAAACGATTGCAGAATTTCTTAGGTGTACAGTATAAATCCATAGGCATGTTGTTAATCAATTTATCAGTAGCAGAAGTAAACACAGCAAATTTGCAGGGAGTACGTAATCTGTGTCTTCCGGATCTTGCACCAATTTCAGCACACCGATATAGTTTTTGTTTGTCCTAAGTAAAAAGCATGCTCCACCTGTGTGCTCTGTATATTGACCACAGTTATTTTGTATAGTAACCACTGGTAATGACCACTGTTACTCTCTATAGTAGAAGTAGCCATTCATTCTTATCTGTGTTTACCATACATTACTTTGGTGTCTGCCTGAAGAAAACTGCCACATGACGTTCATGTCTCGCATGTGACGTTACTTGATGCGTTTGTTTGCCTCCGCTGCACGCTCGAGGCACTCTAACGCAGCACCTCCAGAATATCATTCATTAATTTTCTTGCGCGGAAAATCAATGTTTTGTTCACTCTCTCCACACGCAAAACTGTCATCTTTCGACGAAATTTGCAGATTAACATGCAGATACGGAACAAATTTTATTGTCTTAAAGTTGCGCCGCCCAGCCACGGTCCTGGCAAGATATATATAGTACTGCCGCTGGACAAACGGGAGTGCGCAGTTGCTACTTTACGTGGTCGCACGCACCTTGCAAGCGAGCCGAAGCGGCGTCTAAACCCATGGTGAAAAAAAAATAAAATGAGAAGTGTGTGTGTGTGGGGGGGGTTGTAGCGGTTAAAATTTCTTGGCCTTGGTTCTACGTGCAGAGAATGCTGCTTAAGCCACCTTTGCTGCATGCAGTACACCAGCGGTGCTCTACGAGATTTGAAAGGGTCTGTTAGTGCTAGATGCACATTTTGTTCAATAATTTGTGCGGCTGTTCGCAGCATAATTCTGAGTACTAGAATAATCAGGGACATCTAAATGAATTACTGGCAATCATTTGGTGTGGTGTATGACATTTCTGCTTTCCTAAAAAAACAAACTATATTGTTTGCCAGTTTTGAAGAAACTGAATTGTGTGCCAGTTTTTTTTTGTTTTTTTGCCACTCCTTTTCAGTTACGAATCTCCCGAGTTTCAAGTTGCGAGCTTGGCAGATTCATATTTTAATTCAAAGAGCCCGTCAAGTGATTTGATAGGCGCAGGAAATGTTAATATGGTATCATTGTTTACTCAGGGAGGTGGTTCAAAATACTTTCTTCACTAACATAGCTGCTCATGTTCCCGACGCACAATTTAGGTGATGCTGAATGGTTTATGCACATTTTTTGTCTAAATGTAAGTCTTCTTTTTTATGTTGTTTCAAATTTAGTGTATCATAAAATACATGTTTTTTTCTGTATAACCTGTTCCAAATTTAATTTTTAGTGGTCGAACAGTAACAATCTGCTGATCCCAAAATTGCACCAAAATGTATTTTCAGCCATTGCATCTCTGACTATAACAATTTTTTTCACAACTTAAAGCTGTTTATAAGAAATCTAAATGCAATTCATCATAGCTTTGCACAAGAAAAATTCACGACCTTTCTATCATTCTGCATACTTATGCAGTTTTAAATCAGTTTTTTTCGGAGCAGACAGCACATCATAGTGTTCATAAATCTGGACTGTTTCTCAAGATAGGGCATTGAGAATGGCAGTTTCATTGTGGGCAAAAGTACACATATAGAGTTTGTGTAATCAAGAATACATATGCTACTAGGCCCAGTGGCACTAGCGCTGGGATTGTCAACATTTATTTTTGAGGGCAATTAATATGGGCTGTGGTGAAGATGAGGCACTTCTGTTGTGGTTCAGACAAAATTGACGCAGATAGTTTACGCTGAGAGAAAACAATGAGAGACATTGCAGCAACACACAATGTCAGTAAGTGTTTGCAGGGCATACAATCTTGGGAGGCCAACTGCACCAAGGCGGGTGACTGCAAACAAGAGAGCCATATGGTGCTTCTAAGTGTCAGGCTGTACGTCACGAAAATTGAGCTGAAAGTGAGCCCACAGTGTCCACTTGAGGGTAATGCATCTATTTGCATATCACATGCAAATCTGATTGGTAGAAGCTGAGCGAGAAAAGTTTTATGCCACATCTGAGGCTGGTTGAAAAAGTGCATGAGCTAGTATGCTCTTAAACAGCTGCCATTTAACAATGTATCTCGTCCTTTATAATAGTATATCCACAAGTTGTTTTCCCGGAAAATTTATTTTATGGGTGTCTTACAGTCAGTTTTGATCTTGCTGGCGCTGGACCGAATACATTTAGTCTACCGCAATTGTTTACTGTACGCAAGTTAGAAAAATGAATTTCTCAACCACTGTTGAGAAATTAGATCACGATTGGGCCTAATTGTGATCCGCATTGCCCAATTTGACATCGTAATTGTCTGGATTCGTTATATAGCATGGTCTCCATTCAAGCAGTGCATAGATCAGCCTGTACACCTGCAGTGCTGGCAATTACGACTGCAGCGTAGAAAAGTCGTTCCCTGGCTCACTACACTTTTTTTTTCAATCGAACTGTTTGAGATTGTTTACACAATTGTTTACCTCACTTGAAAGTCATGTCGGCTATTGGTTAAGAAAACAAAACCAAGTACATTGAAGAGTGCATAAATTGAATTTCCCTAATATTAAACACGTTTATATGTAACGTTATTTCACCGTGTACTGTTTATTATAGTCATTTAGCTGAGAGCACTACCATGTTCGATGTCTCGCTTTATAAATTATCTTTACTCAAAGTGAAGATGATTGAAAAAAATATTAGCTATATATTTCTAGCCCGAGCAGAACATGAATCACTTCAGGTTAAGGGCAATTGAAGTTCAATACTCATGAAAATATTTTCGTTGCAACAGCGAGTCCCTTCAGATAAACGGACGCGCTTACTGACATTACGTAGGTCGCGCCTAAAAGAAGTAAATAAAGTCGAATGAAAACACTTGAAAGTTCAATCCCACTTATAGCTCAGCTATGACGAATTCTACCGCGGATTTAGTTCCGCCCTTTTCACCAAAAAGTTATACAAAACACACCCTGAACTGGTGCGCTGCTGGCGGGCACTGATTACTCGAAATCGGCAGTCTTCAAAGACCAGGGCGCTTGTACTCTTCAAAGAACAGTCTTTTTCTTAAAAACTAGCAAATATGTGTAGCTCAAGAATCTTTGGTATTACTTTGCGAGAGAAACGGACAGTTAAGTCTCGTCCTCGTGTATTGACAGCGTCTTTGAGGTTGCCAATTTGAATCACAATGCATGCACGTTCGTGATCCTTTCCCGATAATCACAAATGAACATTCAAAGCTGGACTGGCTCGATACCGCATAAAGCGCAAGTTACCGATAAAACAACTCGATCGAAAGTGCAATGCCTGAAACTAATGCAAAGCACATATTTTTTTGCAAGTTGTTTCGTAGTGCATCATCAATAACCTTACTTGGTGTAGTGGGCGAGCGATGGCGAGTACGAATATCCACAGGCGAAGAAAGCGTCACATTTTCACGGGTGAGAAAACATACGCAAAACTCAATAATTAACGACACCTAAAATTAACATTGACCCGTGTAACACAAGAAAACGGAAGAAAAACATTTTAAGTTGAGCGTACGTTGCAAGTAAAGAAGCCGCCATTGTAACGATGTTAATGTCGATCGAGCTCTCAATCGTAACTTGAATCCTGAAGTAGAAAAACCCACAAATACCACAATATTATTAGTAGTAACATTAATATTACTATTAGTAGTAGTAGTAGTAGTAGTGTAGTAGTAGTAGTAGTAGTAGCAGTAGTAGTAGTATTTTACACAATTGTGAGAAAGTGATCTATATTGATTCTGTCTCCGTGGATGCCGTAATGAATGTAGGGCTGAAACCGCGTGTACTTGTTCATGTACTGTCAACGCAAAAAGACACAATCAGATCAAACTTTGACAATAAGCTTTTATTAAAGAATGCTCTTGATTGTGCGCGCAACACATTTTCTCTGAAAGAATATCACTGAACAACGAATAGTTCAGGCACATATTTGGCTTCCTTCAAAGCTTAGTAAAATCTAAAATGTTGTTTAACACCTGTCCATTTAGCAACCCAACATGTGAAATGAGAAATCATAAGCGAGAAATTGACAGATCAGCACATTTACTAATCAAACACTTTTTTGAATGTAGAATTTGACAAATACGACTGTGCTTGCGTTTTCTATACTAGAGTGTTTGACTGTGCTCAAAATACGTATGCATATCAGTCAATACTGATAGTTATCTACCACAATTACTTGCATATAAACAAGACGATCTGTTGGGGCATTCATTATCGTAGAAGTTTTATTATACAGACCAGATGAGTGACCTAAATTTGACAATCCGTGGAAATCTCAGTCTAGTGCCAAGTTCCAACATGAATGCATTGTACTTACCATACTGGTCGAGACAGTGGTATCATTCGCAAGAAAAAATCATAAGTTTTGGGGTGTTACGTGCCACAAGCATGATATAATGACATACATCGCACTGAAGGAATCCATAAATTTTGACTCTGGTATTCTATAACGTGTACTGACATTACACGCACACAGGTCTCTATCATTTCATCTCCTTCAAAATGTGACTGCCGCTGCCGGATTTGACCTGTGACTTGTGACCAAGCAGCCGCGCACCGTACTCATTGTACCACTGTAAGGAACTCATATTTTGCAAGGTTACGTAAAATAAAATCTTAATTTCAGATGCATCTACAATATAAGAGAGCGTCACTGTGCTCAACTTATGTTTGCATAATATTTATACCAGTATTGAACTAACACATTTACAAGCCTTTTAACGAAACAATCTATCAGGGAATTGAAGGCTCGATGAGACTAAACGGTGCTTGAAGGAGACCTTCTGTTGCATTTGTTTAAAGAAGGTATTTGTACGGTTGACAACGATAAAAACAGGAGTGGTCAACATGTGTAAGCAAGGGTGCACTGTTAACTGTTATGCATTCTCAATGAACACATGTATAGTAGAAATAATACATAATAAAAATTAACCGAATGAACATTCAATGTGACAAAAAGTTTTCAGTATGTTGTTTATTATCAGTATGAGATATGTGTCTGATGCAGCTGAATACGAAGAAGATTTAACCACTGGAGGTTGTCACAGATCCCGTTAATTCGGGAGGCAATCGCCGGGCTAATTCCAAGGGCCGAAGTATCGGCCCCCCGAACCGCACCAAGAAAGCGTGAACAATTTAGAAGTGGTCCTTTTTGGCGCACCAGCGGACGCTGGCTGTGGCCCAAAGGACAAGTCAGAGCCGAGAGTTGATAAACAAAACAAAACTATATTCTCAATAATGGCAGATCAAAAACAATACACAAGTATGCACACTCCACAATAGTTGCATACAATAGGTCACCAATCAAACAACAAACTACACAGTACAATCAGCCACACTCGAAACAATGAACACATACAACAATACCCACTACAATGCAGTCGCATGCACTGAACAACCAATACACTTAAAGACTAAAGAGATAGAAAACCCATTTAGTCCAAAGTTCTTGGAACAAAAGTCTCGATGATACTCTTCTGAGAATCACTCACTCAAAGTCCAGCATTGTTGTCGTTCCGCTGCCTCCGACGTTTCTCTGAACAACCAAGACACTTAAAGACTAAAGAGATAGCAAACCTATTCAGTCCAAAGTTCTTGGAACAAAAGTCTGGATGATACTCTTCCGAGAATCACTCACTCAAAGTCCAGCATTGTTGTCGTTCCGCTGCCCCCGAAGTTTCTCTTCCAAGAAACCTCGCGTCTTCACTTGGCCGCTCTCCAAGCTTCAAACTTCTTCACCGGAAACATGTCGGCTTCACACTCGCAGCTGTTGCCACGCGTCTTCGCTCGATAGCGGTAGACACAAACTCTTGCCTGTAGCTGGAGTCGTCACCCCTCAGGTGGAAATCCTCTTCTTCTCCTGCTTTGTCTCTACGGACAAAACCTTCACCGACTACACGGCGGAATACCCTACTCGCTCTGCCGCATATTTTCTTCTTCTCCTGTTTTGTCACTAAGGACAAAACCTTCACCGACAGACGCGGCGGGATACCCTACGCACACCGGCGCTAACTTCCTTTTTCTTCTGATCTCCAATCTCGGCTGCTCGATTAAATACCATCCGCGCGAGATTCCAGAAAGTTCTCATCATTTCATCGGTGCGATACGCAGCGAAGGTTGGGGGAAAAGGCGAGGCGATACGGGGGCGGTCCGCGACGGGTGACTCAACCCGTCATCACCGCGCCCCTTACCATCGAGAAAATTTCAGGACTTGCTCGGCCACCGACGCGAGGAGCTTTCGTGGGCGAACCTACGCTTCCGAGGGAGAGAGTCGCGTGCCCGGGGAGTCTTTGGATGTTTGTTTTCTTTTTTTTATCATTGACCTCGCGGCGTCATTCCGGCGTTTCGTCGCGAGAATGTGGCAGCGTGCCCTTTTTGAGCACTCGTTTTGTGACACTGCCTCCCACTTTAAGAATATATTTCATAATATTCAAAACCACACAAACGAGAGCGAACAGTCCCCACACTCTCAAAGACTGTAACATAGACCGTCGCTCATGACACGTCACATTCACAATAGATCAATCAATACAATTGTACATTGTAATTCAATCACACAGCACATAAATATAGCCACAGGTACATGAGTACAACACTCCATCCCATATTCCAGACAATACAAATGTACAAAGTTCTCTCATTACAACAATTGTACAATACTATAGCTCACATCACCGTAACAAACATTTTGACTCGCTCGACATACAGTTGTTACACAGCATAACACCCACATTATCTTAACATATAGCACTGTCAAACACATTCCGAATCGACCTCGACACCTATCCTGTGCATTTCGAGCGGCGTTTGCGCCCTATCTTGCGGTGCTCTCTCGAACTCTTTTTAAGTTTCCACGTTCTTTTTCGGTGAGCCCTTTCCAACGACGGTATCTGAGGCGGCGTCTCAGCCATCGTTGTCACTTCCGACATTGTTAACGGGTCATGACGCTCAACCGATCGTGTCCGGTTATTCACCCGCTTGTTCATGTCCCGACATTTGGCCTGGCTGGCCAAGTCCGTCACCTTTGCACTGTCGGTCGGTTGAGGTCGTGCCGACGTAAGTCCAGCTGCCCAGCACGTTAACTCATCAATACGATGATGTTCTCATTCACTGTCTCTTGCGCCCAGGCTTCACCTTGGGCTCGAGTGAAATCCTTCACAGTATTGTTCTCCGCTGAATCTCGCAGTCCCTGTGTCAGCGGAAGCACCATCTTCGGGTCTTCCCCCAAACATTCTGGACCATTCGGCCCTCGCGCCCCGTCGATGTTTCCCGTAACGAGGTCGTACAGGGGGGTCGTCATGCATAGAGCGGTAACCTTCCCGCTGAAGTACGTGGTTTCAACTCAATCTCTGCTTCGGGAAGCATCCGAACCGTACTGTCAATTAGGCAAACCGGTTTCTTTTTGCCTGTCAACTCACTTTCCCGTACCGAATTTCTCCGCACGATAACAGTGGAGCTACCGGTATCTCATAACACCGTAACCTTCTTGCCCGCAACTTTTCCAGGCAGTGTTGGCATTCTCTTCATAACACTGGTTGGCTGTTTTGTCATTACAGCACCCAAAATAGGAATTTTCTCCTCATTTTTCAACTCTACGAATCCATCGGTGACGTCATCAACGGTTTTTGATGCCACTTGCGCACAGGATACCTGGTGAGTTTGACTCGCTCCGTTACGACATGCGTATACCTTGTGCCCAGTCTGACCACACTTGAAACATTTTACAATCGTAGGGTTCGTGAAGTTAGTTAGACAGTTGTTAGCGCAACGTACCACTCGGTTACAGAGAAAACATCGCGGAACACTCTCCGGTGCACGCTTCTTTTGTTCGGGTGCCGAATTTTTCGAATCTTCGGGACACTACTTTTTGACCTTGGCCAAATTAGTTCCACCTTGCGCTTCCAAGAATTGATCAGCCAATTCAAGCATGCCTTCAAGTGACTCAGCCTTCCTCTCTTTCAAGTACAGCGACAGGCTTGGGTGGCAACTAGTGAGAAATTGCTCTCAAATAAGGAGCTCTCTAAGCTCATCGTACTCCTGCGCTGTCCCTGAAAGTTCGATTCATCCGTCGAAATAATGGCAAAGTCGGGCGGCATACTGCGTAGGCGTCTCACCATCAGCTGGCTTTCCTGTCCGAAATCTGTCCCGGAATCCTTCCACAGTAAATATAAATCGCTTCAGCAAAGCAGTTTTCACCTTTGCATAGTTGGCTGCATTGGTCGGCGTCCGCCTACGGTACACACTGAGCTCTTTACCACTCAAGCAAGTACTCAAAGCAGTTGCCCATTGATGTTCTGGCCAATTCTGGCTCCTCGCAATCGCCTCAAATCAGTAAAGGTACGCGTCAAGGTCGTCCTTCCTTTCATCAAACGCTACGAGCAGCGTGCTTGGGTTCAAGCGGAAGCCGTGGTCCTCCCGTTCACTGCTTTCAACTCTAGCTTGGACCGGAGTTTCACTTCGCTGTTGCAAACGGAGCCGCTCGAGTTCTATCTCGTGCTGTCACTGCCGTTCTCTTTCCTCTCTTTCTTCTTTCGCCCTTTCAGCTGCCAGTCTTTCTCTCTCTAGCTCCAACTTCAATTGCTGCTCTCTTTCTTCTCTCGCCCTTTCGGCTGCCAACTTTTCTCTCTCCAGCTCCCAATTCCATTGCTGCTCTCTTTCTTCTTTCAGCTGACGCTCCTTTGCCTCTCTTTCTTGTTTCGCCCTTTCAGCTGTCAGCTTTTCTCTCTCCAAACACTTCAATTGTTGCTCTCTTTCTTCTTTTGCTCTCTCAGCTGCCAACCTCTCTCTCCAACTCAGCTGCTTTTTCTTCCTTGGCTCTCTCAGCTGCCAACCTCTCTCTCTCCAACTCGGCAGCTTTTTCTTCCTTGGCTCTTTCAGCTGCAAACCTCTCTCTCTCCAACTCAGCTTCTTTTTCCGCTTTGGCTCTTTCGACCGCCAACCTTTCTTTTTCCAGCTCAGCTGCCTTTTCTTCTTTGGCCCTCTCTTTTTTCTTCTTTTTCCTTCTGGGTGACCGACTTCCGTAGTTCGGCGCCAGAAAGACCCATCTTCTCACCAAGAGCGACTAACTTTTCGAGATCCAATGTGTCTCGCAAATAAAACCTTGCCGCGTGAAAAAAATATCTGCCTAAATCAGTATGTCGGAAAACTCTCCTGCACTCGTTAACTAGAACACTGAGCAACACACAAAATCGTTCCGATAGCACTATCAACAACTCGAGGCTCTTTCTCACTACTTTGGACACACTGTGCACCAAAAGGTCTTCGTCGCGGACGCCCGATTAATTGTCACAGATCCCGTTAATTCGGGAGGCAATCGCCGGGCTAATTCCAAGGGTCGAAGTATCGGCCCCCCATACTGCACCACGAAAGCGTGGACAATTTAGGAGTGGTCGTTTTTGGCGCGCCAGTGGACGCCGGCTGTTGCCGAAAGAACAAGTCAGAGCCAAGAGTTGATAAACAAAACAAAGTTATATTCTCAATAATGGCAGATCAAAAACAATACACAAGTATGCACACTCCACAATAGTTGCATACAATATGTCACCAATCAAACAACGTACTACACAGTACAATCAGCCACACCCGAAACAATGGACACAGACAATACGAACTACGATGCAGTCGCATGCATTGAACAACCAAGACACTTAAAGACTAAAGAGATAGAAAACCTATTCAGTCCAAAGTTCTTGGAACAAAAGTCTGGATGATACTCTTCCGAGAATCACTCACTCAAAGTCCAGCGTTGTTGTCGTTCCGCTGCCCCCGAAGTTTCTCTTCCAGGAAACCTCGCGTCTTCATTTGGCCGCTCTCCAACCTTCAAACTTCTTCGCCGGAAACACGTCTGCTTCACACTCGCAGCTGTTGTCACGCGTCCTCGCTCGATAGCGGTAGACACACACCCTTGCCTGTTGCTGGAGTCGTCACCCCTCAGGTGGAAATCCTGTTCTTCTCCTGCTTTGTCTCTACGGACAAAACCTTCGCCGACTACACGGCGGAATACCCTACGTGCTCTGGCGCATATTTTCTTCTTCTCCTGCTTTGTCACTAAGGACAAAACCTTCACCGACAGACGCGGCGGGATACCCTACGCACTCCGGCGTTAACTTCCTTCTGCGCCTGATCTCCCATCTCGGCTGCTCTGTTAAATACGTTCCGCGTGAGATTCCCGAAAGTTCTCATCATTTCGTCGGCCCGATACGCCGCGAAGGCTGGGAGAAAGGGCGAGACGATACGGTTGCCGTCCGTGACGGATGACTCAACCCGTCATCACCACGCCCCTTTCCATCGAGAAAATTCCAGGACTTGCTCGGCCGCCGACGCGAGGAGGTTTCGTCGGCGAACCTACGCTTCCGAGGGAGAGAGTCGCGCGCCCGGAGTCTTTGGATGTTTGTTTTCTTTTTTTATCGTTGACCTCGCGGCGTCATTCCGGCGTTTCGTCGCGAGAATATGGCTGCGCGCCCTTTTTGAGCGCTCGTTTTGTGACAGAGGTGCTTCTAGGTATTGGAATCCGAAGAGTAGAAGTTTATTTAAAGAGGCAGCTAAACATCAATTGAGCTGCACACATTTATCCCAAAACCTAAGCCACTATCTCGAGCCTGCCTTTTATCTATTGCAGAATGACAGACTCTCCAAATATCTTCAACCCATCCTGTCTGCACGAGCAGACTCCTTTTTAAGCCTCAAGTTTTCTGAAATTTCCTGCCAATCCTATCTCTTGATACAGATTTTGTCTCTGATTAACCAGCTGCCCTTGTGACATCAATTACCCAGGTTCATTTTGTACTCTAAATATCTACTAGGATATTGTCTACTCCTCTTTTCCCGGATCCAATCTGGTGCCTTCGTTATATCTTGGAGTTATGCCAATCATTTTTTATTCTAATGTGTGCCTAGTGGTCCTTAGCTTCCACTAAGTTTTTGTGTTATTTTCCAGGTTTCTGTGCACATGATACTGTTAGTACTGCTACAGTACACGAGCGTTTCTACACTTGAGTTTCATCTAAAGACAGTTGCTTTAGCTGGAATCGAACGGGCAATCGGTAACACATTGTCACAGCGACTGTGCAACTACAAGAACTTTGTTTGCAGTTACAAGTAGCAAAACACCTAGGAAGCTATGTCGCATAGCATAGCACGCTGTCAAGTGCATTTTCTACTCTGTTTAGAGGAATGCTTATCAGCGCCTCACACAAAGGCCTGGATACACCTCTGTAACATGGCTACACACCAAAGCTACCAATTGTGGGTTTGCAATTTCTCATTCAACACTTACCAGCAGCTCAAACAACAAGCCCATAATGGAGGCACCTCGTGGGCTCTAGCACACGACCACCACACTGTACGTATAGCTGCAAACCAACACCAAAGAGGGAAACCACTGTTTATTAGAGTACGCCTGACATTGCAAGTTTGTTAATAGACAAGTACTTGACTTCCTGTTAAATAGGTTTGAAGATGGGCACTTCCCACTTTGAAGGCTTTTTCTGCTACCTGTTTTCACGCCCTGCTGACATAATTATCTGTGAAGACTGCAGATTTCTGTCCATGAGCAAATGTTTTAGAACTTTCTTTTTACTTTACGTAGGCCTTAAAAGACTTCATGATAGTTGAGGAAGTCTACGTATTTTTTGCAGAATAGTATCGTATTCGACGCTCGACTTTCTTGTCTGGCTCGTTTTTTCCTGTCGCCTTCGACAAGCACGAAGACTAGCTGAAAGAATTTGTTCACCTTTTCAGCCAGCTCACAATCCACTATTGCTGTTTGACAGACTCAGTCCTTGCTGTGAATAATTTTTAGTTTTACACTGTCGTGGCTGCCTCCAGCTCCAGAAGATTTAGCACAGCGCGCAATGCCTAGCTTGTTTCAGTTGCTTTTTCAGGTGGGCTTTCATGCTCATTAAGTGCCTTAGCGCAGCCAGGCGGTGGTGCGTCGGTAAGTATGGTTAACGGCAACAGAATCCAAAGCTACGTAGTACTGGTGGCAATCAAACCATTTCAGGGTGCGCTATAGAGCATTCGTGTTAAGCTTGCAGACATCTGTACGTGAAAGCGACCGTGTCACCCCAACTATGTGTTGTAACAGCTGCACTATAAAACACGATAAAATGCAGTGTGGCAATAACTACTATATATGCAGCATGGGTACTCACCTTTAGCGTTGTAGAAGGCCTGCTGCACGTACTCGACAGCGAATTCGCGTGCTTCAATGTGGGGCTCCACATAGTTTACCAATGAAGGGAGACCAACGCCGCAACCATCGCAATACATGTGTCTTCATGCATGTTCCACTTTGACGTGCCGGAGCAAGATTTTCTTCTTGGTGAACGGAACACCGCAAATCACAAAACGACGGCTTTCATCACCAGCAACCGCTCAATCATTGTCAACCCACACGATTCCACGACCCGCCGCAGTGGTCTAGTGGCTAAGGTGCTCGGCTGCTGACCTGCAGGTCGCGGGATCAAATTCCGGCTGTGGTGGCTGCATTTCTGATTGAGGCGGAAATGTTGTAGGCCCGTGTACTCAGATTTGGGTGCAGGTTACAGACCCCAGGTGGTTGAAATTTCCGGAGCGCTTCACTACGGTGTCTCTCATATACATATAGTGATTTTGGTACATTAAGCCCCAACAATCAAAGTCAACCTGCACCATTCCGAAGCGGTGTTATCAACAATGAACATAACCACACGAACTCTGTAAATTTTCTTGCAGCATTTTTGTTTTTAGATTTGTGGGTTGCTTTGGATCACATTCATCTGGCATGTTCTGCCGCAAAGCTCGTTAGCGTAGCTGCCGATGTGTCTTCGCAATCGTAGTGAATCGCTATGCGGCTAGTAACACTTATGTAGAAGACAGCGTTCATCTGTACTGCTGACTAAACACTGTAGATTTTGTCCCTCGATAGTTTGGAAGTATTTTCTGTTCTCCTCGTTTACGTTACGCGTACGACAGCCGCAGCACTTTACTATAACCGAAACGACTATTCGCTTGGGGCCTTACTTCTTGTGCCACGGTTGCTGTGAAGATAGTAGATTTCCAGTTATTAAGAGTTTAATAATCGTTAAAGTGTAGTTTGGATAAAAACTGACCCATGAGTGGTGATATTTTCACTTTCGACTGCACAAATGAGAAGCTAGAAACACTCAGATTACGCCTTGCAGCAAATAACTGCTGCCAGGGACGTGCGGCTTCCTACGGTACGAGCCGCAACGACTCACTGTTGAGTAGGTTGGTCTTGATTATCAGGCTGATACTACTATCATACTGTGCTACCAATTGTCACTTCTATTGATGTCGTTTATACATTGACGAAATTCAGCCAAACTTCAAGGAAAGCGCACCCGTGCCAGAGGGGGCATTCCTGGGTGGGGTGGAGATTTTTTTCCCGAAAGCATCAGTTCTGTGCCTCCCTGCCCCCGGCAGGAGCACATTTGTCGTTGGTCCCCATAGAAAAATCCTGGCGGCGCTCTTGACCCGCGCGTCCACATATGAATGCTGCAGCGTACTCGCATTCATTGCTTAACTAAAGCAAAGCTATACATGTGTCGCACGTAGATGAGCGAACCATCCTATTCGATAACTTTTACGCTTGACATCTCGCGATTCACTATGAAGTCTTACAGAAACTGCGCAGATCATGCCTAGTTTCTTCTAAAGTGCCGCTAACGTTATCAGTGTGCGGTAGAGACTGTGCAGCGAGACCAGTGTCTCCCAACGTGCTCTAGGACACTGAGCTACGCTGTACAGCGTGGCCCAGTGCGTTTCAGTGCAATGGGCGAAGCTGGCCCTGCTGTTTACTGTGCCCAAGTGCCTTGCAGCGCACTGTAGTACACTGGGGCGCACTGTACACCGTTTCCAGTGTCATCCAGTGCACTGAAACCCACTGGGGGATACTGAAAACGCTGTTTTTTCGACACAGGTAGCAGCGACGTCATCTATTTTTCGCAGAGGGAGCCAGTATATGGCCATGTGCATATATTAGGACGGCCGGAGAAAACTACGCCGCGCGCCTGCAATCTCGGAGACCATGCACATAGAGTTTAGTTCTCGAATTGTTCACTCGATGGCGGTACTTGTACATAATAAATATTTATTTAAAATAGGTGAGGTGGTGGTACACGGATCACTATTAGACAGATGGACATACAGACGTACAGACAGACAGACACACGAACGGACAGACTGACCCATGGTTGGACGGACGGATGGATGCACAAACTAACGGACGGGTGGATGCTTTACTCCACTCATAAACATTAAGTCTGTGCATATGCTATGATTTTTTTCACGTTGGAACAGTCGTGAAAAAACTCAGCAGAGCACTGCATCTGTGGCAAACACGCCCACGCGGAGCCAGAAGTCAAGCTTTAACACCTTCATTGCTTCTCTCCGTTCTCCCCGCGACAAATCAAGACCATTTAGTGAGCTGATTACGCTCACTAATCTCGCCTGCCGATGGTCTACCCGATCTTTATCTTTAAATTCATGATGTCACCTGCGTAAGAGAGAAGATGGGAATGAGGTACACACGACGTTCCTAAAAGTGCACCATCGCACATAATATTGCCGCCGTCTAGTTTCCTCGGCCATGTGTAACCAACTGTGTGCCTGGTCAACAAGAGCGCCCATCGAAACTTGCCAAAGACAGCATACCATCACAAGGCAATGTGTGGGCAGCTGCACCTGTTTGTCTGGTAGCTGCAAGCCGTGTTCCCAAAAGATAGCCACTGAATGACTTCGCCCTGAAGGCATCCTTTAAAGGTGATGATTAGAGACCAGATTTTTAGGCACTAAATAGTGTGTTTTAGGCGCCAAAGGCAGGCAGGTAAAACACCGTTTTAGGCCCTCCAAATCATATTTATAGGCACAATAAATTTCTACGAAAATTAAAATATCCCAAAGAACAATGTCGGTGACTTGTATCTACGGCAAGGAGAAAAAAATAATATAGTTTAGAATCGCAGAAAAGTACCAACGATTGAACATAGGCATGCATTTCCCATGCGATTCGCAGTATGCGGTATTTCGTTTTAGTGTATAGCATTGTGCTTCAAGCGCCTACCTATCAATAACACTATCCTGGGTCTCTTTTGTTTTGTTGTGGCTGGGAAGGGCAGTGTATGAGCAAATAACCATACCACTGACACCCCAGAAGAGAGGGATGCTAGGTGTAATCGCGTAGAACCAATTTCTTCCCTATCGGTGAACACCTAAAGGACCCTCACTACGTTTGGGTATTTTGAGCTGACAATCGTAATGGTGCACTGGGCCCTCGGGATCATTCCTGTTAAGATTTCAAAAATTACATGTCACGGGAAAACGCTTAATTTCTAATGAATGCCACTTGCCCTTCTCGCACGCTGTCGCCCGAAGATCTAGGAATTGATGTGCAGCGTGGACAGGTCCTATTTTTACGTCACTCCTTTACGTTGACTTTGGTGGGCTGACGTCACACACCATATGCCCTTCATTAGAATTCATTAAATGCTATCTATATGTAGAAAAACAGACGAAAAATGTCCAAATTTCTGATTATATCTTGCATTCTAAACGGTACCTACTTAGGAGCGTTACACATGACATTACTCTACTTGGCATGCACAATTTGTGTGTTATGTTGTGTAGCATGAAAGAGGAGCACTTTGGCTTGAACTAGCTGCTTCATATCACTTTGAAAGGGAAGTGCAAAAACAAAAGAAAAAGAAAGACAGTGCTCTTTCTCTCTAATGTCTTTCTTTTCCTTGTGTCGGTGGACTGCCCTTTCAAAATCAGTGTAATGAACAAACGCTGAGAAAAATAATAAAACATGCAAACGAAATATTGGTCTATTATTTTTATTTTTGTTTTGAATAGCCTCAAGATGCTATTCACAAATTGAACCTTGTTAAGCGTCTACCACATGCTTACGTCAAATAACTCACAGCCCTCAGTCCCCAGCAGCTGCGAAGCAACTGACCACGGCGGCGGTCAGATCTGCAACGCAGCAGAGGGTGCTAAGAATCTCTGGATTTTGACAGGCCGCCATTGGAACCTGAACTTGGCAACGTTTAACGCTAAAACCTTATCTAGTTAGGGAAGTCTAGCTGTACTATTCCAGGAGCTAGAGGGTGTTAAATGGGATATAATAGGGCTCAGTGAGGTTAGGAGGACAGATGAGGCCTATACGGTGCTACAGAATGAGCACGTCCTTTGCTACAGGGGCTTGGAAGACAGAAGAGAACTAGGAGTGGGGTTCCTAATTCACAGAAACATAGCTGGCAACATAGAGGAATACTATAGCATTAATGAAAGGGTGGTAGGTATCGTAATTAAACTGAATAACAGATACAAGACTAAGGTAGTACAAGCTTACGCGCCTACATCCAGCCATGATGACGCTTCAGTTGAAAGCTTCTATGAAGACGTGGAATCGGCAATGAGTAAGGTAAAAACACAGTATACTGTAGTGATGGGCGACTTTAATGCAAAGGTAAAGAAGAAGCAGACTGGAGACCAGGCAGTAGGAGATTATGGCATCGGTACTAAAAACGCCAGAGGAGAGCTACTAGTAGAATTCGCAGAACGCAATAATTTACGGATTTTGAATACCTTCTACCGAAAACGAGAAAACCGCAAGTGGACATGGAGGAGCCCTAATGGCGAAAATAAGAACGAAATAGACTTTATAATGACTGCACACCCAGAAATCGTGCAGGATGTGGAAGTGATTGGCAAGGTACGATGCAGTGACCATAGAATGGTACGGTCTCGAATTCGCCTAGACTTGAAGAAGGAACGACAGAAACTGATACGCAAGAAGCCAATCAATCAGCTAGCACTGAGAAGGAAAGTACAGGAATTCAGAGTGTTGCTGCAGAACAGGTATTCGGCTCTTAGTGATGAAACCAACCTTAGCGTAGATACAATGAATGATAATCTTCGAGTATCATTACGGAGTGTGCAGTGGAAGTTGGAGGCAGGGTAGTTAGACAGTACACTGGCAAGCTTTCCCAGGAAACGAAGAACCTAATTAAAAAGCGTCAAATCATGAAAGTGTCAAGTACCACAGACAAAATAGAACTGGCAGAGCTTTCGAAGTTGATTAATAGACGTAAGGTATGCGATGTAAGACGGTATAACATGGAGAGAATTGAACACGCTCTGAAAAACGGAGGAAGTGTCAAAACATTGAAGAGAAAACTTGGGATAGGCAAAAGTCGGATGTATGCACTAAGGGACAAAGAAGGCAAAATAACTACCAATATGGATAGGATAGTTAAAATAGCGGAGGAGTTTTACAGAGATCTGTACAGTAGCCGAGACAACCATGACCTTAATACTATAAGAACTAGCAGTAACCCATATTACACCCCACCAGTAATGATAGAAGAAGTCAGAAAAGCTTTGGAGAGCAAGCGAAGGGGCAAAGCTGCTGGTGAGGATCAGGTAACATCAGATCTGCTGAAAGATGGAGGACAGATTGTGTTAGAAAAACTAGCCACCCTGTTTGCAAGGTGTCTCCTGACGGGAAGAGTACCAGAGTCTTGGAAGAACGCTAACATCATCCTAATACATAAGAAAGGAGATGACAAGGACTTGAAGAATTACAGGCCGATCAGCTTGCTCTCTGTAGTATACAAGCTATTTACAAAGGTAATTGCTAACAGAGTAAAGAAAACATTAGAATTCAATCAACCAAAGGAACAAGCAGGATTTTGAACAGGCTACTCAACAATTGACCACATTCATACTATCAATCAGGTAATAGAGAAATGCTCAGAGTATAACCAACCACTATACATAGCCTTCATAGATTACGAGAAGGCGTTTGATTCAGTAGAAATATCAGCTGTCATGCAAACACTGCGGAATCAGGGCGTAGATGAAGTATATATAAACATTCTGGAAGAAATCTACAGGGGACCAACTGCTACCATAGTGCTTCATAAAGAAAGCAACAGGATACCAATCAAGAAGAGTGTAAGGCAGGGGGACACAATTTCCCCAATGCTATTTACCGCGTGCTTACAGGAGGTTTTCAGAAGCCTAGAATGGGCCCCGCCGCGGTGGTCTAGTGGCTAAGGTACTCGGCTGCTGACCCGCAGGTCGCGGGCTCGATTCCCGGCTGCAGCGGCTGCATTTCCGATGGAGGCGGAAATGTTGTATGCCCGTGTGCTCAGATTTGGGTGCAAGTTAAAGAACCCCAGGTGGTCGAAATTTCCGAAGCCCTCTACTACGGCGTCTCTTATAATCATATGGTGGTTTTGGGACATTAAACCCCACAAATAAATCAATCGAAGCCTAGAATGGGAACAGTTAAGGATAAGAGTCAATGGAGAATACCTTAGTAACCTGCGCTTCGCCAATGACATTGCATTGCTGAGTAACTCGGGGGACGAATTGCAACTCATGATTACGGAGTTAGACAAGGAGAGCAGAAAGGTGGGTCTTAAAATTAATCTGCAGAAAACGAAAGTAATGTTCAACAACCTCGGCAAGGAGCAGCGCTTCGAGATAGGTAATAGTGCACTTGAAGTTGTAAAAGACTATGTCTACTTAGGGCAGGTAATAACCGCAGAGCCGAACCACGAGATTGAAGTAACTAGAAGAATAAGAATGGGGTGGAGCACATTCGGCAAGCACTCTCAAATTATGACAGGTAGATTGCCACTATCCCTCAAGAGGAAGGTATATAACAGCTGTATCTTGCCGGTACTTAGCTACAGAGCAGAAACCTGGAGACTTACAAAGAGGGTTCAGCTTAAATTGAGGACGACGCAGCGAGCAATGGAAAGAAAATTGGTAGGTGTAACCTTAAGAGACAAGAAGAGAGCAGAGTGGATTAGGGAACAAACGGGGGTTAAGGATATCATAGCTGAAATCAAGAAGAAGAAATGGACATGGGCAGGGCATGTAGCGCGTAGACAGGATAACCGCTGGTCATTAAGGGTAACTGACTGGATTCCCAGAGAAGGGAAGCGGGTTAGGGGGAGACAGAAGGTTAGGTGGGCAGATGAGATTAAGAAGTTTGCCGGTATAAATTGGCAGCAGCAAGCACAGGACCGGGTTAACTGGCGGAACATGGGAGAGGCCTTTGTCCTGCAGTGGACGTAGTCAGGCTGATGATAATAATGATGAAGCGTTTATCTCGGTGGGGCAGTCGCTATTGGGTTCTCCGCTGCTGACCCGAATGCCGCGGGTTCGATTGTGGCCACGGCGGTCACATCTAGAGGGAGGCAAAAAAGTAGATGCCCATGTACTGCGCGACGACAGTGCACCTTAAAGAACACCAGATGGTCAAAGTTTTGGAGACCTCCACTATGGCATCCCTCATATTCATATCGTGTTTTTTAAGTAAAACCACACATACTACCATTGCTGCTGCTACTACTACTACTACTGCTGCTACTACTCTACTCCTCCTACTATTACTCTAATTCGCTTGCGTTTCTCTTCTCGTCGTTCCTACATTGTGCCTTCGCCAACCCTGACAACACTTAGCTTGTGTTTGGTGCGTCGTCTTTGACCGCAGTTTCAGCGGAGCGACATGGCGTATTGCGGCCACAATGCATGATCCTCGCTAGCCTCTCCTAAAGTACACGCACTGACTGATTCATCCCACAGAAAATGGCAATACACATCAAAGAACGCCAAAACTACAAAACATCGATGGCGTACGTGCACAAGTAGGCTGGGGAACATTATGCGCGCGTGACCTTGCTTACGCATGTTGTGCTTGGCGCGTATGCGCCATGCGATTCTTCAGCTTCGATACAGAAGAGAACAGGGAAGGAATGAGGCTCGCGATGGCTACATGAGATGAGAGGCAAGGAATTCAAGCTTGCTTTTTTGCATCATGCTTTGGTGGCTAGTAGCGAACCAATCTGAAAAATCACCGTAGTGAAACGCTTTTTATTGGGTACGGAAGAAATTCTAGTGTCTAACTACCACTTATTATGTCACCTAAAAAGGAACGCTTAAAGAGTAAACTACAAACAAAACGAAAGCCACGTGCACTTCACATTTTTGAGCTGAAAGCGCCGCAGCAGATGGGTTACAATGTCGAAGAAAACACACTTTGTTTTCTTTATAGTCATTTCTTTTTGTCATAAAACTAACAAAAACGAATTATTAGAAAAATTTTTTTTCTGATTCAACATTCTAAAATCTTACTATTGCGCGAAGAGGACTGTTTAGAGACATTCGTTTTCGAATGCGAGTTTTACTATGAAGTGTTTGGTATAGGAGCTTTAAATGGAGCATAATTCAACGCGATAATAGCAATTCCTATCCCAGTTCATTTTTCATATTTTTGGAGCTGTCACTTTTGAGTAATGGAGGAAATACGACGAAGTTCAGAGTGCAGCTAAGCCTACCCTCAATCTTCTATTTTTCCTTGTTTTGTGGTAATTTTCGTCGTTCTCGCGAAGACGTTTGCAGCGTCAAGAAGATTTCTCCCTCACCGGGCCCATTCCGAGAATACGCGACCGGAAGAAGGGCACGATTTCGCGACTTCGGCCATGGCCCAGCCGTGCAAGTGACCCGCACAGACGCCTGAACCATCCCACACGCCATCAAAACGACCAGACCAACGAGCGGGCGAACGTAACTGGGGCGACACCAAAAAAACTACAACCGATGACGACGCATCCACAATATTGGAACTCGGCGGGAAGGTAGACGATTGGCCGGACATGGAGGACGACAACTTCAATATTGTCACGGGGTCGTGACGTGGCCGAAGACAGGAGACTTTGTGTTGGAATTTAACTGTTTGTTTGGGCGAACCTGTGCCCGGTAAACGGAAAGTCTGATTACAGTAGTAGTCTTGGTTTAAGAGAATTATATTTCCGGATATATCATACACAGCCTATGTGCACACATAAAAATGGACAATGGTGAACAATGCGTATGTACATTGCGAGCTGATATATAAGGCGAAAGAACTTATAGTGTATGCAGTGACGTACAATGCTAAAAATTGTTTAACAAAGACAGGACGTTCTCGCCATCGAGATGACTAAACTTAAATAAACAGTAAGGCTATATGAACAAACAAGGGGAGGTCATTCACAGTGTAGCGTGATATTTTGCATTCACCTGTGAGGGCAATTTGCTCTCACGCTGAAGAACAATATTGCCCAAAAGGGCATGTTTCTAAAAAAAAAATACACACTGTAATGTCACAGTGGTACAAGCTCTAGCCCACCTCCTCAATAGGGGTTCAAAGGCATGGACACTCTGTTGTTTTTACGATAATAAATCGCGTAGACCAACGTCGGAGGAAAGCTTCCTCTCCCAGCATGACTAGTTCTGTGTTAAGATGCATAAGCATTATGTTACTTAGCCGATGTAGTAGGGGAAACATGGCTCTCTGGGGGCGTCCCCTCAGCCGGGCCAGTCCTCTTCGTTTCCATAAGACGAAGGCTCCGATAGCCATTAAGAGTACGACAAAGTTATCCCTGTGGCTAGATTTCGACTGCATACTTGTTTGGAACATTTTGGTAGCCATGGGCCAAAAGGTGCGCTACTATACATTCATGGAAGACATGGTTCAGTGTTTCGACGAGACCGCATTGCGGGCATGTGGCGGAGGGCGCCACGCCCCACGCCGCAAGGTGGTCGGCCGTTGGTAAAGCCTCTCATACCCTAAGCCAGCTTAGGTCGCGGACCTCGCAGGGGAGAGACGTGTTCGTAAAAGTCCAACGTCTTTTCGCCCGGCATTACCGGCGATGTTCTTCACATAGGCTTTTAAATGCTAATAATTCACTCATGTCGGTGGGGGGCAATTCCATAAGTTCTTGAACTGGAAAATCGTTTCGCCATTGTTGCAAAGATTTTATAACATGTGTGTATTACACCGGTGGCTGTTCGGCAGCTGGTCCCGTGTCGTTTACTAAACCGAAAAACCTTCTAGAGGTTCCTAGCTGATACACTAGGAGTTGCCTGCCTCGGTACTATGAGTTCTCTAAGAATGTTCAGGTGTTTTTGAAAGCCAACATACGGCACATTACATCAAGGTTGGGTACACTGAGCTCTCCCCATTTTATTGGTAGGCGGACCAATGCTCTGGCAACAGCTTCGGCGTGGCCATCCCAAAAAAAGAAACCGCACGCAGTAGCCACTCTCCGCAGAACCCGACGAGGTGGTCGAGCAATTCTTGCTACATAAAACAGTGGCGCTGTTATGCTGGATTTATTCAGATAAGCTCTCTCAGTAAAAAGTAGTTAGAACGTTCTGGCAACTTTAATGCGTCTGTCCACTTTGCATTGGATTTCTTATCATGTGCAGCGGGCTACCTCGCCAGTCGAGAGAAAAGTTACACCTAAGGCTTTAACGCCTTGGACGATTTGGACACCATCAGGGAACTCTTCAATGTGCATTCCAAAGCACAATGCCTTGCTTTTTCCGGGATTAAGACGTGCTTCCGACAGGTAACTATACGTGTGGAATATTCGCAGAAAGGCTCTGTAGCTATCTATGTTCCGAATTGATTGATTTATGGGGTTTAACGTCCCAAAACCACTTCTGATTATGAGAGACGCCGTAGTGGAGGGCTCCGGAAATTTTGACCACCTGGGGTTCTTTAACGTGCACCCAAATCTGAGTACACGGGCCTACAACATTTCCGCCTCCATCGGAAATGCAGCCGCCGCAGCCGGGAATCGAACCCGCGACCTGCGGGTCAGCAGCCGAGTACCTTAGCCACTAGACCACCGCGGCGGGGCTATCTATGTTCCGAATAAACAGCGAGATGTCATCGACGTATGTCGCCACTTTCACTTTGCCCAAGCCTGGGAGAGGAAAACCGCGTATCGAAGTGCAGTTCTGGATTTGTTTCAATAATGGATCTATGCGTAATACAAAGAGGATTGCGGAGAGGGAACAGCCTTGTCGAATACCCCTACTTACTGCAATAGGTTCAGATGTATAGCCATTCACTACTAATGATGTTTCCAAGTCTGTGTAGAGGAAGCGGAGGATGTCGGTTAAATGTGTTGGGAAGCCATAACACTCAAGCACAGTGAAGAGATAGTTCCATTCTACGCGATCAAAAGCTTTTTCCTTATCCAAGGAAACGAAAATGCCAGATATTTGTGTTCTTGTAGCGTACGTGAAAACATCGCGATTCAGCGCAAGCGAGGAATAGATCGTACGACCTGGGACACAACATGTTTGTATGTCGCTTACTATTTCCGGTAAAATTGTAGTTATGCGGTTGGCGAGAATGGCTGTCAATATCTTATAATCCGAGTTAAGTAGGGAAATGGGCCTCCATGCCCTTAGATCGGGCGGCTCTCCCTCGCGCTTAACTAAGAGTATAACTCTGCTCTCTCGAAACGTATTCGGTCTGATTTTGTCAGCAAGAAGCCCATTTAGCATTGTCAAAAGGTGGACTTGTAATGTTTGAAGGAAGGTTTTCTAGAAACTCTACTGTATCCCGTCAGGGCCGGTGGTGGTGGTTGCGTTGATGTGCTGAAGCACAAAGCGTGATTCATTCAGCGTCACTGGGCTGCACAGACCATCGTGGAGCTCCTCCGGTACGCGGGAAATTCCCGAGCAGAACTCGTTAACTATGGTGGTGTAGTTCATGTCGCTCGCGTTCTCCGCCCTGAAAAGATTCGAAAAATGTGTTTCAAAGACGCTCATGATGTCTTCTGCTCGTGTAGACTGTTCGCCGTTCGGCAACTCAACGAAAGGAACATGCATGTGTTCCCCCAAGGAGCCGTTGCGAACACCTCGAAGAACCGCTGGATCTGGAACCAGGTCGTCCGTTGATAAAAAACTGCGCAGCCGTGCGCGAACTAAGACGTAGCAAAAGTTCGTACCGCGCCTTTAACTGATGGAGATAGTCATGCATTGCGAACGTCAGCGTCTTGCCTCTGCGTAGAATGCGCGCTTTTCGTAGCGTGTCGTTTATCTCTGTCGCCGGGCGCGCTTTCCTTTCGCGCCCTGCTTTGATAAGCTCGGCGCACCAACTGTGTTTTAATGCGTCCCAGCTGCGGGGTTCAGGCGGTCTATCGCACGCTTGCTCTAGTCCATTGCGCAGTAATGCTACGCTTTCCAGGTCGTGCACGAGTTTGGTGCCCATTTTCCAATGGTTTCTAAAGGTAGTGGACTGTTCAAAGAAAAGTTTTACAGACACTGGAAAGTGGTCTGTAATGCTTGGAGCGTCCGGTGGGAAATGTAGGACTTCGCAGCTTCCGACATGTGTGGCTAGCACTTCAGGAAAATAGTAGCGATCTAGCCTAGTCATGTTGGAACACTGTTGCCATGTTGCAACGAAGTCATTTGCGTGAGAGTCGACCCATGCCTCCCTGAGCTTGAAGTTGCGGATGAGTTGTCG
Source organism: Rhipicephalus annulatus (assembly GCA_013436015.1). Taxonomy (NCBI): domain Eukaryota; kingdom Metazoa; phylum Arthropoda; class Arachnida; order Ixodida; family Ixodidae; genus Rhipicephalus; species Rhipicephalus annulatus. The sequence continues at coordinate 159,506 of WOVY01002262.1, read as the reverse complement.
CAATGCACGAACTCCGCTATATTGTCTGCTTTCTCTGCGTCCGCGCGCATCTCTGTCGGTGTCCTCAACACAGTTAAAATCCCCTACTAAGAAAGTGGAGTAGCTGTGAAACATAAATGAGTCGAGTGAATTGAAAAAATCGACCATGCCCCCACGTTGATCTGGGGCATATATCACGAGCGCCCTTACTCGTCTGCCGTGAAGGTCAAAGTCTACTGCTATTGAGCGACCGTCAAAACCATGAACACAGTGTGCTTCTTGACGTGACGCTGGTGTCAAAAAAAACAACTCCAACTCCGCACATGTTTGAATCGGTCTGCGAAATAAAGGCTTCGACTCCAAAATGCGAACAAAAGGATTGCACATCATAAGGGGTTCATAAGTAATTCCTGTAAGAAGAGGATATCGACATGGCGTGACCTTGCGAAGTGCATGACTTCTCTCTGCTTATCTTGGTGTCCAAAACCCCTGACGTTTAAGGAGAGAAAATGCACCGTAGCCATTTTGAAAAAGGAGTGTGCGCGCAAACTTCAGCAAAACCCCTTGCAGATGTTGGGGCGAGCGCTTAATGAGTGAACATGAATAAAGAGAGAAATGCTCTGAAGTCGTCAGAGCATTAGCGAGTTTTTGGGGCTTACTACTGTCCGTAGAGCTCTCAGAGTCCTTGGTCGGCGGGTGGGCACGTTTCGTGGCTGGACGGTCAACTTCCATGGCGCTAGCACTGACTCTCGCACCAGTGGCCGCATCTGTAATCTGATAAATGGGGTTAGACAGGCTTAGTTTACGGGTCTCGGCAGAGGATTTGCCAGTGCGGGCGCTCGGCGTTGTCAGTGGCATTATCACCGTCTGCACGTCCCGTTGTTCGGGTGCCGCGTCCTATCGAAGCTCTCGGTGCCTCGGTGCTGCTGGTGGTACCAACTATGTCGAAGTGTAGCTCTCGTGGTCTCTGCTAAGTACGGGCACACTGGCTTCGAATTAGGATGAGCTGTGGTCTTCATAGGCATCCGGCAAAAAGTCACTGGTCTCGAATAGGTTGTGAGGTGTTGACGAGGCTATTTAAAAACAGGAGAGGCAGGTCTCCTGCGTCCTGTGGTTCAGTATGAGCATCAGTATCGCTTGTGTCGGTATCGCTCGCAGGCTCGAGCGCCGGATAATCAACTTGCAATGCCGGCCTGAGGTCGGTACACGCTTGTTCTTCGCTTGCCGCTGCTGCAGCCGCTGCAAAGGACTTCGGACGTACGCAGTCGGCTGTTGCATGGCTGCCCGAGCACTTGTGGCATGGTACTGCGCATCCCTCTGTGGCATGTCCAAACACATTGCCGGGCGTACAACGGAGCATGGCACAGTCTTTGGCAATGCGGCCAGCATTTCGGCATTTAGAGCACACTTTCTTGACACCCCGATAGTCACACATGACATTGTAGTCTTGAACTGTCAGACAGTTCGGTATTTAGCTGTTAATTTCCACTCGCGCTGCACGGACACCTGTGCCTACCCCAGGGCGGCCCTTGAACACTGGCTCGTGGATATGTTGCACGTTGCCGGAACCGCAGGGGCGCCTGCGCAAACCGCAGGGGCGCCTGCGCAAGTAGGCGTTTGGTGTGTAGCGACACCACGAACCCGAGCTAACGGGGGAGTTTCGACTCCCTCCCACGCCTAGCCGTGCGTGGCTTTGCCGTGTCCGAGGAAAAGGGGATCCTGGGGGTTCAGCCGACGCTGGGTGATTGGACCGTTAAGGCCCCCCGGCAGAGGCAACACACCCCTTTGGCCCCGGCTTCACGTAGACGGCACCCCTGAGCTGACCCACCCAGGGGAATTGGCAGTCGCCTTTTCCTATCTCTCTCTCCCTACATCTTCGTCTTTATCTCTTACTATTTATCTGTCCTGTCTTCTACTCTCTTCCGTTTACTTCCAAACTTCCTGGCGGCTAGGGTTAACCCTGTGCAAATAGCCTACCTTGGTCTAGGAGCATTGGGTTATAGTGGCGTTGTACGGCTGGCGTCTGCAGGTTTCAGCATTTGTAACCTTGTAGCGTCCCCTCGTTGGGCTCCGTGGTGGGTGGCCGCCAACGCTGCTGAACAACAATAAGGAAGACATGCATGGAGCATTCCCACTACTGTCTGATCGTACCGGTTTAAAGCCGGTACGCACCGATGATCTCACCAGAGAAGGATTGGCCACCCTGGTGCAGTATCTGGCCACCCCCTCCCGTAGGCATTCGTCAATTAACTCACGGCCCTCAGTCCCCACCAGCTGCGGAGCAACTGACCACGGCGGCGGTCAGATCTGCAAAGCAGCAGAGGGTGCTAGGAATCTCTGGATACGGACAGGCCACCATTGGAACTTGAACTTAGCAACGTTTAACGTTAGAACGTTATCTAGTGAGGGAAGTCTAGCTGTATTATTCGAGGAGCTAGAAGGCATTAAATGGGATATAATAGGGCTGAGTGAGGTTAGAAGGACAGATGAGGCCTATACTGTGCTACAGAATGGGCACGTCATTTGCTATCGGGGCTTGGCAGACAGAAGAGAACTGGGAGTAGGGTTCCTAATTCACAGAAACATAGCTGGCAACATAGAGGATTACTATAGCATTAATGAAAGGGTGGTAGGCATTGTAATTACACTGAATAAAAGATACAAAATGAAGGTAGTACAGGCTTACGCGCCTACATCCAGCCATGATGACGCTTCAGTTGAAAGCTTCTATGAAGACGTGGAATCGGCAATGAGTAAGGTGAAAACACAGTATACTATAGTAATGGGCGACTTTAATGCAAAGGTAGGGAAGAAGCAGGCTGGAGACCAGGCAGTAGGAGATTATGGCATCGGCACTAGAAACGCCAGAGGAGAGCTACTAGTAGAATTCGCAGAACGCAATAATCTGCGTATTTTGAATACCTTCTACCGAAAACGAGAAAACCGTAAGTGGACATGGAGGAGCCCTAATGGCGTAAATAAGAACGAAATAGACTTTATAATGACTGCACACCCAGGAGTCGTGCAGGATGTGGAAGTGGTTGGCAAGGTAAGATGCAGTGACCATAGAATGGTACGGGCTTGAATCCGCCTAGACTTGAAGAAGGAACGACAGAAACTGATACGCAAGAAGCAAATCAATGAGCTAGCACTGAGAGGGAAAGTACAGGAATTCAGAGTGTCACTGCAGAACAGGTACTCTGCTCTTAGCGAGGAAACCAACCTTAGCGTAGATACAATGAATGATAATCTGACGAGTATCATCACGGAGTGTGCAGTGGAAGTTTGAGGCAGGGTAGCTAGACAGGACACCAGCAAGCTTTCCCAGGAAACGAAGAACCTAATTAAGAAGCGTCAAATCATGAAAGGGTCAAGTACAACAGACAAAATAGAACTGGCAGAGCTTTCGAAGCTGATTAATAGACGTAAAGTATGCGATGTAAGAAGGTATAACATGGAGAGAATTGAGCACGCTCTGAAAAACGGAGGAAGCGTCAAAGCAGTGAAGAGGAAACTTGGGATAGGCAAAAGGCGGATGTATGCACTAAGGGACAAAGAAGGCAAATTAACTACCAATATGGATAGGATAGTTAAAATAGCGGAGGAGTTTTACAGAGATCTGTACAGTAGCCGAGACAACCACGACCTTAATACTATAAGAACTAGCAATAACCCAGACGACACCCCACCGGTAATGATAGAAGAAGTCAGAAAAGCTTTGGAGAGCATGCACAGAGGCAAAGCTGCTGGTGAGGATCAAGTAACATCAGATCTGCTGAAAGATGGAGGACAGATTGTGTTAGAAAAACTAGCCACTCTATTTACGAGGTGTCTCCTGACGGGAAAAGTACCAGAGTCTTGGAAGAACGCTAACATCATCTTAATACATAAGAAAGGAGATGACAAGGACTTGAAAAATTACAGGCCGATCAGCTTGCTGTCTGTAGTATACAAGCTATTTACAAAGGTAATTGCTAGCAGAGTAAAGAAAACATTAGAATTCAATCAACCAAAGGAACAAACAGGATTTAGAACAGGCTACTCAACAATTGACCACATTCATACTATCAATCAGGTAATAGAGAAATGCTCAGAGTATAACCAACCACTATACATAGCCTTCATAGATTACGAGAAGGCGTTTGATTCAGTAGAAATATCAGCCGTCATGCAGACACTGCGGAATCAGGGCGTAGATGAAATATATATAAACATTCTGGAAGAAATCTACAGGGGATCAACTGCTACCATAGTGCTTCATAAAAAAAGCAACAGAATACCAATAAAGAAGGGAGTAAGGCAGGGGGACACAATCTCCCCAATGCTATTCACTGCGTGCTTACAGGACGTTTTCAGAAGCCTAGAATGGGAACAGTTAGGGATAAGAGTTAATGGAGAGTACCTCAGTAACCTGCGCTTCGCCGATGACATTGCATTGCTGAGTAACTCAGGGGACGAATTGCAACTCATGATTACGGAGTTAGACAAGGAGAGCAGAAAGGTGGGTCTTAAAATTAATCTGCAGAAAACGAAAGTAATGTACAACAACCTCGGAAAGGAGCAGCGCTTTGCGATAGGTAATAGTGCACTTGAAGTTGTAAAAGACTATGTCTACTTAGGGAAGGTAATAACCGCAGAGCCTAACCACGAGATTGAAGTAACTAGAAGAATAAGAATGGGGTGGAGCACATTCGGCAGGCACTCTCAAATTATGACAAGTAGATTGCCACTGTCCCTCAAGAGGAAGGTATATAACAGCTGTATCTTGCCGGTACTTAGCTACGGAGCAGAAACCTGGAGACTCACAAAGAGGGTTCAACTTAAATTGAGGACGACGCAGCGAGCAATGGAAAGAAAAATGGTAGGTGTAACCTTAAGAGACAAGAAGAGAGCAGAGTGGATTAGGGGACAAACGGGAGTTAAGGATATCATAGCTGCAATAAAGAAGAGGAAATGGACATGGGCCGGGCATGTAGCACGTAGACAGGATAACCGCTGGTCATTAAGGGTCACCAACTGGATTCCCAGAGAAGGGAAGCGGGGTAGGGGGAGACAGAAGGTTAGGTGGGCAGATGAGATTAAGAAGTTTGCGGGTATAAATTGGCAACAGCAAGCACAGGACCGGGTTAACTGGTGAAACATGGGAGAGGCCTTTGTCCTGCAGTGGACGTAGACAGGCTGATGATGATGATGATGATGATGATGATCATGATGATGATGCCATAGGCGGAGAGAGCGGTCACTAGGGCCACGTCGCCTACCCACAGCGGTACCCGGAAGACTGTGACGTGAACTATTTCAGGACCAACGCTGACTAGTGGGACTCATACGCCGTTCAAGAGAATGGCGCCCCGGCTCTTCAGCTTGGTGGCTGCGTGGACATTTGCGGCTGCGGCGCCGAACTTTGCTCCTCCCATGCGCTGGAGGGACTTGATACCGGCTGGGCCGGTTACGACATCGAGGGCATCTATGAGGTCGTCGACGGTGCTCCCCTCTGGAGCAATGAAACTAAAGCAATGAGCTTTAGGCGGTGGCGCTGTGAAAGCTGTCACACTTTAGTCCTGGCCCTGGCTCCCACAGCTTGCGCTGTGGTGCCCGGGCGTTAAGTCACGATGAAGGCCTGGACAGAGCTGGGGGGATGTCCAGTCGTCCGCGCGATGCTCGATGAGATGGAGTTGACGACTGGCAGCGTGCCTTGTCGCATGTAATCCCGGCACCAGGTAAGCGGTGGACGGAGCGTCGGCTGTCGATCAACTACCGACAAGCGTCGAAGTGCGTCGGCATTTATACTCTTGCCATCGAATGTTCTAGCGTTATCAGGGGCTATGGCGTAGGATGCAGAATATTCTGTACAGTTCGCAGAGTTGGCGTGATCTTATCGAAATTATCTACTAAAGTCCGGAAGCTTCTCGAAACCTGCACGCGTGTTTTGCGCTGAAAATTGTGTAGCGTTTGGGTGCGATAACAAAACTTGAGAAATGGAACCTGGCATTGCCACCTTTATAAAAAATCATTGCCCCCATGCTTTAACTAAAGATGAAGGTACAACAATAATGCAAGAAAGTACAATGAATAAATTACGATACAGTTATATTACAAAAAAACACTGTTTCACTTTGTTCACGCGCATGAAACGGCTTGAGGCACGCGACATGGACGACTTCAGGTCGCGATTGGCGTCGTTGAGAGTTCGGGATGCCGTCGGGGACAACCTCGTAATCAAGTGGGCCGAGACGTCGAACCATCCTGTAGGGTCTGAAGTACCGTCGCAGAAGCTTTTCACTTAGTCCACGTCGGCGTATTGGCGTCCATACCCAAACACGTTCACCGGGCTGGTGTTTCATGCGTCGTCGAAGATTGTAACGGCGGCTGTCGGTCGTCTGTTGATTCTTGATACGGAGACGCCCAAGTATTCAGGCTTCTTCGGTGCGTTGAAGGTACTCACTCACATCGATGTTTTCTTCGTCGGTTACGTTGGGTAACATGGCATCGAGTGTCGTTGCCGGGCTCCTTCCATAGACCAATTTGTATGAAGATATCGGCGTCATCTCCTGCACCGCCGTGTTCTATGTGAAGGTCATGTATGGAAGAATGGCGTCCCACGTCTTGTGTTCGACATCGACGTACATTGCCAGCATGTCGGCGATCGTCTTGTTAAGCCGGTGAGGCCGTTGTTTTGTGGGTGGTATGCTGTTGTCTGGTGGTGGTTTGTCTGGCTGTATGGCAAGATCGCTTCAGTTAAGTCGGCAGTAAATGCAGTTCTTATGTCGGTGATAAGGAACTCCGGGGCGCCGTGACTTAGGACGATATTTTAGACGAAGAATTTAGCTACCTCGGATGCAGTGCCTTTGGGTAGGGCTTTTGCCTCGGCGTAGCGGGTGAGATAGTTGGTAGCTACCATGATCCACTTGTTTCCAAAAGACGACGTCGGGAACGGTCCCAGCAGGTCCATACCAATTTTCCGGAAAGGTCGGCAAGGTGGTTCAATTGGCTGCAGAAGTCCCGCTGGCCTTGTGGGTGGTGTCTTGCGTCGCTGACAATCCCGGCATGGCCTCACATAACAAGTGACGTCGGTGGTAAGACGTGGCCAGTAGTACCTTTCTTGCATCCTCGCGAGCGTGCGAGAAACTCCGAGGTGCCCTGCCGTCGGATCGTCATGCAGGGCCTGCAAGATATCTGGCCGCAGAGCTGAAGGCACCACAAGGAGGTACTTGGCTCGGAGTGGTTTTTTTTTTGGAGAAGACCGTTTCGCAGGAAGAACGACGCAAGTGCGCGCTTGAATATCTTTGGGACTTCGGTGGTCCTACCTTCCAGGTATTCGATTAGGGCCTTAAGTTCCGGGTCGGCCCGCTGTCGTTCAGCGAAGTCGTCGGTAGTTATCGTTCCCAAAAAGTAGTCGTCATACGGGTCGTCGGGTGGTGGTTGGTCGACAGGCGCTAGAGAGAGACTGTCGGCGTCGGAGTGTTTCTTGCCGGACTTGTGAATGACAGTATTGTCATATTGTTGAAGTCTCAGGCTCCATCGTGCGAGGCAACTTGAAGGGTCGTTGGAGGTGGCTAGACAACACAAGTCGTGGTGGTTGCTCACAATTTTGAAGGACCTGCCGTAGAGGTAGGAGCGAAATTTCGACGCAACCCAGATGATGGCGAGGCACTCCTTTTCGGTTGTTGAATAATTGGCTTCTGCTTTGGATAGCAATCGGCTGGCGTAACTAATAACCCTTTCAAGTCCGTCAGCCCTCTGCACAAGAACGGCGCCAAGACCTACGCTGCTTGCGTCAGTATGTATTTCTGTCTCGGCGAATTCGTCGAAATTGGCAAGTAACGGAGGTGTCTGTCGGCGATGTTCAAGCTACTGGAAAGCGTGTTCCTGAGGCATTTCCCACTTGAACTCCACGTCGGCCTTGGTAAGGTTAGTGAGAAGATCGGCGATGCGGATGAAGTTTTTCACGAACCACCTATAATAGGCGCACAGGCCGAGGAATCGGCGCACCGTCTTTTTGTCAGTGGGCGGCGGGAAGTCAGCGTTGGCGGCTGTTTTCCGTGGATATGAGGACGAACTCTAGACTTGCTAATAACGTGCCCCAGAAACAAGAGCTCCTCGTACGCAAATCTGCACTTTTGTGGCTTCAGTGTGAGTCCGGACGTCTTGATGGCTTTTATTACAGCTTCAAGACACCGAAGATACTCGTCGAAACTCGAGAAAAACACGACGACCTCATCCAAGTACACAAGGCAAGTCTGCCACTTCAATTCTGGCACTACTGTATTCATAACTCGTTGAAAAGTTGTTGGCGCTGAAGAAAGACCGAAGGGCATCACCTTAAACTCAAAGAGGCCATCCGGTGTTATACACGCCGTCTTCTGTCGGTCTCTTTCGTCGACTTCGATTTGCCAAGAGCCAGTCTTGGGGTCCTTTGACGTAAAGTACTTAGCGTTATGCAGGCGATCAAGTGAATCGCCTATTGTGTATCCATTCGTGGGAGAGGATACACGTCCTTTCTTGTGATTTTGTTCAGGCGGTGATAATCGACGCAGAAACGTACGGTCCCATCCTTTTTCTTCCCTAACACCACGGGGATGCCCATGGACTTTTGGACAGCTGGATAATGTCACCCCGCAGCGTTTCATCAACTTGTCTCCTCATGGCCTTACGTTCTCGTGTCGAAACCCTGTGCGGACTCTGACGCAGTGGCCTGGCATTTTCTTCCGTTATGATGCGATGTTTCGTGATTGGGGTCTGCCAAATGTTTGATGACCACGAAAAGCAATATTTGTATTGCACGAGCAGGGTTTTGAGCTGTTCTTGCGTATGGTTCGGAAGCCTGGGATTGACATCGAAAGCTATGGGAGGGGCTTGGCTTCTCTGAGCAGGTTCCGCAGAATCGGCGAGGGCGAAAGCACTGGTGGCTTCGACAATTTCTTCGATGTATGCGACCGTTGTTCCTTTGCTCACAAGTTTGTACTCATTGCTGAAATTCGTGAGCATAACCGTTGCTTTGCCTCCCCGCAGCTCTGCAGTTTCTCTTGCCACGCAAATATTCAGGGTTACCAACAGATGCTGACTGCCTTTAACGACGCCTTCCAACTCAGGTGATTTAGGAGCGCCGACTTAAAAAATGACGCTTGAGCGAGGCGGAAAGGCGACTTGTTTTTCCAGCACATTCAAGGCATGGTTTGCAGATGGCGTGCGTGGCGGTAGTGCTTCTTCTGTGGATAACGTTATTGACTTTGTTTTTAGGTTGATGACAGCACCACGGAGGCATAAGAAGTCCATGCAAAGGATGACATCTCCCGAGCAATGCTGTAGGACTACGAAGTCTGTAGGATAAATGCGGCCGTTAATGGTGACTCTCGCTGTGCAGATTCCTGCAGGCGTTACGAGATGACCTCCAGCTGTGCGGATTTCAGGGCCTTCCCAAGCTGTCATAACTTTGTTTATTTTCGTGGCGAATGACCTACTGATGACGGAGTAGTCGCCTCCAGTATCGACGAGAGCCGTCATATGTGGCCGTCGATAAGAACATCGACGTCGCTAGTTCGTCGTCTCGCATTACAGTTAGGGCGTGGCGTCGGGTCACGGCTGCGTCGGCTTGTTCTGCTTCTTCCATGTTGCGTCGTCAGGTCACCTTCGGTAAGTGAGGTTTCGCCGTCAGGGCTTTGCCTAGTTGGCGTTGTGTTCGGAAAGCTCCGTCGCGTCGTCTTCGTCGTCGGAGGATCTTCGGTAGTTCGTCGCACAGCAACCGCACCTCCATCGTTTGCTGCCCTTAGTTTCCCGGATACGGGCTAGGAGACCGGCCCCGCGTTGGGCCAGAGTACTGCCGGGGGTGCGGTGACATGCGGTGGCTGGGCGACGGTGAACGAGAAGGACTCCGTGGTGTCCATTGAGTTCCTGTCAGGTAGTCGGCGATGTCATGTGGCCGTTCTCCTGGCTGTGGGCGCGGTGCATTGACGGTGAAGCCACGCATTCCCATCTGTCGGTACTGGCAATGGCGGTATGTGTGTCTGGCCTCGCCGCAGTGGTAGCAGAGCGGGCGATGGTAAGGGGTGCACCAGACGTCAGTGTTCCTCGGCGCACAGCGCTGGGCCACTGGCGAACGGTAGGACGTCGGTGGGGGTGGTGGCGGCGGTGGTGTCTGACGACAGAAGTGCGGATGGGCAGCGTTTTGGCGAGTGCTTGGAGGAGGGGTGTGGCTGCGGGCTGAAGCAGCATAGCAATGGCTTGCAGCTGAGGCTCCTGAGGCTGAGGAATGCCCAGTGATTGCTGGATCTCCAGGCGTACGACATCCGCGATGGATTCCACGTGAAGCTGCGCTGAAGGAAATAATTTTCGCAGCTCTTCTTGCACGATCGCTCAAATCGTTTCACGCAAGTCAGTGGTTCCAAGCGCTTAAATGCCGGCGTAGCTGGGAGACGAGAAGTTACGGTTATAATGCCGCGTGCGCATCTCGAGCGTCTTCTCTATCGCAGATGCTTCTGAAATTAATTCGGCGACCGTCTTTGGCGGGCTTCTGATAAGCCAGGCAAAGAGATTCTGTTTTACTCCTCGCATCAGCAGATGGACCTTCTTCTCCTTGGACATGTCGGAGTCAGCGTGGCGGAAAAGTTTAATCATATATTCAGTGAATAGCGCGACGTTTTCGTTTGGCGTCTGCATGCGGGCTTCAAGAAGAGCTGCGGTCTTCTCCTTGCGCAGCACACCTGCGAAAGTGGTGAGGAACCTGGCGCGAAAGACGTTCCACGTTGTAAGGCTTCGCTCTTGATTCTCGAACCAGGTCCAAGCAGCTTCTTCTAAGGCGAAATACACATGCCGGAGCTTGTCATCGTCTGTCCAGTCATTGAAGGCGGTGACGCGGTGGAACCTTTCGATCCAGCTTTACGGGTCTTCCAGTGACGAACCGCTGAATGTTCGCGGCTCTTTGGGTTGCAGGAGCAGGAGTGGTGCAGGCTGCACGGGGGTGGTCATGGTTGCAGTAGTTGATGTCGGGATCCGAGTCTGCCTGGCTGCTTCAGGAAGGGGCCCGTACTCTGGTTGTAGTCCCCTCTGCCTGCGGCTTGTTCGCTGTTCAGGGTTAGCGTCCATGTCTTCTTTGATGCTTTGGCTGTGGTCCTGGCTTGAAGGAGTCGTCTGGTACATGAAAGAAACAGCACCTCCACCAGATGTCACGGGGTCGTGACGTGGCCGAAGACAGGAATCTTTGTGTTGGAATTTAGCTGTTTATTTTTGCGAACATGTGCCCGGTAAACGGAAAGTACAATTACAGTAGCAGTCTTGGATACAAATAGAAGTTTATTAGCTTCAAACTCAAAAAAACTCTTTACATCATTTTATACATGCAGTGCTCATTTAGACACCTCTCTTGTGCCCTATGGGGCATACAAACTCCATTATCGATAGACGAAACTAGCGGCACATACACAGATATTTATATATACACACACAGATATATATACATATATACACATATACATTTATACACACACACACACACACACATAAATATATATATATATATATATATATACGCAAGTTTGTGCTAAACTACGCATACATTCGTAAAAAACCACAAATATATATTTACAATCGTAGATACTGTAACGAGGGCAGTGGGCATAGAGCTAGAGTATAGAAAATGAAGAAGACTTGCTGTTATCGCAGGCTTGCGTTCCACTTATTGTACGCGCTCACCAGTTCATACTCGGCAATCCAGTTGTCCACATCTTGGTCCTCTGTGTCACCAAATATGGAGGGGTCGCGCTGCCGGAGAGTGCCAGCGCAGAAGACAGGTATGGGTGCGAGACCTGGAGTGGCGGCCTGAGACGGTCCCGGATCAGTCATTGCAGAAGGTGGTTGGAGTGTGCGGCTGCGAAGTTCCAGGGTGAGGACCAGATGTACCCAGCACTTTCACTACTTGAAATGGGGTGTTAAACCAGCAGGAGTTGACTCGGCGAACGAAAGCTTTATTTAGCGCAAGGGCTAACTGAACGCAAGTCTGCGATCACAGCAATTCTTCTTCCTTTTCTATACTCGAGCTCCATGCCCACTGCCCTCGTTACAATACATATATTTACAACAGATTGTGAACGTGGGTAGGCATATTTACAATACTTTGACTGGCGCTATACATACACTTGTAACACAATGTTTTGGGGAGAAGGGGTTAGTAGGGAATTATGGTGGTACGGAGTTTCGTACCTCTGACGAAAAAAAAACTTTGTGTGCCAGCGGCGAAGGAACTGGTCCTTCCCGCCAACTTCCAGTTGCTTGGCTAAGTACTGCAATATTTTCTGCGTATCAGGGCTAATGCTGGGTAGGCCGCTCTCACTGGGGTGTTCTTTACCTCAGCAAGGTACCAGTGCTTCCAAATCACAAAGGTTTTGATGGCAACCACCAGCCTTGCAAAGCAGCCCCTATTTCTTTCTAGGGCCGGGGGAGGGCGGATGCTGAAGCACCTCGCAACCAGGCGCCATACCGACTTGGCCGCCCCTGATTCTAACAACGCGTGGGAGATCGTTTCCTCAGCGCAGCAATTAGGACACTGGCTATTCGGCGTGAAGCCGAAACGGTGCAGGCTATGTCTCGTGGGCAAAACTTGCCACTTGCGCTTCCACTCTAAGTCATGTACTTCGCGCGGTCGGTACTCATTGCTTTTTTGTTTGCACAGTCCTAGGCTTTCGATCTGCTCCTTTTCTTCTTCGGACAAGTGGTTTTTTGTTATCGCTTCGACAATTCGGGCGGGTGGGTCCTTGTCAATGTCGCAGTTCAGGGCTTCTTTTTTTGTGATCTTTGTCGTAGTTGCCGCCATCCTGTAAAAGTTTGAGGGCACTTCCGCGCACAGGCCAGTGTGTTTGTGGTTTTCCAGATAGTGCGTGATGGTGTTTATTCAGTAGTTGATTAGATTCTTTTCAACGTAACTCGCTGCGTAATAAAGCATGCGGGTAATCTTGAGGGCCAGTATCTGGCAGGTCATTTGTACGTGTGGGAGGCCGAGGCCACCTTTGTCCTCGGGTAGTTGAAGGAGGTGTCGCTTGACTGGTGCCGGCTTCCCTTTCCATAGCAAATTGTTGATCACGGCGTTCAGTTGGCTCGTGGTTTTCCTAGGGATCACCGCTACCCTACTGGGGTAGAACGCAAACGCGCAAGTGGTGGTCCTGGCTGCCAGCGCTTTTTCGCGTAACGTGACGTTTAGATAGGCTGCCTGCTTTACCCTCTCGAGGTCTCTCTGCCACGTGGCTGGTGCCACCCCTTCACTGGAGAAGTAGATTCCCAGTACTTTAACGATGCACACCACTTCGATGTTTCCTAGGGCTTCTCTGTGGAAAGTTCCAAATAGCATCGCCTTGCTCTTGTCCGCATTTATCACCGCTCCGGAAGCCTGCGCGTATCTTGTGAACGTTGCATGGAAGGCTTGAAGGCTGCTTTCATTCCGAACAAACAGGGAAATGTCGACCGCGTATGCCAGCACTTTCACCTGCTCCTGGCCCGTCAGTGGGAAGCCCCGAATGCCTTCATGCGCAATAACGCTTGTGATCAGCGGCTCGCACGACATGACAAAAAAGGTCAGGCCCGATGAGCATCCTTGCCTTATGCCTCTGCTATACTTGAATGCCGGCATTGTGACTTCATTTATCACAACGGTGCAGGTTAGGCCCTCGTACAAAGTTTCAGCCAGTTTTATAAAGCTTGCAGGTAAGCCAAACTCCTGCATCACGTCGAAGAGGTAATGGTGTCGTACCCTGTCAAAAGCTTTAGCTTGGTCTAGGGAAATAAAAACACCATTCAAGCCTCTTGTCGTCGCGTATTCGAAAGAGTCACAGATCACTGTGAGGTTCGCAAAAAGCGACATTTCTGGAATCGCGCACGTTTGGTACGGCCTAATGATGTCCGGTAACAGGAGCTTGAGCCTGTTGTTCAGTATAGTGGCTACCAGCTTGTAATCGGTGTTCAAAAGCGTGATTGGACGCCACGCTGTGGGCTCGTTTGGTTGTGCACCCTCTTTCTGTAGTGGAACAATTTTACCCACTCCGAAGGAGTCGTGTTTCTTAAAGAACCTGAAGATCGCATTCACCATCGCGAGCAAGGGTTCTTCGAGAACTTCGAGAAAAGTCACATAGAAGGCTGCAGTCAGACCATCAGCGCCTGGGGCAAAATTGGGGGTCATGCTTCTTATGGCTTCGCGAAGCTCAGCAGGGGAGACTTCAGCGCTAAGGTTTGCTGGCTCCTCCTCCTCCTTAATTCACTGCAGATGTTTGCAAAGTTCTTTTACATGGTCGGGTCCCTGATCGGTGTCTATTGGTTCGGTGTCTTGGAACTGTAGTACTCTCTGAAGATGTTCTCGATTTCTGCTGGGTCGTCGGTTACACAACTGTCTAAGTGCTTTGCCTCCGTAATTCGCAAACAGCCATTTCCACGTACTTCCATCACATCAACGCCCTTCGCCATGCCCAACAGTCCATGCTCACATCTAGGTCGCCTCATGGTATCTCTGAGGAGTTGGTTGTATTGCTCCTCGAGCGAGGTCACGTACTCTGTTGTACATGAGGTCAACGTGTCGGCTGCCTTGATGATCTGCATCCGGCACAGAAGTTCTTCCATCTTTTGTGTATGACGTCTTTTTCTGGGTTTGCCTTCTTTTTGTAACAGGGCCTTCCATTCTTCCTTAAGTTTATCCCACAGAGGGGGGGTAATATGTCCGGCATTTTCCACTGATGCGCTGATGGCAGCTTTCAAGTTTTCTACGTAAGTCTCATCTCTCAGCAGCTCAGAGTATATTCTCCAGCAATTGTTATCAGAGTGCGGGCCGGGGGATTCCTTTACCATCGTGACGAGCGGGACATGATCCGTCTTCTCTTTCAGGTTGGCCGGGAGCGCGAGTATTTCGCATCCTTCAACCAAAGGGAGGAGGAGGTCCGGAAAGTACATCCTGTCTATTCTACTTCCTGCTGATCTAGAGGTACGGGTTGCTACGACGCGGTCTTTATAGAGGTTGTTGTGATCCCACCGCTGCCACCAGATGTGGTGATCGGGGTACTGAGTCGTATCTCACCGCTGCCAACCAGTTGTGGCGATCGGGGTCCTGAGTCGTATCTCACCGCTGCCAACCAGTTGTGGCGAATCCCACCTCTGCCAACCAGTTGTTGCGGGTCGGAAGGAAGGTCGCCGGAGGATACGAAAACAAAACCCGGTCTCTTGTGGTAGCGTGGTGTAGCTTCGGGTTGAGGAAACGAACTCTTACGAGATGGGGATACGAAAAACAAACAGGTTTATGGCACTATTTACAAATATTTACAGCATGAGGTTAAGAGTTCGCAAACCACGAACGTGGTGGTTGAACCACTACACAGTTCAGAGCCTTCACAAACTACGAACGTGGTGGTTGAACCTTTACTTGGTTCAGAGTGACGTCCCGCACTCGGCGGCGTCCTTATAAGCCCTGTCGGGCTCCTCCTTCTTGAGGGGAACACCAATCACACACACACACAACAGGTGAGGGTTACGAGCATGCACGGCGCACGTGAACGTCCAATTTTGAGTCAAGATCACTGCACTGAAAGGTGGCGCCAGAGGGGCTCTTGCTCGTCGTGTGTGTCACTGGTCGAGGGGTCGCAAGCTTCGGACAGCAGACATCAAACGGTCCGCCAATCTGTCCGCTCAATTAGCAGGGCACTTTGTGGCGGCGGTCGCCGTTTCTTCAAAGAAAGACGCTGTCTTTGTTGTCCTCTCTGGAACGGCTTACAGCTTCGTGGCGACACGACGTCTCATCCGCCGGCTAGCAGGGACAATACCTGGCGGGCATAGGCAGCCGGCCATTCGGCTACTTGTTTGAGGATTAAAAGAGCGCCGCTCCCCCGTCCGCTCTCGACGCTGGTTCCGAGAAAACTTGGTTCTAGGCGTGGGAACGCTGCCCGGCTACGCTTCTCAGCGACAGCATGGCGCCTGCTGACGACGATCATAACAGCTTCCCCCTCGCCAGATGAGTCACGGAGGGCAGCAGTCAACACTGCTGCTCGCAGGGACGACGAAAGGGTCAGTAGTTGAATGCCAGGAACTGGCCTTCGCTTGTGGCATGGTCCGGGTGATTGCCGAATCTTCAACAACATCTCTGATACTCGACCACATGTACAAGCAAGCACTCGGCCCCCTTCGAACAAACCAAGCGAAAAGAGGGATGGCAAACTAATTTTCCTTACTAGCTTTAACAAAAAGCTCACACTCAAAACTATCAGGACTCACTTGTGCTGAGAACCCGAACGTGCTACCTTACAAATATACATAATAAGATTCACGAAAAAAACGAAAATATCAATTTCGATACATCAAGAGCACACCAGAATGGCTTAGAAAGAGCGGCTGAGCGCGTCAACGTTTCCATTCAATTTGCCCTTTTCCTAATGCCAAAATTACATTTTCGAAGAATCAAGCTCTGCCTCACAAGGCAACTGTTCTTTGATGTCACGGTTTGCAGCCAAGTAAGGGGAAAATGGTCTGTCCCTACTTTATTTAGCACCTCTGAGATAACACTGGAACTGATGAATGGCCTACGCAAGGCAAGCGCATTCATTTCCTGAAGCGCAGTATGTTATCTCACCTGAGCCCAAATTCTGGCTCAAGTAGAACGCATCATACTCGTTGCCACTGTCGTCGAGACATATAACGGCAGCCTCCTTCTTTTTGTCGCTGACTACTTACACGGCTCTGTCCCGCTGAGAGCATCGGTCCGGAACTCGAATTCAGCGAGCGCTAAGATTGTTCCAACGTCAGTCTTTGTTTACGTGTACCAATAACCGTCTACTACTGAGACATAAAGCTCACCAGCCTCCCGAAAGCTTAACCTAAGCTGTGACCTAACTGTCTACCTCAACGGTTGGAGAAAGCTTGATCTGCTCATATGATCACTCAATCGATTATTCTTGGCAGAAAACGTCGACAAAACTTAGGAGACAAACGCTGCTTTCTTGAAGGTTCATTTGGTTAAAGTTACCTGCTTATGCAAACGCTTCTGAGTAAAAAAAACCACTGGGCTCGCCTGAGCCTTCAATTACTCTCACTTCTAAGCATTTCAAAATACATGGCGCTATTAACCAAACGCTTAATCCTTCACTATTTGTCCAATTGCTCATCCTTACGTTATGTTGTAATTCTCTGTGTACAACACAAAAATAATCCTAGGTGCGATACGCATCAATAACACCTCACAATAATGCACAGGTTTTATGGCTAAAATCGTGCCTCAATGACCTTCAATTCTCAATGCGCGCAACAACAATTCCATTGTGTCGCGCCAAACTTAAATCAATTTACGAATTATTCGGCCTATGGTAACTTCTTCCCCAAATGCTCGTTCACGCCAAATCCACATGACAGTGAAGGCACGCAATATGAGGCTAAACCTTTGAAACACTAAAAAAATGAAACATTTTGTTCAGTTTTTTTTGGTATATTCGTACTAGTCATTAAAGCACTTCTAGTTCGGCGGTTTTCTTTCTGAACAATTTACTCCGCATCACGTAACTTGCAAAATTAAAAGGACTCACATTTACTTCTCCAATGCAACACTAACAATATTTGACCCGCCTGTGCAAAAGTTACTAATACTGACCGCTCCCTTTTTTTCATGGTTCTTTTAATCGCACACGATGGGGTCGCGGTCCCGGCGGTTGTCGAGCACGCCAGAAGCTACAAAATGCACAAACTCTAAGCAGTGCACTTCCGTCACACCTCATTTTACACTTCGGCCTATTACCCGTAGGAATTTGAAAGTGACGCCAGTAGCTCGGAGGGAGCCTGTGCTATTTTCTTTTTGTATTCACCCCTGCGCGGTATTTAGCCCCTCTGCCCTTTCGACTTTGACCCTTCGGGCAAGGCCGCTTTTCCGAAGTCGTCGAGCTGAACCGCGCGCTTCGTTGGGGTGACGCACCTCCCTTTCTCCCTCCACACCTGGCTCGCTGCTTGTGCCTCTCGGAACGCCACCATTGACGTTTCCTGGAACGGATTAACGGCCTACCCTGTCGTCTTTCTTGCGACTGAGTGGGGCCTGACCTAGGCTTGCGCAGTGACGAACGCTTCTGCTTCTTTCTTTTTCGGCGATGTTTTCTTGCCTCCTCGGTGTTATCGCGGCACTGCTGAAGCGTGGCGTTCTTGCCCTCATCAGCCACTGCGCTAACCATGCCTAAATTTGACAATGTCGAAAGGTCCCCCTGAGGCACGAAGAAGGTTTCCAGCCTCTTAATGGGCCCATTATGGCTGCTGGCACCCCCTTCATCCACGCAAGGAGCGTCTTTCGACATCGTCCCCACCTCCAGACCGGCCACGGCCTCGTTCTCTACATCATTTACATGGATGCATTCGAGAATATGCGGGCCCTTCTCTGGCGCAATCTGTTCCTTTCGCGCTTTATGAGGCGCCTCAACTTCCGGCGCTTTGCGACGCGCCTCGCTTTCAGACTCCGGTGCGAGTCTTTCTTTCTTTCTTTTTGATAACAGAAGTTCCGAATCTTCTGATTAGCTCTGCTTTAACAAATTCGTAGTTCGCGTGCTGCTCACTAAGTCGCGCAACAACATCCGCTGCCTCGCAGGGCAGAACAGTGCGTAGCTTCTGAGACCAGGTGTCTCGCTCACACTTCAGTTCACTACACTTTCGTTCAAAGAGTCTAAGATACAGGCCCATATCCCATGATACCTCATATGGCTGCATGTACCCAGACATCTCGAACTCTGCCTCATTTTCGAGAAGTACTCCTTGCTGGAATCCCAACCTCATACTCAACTCATAGTCTTGTTTGAAAAACTTTCTCTTGAGGCCTTCTCTTTCGTGTTCACTCTTTCCTTCCATCTGAGCTGCTCTTAGTTTTCTTTCGATGATGAGGTCCCATTCTTCACTTAGTTCCTCATCATCAGCCCCCAAATCATTAATCGCTTGAATGATTATGGGTTTTCGTGCCAAACCCTTTGTATCGATCCCCAATTCCTCACACAACAGCAACAAGTCTGACTTCTGCAGCTCCCGTAAATCCATGA
Source organism: Rhipicephalus annulatus (assembly GCA_013436015.1). Classification (NCBI taxonomy): domain Eukaryota; kingdom Metazoa; phylum Arthropoda; class Arachnida; order Ixodida; family Ixodidae; genus Rhipicephalus; species Rhipicephalus annulatus. The sequence goes on along the minus strand of WOVY01002262.1, from coordinate 140,511 downwards.
TCGTGCTGAGTGCTCGCTACTTCCAAAAATAACTTCCCGAAACGGCGAAACTGAGTCTTTCGGCAAAGTTACCTACCAGTTCTAAAATTTAATCCTCTTTTAGAACCTGGTTCACTCAAAGGAAAAGCCAAGCACTCACCCATACGTGATCCATGTCTCGAGCCAGCTGCTTCTCCTGGGCCGACTGTTGTTGTCACTTGTAGCTTCGAATCCCACCGCTGCCACCAGTTGTGGTGATCGGGGTACTGAGTCGTATCTCACCGCTGCCAACCAGTTGTGGTGATCGGGGTCCTGAGTCGTATCTCACCGCTGCCAACCAGTTGTGGCGAATCCCACCTCTGCCAACCAGTTGTTGCGGGTCGGAAGGAAGGTCACTGGAGGATACGAAAACAAAACCCGGTCTCTTGTGGTAGCGTGGTGTAGCTTCGGGTTGAGGAAACGAACCCTTACGAGATGGGGATACGAAAAACAAACAGGTTTATGGCACTATTTACAAATATTTACAGCATGAGGTTAAGAGTTCGCAAACCACGAACGTGGTGGTTGAACCGCTACACAGTTCAGAGCCTTCACAAACTACGAACGTGGTGGTTGAACCTTTACTTGGTTCAGAGCGACGTCCCGCACTCGGCGGCGTCCTTATAAGCCCTGTCGGGCTCCTCCTTCTTGAGGGGAACACCAATCACACACACACACAACAGGTGAGGGTTACGAGCATGCACGGCGCACGTGAACATCCAATTTTGAGTCAAGATCACTGCACTGAAAGGTGGCGCCAGAGGGGCTCTTGCTCGTCGTGTGTGTCACTGGTCGAGGGGTCGCAAGCTTCGGACAGCAGACATCAAACAGTCCGCCAATCTGTCCGCTCAATTAGCAGGGCACTTTGTGGCGGCGATCGCCGTTTCTTCAAAAGAAGACGCTGTCTTTGTTGTCCTCTCTGGAACGGCTTACAGCTTCGTGGCGACACGACGTCTCATCCACCGGCTAGCAGGGACAATACCTGGCGGGCATAGGCAGCCGGCCATTCAGCGACTTGTTTGAGGATTAAAAGAACGCCGCTCCCCCATCAGCTCTCGACGCTGGTTCCGAGAAAACTTGGTTCTAGGCGTGGGAACGCTGCCCGGCTACGCTTCTCAGCGACAGCATGGCGCCTGCTGACGACGGTCATAACAAGGTGTAACCATATGTCCGAGAGATTTAGCTGCCGAAGGGTTTTCACCAACTCTTTTGCATTGTAGGTTGATCTTCCTTAGCTTGGCCCCCTCAAGTCTCGGTTAGAATCTACCACTCAATTAAAATCACCGACCAGTACGTGGAGAATGGGCTCTAAGAGGAGTTGGTGCATCTCTTGAAAAACTTATTCGCATCTTTTCTTGTCACTGGTGCATAGACGTTCACAATGCGTATCTTTTTGCCTTCGATGAAAATGTCAATCATTATGTACCGACCACTCGCCCCGAAAATACAATGTGATTTGGATTGAAATCTGCCTGATACGAATATTACTCCGACCCCGCATGCTCTCGTGGTCGCCAGAGAGAAAAAGGCGCTGGTCTGATGATCTCGGCGGAAACTAACCACATCCAGCGGCGTTCGGAAATTCGCCTCTTGAATAAAGAGGAAGTCTATGTTCTGGTTCCTATCGAAACCTAGGATGGCTGCTTGTTTCGCCCTATCTCTAAACCCTCGGATATTCCACGTAGCCAATTTCAAAAAGGCCATAAAAAAACCTTAAAAGAAGAAAACAAAACGCGGGAAGTATCGAGGCTAGCAAGCAGCGTGGCCGTCATCCGCCGATTGGGCACGATGCCAAGCGCTGGAGGGGAGAAGGAAAGAAGGGTGAGCGAACGCACCGAGCAAGATAGGCGACAGCCGCGTGCCGACAGAAAGGGGCGAGAAGGGTGCTGCACCAGACGGAGAAGGGATGGCAAGTGGGACATCGTGCGGCCGGAGCAAACGAGAGGAGGCGAAAAGGGCCGTGAAGCCGACAGAGCAGGCGCGCTGCTTCAGTGACGTGCGTCTCGGGGCTTGGGGGGCGGTTCCCCTTAGCCTACACCGTCTTTCTCGAGCTTCTGAGCCTTCGCGTGTGGTGGAGCGTCGCTATCACTGCTTTGGCCTACTGGCCCGGGTCTACGCTGCCGCTGCCGGGCCTCCTTGTTGGCTGCCCTCTCACACAAATACCGCTTATCGTCATCAGAGTGTCTTCGTGAGCGCGAGCGAGCTCTCTGCTCTAGCCCAGTGGCCATCTGTCCAGTTTTCGCATCCGATTTCCGGCTTGGGCGTGCCGAATGGGAGGCGGGGGAGGAAGTCAGTGCAGCATGGTCGCATTCGCTGTCGCCGGGTGGAAAGTAATACCCTTTAATTTTTATGGGGGCGTCGTCGCCCGCTGGGTTTTGGGTGCCGGCCTCCAAGGCCAGGCTGGTCACTGGGGCCAGGACCTTGACAGGTGTGTGGGATAAAGCGATGAGGGCCTCTCCCTGCTCGTTGAATTCGGGGGTCACTTCAGTCGCGGTCAGCGAATTCCCGCAGTCATCCCGGCTCGCCGAGGGTGGAGGCGGCTTAGGGGGGGACGATTGCACTGAACCTCTCTGGATATCACTCGACTCTGTTTCGGTCGACCTGGTGGAAGTCTCGTCAAAACTCCTGGGCCTCTCCCCTTCACTGGTGGACGGATCGCCGATGCCACTGCCTGAAGTCAGATCGGAGTCTAAGTTGCGGTCCCCGGAAGGGGATCCCCTCTCTGTTGTGCGGGATGCGGACCTGGGCGTAAGAACCTGCATACGCGGCGAGTTAGTTGCTCGGACAGAGGCGGGGCCACTTGACGAAGAGTGTGACGAAGCGGATTCGGATAGCGAGGGGAAGCCGCGGGCGGCCGAAGCGTATGAGCGCTTACAAAAGCACTCGCATGTTCCGTGGTGACCCCGCAACGTCTACAGTCTGCCGAGCAGCCCTCAATATCGTGGCCGAAGGTACCGCACCGCTTACAGTACGCCGTGGTGCACGCAGTCGCCATATGCCCGACTTCACCACAACGCGCGCTCACCCGGCGCATGCCTCTGTACTCGCACATGACTTTGTGCCCAGCATTAGTGATGAAGTAGGGGACTGGGCGGCACATCTCGATTTTAACCACACGTACCCCGTTTAACTTGGTCTGGTGAGTGGCTAGGGTTGCGAACGAAGTCTCCTTCACTTTACCAAACTGGGCTAAGGCGTTGCTAAGGGCCTCGTCTGATAGAAAAGCGGGGTAACGATAAACGTTCACATACGTAACCGGCGGCCCGACTGCCTCTACGGGCACCCTCGCCCCATTCACTTCAAATCCTTCCGCCACCATTAGCCTCGTTGCCTGACCAGCATTGCGGGTGCATACAAGAAATTTCGCACCCCACATATGTTGCAGTACTAATACGCTGTCGTCACCAGCTGTCTTTTCAATTGCGTCAATTAAGTCATCGACAGAGATATCACCCTCGGGCGCGGGAAACATGAAACAATTCTCCCTCACCGGGAGCTCAAACGGCGTGGCCATTCTGGGGTGACTTGTAACGTGCAGTCGAGCAGCACTCTGGTAGGAAGCGGCTCAGCCGAGGCGGGCACCGCGCAGGTCTTGGTGGTACCAGGTGGACCGCAGGGACGCTCCGGGACGCCGGGCATGAACCAGGGACCTTGCACCTCCTCCTGGCATGGAGTAGGCGGACTCCAGGCAGCAAGGCCTGAGACCCAGGGGCGGTGGTCACGGGTACAAGATGCCGGTGCCGCGTAGACTTCTTTTGTCGACTTGAACCCCTGGGGTCGACGTCAGTGGGACGTGACCCCGACTCTCGCGCGAGGACTCGATAAGAGACAGCTAGATCGGCGAACGGAGCGTCAGCCGTCGATCAACTACCAACAAGCGGCCAAGTGCGTCGGCATTTATACTCTTGCCATGGAATGTTCTAGCGTTATTGTTGGCGGTGGCATAGGTTCCAGAATAATCTGTACAGTTCGCAGAGTGAACCTGATCTTATCGAAATGATCTTCTAAAGTCCGGAAGCTTCTCGAAAACTGCACGCGCGTTTTACGCTGAGAGTTGTGTAGTGTTTGAGGGCAATAACAAAACTTGAGAAATGGAACGTGGCAATATGGTAAGCCACCACAAAAGCAGAACTATGGGAATTGCGGTGATTATATCACCTGTAGAGAGCGAAAAAACTTAAGACCGGCGAACTCTATTACTTTACATTCTGCGGTGACATCAGTCACTGACGCTGAGCCAGTTCGGAGTTATTTCACTGCTCATGGTTCGCTACTGCTTGACGTGACCACTGAAGATCAAGTAACCGCGGTTTTAAAATGTGGCAAGCTGTGTCGTGTAGAAGTTAGTGCTTGTCTTCCTAATGCCTACCTGCGAAACACCTGCTTATTCAGAAGTGTTCCGAAGTGGTACACAGGGGCGGATCTTCTCGGATACACGAAACCTCAAGGAGTGATTCATGTCAGGAGGATTGTTATAAAAGTAGTTTCTTCTACGAATGAATGGAAAGTTAGACCCACGGACGCAGTGGTACTTGCACTTACTCCAAACACCGAGTGGCCTCTAACTATAATCTTATCTTTTCTCGACACGAAACCGCCGAATACACGGAGCCACCATCGAGGTGCTTTAAATGCCAACGTATTGGTCACGTCGCGAAATTCTGGAAGAGAGAGCTGCGATGCAAATTCTTTGGAGGTCCACTTGACTTCAGAACTTGCAAGGCGGACTTTGAATGCGCTAACTGTCATAGTGAGCATCCCGCCAGTTATAGTGGGTGCCCATTGTGAGTGAGTGCGCTGCATAGACGAAAAGCCTTTTTTACGGGGCCCAATCCAACTGAACCGACTACTGATCGGTAAGTTGCTCAATCACCTGAGGATTTTCTTCCAATAGTGAAAGAACGATTATCGACTAGTCTTAAGTATGTACGTGAGGTGAAATCAGAAGATTGCTTCCTTAAAACACCGGGCAGTGCTAGTCGAGCAAAAGAAGGGGCCATGCCAACTGAGTGTACTCAGAACAGTTCTTCACAAGCTACCTATGCCAGAGTACTGAGACAAGAATTTGAGCAAAAGACAAAGGGATATTAGGAAATTATTAATGACACTGCGGAGATTGTTCGCGTTTTGTTTGCCGCTCTACGTTCTCACCTAGCGACAATGCCACTAGGTACTGCGAAGACCACGCTGCAGGCCATGCTGGCTCTATAATCAGTGCTGCTTGGTTGTTTCGGGCACAACCAGAAGTAGGATGCTGAAGGCCAAGCCTCACTGCATGTTAAATCACTGAAAAGTACCTTTCATAATGCAGTGGAATTGTGCGAGTATTGTTTCTGGCATGAATGAGCTACACCTGTTTTTGAGAGAATATCAAATTCCGATCTTGGTTCTGTCGGATGTTGGATTACCGAGACAAAGATTAATCACTGGATACGTCACTCACAAGAACTCCACCGTAACGACTTTCCCAAATGGAAGCGCCGCTGTGTATATACGAAGAGACATACCCCAGGTAGCACTCCATGTGGCGGACTTGTGCACAGATGTTATAGAACTTTCTTCGATCAGGGCACAGACAGGAAACCGCAAAGTGAGCATTGCATCGGTGTATGCGTCCTCCTCACAAAAAAATTTCCATCGAAGAGTTTTTGGAAGACCTGTGTCATCGTTGCGCAGCTCCGCGCATCATTTGTGGTGAATTCAATGCGCATCACATGTCATGGGGGACAAAATTTTGAATTCACGTGGACGTTGTCTGGGAAAGGCAACTGATAAGCTACACTTATGCATTGCGAATGATGGCAGTGTAACATTCTTTAGGACCCCAGCTTGTACAAGTATTATTGACCTGACGTTGCATTCAAGTGACGTTAAACTCAAGTGTTGCACAGGTCCGGAAAGAATGGAAAGTGATCATTTCCCTATATTGATCAATGTTGCGAGCTACCATGTGACGGTAGCGAAATCCTGCAAAGTAACTGTTTGGAATCGCTACCGATAGCATCTAGATCACCGATGAGGGGATATGTTTCAAGATATGCTGGCGAGCAAAGCGGCTTCAACAACTATACAAAAGCTACCCGCACATTTTTCAGCCCCGGACATAAAGCTTCGTAATATGTGTGCGGCCAGATGAAAGGCAGACAAAAGGCTTACGCAAAGAGGTGGTGAACCTGCTAGCAAAACTCAGTTCAACAGACTCAATACAGCAAAACGGCGATACAGCAACAAACTTTAGAGGAAACAAAGGGCAAAGTTGTGTGATAGTTTAAGTGTATTTACTCCACTGTCAAGGATATGACGAATAGTAAGTAGGGTTGGAACCACGCCCGAGCCTTTGAGACCGTTTATTGCCCTCACGTTATGCAAAGATACATCAATACCGTCTCTTGCCGAAGCGTTTACTGAAGTGTATGTAATTGGAAGAGAAAGTGAGCCACTTTAACCACTTCCGCCTCATTCAGCATCTGCCATCGACACACCTTTCATGCTGCGGGAACTTACGTCAGCCATGAGTTGTCTCTGTCGACGCTGTGCTCCTTGACATGATGGAATTACAAACCAGATGATCTCAAATCTGCTTGAAGAAGTGAAGAGGAGGCTTCTGATGCATTTCAACTATGTTTGGGAATGTGGAAACATTTCTCAAGGACAGAAAATGGCCTGGGTCGTGCAGAGCAGAAGCCCGGTAAAGACAGGACAGATATTGCATCATACAGACCAGTATCACTAACTTCGTGCGTAGCGAAGCTGATGAAGAAACTGGCCTGTGTTCGGATGACATGCTGGATGGAGAATCACAAGGCCCTTTCAGCATTCATGATTGGGTTTTGGCAATGGTTGAGTGCACAGGACAATATCTTCGACCTTGTGAGTTACATAGGACACCAACGACCATACGGCTTTTCAACACTTGCAATATTCCTGCACGTTTCATAAGCATACAACAAGCTTCATGTTCTAAAGTGCGATAATTTGTGGTCTTGCATCTGTGGGAATCACTGGGCACCTTTTACGCTTCGTTCAGGCGTTTTTTAGTGATGGCTCGGTGCAGGTGAAGTTAGGACAGTGCTCAGTAGCTCAAGAAAAATTACCAGAGGAGTGCAACAGGGCAGTGTCTTGTCTCCAATGTTTTTCAATGTGGCTATCTCTGGTTTGCCTAATGCTCTCAAAAATGTGAGCAAGGTAATACAAATATCAATTTATGCTGACGAGATGTGAATCTGGCGGACTGGATATCAGCATAAGCGATTGGAAATGATTCTCCAAAGACTTCTACTCTCCGCACAAACCTACCTTGAATCTATTGGACCAACAATATGAGCTGAAAATCTCAATTCACGCTATTCCCAGGTATGTGAAGACGAGAGACAAGGGGAAAGTATTACTTCCTGATGCATCAATTAAACAAGTCAAGTACACGAGAATCCTGGGAGTCACACTAGTTACCAGGATGAATTGATGACGGGCGGTTGACAAGACAATGGCAGCGCTGTCACCCCACGTAAACATTCTTCGGAAGATTGCAGGAACAAGCTGGGGGAGCCACCCAACACTGATAATAGAGTTACACGAGGCAGCAATTTTCAATTATGTGCTTTTCTATTGCCTGTGATCTCTCCGAGTGACTCACGGTACGAACAGCTGGAAAAATTTCATCGTAAAGGCCTCAGAGTTGCTTTGGAAGTGCCAAAGTTTACAGCGAGCGTAAAGTTGCTTCATGAAGCTCGTCTTCCACCGTTACGTCTTCTAGCCTCTCAACGACCGCTGACACAACTTTGCCGACTTGGTGAATCAAGCTCAGGACAAGCACTACTCAGTACATTTCTGTGACGAACGGAAGTGGGAGCTTTCATGGCCCTCAACACCCTTCGCCATCTTATCCTCGATTTCCCCAAACAAAGATAACTTCCACAAGACACACCTTGGACACATGAGGATGTAAACAGTTTGGTAACTATTGCACGGATGCACAGCAAGCGTTCCACACCCGCAGCAGAAGTACGTTTTTGGTGCTTGAATATGTTGAAGAAAAGTACGCCGATCATTTGAAAGTTTTCACCGATGGATCAGTCAACACAGCACGCGCAGAATGCGCCACAGCGTTTGTGATTCTGTCTCTAAAGGCGTCCTGGGCAGCACGACACGAGTGTGCTGTTTCATTGACAGCATGTGAAAGCGTGGCAATTCAGGCAGCCCTGAACATTTTGAAGCTTTGTAGGCAGCAACAAGTTGTGCTGTTTTCGTACAGTAAGCCCGCTTTGAAGCGGCTAAAACATAGATTGCTTTTGGATCGATGCGCTCAAGATCACAGCGAATCCTTAATGACCTGCTTGGCATTGCTATAAACATTAGGTTTTGTTATATTTTATCACATGTGGGTATAGCGGGTAATGAGGCGGCTGACAGACTTGCCCGGAGTGGTCTGGAGCTTACACCAACAAAGAAGGCTCCCAAAGACAATCAGCATATCTTACGTGAGGCTGTAAATAAGTATTCTCACTCGTTATGGCTGACGCCTCACCAGCCATGTGATGTTGATGATGATATATGGTGTTTTTTTGGCGCAGGGGCCATTTGATGGCCAAAGAGCGCCAGTTCACGGGACAAAGAATGTGGACAATGACTGTGATTAGCGGCTGTATAAGGGCCATAAAATTCCTCGCAGTAAGGCGGGTAAAAACATACAAGTAATAAAATCATGACCATGCCGTGAAAGGTGTGTGTGGTGTGAATAGGTGACAAAAGTTGGTGATAATGAAAAACGATGGCGGACATGTGTGGCATTAGCACAAGTACCTCACTCGTTCATACCCTTGCGTGCAAGGGCCGTGAGGCAAGTGCTTTCCTGTGTAGCCACCGCAGCAAAAACCTCCCTGGAGAGGTCGTGCTACGGGATGCCCGGGTATATAATATAAAAATTGTGAATTTCTTTTAAAAACGCTAACAACGATTTATGACTAAAGAGCGGTTCCCTACCAACGAACATTGCAGTGTGTAAAGGTATATGTTGTCGGTAGGGTAATGGAAAATGCTGTTTTCTTATAGTTTCTAATTGTTTACATTGGATTAATACGTGAAGGACTGTTGATGCTTCACCACATTTTTCACACAATGGTTGATCACCACCGGACAAAAGATGTGTGTGTGTCGTGTATGTGTGTCCTATCCTGAGTCTTGTTAGTATTACCTCCATATGACGTGATTTTGATACTGGCAGCCAATGACCAAGGTGTTGCTTAATAATGTGTAGTTTGTTTCGTGTGTGTGTATCCCACTTGTTCTGCCAGTAGTCTCTGAAGTTTCGTTTGAGAGATGGCTCAAGATCAAGGGCCGGGATTAATATGGGTGTAGGGCCAGTGCTTTTGTGGACGGATACAGCGAGCTGATCCGCCCTCACATTGCCTTGGATCTCACGGTGCCCTGGCACCCAGCACACTAAAACATGTTGTTTCAGTGTGTAGAGTGCGCACAAAATGGAGTAAAGTGAGACAAGGACCGGGTTTTTTTTGTTTTTTAAAACTGTGCAGAGCCGTTACCACACTGAGGGAGTCTGTATAAATTACTGCTTTTTGTATTTGTAATTGTTTCATGTGTTTAGCTGCCACAAGTATCGCGTAAGCTTCTGCTGTGAAGATACTTGTGCCTGGATGTAGAGAGCCAGCATCCGAAAAGGATGGGCCGACAGCAGCGTAGGACACAGAGGAGTTGGACTTGGAAGCATCTGTAAAGAACTCAGGACGTGTGTATTTGTGTTGAAGTTCCAGGAAGTGTGTTCGGATATGGGCAATGGGCGTATGTTTTGTAACTTCTAGAAAGGACACATCGCAGTCTATAGTCTGCCACTGCCACGGTGGCGCATATGCTACAGGAACCATTAAACTGTGTTCAAGTGAGACTCCAGTTTCCTCAGCTAGACTTTTCAGGCGAACTGAGAAGGGCTGCCTCATCGAAGGCCTGTTTTGAAACAGAATGGAGCTCGACAAATCATTAATAGTAGAGTATGAGGGGTGCTTCTTATCTGCTTTCACCTTAAGGAAATAAACAAAGGACATGTAAGTTCTCTGCAGATGAAGCGACCACTCATTTGACTGCACATAAAGGCTTCCTACGAGGCTGGTGCGAAAAGCACCCGTAGAAAGGCGGATGCCCAAATGGTGCACGGGGTCCAGCATCTTCAAAGCACTTTGAGTTGCAGACTGATAAACAACGGCCCCATAATCTAAGCGGGTGCGAATGAGGCTTCGATACAGATTCATGAGACAATGCCTGTCACTACCCCACGTAGTACGTGACAACACTGCTATAACAATCATGGCTTTTAAACATTTTGTTTTTAAATTCTTGATGTGCGGTACGAAGGTCAGCTTGTTGTCCAAGATTAAGCCTAAGAATTTATGTTCGGCTTTGACGGACAGACGTTGCCCGTTCAGTCGAATGTCAGGTTCAGAGTGAATGCCTCTTTTTCGAGAGAACAAGACACACGTGGTTTTTTGTGGGTTAAGTCAAAATCCGTTTTCATCTGCCCATTTGGAGACCTTGTTTAAGCCCAGCTGAACCTGCCGCTCACACATTGCCAAGTTGCATGACTTGAAGCCAAGCTGAACGTCGTCGACATATGTACAATAGAACATCATGCGCGGGATGGACAAGTGCAAAAAATTTATTTTGATAATAAAAAGTGTGCAACTAAGCACACCACCTTGTGGCACGCCTGTTTCCTGGACAATTGTTTGGGAGAGAACACTGCCCACACGGTCACGGAATGTCCGGTTTGACAGGTAACTTTCGATTACATGAAACATTCTTCCGCGCACACCAAGGGGGGACAGGTCTCTTAGAATTCCAAAACGCCATGTTGTACCATAAGCTTTTTCAATATCAAGGAACACAGAGAGAAAATATTGTTTATGGACGAAGGCGTCTCTGATCTGTGCCTTGATACGAACAAGGTGGTCTGAGGTGGATCTACTTTCTCAAAACCCGCACTGATATGGGTCGAGCAAATTGTTTGTTTCAAGGATATGTACATGTCGGCAGTTTATCATTGTTTCGAAGACTTTGCACAAGCAGCTTGTAAGTGCAATAGGCCTATAACTTGAAGCTTAAGAAGGGTCCTTGCCCTCTTTCAAAATGGGAATAATAATAGCCTTTTTCCAGGAGGTAGGTATAGTGCCAGAAAACCAGATAGCATTGTACAAAGTAAGGTTTTTCGTGTTTCGGCTGGTAGGTTTTTTAACATTTCATACACCACACGGTCAGAACCTGGGGCAGATGTACTGCAGGAGTTTAGAGATGTTCGGAGCTCAGCTAGACTGAAAGCTTGGTTATATGCCTCTCATTTGTGTTCGAGTTTCTGCTTTTCTATTCTTGTTCTGTATTTTTGGAAAGTGCCAGTATATTGGGACGAGCTGGATACCCGTTCAAAGTGTGCACCGAGGAAGTTTGCCTGATCTTCCAAGGTATCACCCTGAGTGTTTACGAGTGGGACTAAGTGTACTTTTCTTCCTGCTACCCTACGAACCATGTTCCAGACTTTGGCCTCTTGTGTATATGAATTTATCCCTGATAAAAACTTGTGCCAACTTTCTCTTCTGGCCTGCCGACGCGTTCTCCTGCCTCGAGATTTTGTTTTTTTGAAGCTCTCAAGGTTTTCCGCCGTCGGCGAGTTTCGCAGCAACCTCCATGTCCTGTTCTGTTCCTTTCGCGCATTCTGACACTCAGTGTTCCACCATGGGACATGTCGTTTGCCGGGCAGTCCAGACGTTTGTGGAATGCACTTGGCTGCTGCGTCAGTAAGAAAGGCCGTGAAGTACTGCACAGCTTCATCTATGCCTAATCCGCATACTTCAGTCCAATTTAAGTGAGTAAGCTTTTGAAATTATTCCCAGTCGGCTTTGTTTACCAGCCATTTGGGAACATGTGGAGGACATTCATATATTATTGGTGTACTGAAAACTAAAGGAAAATGGTCACTTCCGTATGAATTTTTCATGACTTTTCACTGAAGCAATGGTACAAGTGAAGGAGATGCGATACTGAGGTCTATGGAAGAGTAAGTTTTGTTGGCAAGGTTATAGTATGTTGCCTATTTCCTAATCAACAGGCATGCACCTGATGAAATGAGGAATTGTTCAATGAGACGACCTCGTGCATCACAGCGAGAGTCACCCCACAGACCATTATGTGCATTCAGGTCCCCAAGGACCAGATAAGGTTCAGGTAGTTCGTCTATTAAAGACTGGAATTCAAATTTTTCAGGACAGTGGTGCGGAGGTATGTACAAAGAGCAGACGGTGACAAGTTTGTTTGGAATAACTGCTCGGACAGAAACCGCCTCGAGGGAAGTTTTAAGGGGTAATTGTGTGCATGCTATACCTTGACTAACTTTAACCGCTACACCACCGGATGGTGGCATGGGATTATCTCTATTCTTTCGAAAGATTACGTAGTTACGTAAAAAGTTTGTGTTTGATTGTTTTAAGTGTGTCTCTTGTACACACAGCACTCTTGGATTGTGTTGATGGAGGAGTTCTTGTAAGTCATCGAGGTTTCGAAGAAGGCCTCGGATGTTCCACTGTAATATTTCTGTCTGCATATTTAAACAAGAGAGATGCTGCTGTGTGTACAAAGAGTATCCTGTGTTGGAGTGACCTCTTTATTTCAGGTGGCAGGACGGTCGTCCGACCCCGTTATTGGTTTTTTGTTTTTCTTGGCGCGCTCCTAAGAGGCACGCCGCTCTTTCGGTACCAAGGATACCGTTGTATCTATTGCCTCCTCAGAGGCACTAGATGCCCGCACATGCAAGCTGGTGGCTTGAATTTTAGGCCTCGCCTTGAGAGGTGACGCCTTGAGACCAGAGGACCCTGGAGTATCCGGCCTCGATTTGCTTGGAGGCGGAGTAGACTGAACTACTGCCGCCTTGGGAGCAGGCGCCACAGCCGATGGCTCGCTCTGCGCTGGTCGAAGGGGTGGCGAGGGCTGGTGCGGCGTTGCCCCCTGACACGCCGCATCAGCATATGTTGCGCCGTAAAATGGCGACACTCTTCGTCTTGCTTCTTTGGATGTGATGTTTTCTTTGACTTTAAGAGTGATTATTTCTTTTTCTTTCTTCCAGTTAGGACACGAACGCGAATACGCGGCGTGTTCCCCGTCACAATTCACGCAGTGAGGCGTAGTAACACAGTTATCAGATGGGTGGCCGTGGCTACCACATCTTGCACAAGTTTCCTGACCCCGGCAGTTCTGCGAGCCATGACCAAATCGTTGACATTTATAACACCGTCTTGGATTGGGAATGTAGGGACGGACAGAGAGTTTGATGTAGCCTGTGTCTATATATGAAGGCAGTGTGCTAGATGCAAAAGTGAGTATTATATTATTGGTAGGTATTTCTTTGTTGTCGCGTCTGATGAAGATTCGTTTCACATCCGTGACATTTTGCTCCTTCCACTCTTCAAGCAGTTCTTGTTCAGACATTTCAAGAAGGTCTACTTCTGAAACAACTCCGCGTGAGGTGTTCATTGATCTATGAGGTGAAACAGATACAGGGATATTACTAAATGCTTTGAGACTGCCAAGTTTATCATAGTGGTGTTTTTCAGACAGCTCAAGGAGAATGTCTCCGCTAGCCATCTTTGTAACCTTGTATCCTGGGCCAAAGAGCTCAGTCAGAGATTTAGCAACAAGAAATGAAGATATGGCTCTTGCTTGTTTTGTTGGCTTTTCGCTGTGCGCTACAATGAATTTCGAAAAGCATTGTCTGTGTTGGCTGAAAATTGATATTTCATCGGTGCGTCCCCTCTTAAGCGGAAGACGATCTAGGAGATGGGGAAATGCAGGTGTTCCCATAGTAGTGTACTTTTTTTTTGGCATCAATGGCGACCACCCACCATGGAGTCTAACCAGGGGACGCTGAAGCACTTATTAGCATAAGGCTGCAGACGCCAGCCGTACATTGCCACTATAACCAAATATAACTACTCAAGGTTGAGTAATTACACAAGGTTAACCCTTGCCACCAGGAAAATTTGAAGTAAACAGAAGAGAGAAGTAGACAGGACAGACTAAAAAGAGGGAGATAAAGACGAAGTTGTAGGGGAGAGAGATAGGAAAAGGTGACTGCCAATTTCCCCTGGGTGGGTCAGCCCAAGGGTGCCGTCTACGTGAAGCCGGGGCCAAAAAGGTGTGTTGCTTCTTCCGGGGGGCCTTAAAGGTCCAATCACCCAGTGTCGGCTCAACCCCCAGGATCCTCTTTTCCCCGGACACGGCTCAGCCACGCACGGCTAGGCGTGGGAAGGAGCCAAAACTCCCCCATTAGCTTGGGTCCGTGGTGTCGCTACACACCAAACGCCTACTTGCGCAGGCGCCCCTGCAGGGTCACCAGCCATGTGTGGCACAAGGGCTATCAAGGGAAGAGGCCTGCTTGCTTAATGCCATCCGAACGGGATGAGCGCGTACACCAGCATGTCTCCGCAAGATCAGATTCTCCGCTACGCCCTAGTGCTCAAAGTGCAAGAAAAACGGTGATATAGAACACCATTTGCTTAAATTTCGTGAGGTTAAGAAGGAAAGGCAAGGTTTATTTGAGTAACTGCTACAGTTAGGCTTGCCATGTGACAGAATGACTGATATTGTGTTTCCGCGTGGTTCCTCAATCTTCAGAAAACAGGTGTCGCGACTTCTCTTGAAATTTTTGATCGCTACAGACCTCGCATTTGACTGGTAATAAGTGACAATTATGTTTGGGGTATAGTGCAGAGAGATAGAGTATACCGGCATAATACTGCACGTGTAATAGCACAAAGGCCGCCTTCTTATGCCGCCTTGCGTCGCGCTATGCTGATGTTCATTTTAAAAGCCTGCTCGTGCTTGTTTAAAAAAGGACATTAGCTACAATTAGCAAAGTGGAAGTCAGTCGGGGCAAATGCCTGCAAATTATGCAAGGCTAGATGTGCCGGCTACCAACAACAACCTTGATCTTAACCTTATCCTTTTGAGTAATGGCTTGGAACAAACCTTGAAGCCCCGTCCTGTATTTTTCAGCTTTGTCACTTGAAGACATATGCCAAAGTATCTCACATGGCACAAGCGTATTCAGGCATAGGGTGAATGTATGCTTAATACACCATTGACTGTAAACGTGCCAGCGCCTGTCTCAGGCTTCGCTGTAGAAAGCATAAAAATTTTGTGATCTTCGCCACCACTGAATCAACAATAGCATACCATGAGTTGCCCTCTATGGTTTTTCATTCGTTCTCCAGCTACCCGTGGCTGCCCAGAAAAACCTGTACTTCCTTTTCCACCGCAACAATCAGGTTTTCAGGGTGGTTTTTCAGTTCCTTCAGGTTACTGTACAGCTCTCTGTAGAAGGTGGTCGCCGCGTCTTCAACCATAGACGTGACTTCAATTTCCTTACCCCATCTTTATTTCTCACTCCTCCTTCCCCTGCAAAGGCTGAGACGTGCTTCCACTTAGAACTGCAGAAATGGCGTCTTTTGCAATCTTTATGCTCATCCTCCAATCGCTCGTAGCATGTCAGCTTTGTCTTCGTTGAATCCTATAGTGTTCGTAAATATCAATGTTGCCTTTTTACAATACTAACGGTTTGACACCTGGCTCGAAAACGAAATTTGGGTGTGAATAGCGCTCATAGAGGCTCTCATTTTGAAAATACGCATTTATATGCATTTAGGTACAAACACCCAATATAGGCATTTATAAGCACTATGAAAACACCATAAAAGCTCTTCTTAAGCTCTAACTCATGCTCATACATCAAAACTGCATCATAGTAAAGCAAAGAACAAAATATGCATTTGCTTATAATCCGGTCTCTAGTGATGATGATTATTTGTGGGGTTTAACGTACCAAACCACGATATGAAAATGAGAGACGCCATTGAGGAGGGCTCCGGAAGTTTCGAGCACCTGAGGTTCTTTAACGTGCACCCACATCTGAGCACACGGGCCTACAACATTTCCGCCTCCATCGAAAATGCAGCCGCCGCAGCCATCATTCGATCCCGCGACCTACGGGTCCGTAGCCGAGTACCTTAGCCACTAGACCACCGTGGCGGAGCTTCCTTGAAGGTGCCGCGCAGGTTTCAGATGCCGGGTACTTATGGCACCACCCAGGCTCAGGACAACACCGTGACGCGCTTTGCATAGAAAGACATCGTCAAACCATTTGTCGCAGCACCAGACCTTGCAAAGCAGTTTGGTTGATCTTCAGCCTTCACATTGTAGAAGAACTTCATTGAAAGGACCTTAAAGCAAAAGGGCTCCGGAACACAATCTTTTCAACGAATTCATGCTCCTCTTTTTTTACAATGGTCGCAATAAAAGATAAAATAACGATCTCCTTGTGAGCTTAAAAGAATAAGAACGCACCCCTTTGATGATGCAGTCAGCAGCTGCGCATGCTACGTACACGAACAAAGAGACCCGTGTGATGTTTAGCCAGTGTCTCTTAAATGCAAAACTCGTTTCTTATTGCTCCTCTCCCGTTGCGTTAGATACTTTTTTCTAGAGGGCATTACAGGTCATTCGGTAGGGTTCATGTGTAACTGGGACATGCCTGGCTTTCCAACTACGCTGCGCAGAAAATACACGACATGGTGATTTAACACTAAAAAGACAAACACACGTGAGAGACAGACAGGCACTTTTAAAACGGGTTTATTGCAAAGGTTGCAATATTATACGAGAACAGTTGTGCGCCAACACTACGAGCACATATGAAGGCGACACCACTTATCAGTTTATGGGCGTTTGATATAAAAAAACTAATATATGTATTGCACGAGCAGATGGATGTGTCACTAGCACAGTTAGTACTTTTTTTATTTAAGGTACGCCCCCCACACTTCGCGTGCTGATTTGTGCCGGCACAACATTTTGTTCCTATTTCATTGCAACCTTTGCACTAAATTGCCAGTTGTTCGTAATACCTCTCTGCCTCCAAGATTTATTTGTTCTTTATATTACCATGCCATGAAATCAACCAACTCACCCAAAAAGAATTCGTTATTAAGTATATCAACATTTTGTACCATTACGGTGCCCCGCCAAAAAATGAGGTGAAACAATTATCATTGGGATCGGTGGTAAAAAAACACATCTTCCCACAGAAATCACCAGGGCTGGGAGAAACAGTTCATAGTAAAAGCGGCAATCAAGCTAAGATTAGTTTTATAACTAACGCCCGTTTAGAGGAGCAGCCACCTTGGAATAGACGCCACACGTTTTCAGGAACAGTCACCGCAAAAGAAGAGGCCTTGATAAATTGGGTTTAAGAAAATATTTTGTTGACACTCGTCTTTTACTGTAAGTGTGGACCTGCTTTAAGAGAAAAAATCCAGAGATACAGCGCCAATCAAAGTAAAAAATTGAAAACACAGAAAAAAACTATTCGGCTCCCACGCGGGAACTTTCTTCAGAAGTGAAATGAAAACATGTGTCAAGCAGTCCGCCTTATGTACGTATGCTTATATCACGCAGGCAGGGTGTACACTGACAGCAGATTACCATCGTTCCTGCTAGGAGTGTGCGGAGTGGTTTGCATCACGAGCGACTCAAAATATAGACGCCATGACATCTTTTTTTTTTCTTTTGCAAGAACATGTGCCTTAGCCTCAGTTGATTTCAACCTGACGTTTGCTCAACCAAGACACTGTATTTCACATTTCCTTTCTTCACATCCTAATTTTGCTGCTTCATAGGCCGTTCAAAGTCACCAGTTTCACCGATGTGCACATCACGACAATCGACGCATGCAACAGCCTGCACCACACCGGGTAACGTCTTATTGGTTCATCTGTCCTTCCCGTTTGCCAATGATTGTCGCAGTTTCTGGTTCGGAACATGTGCCGCCTGGACGTTGTAGAAACGCACAACACTAATAGGGGCTTCGCTTACGGAGGTTTTATACAACATTCGCACGCACTTTTTACTAGATGCAGTACAGGGCAATTGCTGTCAGGTCAGTTGTCGTTTCACAGCGTCCAAGAAGGAGTTCTTATAGCCAAAGGACGAAAATCTCGCAGTACCAAGCCTACGTTGGCTACGTAGTCTTCTTTTCTTGTGCAGAGTTTTGCACGCGTCGTAGAAGCGTAGAAGCCACTTCTCTTTTGTGAGAAGCCGGCTTCATGCTAATGAAAAGCAAGTAACGTACTGTGTGGGTCAATTCTCAAACTCGACATTCGACAAAGTGGGACCTTTCCTTTTAATAAGCATATAGAGGAATGAGAGCTTGCCTTCAATTTATTCTTCGATCATGGATCAAATTGCTGCTTCCGTGCTGTTCAGGTGTGAAATGAACGCCCAAAGTGCCTCTCGGTGAATGATGCAAAAAGTGTCGTCCACATACGAAAAAAAACACCCTTTTAGCTGGGCTGTACCAGGAGAGGGCTTGACATTTTAGCTCTTTCATAATCAAATTAGCAGCGGTCACTGATATATATGCACCCCTACCCACATCGTAGCTCTGTTTATGCAGCTTATTTTTTTAAAGTAAATTGTTTGTTTGACAAACAAAACTGTAAGATACAAACTAGGTCCTGTACGTCGGCTGACAATCTTTGCGCTAGGTTTTCACCTTATTTAATGAGTTCTTGGACCCATTCACTGCCAGGTTTGCTTGTACGCTAGTAAAAAGTGATTTCAGGTCAAAGTTTGGACCTGTGAATCCAGCCAATTTGTTCAACTTGCCCTTCATTTCAATTGACTTTCCTGTAAAGTGCGCTTTGCCTGCTCAATATTTGTGCTTTGCGAAAAATATAATGATCAATGAAACATGGAAAACACACACTCACCTGCGCACGCACAGACGCAAACACTAAAAGACCACTATAACCACTCGCAGCTTTAGGAAAACCCTGGGAGATTATCGTTAAAAGACAGCGGCTCTGAATTATGAACACTTATCGGGCTTTATCTGGTCTGTGCGCCTTTCTTGAGTTTACTGCAGCACAAATAAGCTTTCACATTGTGCCCAGGTGTATCGAAGCATCGTGAATTGGGGGAAATAATATTAGAACTATGTAAGACGCGCAGTTTTTCTACTTGTCCGGGTCTGGGGGACAAATGCTGGAGTTTTCGCAGGCATAAAGAAAGCACAGCCCTGTTGGGCCTGACCGAGAGCATTCGGGCGTACAAATGAAAGACGTGATCATGCAAACAAACGACTGCTAACCTGAAGCTTACCGCCATGTACCATGATGAAACGAGAAAAGAGAAGCATTGTGAACATTGTTACTGTTGTATTAAAAATGCCACAATAAAAAGAGGTGTTTCTCAACAGTAAAATTAATGAAGAGCCTACAGTTGGTTATCTCCTGCATCGCTTTCTCCAAAGCACATGAAATAGCATTCAGGAAAAAATCCCGTCTTTTATTGAAAACTTGCCTTGAAAATTTTAAAGCGCGTGAAAACTTGAGTATCGAGCATCACGCTATGTATTACAACCACCTTATTTATTTCATTGTAACACGACCCCGATACAAACGCGAGGGATGACATTTCATCGTGCCCAAGAAGAGAAACATGGAGTTTCAGGATTTGGTAGTCCAAAGTAAATTAGTAGTAAAAATTAAAAAAAACTCACACCACATTCGAGTAAATATGGCATTATCTCTTATTGTCACGAGCACAGCTCCAGAGTGGTTACAAAACAATGTTTGCCAAAAAAATAGTGATGATCTACGCATGTTCTATCGCTGATCACACACTTAATGTAAACACGGAACCATTACAAAGTCAATTACTACCCGGTTCTTCAGTGGTATTTAAAAAAAATCAACTCTATGACGGAGACGACGGGCCACCGTAAGCTTGCGAATGGTCTGCAGGCTATGGCGAGACGACTTCACTAAAGCCCGACCGCTGCGACATATTTGCGGTTCTGGTAACACTACTAATCTCCACTTCACACTGGCCTTTTACCTGCACGTCGCCTTGGACATTTATTTCAAGATTCACTGTCAACGTCAAAACTTCTTTCTTTTTAAAACACAGTGATGAAGATTTTTTGGATTCATGCTTGCCGCTGAATACATCATAAAAGAAACCGAGTGGCGAAACAGCTGCTATATTATAGCGCAAAAGTGTGACTACTGACCACGTAAATTCATTGTGGTTGGTGAAAACAGCTGTAAATGGGCCGAATGCTACCTCAGTGCTGTCCGAGACACTAATTTTTCTTCAAAGCGGGCGCATAACGAGCACACTTCATCCGATGTCGAGCTTCGCATGCGCGGTATGAACGCACTTACCTGTAAGTTTACGTCGTACAATGCGTGGTACTTCGCCAAATAGTCACAATCACTCTCTGCGAAAAATTGTTTCTTCCACGTCATACACGTACTTCACATTGGACAATTCCCGTCCTTTCAAGAAGTTTGGGCAAGGTTTCACCGCCAGCATGCGGCCACGGAATAATCTGCTCTTGTACGTTCTGCAGATTCTCGCCTTGTGCCTGGGGTTATCATCGGATGGATGGTCACCGGAAAGCCTGCTGCCAGTGATTGTGTCACCCGACGCCAATCAGCGCAGTCCTGAATTCCGCTGTACAGATGAATTTTCCTGGATTCGGTGGCCAGCTCAAGTTTCGGTTTCCGGTGCTTTGAACTACACAGCCAAATCGACAGCGACAGGCGAGGCCTCGAGATACGCCCCCCACGTTTTCAGTGGCATTGGGCAAGGTTTCACCGCCAGCATGCGGCCACGGAATAATCTGCTCTTGTACGTTCTGCAGATTCTCGCCTTGTGCCTGGGGTTATCATCGGATGGATGGTCACCGGAAAGCCTGCTGCCAGTGATTGTGTCACCCGACGCCAATCAGCGCAGTCCTGAATTCCGCTGTACAGATGAATTTTCCTGGATTCGGTGGCCAGCTCAAGTTTCGGTTTCCGGTGCTTTGAACTACACAGCCAAATCGACAGCGACAGGCGAGGCCTCGAGATACGCCCCCCACGTTTTCAGTGGCATTGGGCAAGGTTTCACCGCCAGCATGCGGCCACGGAATAATCTGCTCTTGTACGTTCTGCAGGTTAGTAAAAAACATTCCTATTCCAAATGCACCACGAGTTTTCGGTGCCTGGTGGTGTTGCCTTGCCCAAGAGCCTTTTGTGATGGAGTGGCCGAGTGCTTTGATGCTGCGTGTATGTTGGTATTGCTTCTGAGTGGGGACATTGAATTGAACCCGGGCCCTAATGATTCTGCAATGCAGGAGCTACTTAAAGGTCAAAAAGAAATACTTGAGGTGATGGGAACAATTAGAAAGAAGCTCGACGACTACATTGCTCTTACGGATCAGAGGTTAGACTCAATTGAAAGTGAATTAAAATGCCTTGCCGGTAAAAGTGTACAATTTGAACGTTGTGAGAAAACAGTGGATCGAATATCGGCAGGCATTGTTGAGATGCAAGTGAAACTCGATGATCTTGAAAACAGAAGCAGACGTAATAATTTGGTTGTATATGGGTTGAAAGAAAGTACTGGTGAAACAACTGAATCACTTCGTAAAACTGTTCTTGACGATATTTTTACTGCTAAAATGGGTGTCACTTTAATGAGTGTTGAAAGAATTCACCGCATTGGAACAAAGAAGCGGGGGAAGAACAGACCAGTCATTCTACGGCTTTACAACTTTCGAGAAAAAGCTGATCTCTACAAAAATGCACACAAATTGAAAGATTCTGGCTTATCAATCAGTGACGACTATTCCAAGCAGGTGCGCGAAAAAAGAAAGCACTTATGGGAATATGCAAAATCAAAAAAAGCAGATGGTCACACAGTGAAACTTTCTTTTGATAAGCTTATCATTGACGGTAGGACTTACAGTTGGGATAGTGATGCGCAGGATATCACAAAAGTAAGACGTTCATGACGCGATAACAAAGAAGTGAGACAAAAGCCCCAAGGTGCCCGAGATATTGCCCTTCTGATGATGAATTGCCGAAGTGTTAAGAATAAAGCTGATGAGCTGGGTGGCCTTATTAGGTCAGTGAACGCTGACTTAGTCATTGGGTCAGAATCTTGGCTTGACGAAGCAGTTTCGAACTCTGAAATGTTTCCTTGCAATTTTCAAACATATCGAAAAGACCGGTCAACGCATGGTGGTGGTGTTTTCATTCTTGTGAAGGATTCTTTGATGTCCGAAGAAATTTTTATTGATAACAATGAAACTGAATCTGTTTGGTGCCGAGTAGTGCAAAGTAATCGTTCTAGTTTCATTGTTGGTGCTTTCTATCGGCCTCCTGTCTTTGAACCGAATGTTATGCGTCAGCTGAGAAAAATTGCCTGCACCTTTTCTAAAGAATGTGTCGTTCTTGCTGGTGACTTTAATTTACCGGATGCTGAGTGGAATAACGGTAACTGTGTCTTAAAGTCTCAGGCAGCGACATACTGTGAATTGAAAACGTTGACTGACGTGCTCGGCCTCATGCAGTATGTTTCCAGTCCTACGCGAGGTGACAACATTCTGGATTTGTTGTTTTGTAATACCCCTGATGTCATTAATGAAACACACGTTATTCCCGGTATTAGTGATCACAACGCCGTCTTTGCAAAGCTAACAAGATCCCGGGTAAATACAAAGAAATGCGAATCTAGGAGAATCTTCTTTTATAGTAAAGCAAACTATCAGCAAATATCAGCTGGACTTGAGCAACAATTTCTGTCTTTTGAATGCAGTGCAGACGAAGCAACTGTTGAGCAGCTATGGCAAGTGTTTAAGGAACGCATTACTGGGCTCATTCGGCGTCACGTCCCGAGCGTCTCAAGCGATAAACTGAGTAAAATAAAGAAACCTTGGATTAAGGGGCATCTTATTCAGCTTATCAAAAAGCGCAAGAGGGCTTTTTCCCGATACTGCCAAAAAAAATCCCCTGAAAATTTTAATAAAATGAAAGATTTGACATCACTTTATAAAATGGAACTGAAAGAAGCCAAGAAAAAGTATTTTAAGAGTTTGGCCGCTGACTTTTCTAATAAGAAAAGGTTTTGGAAATATATGAGACGATGTGGTACTGAGAAGGTTAGCCCACCAAACCTACGTTACGGTGGCGAGATTGTAACTGAGGATCGAGATAAAGCCACACTTTTTAACGACTTCTTTAAATCGGTCTTCCGCCCACCTACACAAGTGATTGTCACGAATAAAAAAGAACAATGTTTGCCTATGGGTGAGATAGAGCTTTCATTCAATGGCATAATGAAGTTGTTACAGCGCATTGACGAAGGTAAAGCAACTGGCCCAGATGGCATATCACCAAGAGTTTTAAAACTTTGCTCTGAGGCAGTAGCTCGTTACCTTTATGTTATCTATAAAAAATCACTCGATGAAGGCAAGCTTCCTGATGATTGGAAAATAGCTAATGTTGTGCCCGTTTTCAAAAGTGGTTCTAAATCAGACGTATCAAATTACAGACCAATTTCTTTGACGCCGATTTGTTGTAAAGTACTTGAACATGTTCTTTTTTCTGCTTTAATGAATCACCTGACTTCAATTAATTTTTTTAATCCTAAACAACACGGATTTAGACAGGGTTTTTCATGCACAACCCAATTAATTGAATTCTATCATGATATAGCATCAGTTTTAGATAATCGAGGACAGATTGATTGTTTATTTTTAGACTTCAGAAAGGCTTTCGATACGGTATCACACTCCATTCTGATTCAAAAACTGCAGAACTTGAACATTCATCAAACCATTTGCCGTTGGATTGCGGACTATTTAACTTCAAGAAAACAAAAGGTTGTGCTTGGTGGATCATGTTCGTGTTTAGTTTCGGTGACATCAGGGGTACCTCAGGGTTCCGTACTCGGTCCGCTTCTCTTCCTTGTGTTTATTAATGATATTTCGGATACAATTAGGT
This sequence comes from Rhipicephalus annulatus, assembly GCA_013436015.1. NCBI lineage: Eukaryota > Metazoa > Arthropoda > Arachnida > Ixodida > Ixodidae > Rhipicephalus > Rhipicephalus annulatus. Next base: position 116,611 of record WOVY01002262.1, on the reverse strand, counting down.
GTCGTATTAGAATGTTTGCTGACGACTGTGTGTTGTATACTGAACTGACCGACCAAACGGATTCCGCCCAGCTTCAGGATGACCTTGATCACGTGGAGGCATGGTGTAAAAATAATGACATGGTATTAAACACGAATAAATGTGTTCACGTCAGTTTCACCAAAAAGGTTAATAGATTTACAAATCAGTACATCTTAAACAATGAAGTTATTAGGTATGAACACAAATATAAGTATTTGGGTGTCACGCTTTCTGAGGATGGGGGATGGTCTGAACACATTGGCAGTGTTGTAAGTAGAGCGGGAAAAGCCCTAGGCTTTTTACAAAGAAATCTTAAACATGTAACCAAGGAGGTTAAACAGGCCGCATATTATGCCTATGTGAGACCAATACTAGAATACGCCTGTCCTGTGTGGGATCCGTTTAACAAAATACATATTCATGAATTAGAACGCATTCAGTCGATGGCAGCAAGATTTGTTCTGGGAAAATATGGCCGAACTGAAAGCTCCCGTTGTATGAAAAGAGAACTTAATTGGCAATACTTACAAGATCGAAGACGTAATCTAAGATTAAAACTATTTTATTCGATATATAACAATAAAACGGGCATTAATGCTTCAGATTATTTAAAAAAAGCGTATTATCAATCCTCCCGTCATGATCACAAATTTAAAGTACGGCCATACAACCCCAGAACGGATCTTTTTAAGCATTCTTTTTTTCCGCAATCCATTGTTGAATGGAACACGTTACCAGCCGATGTAGTTGGCCGCAAGACTGCGGATTCATTTTATGAGGCTCTGTGCCCCCCGCAATAATGCCTAAGTGGCGCTGCGGGTTTTGTTTCAAATAAAATAAAATAAAAAAAGTGTCACGTTGGTATCTGACCGCGCACACCACATCGCTGAAACCGTTGCGGAGAACATTCAGTGGCATCACGTCTGTCTCGCAGCGTTGCAGTTTTCAGCGAAGTGACCCAATCTTCGCTGGGCTTGCACGTTCCAAAGCACCTACCTAACAACATGGCGCACGTCGAACAAAACCGGTGGCAATATTGTATGACCTTCCCCAGGTGTCTCAGCGTGCGCCAGGTGTATAAGGGCACGATCAAACGTATACTCGTACACCTCGCGACAGGTGTCTACTACTAGCTACTTCACAGCCACCTCGCCAGGGTGGCGCATCATGTAAATTTTGGGCGTCCCATCTGGATAGCACTTGTTCCCCATAGGCGGTGGATGGTAGTCAATAAAACTTTGTTAGAGACAGTTGATAGACAACACCGAGGTTTACGTTATTGTGCAAACAGAGGAGACGTCCCACGAAAAAAATACACGACAAACCGAAGCACAGCACTTCTGTGTACCATACCCCTTCTTCTTGGGTCCTCTTCTGCATTAACTTAGCGCTCTAGCTTTAACCTCAGGGTGAAAGTCAAGTCGGACTAGCTGTGCACTTAGAGGGGGGTATCTAAAAGGAATGTTACGAGCGTTTTGAAGTTACTTGTGCAAGGTTTATTGAAGCGTTATATTACATGTCTAAAGGAAATTTTTTGCCGGGTCTGCTAAGGGATGCGGCCGAAAGGAGGCGTAACAAACCTCTCCACAGAGGAGATTACAGAGTTCGACCACCTTCTTTTACCTCAACATAGATTCCCGCTAGCGGATGCTTTTCAACTTGCAATCCGCTATAAAGAATTGGAGCTCTAAACGACTCCTTCCTGAAGGCAAGCTTAACTGGAAAAGTGTTAATAACTTACAAAAATATGATCGCCACAAAGATGGGACGAGTGAGTTTAAATTCGTAGTACACTGTGATAAACCCTTGTAGGTGTTGCATTTAAATCCATAACCGTGCATGCCATCTCACAGCCAACCACCGTAAATCGGAGACTTGAAGTTCGCCCTGCGATGACTACGGCTCGGTTTCTGAAAAGATCCGTTTCAGTGGTGCTGTCGCTCTGTGCGGCCGATAATCTGCCATGTTCACTGAATGAAGTGACTGCTGTAGAGCACCTCTATGCGACCATCTATCATCGGATCTTCAAATCAGTACGCGGTCTCATTTGGTTCCCCCGAAAACGTAATTACAGCCGTCCATTGCACCACCGCGGTGGTCTAGTGGCTAAGGTACTCGGCTGCTCACCCGCAGGTTGCGAAATCGAATCCCGCCTGCCGCGGCTGCATTTCTGATTAAAGCGGAAATGTTGTAGGCCCATGTGTTCAGATTTGGGTGCACGTTAAATACCCCAGGTGATCAAAATTTCTGGAGGCCTCCACTACGGCGTAACTTATAATCATTTGGTGGTTTTGGGACGTTAAATTCCACATATCAATCAACCAATCAACAGCAGTCCAGCGTAAAGCTGTTGACGTTTGATTCATTCACACAGTAAGCTAAAATGACTAGAACTAATTTTCTTTAGCGTGAACAAAAGATGAAAATGATGCAATGATCTGTGAAAGCAGGCCAGCTTCTTTTCCAACAACAGAGATCTTTATTCCGTCAAAACCATGACATTGTCGTCACCGTACGCAAGTCTGACACCGAGTTTGTGCACGTGAAACGTCGAAACACAATACCTATTATATTATATGTATACATGAAGGTGTGGTGTGTACACGATATTGCAACGGTTTGCGAAACACTTGCACTTTCTTGTGGTTTTGGCACTGAACCTGCTGAAAAACTCCTGGCACCCACTTTGTATCTGTTATCTGAACCAACATTTGGTGGCCACTGAGATATTATAATACAGTAAGTAGTATTATATTGTCTTGTGCGCAGTCTCAAGCAGGAATTAGTATATACTGTTTACCCCAATCAGCATACAATGTATGACACTGATTTCATAATGTTGCGATGGGTCTCACCTCTCGCAAGCGTGTGTATCTGTTTGCGTCATAATGGGAACGCAGGAACGCTCGCAAGCCTTTCTTCCATAACGCTATACATTTGCAATTCTCACATGCCACTAATTAATAGGTTCGCTGATGGTGGTTACATTAGGAGAGTGAATGTATGTGAATATTTCATTTTTACTTATTCTAGCCCTGCAGAACATAACCCTTTTCCTCGAAACTGCGGAGAAAATAGCAGCAGCCATATAGCCTGAAACATCTGGTTCACTCTCCCCTACCACTTCCATGCAGATAACAAGCATTGCATAAGGATTTATTTCAGCAATCAATATTATGACATTTATGACTATCTATCTCACTTTGTGGGTGCCCGGATGCATCAACAGCACTGACATCCACTCTAGGCTTACGTGCCTCGGCATTTGCTTGTTATCCTAATCATGTGCTGCGTAGAGTACTACTTACTGGCAGAAATAGGTACCTTTTTATAAGCCAGGAAAGTGTATACTTTCCTGGCTTATAGCTTCCACTTTACCCCCGACATGATTAAAATTCAAGTTCAGTATTAAGAAAAACAGAAATTAAGAAAATTAGAAGTTTTCAACGGAAACATGAAAACACTATCATCATCATCATAAAAATAATCATCAAAAGTACCACAATCTATGGTATAACTCATTTACACTAGAAAACCAGAACTCCTGGAAACTACAATTCAAGAAGCCAGCATTTGCCGCGTGTTTAAGCCCTTCAGCAGCATGTGTGGTGCACAAGGCTTTTTCGCACCCGACTTAGGTTACTTTTTTTTTCCAACTTTTCATTCAGCGTCAGTAGGAACAAATTGTCATCCTATGCGAGATAGCTTCTTTGCAATGAAATAACGGACATTTGGGATGTAGAGGCAAAAATTGTGGCCCCCCCTCCGAAAAAAGCAATCTGTACACGCAAGACCATTATGTAATCAGAGAGCTTTTTATGAAACTCTACGCCGGAAAAGTTTTGTTCACATTATGAGCAATGTCCAGAAAGTTTCCGTGTCTGTGCTTCTGATATGTGATAGGTATCATAAAGCTTTTCTATTTTTCATAAAAGACTTACGGTAGTTTACGGCAAATGCTTTGTAGAAGTCTTATGTAAGATGGCTGGGCCTGGCGGAGGAAAAGTAAAAACAATAACTATGCTCTCTTCACAACAAAATAACTGGACAGCTGAAATGCATTGTAGGTTTGTAAAGAAAGTAGGTGAGACTTTTGACTTACACTGATTAAAAAATCGGATACCCATAAAAAGTTGCATTTTTCATACGTATAAAGCAGACATTAGTTTTTCCTAAAAGCTTGAAATGCACAGCATTGCAAGCGAATGGTTGCAGTTGAAAACCTAAAAACACACACACAACGCAAAAAAATAACCAATAAGAAAGAGCGAGGAAGGCGAAACAGCAATTGTGTTGCTATTTCGTTGGGGCACTAAGTTACCGGCACTTCTTGCTATGTGCCTTCTCTCATGCTCATGCTGTGTGCCTCCTCTTTGCTTAGTGTCTGTGTTTACTCCCACGCTTCCAGTTCGCTGAACTTCTTTCAAAGCAAAGTTTTGGGCATCTAGATGTAAACATGCACACTGCAGTGAGCTGTTACAAATATATTGTGGGTATATATAACGCTTCTCTTTCGGAAATGACCTGACAGCGCCAATCTGCCTACTCCTACTGTCATGTACATACCGACACCAAAAAACCTGAATCAGGCTAACACTCGTTTAATGATTCTAGTAACCGTATAACAAAATAACACACATTTTCGCACCCGACTTAGGTTACTTTTTTTTTCCAACTTTTCATTCAGCGTCAGTAGGAACAAATTGTCATCCTATGCGAGATAGCTTCTTTGCAATGAAATAACGGACATTTGGGATGTAGAGGCAAAAATTGTGGCCCCCTCTCCGAAAAAAGCAATCTGTACACGCAAGACCAATATGTAACCAGAGAGCTTTTTATGAAACTCTACGCCGGAAAAGTTTTGTTCACATTATGAGCAATGTCCAGAAAGTTTCCGTGTCTGTGCTTCTGACATGTGATACGTATCATAAAGCTTTTCTATTTTTCATAAAAGACTTACGGTAGTTTACGGCAAATGCTTTGTAGAAGTCTTATGTAAGATGGCTGGGCCTGGCGGAGGAAAAGTAAATACAATAACTATGCTCTCTTCACAACAAAATAACTGGACAGCTGAAATGCATTGTAGGTTTGTAAAGAAAGTAGGTGAGACTTTTGACTTACACTGATTAAAAAATCGGATACCCATAAAAAGTTGCATTTTTCATACGTATAAAGCAGACATTAGTTTTTCCTAAAAGCTTGAAATGCACAGCATTGCAAGCGAATGGTTGCAGTTGAAAACCTAAAAACACACACACAACGCAAAAAAATAAGCAATAAGAAAGAGCGAGGAAGGCGAAACAGCAATTGTGTTGCTATTTCGTTGGGGCACTAAGTTACCGGCACTTCTTGCTATGTGCCTTCTCTCATGCTCATGCTGTGTGCCTCCTCTTTGCTTAGTGTCTGTGTTTACTCCCACGCTTCCAGTTCGCTGAACTTCTTTCAAAGCAAAGTTTTGGGCATCTAAATGTAAACATGCACACTGCAGTGAGCTGTTACAAATATATTGTGGGTATATATAACGCTTCTCTTTTGGAAATGACCTGACAGCGCCAATCTGCCTACTCCTACTGTCATGTACATACAGACACCAAAAAACCTGAATCAGGCTAACACTCGTTTAACGATTCTAGTAACCGTATAACAAAATAACACACATTTTTGTCTGTGGTTAGAAGACAAAAATGGCACAGCATTTCGTTTGACAATTTCACAAGGGTGATCACGAACAATCTTAAAAGTACTCGCGAATAGTTTCACAAGTGTGATATTTTTCACGTTAGCATATATTATATGTAACTGTTGCTTCATATAACTTTCTCCTTTGTCAGTGACTTACTAGTGCCTGTATTACGTTTTATGCTGCTTGACGACAACATGTTTGAAAAGCACTCGAATCACTGGAAATTGGTAAGTTTTTCATAACGAAATACACATGGGATGCTGATTCATGAAACAAAAATGCACTAGTGCTTCATTACAAAAAGCTAAGAAATTGTTATTGTTTCGGCAACCTCCCACTTATCAAGAAAACGCAATCAAATGGGCTAAATGTATTTCGCAGCAACCTAAACTTTTGTGTTTTATCATATGTCTTCTCTACCAGAAGTGCTGTTGATTGACATGCCTGTAGAGTGTATTTACAGGCTGTTTTATTGCTGCTATTTTTATATGAAGAAAGAAACATATATACGGTGTCATTTGTTTTGATGTAATGCATTAAATACGAGAAAGCCATATTCAGCATCTTCTTATAAAAAAAGGTCGCCAGAAGGTAATTGTACATATGAGAACTCAAAGATTTTTACATCCCGTCCTTCTTAAAACCACGGCGTAAAGTCCATGATAGGGAACCTTCAGCGCCGTCTATGTTATGCTCATGGGCCTGCCGTTCCGCTGGCGTGACGGCTTCAGCAAGAAACAAGTTGATTTGCTTTCCGGAAGCTTGTGGCTCATGTCATGAGCAATCATTTCAAGTACATTTTTGACACCACAAAAATAACACACAGGACAACGATGAAATGACTAGACTTGGCCATATCTCGCGCAGACAGTCAGGAGTTCTCTTGAGAATTCATAGGAAACAACAAAACAAGGGTTATAGGGCACTTACGAGATCCCCAAGGACAATACCACGAAAACCAATAGGAACAAGCCACCAGACAGCTCAAACCTTTCTCTGGTGTGGCGCCACAAAGGCGTTTGGTTTAAGTCACACGCAGCTAACAGTCCCGAAAAAGGCATGCTTTGATGACTGCGGCTTCCAAAACGTGCACTTTTTTCAAGCTATTACGAACAAACGTCCAAAACCATCTTCCAGTAGACGTCCATGGGACTCTTCAAAAAGAAAGAAAGAGAGATAATGACGTATGCATCAGCCCTAGTAGCACTGTCACTCTGAATTTACCGGCACTGAAAAGCTGTGCAACCGATAGTGCTGAGCACTGATGCCCGCGCGATGATGACGACGTCGCGCGGTGCCAACAACGAAACTACGTCGTGAACGACGCACGGCCAGCTACGCTCTTTTCTTGTTAAACTGTCTTTCAAGGGAATGCTCGAGGGAACCAGCACTCACGCTGGTGGTCATTGGTGCAGTGACACAAGCGTGGCGCGCTTCATTGCCACGTCACTGGTGAGATGTCATGTGCCGAGTGAGATGGTGCCGCTCTCGGAAGCTCTCGTGGCAAATGTGGCAGCGCAGCTTGTCCTCCCGCCGTTTCTTGGCCGGGTCCGGTTCTCGCTTGTGGTGCGAGCGCATGTGGTACACCAAGTCACTTGTCATGCGGAAGCTCGTCTGGCACTTGGCGCACCAGTTTTGAGACGGAAGAGACAGCGCTGCCAGCGATGGCGGAAGGTAGGGCAGCACAGCGGCAGCCGGGTACTGCGCCGCTGCGGCTGCTGCGGCGGCGGCAGGAAGGAAGCGCCGTGCGGCCGCGGCAGCGGCGGCTGCTGCGGCAGCAGCTGCTGAGGCGGCCGACGAGTTGTTGCCGGCGGCCGAAGCGTTCTTCTCGAATTCGTCTTCTGCCTTGGGGTCCAGGAGTGGCCCGAACACGGGCAGCAGAGGGAACTGGGTGCAAAGAGGACTAGATGGGGGCAGGCCGTAAGGGAAGGCGAACGGAAAACCTCCCGCCACAGGGGAAAGTCCGGGTGGAGACCTGGGCGCAATAGACTAAAGTTAGAGCAGGGAATGTGTGCTGGTCATACCTGATGAGGTGCAACTTTTTTGAGTGACTTGAATAGAAGATCCCGATTGAAGTCGCTAAATAGCAGTACACAACAGCATTCAAAAAATTAAATAGCAAAAAAGTGACAAATAGTATTAGAAACCGTTTCTCACATTCTCTTTCCGACTTGCAAGTTGTCTTCGGTATTAGTGTGGCCAATTAGGTATTGGCTGAAATTCAATTTTCACAACAGTTGTATTGTGAGTATCTTTCCTGAACAATGACCCAGATAGTGACGTGCTTGGCCGGTGGCATCGTCTGTGCACATCGTCTGTGCTGTATAATTTTTAAGGAATATGCGCCTTTTCGCCCACTGTCTCTGCAAGGTAAAGGGGTGTGTTAACGTTTTCACCGCCACCTTACCTGTCAGTTTTGTCGACCTTCTTGAAGGCGCTTGAAGGCGGTGCCGTTGTGGCAGCATCGTCGTCTAACCTGGCACGCTTCTTGGAGGGCCGCTTGAAAGACAGGTCATCGGGAACGCAAGCCGCCGCACCATAATCGGACGCCGCCGCCGGCGAATGCACCTGTGGCGACGCTGTCGTGGCTTCTGCTCGCGCTGTTGTAAACCTGTTCATGTGGGAAGAGCATTCAAACTATGAGAGCAACGTTGGTGATACTAGTTTTTTTTTGTGCTCGAATGCATATGTGCAGCAGCCCTTTGTCTGGAGCGAAGTAACACAATCAGCAAATTTTGAGAAGTTAACTGCGAAGAAATCTTCATTGAAGCCGGTGGAGAAGGCGAGAGACGAGGTTGCCAATCTGTTTTACGTTTTCGTGCTCTACAAATTGTTGAATGTGTGTTGCATAGATGAATGCTACTTCAAGCAAGATGGCTTCTTTGTCATATTGAACGCCTTGTAGATTGTAATGAGTATCCACTAGTATTATGACAATACCCGAAGTTGTGCATGTCCAATTCACGATAGACTTATGAGGCATGCCGTAGCCGACTGCTCCAAGAATTTTAATCAATGTACACTGCATTGTCTTCCACCATTCTGCCTCCCGCCGCGGTGGTCTAGTGCCTAAGATACTCGGCTGCTGACCCACAGGTCGCGGGATTGAATCTCGGCTGCAGTGGCTGCATTTCTTATGGAGGCGGAAATGTTGTAGGCCAGTGTGCTCATATTTGGGTGCACGTTAAAGAACGCCAGGTGGTCAAAATTTCCGGAGCCCTGCACTACGGCGTCGCTCCCAGTCCTATGGTGGTTTTGGGACGTTAGACCCCCCATACATCTGTACCAGCATGTCAAAGTTAAATTGCATCCTAAGATAATTATTAACAATTACTGAGCTTTTAAGAGCTAAAACACTAATGTGATGATAAGGGGCGCTACAAGAATGGCTTCGAAATACCTCCAACAATCCAGGTTTCTTTATGGTACACATTAATCTTAGTAGAATGGTGTTTTCGCAATTAGCTCCTATCAGAATACGGCCACTGTCACCGGGATAGCCGGGATTTGAATGCAGATTCTCTAGCGTAGCAGTGTGACTCCTCACCCACTAAGCTATTAGTGCTCGAGTCTATGAACAAAACATGAAATGTCACTTCACTGGAAGCTTGGCTCAGAACAAAAGGGATAGCCCCAGCTAACGTAGTCTACCGAACATCAAATAGCAGAGGTGACATGTCTGTAGGCTACACTTCAAATTGTATGCCTGTTGCGTATCGACACCTGAGCAGAAGGTCAATCAATCAATCAATCAAGAAAACTGTATTTGTTTTTCTAAAGACCGTAAAAAACAAGAAATATTTGCACCCAGGTGGTCAAAAGTCAAAAGCCCTCAGTGGCAAGTGGCCGGTCAATTACAATGTGCACAGACAATACACAGGACCTACACAGGCTGCGCACAGAAAATGGAACCAATGATGCTCGCATTTGCTCATCAGTAATATCAACTTGATTGCATTTATGATGCAGTTGCTCAGTGTGAAGGAGGCATCTTGACGTTACTGGTTGGTTATATGAAAGCTCTTTCGTGGCCACTACTCTCTTCCGCATCTCTTCGTTTCGTAGCAGGAGCCTACCGCGGTAGTCTAGTGGTTTTGGCACCTCACTGCTCACCAGAACACGTGATCGAGCACCGGCAGCAACGACCACGTCTCGATGGAGGCGAAGTGCTACAGGCATTTATGTTTACGTTTAGGGGCATGTTAAAAAACCGCGGGTGGTCGAAACATCCTAAGTCCTCCACTACTGCATGTGTCTCTCATAGTGATATCGTGATTTTGGCACGTAAAACCTAAGCAGTCATTGTTCTCGTTATTGTGGCTGGTTGGAGGCGCACGTGAAAGAGCAAGGCTGGTACACGTACCTGTCCAGCGCCAATTTAGCGTCTTTCACGCTGGCCGCCGGGTGCTTGCTTTCTCTTCCTTCGCCGCTGCAGCAGTCGGTGAGCGAAGCTATGTCGAAGCCCTTGACCTTCCTTGCGGCCGGCAGCGAAGTAGTCGTAAGCGGCGTCCGTGGTTTGGCATCAATGCTGGAGACCGGCTCCGGCACGCTCTCACTTGTCCGCCGTGGCATTGTGGGTGAAAGGGGTGGAGGTGGCACCTCAATCGACGCGGCATGGTGCCTCGCGGGGCAGCGGTACATCAGGTGCGAAACCACTGGGTACGGGTTTGCGAAAGAATCGCTGCAGAGGGGACACCGGTAGGACTTCTCGCCACCTGTAAAAGTGCACCGATATATGTTTGAGCTGCCATGATGAGAATGGGGTGAGGTATGAGTTGCTTGCACGTATTTTACACAGAGAGGGTCAAATGTCAGTTTCTTTGTGTTCACCGTAGACACTTGTGGAAGGATCACCCTTTTTTGCACGATTTTACTCAAGTGTGAAATTTTTGTTTGATTTAAGATCCACGAATGAAAAAAAACTATACTTATTTTTGCCATATGCTCATAGATAGCGCCACGGGACGAAGCCGCAGGACATCAATGGCCATCTGGTTGCTCCCACGAAATACGCTGTATGCGCGACGCAACGACGCTGCCATTTGCTGGGGAGAACTTTTATTTTCTTCAACAATGAGAAAGCCAAGTTGGGGGGAGCGGCTCTTACACGAGCGCGGCCCTTAGTCGTGTGCATACGGTATATGAATTGACATTAGTTGGGCAGTGTGGGCATGCAGATACCTAAACTATAGCCAAGTTGGGCTGAAATAACGGAGAAGGAAGCACGAGGTACTTCACTTTCTGTTACATTTTCTTTATTATTATAATGCGCTCATGTTTTCACTACAAAATTATTCCATCCGGCCAAGCCATGCTCGAAGATGCATGCCTGTAATAAATGTAGACGGGTCTTGTCAGGCCTAGGCATTGGTTTGTATCAGCTATATTGCGGTATTGATACAAGCATGAAATAATATTTTGGTCTTCCCAAAACAATGTCTCGGCCATCGAAAAGATCCTCGCTTGCAAAAATTGTTGGTAAGAGAAAACTTCAGCGAATCGTGATGGCGAGCACATAGTCTTCAAAGCCAATTATCAAATAAAAATGAGTTGATTTTGTCCCAATAATTGCGCTTATGTTCACCAAGTATGTATTACCAACTGGCCAAAACATTTACTCTTCTAAACAAACAGTTGTTTCGAAAGGAAAGCAATGTGAATTTGTCTTTCAGTCGTTATAAATTATTTCAGCAGGACTAAATTGTAAACCATGCTAAGCATATTCATACATGTAGCACAGATAGCCACACTAAAAAAAAATTGTTATTTAAGCATTGTCCACAACAGCACATTATGAGGTAATGATCATGTTTTACTTGTTTCGGTGAAAGTTGCACACTATCTATAAAACAGCCCTCTCACACACGAATGGCTTCGTGAACAAAAGAAGAAAAAATGGGAACACGCCTTCTTCCTTTGGTAATCACAATATGATTGATAACTAACCAACGACAAATATGTATATATTTATACACGATGCATGTTCAATCACTCAAATATAGCCTATAAAGTGAACGAGCTGATGACCGCCGCTGTGGTTCAGTTGATAGGCCATCGGAAGCATTGTTTGAAGGTCGCAGGTTTGGATGCTGCCAGCTGCAAGTTATATTTACGTTTACTGTTCTTTCTTTTTGTTTTCCTTAAAACTACAGCTATCAGCACCTCCTTACTTTTCTTGATGTCATTGTCTGTTAGTTCTCGTGAACTTTATGCATAGAAGTGACATAGACCTATGCGCTATTTCACTGGTAGGATAAAGACCAATAAATAACAACGGTGCTAAAGCTATTTATTAACGAATATTTGATTTGTGCAATGCATACCCATCCTCAATCAAACTCGCCAATGCAAGCCCATATATGCTTTGCCACAAACAAAAAATGATTTTACCTTTCATGCCTCCTTTTAAACTATATTATTTTTTTTCCGCGATCAATCCTGAATTTCTAAAAATTACCATTTTACGTCATATTCATTGGATGAAATCCATGCATATCAGCTTGGAAAAACCTTGATCTAAAATTTCGTATACGAAGTTACCATTCATATAACCTTTTTTCATAATATTAGTGTTTCGGTGATATTTATGTTCATTCTTGAATGCATAGGCTGTGTAATGAGGACTCTAATTAATTTTGCACTTGAAAATTTTGCACTGATTTTGCGCCTGGCTGTCAGATACACAAGTCTGAAGCTAAAGCCTCGTCAGGGGGCATACAAGTCTCCTTTTACTCGACCTTGTGGACATATTTCACACAGCTTATCTATGTTTCAAATAAGCGATTCAATGCCGACCAAAAATCACGTCCTAAAGAACATAGTGTATATTTCACTCATTTCCCAGTGTATATACACGAAGAGTGGAGTAAGCGCGAACAGACAAGGACGTAGAAGAGACAGACACGTACAGAGCGCTACTTTCAACTGATCTTTTATTTTCGCACGAACCGATAAATATATACCGAGCGAGCGGAAATAACATAAACATAAAGAACATATCGCGGAATCACATCGTAGAACCAAGCACGTGTATATTGCACGACATAGCAAACGTACAAGTCACTGTGTCGAATCAAGGTAATGAAGTTCTTTTTGAGAAAGCGATACTGATGGTTGGCTAACGCACATGTCAGATAATTTCGCGATTTCGTATGCCTCCATAATCTCCCTTGTCATTTTGCCAGGAGCCTTAGATAGAATTTTAGTTTTTTCGAAGAGGGGTATACATCCACAATCTCGGCAATGGATGCCCAAATGGCCCGAGATTGCTTTCGTGACATTATAATGATGTTCTTTCAATCTCTGATTGATACATCGGCCGGTTTGACCAATATAGGTTCTTCCACAAGTAAGCAGAATAGCATAAACAACATTGCGAATGCAGTTCACAAAAATTGTTCGATGATTAATAAGGCAGGTGTTTGCACTGTTACACTGTGAATTAACGCGTCGACACAACCTATGTAGACGTTCGGGAGCTGAAAAGATCACATCCACTCCTGCCTTTCCCGCGATCCTTCTGAGATTATGCGATACACCATGCAAGTACGGAACGACGGCCACTTTTTTTGCTGTACGACCATTACTGCCTTTAGGTGGGTGTTTTAGCTTCCTGCTCAAACCCTCTGCGACAGAGCTCAGCACACAAATTGGGTAACCAGACTCTGCCAAGCGCTTGGCTTGGTTCAGAAAACTGCCTTCAACTTTGTGATTACAGGACTTCCTAAGAGAGTTATTAAAACAGGATTGTACAACGGCGCGTTTTACGAGCTTTGAATGGGCGGAGGAAAACGGCAGGACGGGCTTATTGCCCCTTGGCTCATAACTCCAACACACATTCTTTGATGAAAAGTAGATACCTAAGTCCAAAAACCTAATGAAATTGCCCTTGGGCTTTTCATGCGTCAAGACCAATGGAGAAAGGGTTTCCGTGAATGTGGTTACAATTTTTGAAACCTCATTGTCGAAACTACATGAGTCATTGTTTAAAACAATTAAGAAATCGTCGACAAATCTAAACACACGCACAACATCAGGGTGATTTTTGAGGCGATCATAAAGGGCCTGGTCGTGATAGGCTAAATACAAGTCACTTAAGCAAGGAGCAATACAAGAACCAATACAGATTCCATTCTTTTGTTTAACAACAGTACCATCCCATGAGGCGTAAGTGGAATAACATACAAATAAAGAAGTTCCAAGAACTGATCGCAAGTCAAACCGGAGGCGTTTTGAAAACGTACTGATCCAAACTTGTCTAAGCAACGGCCTACACATGTCATAAGGTCATCTTGAGGGAGAGAATAATAAAGATCCTTCAGATCAATAGAGAAGGCTACAAAGTTTCTGTCATGATTGTTTTTAAAGAAATCCACGACATGTTCAGAGTTACTTACTAGAAATGGATCTTCGACTGGCAAAAGTTTCAAAAACTTCTTTAAAAATACTGCTAACTGTTTCTGCCAGCTAGCGTTTTCCGACACTATCACACGGAACGGAAAACCTACGTGTCTGTCTCTTCTACGTCCTTGTCTGTTTCGCGCTTACTCACTCTTCATGGATTCAAACCAACTAGCCCACCAACGTGTTTTGGTATATATACACAATATATTTCACTATTTCACAGTATATATATTTCACAGCATATTTAAGTTTCATGTGGACATTTCATCGCCTGTATCTTTAGGCAATTTTACATTAAAACCTCGTACAATTTTTGTGCCGCTCAGCCACTACAAAAAAGAATGTCTCCTTTGAGTAAGGTGCCCGAAACTCAACAACTCATCCTTCCTGACACGACCAAGCCAGTCGTGCCCTGCTAACTTTCCTGCATCACCGCTGTCATAAAGACAAAGTGTTAAATGGAGTTCGTGAGTGGCCACGTGTGACGACCTCCCGTTAATAAAGCCTCATTTTTTTCATTTGTTGCCACCTTTAATGTTGCCGTGCTTACTGTTATCTTGCTATAATTGCTTCCCTGCCCAGCTCCCAATATTCAAGTTCTATATTTATCTCTACTGCCAAATGAATAGAGTAACGTCATGCACCTCTCGCTGGAAATTGCCAGCCTACCCCCTCATATCAAATCTATCTATCTATTTGTTTATTCATCTATCTATCTGTTATCCATCTACCTATCTATCTATCTATCTATCGATCTATCTATCTTTGTTGATTTTCACATTGACCGTAATACGCTCTGGAATGCTTTTTTGTTCTTTGTATGCATTTATTATAAATGTATAATAATAATAATAATAATAATAATAATAATAATAATAATAATAATAATAATAATAATAATAGGTGACTATGGAGACGTACCATGTGCGTTTGTGGTGTTGCGAGGTGCGGCGGGCAGCCTGAGCAAGTCGGCCAGCTCGCGGGAGAACCAGGCGAGCAGCGGCTCTCCCCTCTGCACGGGTCGGCACACGCGCAGCTGCAGTTGCTGTGACGCCAGCGTCACCTCGAGGTTCTGCTCCTGGGGATGGCGAGCGGCCGGCAGCTGGGACAGCCAACGGAGACGCTCCTCTTCTTCCTCTTCGTGCTGCCGCCGCTGCTCGTCGTCCGCATCCGGGTACTCCAAGGGACGGCCGCGCCAGGCCGACACCGCCTGCGCATTCACAAAAACAGAGGGAAATGGTGGCGACTTCTGGGAACACCATTTACAGCGATGCTGTTTATGACTGCAGAGTGCAGAAAAATTAGCGTACGTGCATTCACTGGTTGAAATTACACACGTCGTTTACCAAAGCTAACCAAAACAGAAAAAAATGAATATTGTACGAAGTAATGCTGGCAGATAACTCTTTCGGATCCGATATTGTGTAACTCTACGAAACGCCGATGTAAGAATGCGGCTGCTCCAGTGAACGAAGAGGTTTTCGCACTGTCTGCCGTCTTAACACAAAGCGATGAGAGCACATCAGGTATGCACGAGCTGTCCGTCAATGTCTACCGAGAAAACACGCGACACCATTCCTTTAGCGAAAGCTCACTGTTGCGGCTCAAACGACGCCGCTTCCCTCCCCCCCTCACAGTGGTACATAAAGAAGAGGAGGACGTTTATTTTTCTTTTTTCTTATTGACCAGACATTGACGCCAGGCCTCGCACACGGAGTGATCTTACAGAATGCATTCTTTGTACGGCGGAGGTGGCGGGCTGCACTTAGTTCAGCTTAAGACGCACTCGTTTGCAGCACTCATGTTTTTTTACAAGCGGAAATCATATGATACGCGGAGCGGTGTTACGTCCACAAACATTATGTGCAGCATGACGGCGACAGAAAAAATCCGCTGAAAGTATTCACGTAATTGCTATCGTAATAAAACAAAAAATAAATCATGGCAGGCAAACCAGTGGACGCAGTAGAAACAAATGAAGACATTACACGAAGTAAGGATAGCAAGTGACTCCGTCAAGATTTTATGTGGCGTAACTGCACAAAAAGCTGGCATAAGTGGACACAATCGCTTCACGGCGCGAAGCGTGTTTTTGTGCTGTCAGTCACCACAAGTGCCCATATAATTGCTACCGCAATAAAACAAAAATGATGGCGGAGGCGCGTTTATAACGTGGTGACACGCGGCAAGCAGTGATCAGAACCTTGAGAAAAATGTCGAGCGCATGCGACAACCCATGCTGAACGACCATGACGCAGAGGCAAAACATTCTAGAGACGCCGTGTGCGAGCCAAGCAACGACCTCCTAATAGTAACTCCGTGTGACGTGGTACATTTATCGGGACATCAAATAACGCAGACACAGCTTCGCTAGTGATGCATATTTCATATTCCTTCTTTTTGTTTGACCTAAAGTGCAATTCCGGGAGCACTTTCTTGAACAGCAATACAATCAAAAATTACATTTGCAGAGCTAAACCTGCAAAGAAAAACGTCAAGTGATGTAAAGTATAGGGCCAGTTCTCTCTGAAAACCACAATCAAGGCAAAATACATCAACTTGAACTAAAATCGACAGTATTGGTAACTAAAAATCGTTGGCAATTACTATTATTCTCAACATATCTTGAAACCATTGCATTGATAACGTTCACCAAAGCGAGATTCTCGCAAACTATGTCGAATGAAAATGAAGAAACGCCTCGACTAGTGTTAAATGGGTGCTGAGCTACTTCTCGGGGTTTGTAAGAAAACGCATTCTATCACCAGCAAGCACTGTTGTGAATACTCCCGCTTACTTTTGCTGTCGCTTGACGCAGAGTTTACAAAAGAAGGGCTAAGTTGCCTCTTCAAGTGTCTTTACTCCGCCCAGTTCTTAATCACTTCAGTGGACGTGGAGTCAGCTGTGTGTTGTGATGCAGGAGATAGCTTCAATTGGCTGATAACTAGAGCTCCTAGATTTAGGAGGTTATTTTTCTTGAAGTTCAGATGCGGTTTTTCGAAGTTCATTTCCTGAGGAAAATTGGAGTGTATTGCGGTTTATTTCTCCTTAATCTCCGATTGTCCCAACTTCCGTGTTCAATTTTACATTTCAAGTTGAAGTAGTGCAATGTCTTCGTGATAGACTTATCTCATGTAAATGCGTCTTTGTCTGCGTTGTTGCTGATAATCATATTTTCCATTCTTTAATTTTTTTCACTCTTTTTGTTAATATATACCCTGTTGGTAAACTTAGGCTATCGAAGTGAACTGCTGTAAAATCACCAAAGTATTTTCGGAGGGAGCTGGAGCTAGTCAAGCTAGCTACTTCTCAGCTGTTTCTCCCTGCCTCCCTTATTCTGTTGATAAAAATAAAGTTATTATTATTATTATTATTATTATTATTGTCAATGGCCTGAAATACTGGATAAAATAATATCTGAACACAATACCACGAAGTGCAATTTATATGTATAGAAGGTTTAAACGTGCAAACACACGAACATACAAGAACAAAAACTTCACAACAAACACCTATGTTTTTTGTAATAACAGAAAACTTGTTTTCATAGGCACGAGCATATTTTAGGAGGTTTCTGCCGTTGGTGGAAGTGCGCTCCTTTTGACTGATAATGGTTATCTTTGAATATATCATCTGAACGTTGCATGTGCAATTTTAAGTTCGGCATTTATAGGCCAAATCTGAATTATCAAATATTTTACTCGAGAGAGTCCACCGAATTTTTTTCAGCTTTGCCCCATAGCACTGTGCTTACAACTGAAATAAATCAGAAGAGCACTGCGGTCTCTCGAAAATTTTGCCATGGAGTTTATCGCAAAATTCGAATCATCATATTTTTAGCGGGAAGTGTTTATAAATTTTTTCTAGATTCATCCGACTGCACCGAGCCTGACAACCGAAAATGTATGAACCATATCCCCGAATGCAACCCTGATGGGATCTAAAGCAGAAGCGGTGCACACGGCGTTGACCCGGTAGAAATGAGCGTCGACGCGGGTGCTGGAAGAACGCTTTGAAGCGAAACTCGGTGTAGAGTATATTCAAGTAAATGTTTGAAACGCAATGACACGAGAGGCGAGAGGGGTTTTGTGCAAGCTTCATCGCAGATAAACGAGCCCAAAACGTATGCCGATTTAGTTACGCGTCAAGAGCAGCCGTATGGACGCAGTCCGCTTTAGCCATTTGCAATGAGAAGCCACGTCCGTACGGCTGCTGCAGACGCGTAACTAAATCTGCATAGTGTTTCCACTCGACGTGCCGTTGAGCGTCGCAGGCGGTCGAGAGGGTGAAACGAGAGAAAAGCGTGTTCTGAGTGGATGGAGGAGCCAGCAGCAGCTGCGGGTGAGAGAGAGAGCAATGACGTCAACGCGCAGGTGCCACTGAACCTATTTGGCACCGCTCCAACACTTGCGGTGATCCGATTGTGCGGTGACATGGGACAGCGTTACAAAGGCTAGTGAAAGAGCTGTTTTGCATCCAATAATTAGGGAGAAGTGCTTCGGTAAGTAGCGATTTTTGCCACGGGGTATCGCCACGCACCGTCGCGGCGCCAAAGTTTCACAGTAACAGAATGGCGTGCAAAGGAGGAATTACAGCGAGAGATAACGACTGCGTTTAAGGACACACGATAACGTAGCTTCTTTCAAAGATCTAATGTCTCCATGCATAGCTTTCCATGAACTTTTCGAGATAAGAGATGAAAATGCCTATGAAACACAATCCATGTCACACTGACAGGTGGCTGCTTTGTGGTTCAACGTGGCTTTTCTATTATTTTTTTCATTTAGTTGTAATGAAGTACCAATTGAATCTTCAGTACATGTCAAACAGTATGGGTGAACTAGCAGAAGATCGTGGCAGAGAAGAAATCGACGACAGTGAAGTGTATGTGTGCATGGTGCCGTGGTTTGGGCTCGAGGCTGAGCGTGGCTCGGACGGAGCTAGTGATGGCCGGGACTGAGCAAGGACGCTGACGGACTCCATGGGGCCTTGCCATTGACTGTCTACTGTTGCTCAGACCTTGCCATCTCCCAAGACCCTAAGAAATAAAATACGCCTGCCTTCGCAAACAAAAAGCATTGTCCACATTATCACGCGTGTGGAATCATTCAGATACTTTTTTCCTGCGATTTGTCTCTTTAAATCAGCTCCTTATATTGGTATACAAAAACTGGCTTAGGAACGTAGAGGTGAACGGAGGCCATTCCTGATCATGACATTATTAAAATGAAGTACCTGTCACGTGCGTAATAAAACCTTTTCCCACAATCTCATGTGGCTTATACATAAATAAGGTAGTACATGACATACGGGTATGTGCCACAAGCAATTGATAGTTTACGTCAAGCCAGTACTGCGGAAATAGATGAAACACATAATTAGACATCATGCATGGTGTAAACAAGCGAACGACATGCCTCTATTTTATTGCTAGCAATTTTAACGTAGCAGACAAACGCTCACTGAAAATTACCTATGACACAACAAGCAACAGTCTAGAGGTTCTGGTTTCTGCAGGAATGCGCCAACGAACGCTGCTTTCACTACGTTTCGATAAGAGCGATGCCTCTGCTCTAAAGTAAGTCACAATGTTACGGCCTACAGTGAGCTGCTTTTACGGAAGTGTAGTTCACAGGCTTGGAAAAGCGGCGGGATCCATCAAACTAATAAAATAAAAAAGAAGACGTCGATCCCCTAGTAAAAATTGGCAGGGCATAAGCAATTCATCACTAGCTGCTTCACAAAAGATCAATTCTCACAGTGCGTGAGATGTAGCGGAATTTGTTTTTGCATTACACTACCAGGGCCACTGTCATTTCTGTACATGGATGACACCTTCTTTGTGTCTTTATATATATATATATATATATATATATATATATATATATATATATATATATATATATATATATATATATGCAGGCATGGTGGTTGCGTGGCCGTAGCGTTGCATATAGTCCAGTAGATTTTCCGTGAGCGGCCACAACGTGGTGTTTATTTCGATGTTTCGGCCTAGAGTCTGGCCTTCATCAGGATTAAAGGTACAGTTTGTTGGTGCTCAGCTATATACAATCTCAAATCAGAGGGAAAGGAAAGAGGAAACAGAGAGAAAAAAAGAGAAAAAGAAAAAAAGAAGAAAAAAGAAAAAAAAACAGAAAAAGAATATTAGGTGGACTCCCCTCGGGCGCCCCCCTTCCACTCTTCCTTCCACTTCTCTCTTCATCTCTCTCCCCTTTCTGCCCTTCACCTTTCTGATGTCAGTGGTCTGCGTATGCTTCCTTTCACTAACGCATTCTTCCCGACCAGACGGCGCCTCCTGGCACTGGCGGTTCGGTGTGGGGCAAAAAAGAGCTTTTTTTAGGAAGGTCTAAGCCTTTAACTACTCGGAGCCCCGTCAACAATTCGTCGTAGGAGTAGTGGTACCACATATTGGGGCAGAGGCTGGTAAGCGGGCATTTTAGGAAGTTTTAAGCCTTTAACTACTCGGGGTCTCGTCAACATTTCTTCGTAGAAATAGGGGTGCCGCGTATTTCGGCAGAGGCTGGTAAGCGGGCGCAATGCGAATTCCTTGCCCGCTTCTGGATTACGCGTGGAGTGGGGGCCTCCCGGCTGTGCACAGGGTTGCTGTTGGGCATGTCATGCATGGCACAATTGATTGGGTAGTAAAATAAAACAGAAAACAGACGACAGCTGCACTTAGGAAGAGTAGTTACACTTGGAATTGTTTTTAGTTGCCCAGTGCCCTTCGCAGCTGCAGTGCCGTGAACTCAGTTACTATTTTCATTATTGCCGTTATTCTTTTCTAATGCTTTAATTGCTTCAAGTGTTCCAGGATTCTCATTTATTCCTCTATCGAGGGTGTTAAATCGGTGGATAAGGTATGACTTTCGTTGTTCACGTTCTCGATTTGATTTAAATCCCGTCTCTAAGAGCGTTACTGATAGTTTGTCGAATGCATGGCCGGGAAGATTGAGATGTTTTGATAGAGGTAGACTTGGGGTTGATTTCGCATGGGCTCTGGGATTATTGAAGTGAATCCTGAATGGTGTTTCTATTTGTTCGATGTACTGCATGCCACACACGTTGCATTCGAGTAGGTATTCAACATTAGAGGAATCGAATGTTAGGTTTCCTCGTATGTTAAACGAAAACTTGGATTGTGTGCTGGTTGCTTTGTGTGTTTCTCGCATCACCTTACATACAAGACATCGTGGCTTTACACAAGATCGGCATGAATTATTGGGGGGGTGATGTGTTAATTTGAGAGTGGACAAGTGTGTCTTCGAGGTTACGTGGTCGTCGGTAAACGACGCCTGGAGCGGATGGAAATGCGCGTTTCAGACGTTCACTTTGTTCCAGAATGCTGTAATGTCGTTTAAGGTTTTTGTTTACATTGAGCAAGTTCGGGCTGTTAGTCAAGCAGAAGTTTGTTTGTTGTGGGTCTTCTTGCGGGGGCCGCTTCATAAGTAAGTCTTCACGCTTTAGTTTTCTCGCTTTTTGAACAGCGTCTTAATTACATGTGGGGGTATTTTTGTTTCTCAAGCATAGGTTTTAGCCTCTGTGAGCTCGTGTCAATGTCAGCGTCTCTAGAGCAGATTCGCTTAAACTGGTGAGCCTGGCTGTATGGAATACTGTTTTTACAGTGGCGTGTGTGATCGCTTTGGTAATAGAGGTATTGTTGTCGATCCGTTTGTTTGCGATATAGGGTTGTAGAGAGCTTCTCTTCTTCTATCGCTATGGTAACATCAAGAAAATTTACAGTTACTTGCGAGTATGTGTGTGTGAAGTGTATGTTCGGATGTACAGCATTGTAAGTGTCGATAAAGCTGAGAAGTTCGTCCTCGCTGTGGGTCCAAATAAGAAAGATGTCTTCTATGTATCTTCTGTATAACATCGGTTTGAAAGAACTTTGTGCATGAAATTCAGATTCTAGCTTTTCAGATTCAGATTCTGCAGAGAAATTCAGATTCTGCAGAACGTTTTTTGAAACCAATGGTATACAGAAGATACATAGCCGCAGAAATACATAGACGCAGACGCAAGATGCAGAAATTCAGATTCTGCACAAAGTTCCTTGAAACCAATGTTATACAGAAGATACATAGACGACATCTTTCTTATTTGAACCCACAGCGAGGACGAACTGCTCAGCTTTATCGACACTTACAATGCTGTACATCCGAACATACACTTCACACACACATACTTGCAAGTAACCGTAAATTTTCTTGATGTTACCATAACAATAGAAGAAGAGCTCTCTACAACCCTATAATGCAAACCAACTGATCGATAACAATACCTCCATTACCAAAGCGATCACCCACGCCACTGTAAAATTAGTATTCCATACAGCCAGGCTCATCGGTTTAAGCGAATCTGCTCTACAGACGCTGACTTTGACACGAGCTCACAGAGGCTAAAACTTATGCTCGAGAAACCAAAATACCCCCCACATGTAATTAATGACGCTGTTCAAAAAGCGAGAAAACTAAAGCGTGAAGACTTACTTATGAAGCGACTACCGCAAGAAGACCCACAACGAACAAACCTCTGCTTGAATTACAGCCCAAACTTCCCCAATGTAAACAAAAACCTTAAACGACATTGCAACATTCTGGAACAAAGTGAACGTCTGAAACGCGAATTTCCATCCGCTCCAGGCGTCGTTTACCGACGACCACGTAACCTCAAAGACACACTTGTCCACTTTCAAATTAACACATCACCCCCCAATAATTTATGCCGACCTTGTTTAAAGCCACGATGTCTTGTATGTAAGGTGATGCAAGAAACACACAAAGCAACCAGAACACAATCCAAGTTTTCGAATAACATACGAGGAAACCTAACATACGATTCCTCAAATGTGGAATACCTACTCAAATGCAACGTGTGTGCAATGCAGTACATCGGACAAACAGAAAAACCATTCAGGATTCGCTTCAATAATCACAAAGCCCATGCGAAATCAGCCCCAAGTCTACCTCTATCAAAACATCTCAATCTTCCCGACCATGCATTCGACAAACTATCAGTAACGCTCTTAGAGACGGGATTTAAATCAAATCAAGAACGTGAACAACGAGAATCATACCTTATCCACCGATTTAACACCCTCAATAGAGAAATAAATGAGAATCCTAGAACACATGCAGCAATCAAAGCATTAGAAAACAATAACGGCAATAATGAAAATAGTAACTGAGTTCACGGCACTGCAGCTGCGAAGGGCCCTGGACAACTCAAAACAATTCCAAGTGTAACTGCTCTTCCTAAGTGCAGCTGTCGTCTGTTTTCTGTTTTATTTTACTACCCAATCAATTGTGCCATGCATGACATGCTCAACAGCAACCCTGTACACAGCCGGGAGGCCCCCACTGCACGCGTAATCCAGAGCGGGCAAGGAATTCGAAACGCGCCCGCTTATCAGCCTCTGCCGCAATACGTGACACCCCTCTTTTTGCGACGAAATGTTGACGGGACCCCGAGTAGTTAAAGGCTTAAAACTTCCTAAAATGCCCGCTTACCAGCCTCTGCCCCAATACGCGGTACCCCTCTTCCTACGACGAAATGTTGACGGGGCTCCGAGTAGTTAAAGCTCAGAACTTCCTAAAAAGCTCATTTTTGCCCCACACCGAACCGCCAGTGCCAGGAGGCGCCGTCTGGTCGGGAAGAATGCGTTAGTGAAAGGAAGCATACACAGACCGCTGACATCACAAACGTGAAAGGGAGAAAGGGGAGAGAGATGAAGAGGGAAGTGGGAGGAAGAGTGGAAGGGGGGCGCCCGAGGGGAGTCCACCTTATAATCTTTTTCTCATTTTAGCTTTTTTTTCTTTTTTTCTTTTTCTTTTTTTCTGTCTTTTCCTCTTTTCTTACCTTCTGATTTGAGATTTTATAAACTGAGCACTAACAAACTCTACCTTTAATCCTGATGAAGGCCAGACTCTAGGCAGAAACGTCAAAATAAAACACGTTGTGATCGCTCACGGAGGATCTACTGGACTATATGTATATATATATATATATATATATATAAGGGAAAGAAGTGTATACCTAAGGGCTCGTTTTTCCGTGTTTTTAACACAATATTAATGAGGTATAACAGACAGTAATGCCAAGGAATGTACAGGGGAAGTTATTAAAACCAATGGAATGTAAATAAGAAGAAAGAAAAGTGGATGAAAAAATTACCAACTGTGAGCAGGAATCGAACCTACGACCTTCGAATTACGCGTTCGATGCTCTAACCACTGAGCTATCACAGCGGCCCTCCCTCCATCCACTTTTTTGGGTTTATCTGTGAATTTAGAAGTAGGAGCGACAGTCAGCGCCATCTATAAGCCAAACGACGAGTGTGATAACACTCTTATGCCCATGTTTGGCGTCACGTAGAACGTGAACTTATTATGAGCGGGCAGCTGAATAAATGTCCCTCTTATACAACCTAAACACACCAAGTCTGCCAGTACGAGACCCTCGTTCAATGAAATAAGGGAAAGAAGTGTATACCTAAGGGCTCGTTTTTCCGTGTTTTTAACAGAATATTAATGAGGTATAACAGACAGTAATGCCAAGGAATGTACAGGGGAAGTTATTAAAACCAATGGAATGTAAATAAGAAGAAAGAAAAGTGGATGAAAAAATTACCAACTGTGAGCAGGAATCGAACCTACGACCTTCGAATTACGCGTTCGATGCTCTAACCACTGAGCTATCACAGCGGCCCTCCCTCCATCCAATTTTTTGGGTTTATCTGTGAATTTAGAAGTAGGAGCGACAGTCAGCGCCATCTATAAGCCAAACGACGAGTGTGATAACACTCTTATGCCCATGTTTGGCGTCACGTAGAACGTGAACTTATTATGAGCGGGCAGCTGAATAAATGTCCCTCTTATACAACCTAAACACACCAAGTCTGCCAGTACGAGACCCTCGTTCAATGAAATAAGGGAAAGAAGTGTATACCTAAGGGCTCGTTTTTCCGTGTTTTTAACACAATATTAATGAGGTATAACAGACAGTAATGCCAAGGAATGTACAGGGGAAGTTATTAAAACCAATGGAATGTAAATAAGAAGAAAGAAAAGTGGATGAAAAAATTACCAACTGTGAGCAGGAATCGAACCTACGACCTTCGAATTACGCGTTCGATGCTCTAACCACTGAGCTATCACAGCGGCCCTCCCTCCATCCACTTTTTTGGGTTTATCTGTGAATTTAGAAGTAGGAGCGACAGTCAGCGCCATCTATAAGCCAAACGACGAGTGTGATAACACTCTTATGCCCATGTTTGGCGTCACGTAGAACGTGAACTTATTATGAGCGGGCAGCTGAATAAATGTCCCTCTTATACAACCTATATATATATATATATATATATATATATATATATATATATATATATATATATATATATATATATATATATATATATATATATAATGAGATCTAACAGACCGTAATGTCAAGGAATGTACAGGGGAAGTTATTGCAAATAACCTGCTCACGGCTGGTTATTTTTCCATCCACTTTTCTTTCATCCTATTTACATTCCATTGGTTATAATAACTTCCTGTGTACAATCTTTGGCATTACTGTCTGTTAGATCTCCTTAATATTGTGTAAAAACACGGAAAAACGAGCCTTTAGGTATACACCTCTTTCCCTTATATATAAATGACCCTAGAAAAGTATTCAAGAGCACGCTAGTCCTGATAGCCATTTCAACCGTGAATAAAAAGCTCTTGCGCCAAATCGATAGGTAGCGTGATGCCTTCCTAGAGTTCTCTGTGGCATGACTTAGTAGGTATATATATACCTACTAAGTCATGCCACAGAGAACTCTAGGAAGGCATCACGCTACCTATCGATTTGGCGCAAGAGCTTTTTATTCACGGTTGAAATGGCTATGAGGACTAGCGTGCTCTTGAATACTTTTTAGGGTCATTTAACGCAAGAGTGTAAGACCAGATCTTACGTCAGCTATATAGAACAGGGCTCCCCGTTGGACTGCTCAGAATCATTATAACAAACTGCAATTCACGTTCACAACAACGACATCGATGAACTTGGCAATAGAAAGGATCAGCGCAAGCTTTCAGCGCGTGGCGTGAGCGATGGTCCTCATCGAGGACTCTTTCCCGCAATCGGCTCTCTTTGCGCCAATAATTGTGTGGAAATGTGACGCTGTAGTTTACGTGGAGGAAAGGGGAGATTCGACGCAAATAGAACGCACGCAGGTCGATGGGACTGCGGCGTATCTGCCGCTCGAAAACGAAAAGTTAAATGAACAACGCCGCGGTACAGAGAAGACGGCTTTGCAAACAGCGATCAATGCTGAAGCCCGTATGGTCTTGTTTTTTCTCGGTCTAAGCACACAAAATATGCTCGAGGTAAGCTGCAGTGCAAAGTAAGAGAGAGACTCCCCCGCCCACACACAAACCCCACAAGATGAGCGTATAGATAGATAGCCCGTTTATGATCGCGCGCAAGTGTATAGCGGCGCAGCCATGACTAGAGAAAAGACAAAGGGGTGATGGGCGTGTGTACAATCAAGAGAGTATAAAACTACAGGAGAAAAAACAGAAGCAGCAGCGCAATGTGAGCTTTGATCGACTGAAATTGACGCTCCTGGCGAGTTTCCAGAGGGGAAAGCTTATACACGTGAAACAATGAGAAAAAAGCAGTGGCACTAAGTGATGACAGAGAGAGAGAGAAGAGAAAGGCGAGAAGCGATTTAAAAAAGACGTCTTAATTACCGGTCCCTTGACAGAGGGCCTTGTTTGTTTACATATGTCGCTAAACAGCTCCTCGTTTAATTAGCCTCAGAACTGCGGCACCGCATCCACTTTGTAGTTTGCTCTTATTTCTCGTCCTCCTTCTCCTCTCTCGTTTTGTTCAAACGCTTAACGCGCGTGGGTGATTCGGGACGTCGTTTATTGCGGGAGCACTTGGCTGCCTCGAGCCGCCACACATTCAAAATGTGTACTGCTCTCAGTTCCGTTCGTTAAGACTTTTTTTCTTGCTATATTTTTTTCCGCTAATGCCTGCTTTGTACGGTTCTGCGTGGTATGAGGACGACGAGTACTTTGTGAGAACTTTGATAAGGCACCTTGAGAAAAAATGTGAAAAAAATTGTTTGAGTGGGGTCGTGTAACTGCGAAGAGGAGTGGTGAAGAGTGGTGAAGTACTTATCAGTTATGATAAACCAAATAAACGCGACAAAACAGCCTAAATCAAAACGAGCGTTGTGGCCTGGTTCGCAATACACAAAATGGATGCTCTGCAGCAGCAATAACTGTAAATTCGTCGGTTTCTCCGGTCCCTTTTTTTATTGCGTTGTTCATTATTTTACAGTTTGACGCGTGTCCAAATGGTTGTATGGGGTATGGGGTGGATGCTTTGTGCTAGGTTGCCTTTTAGACACTTGAGAGACATTTGGCTTTTGCAATTTATACCACCCAATAAATATCCTGAGCATTAGCAGAAACAACAAAAGTGAAGCAGCTTGAGCCTCACGTTGTTGAGATGCTTGATTCTCATTAGAGTGTGGCAACGAAACCTTGGTATATACAGACTTAGTATATTTGTCTTTTTTTTAGATTGGTCAACTCCATCGAGTACTGGACTCTCTTTATTGACTGAAATGCAAAAACCTGCGCACCTTTATTTTTGAGTGTATGTGTTAATTTCAATACTTTTAATTACTAAATAAGAAATAAAGAGAATTGTCGTTCTTTAGTGTTAGCACGCGTACCAGCATTGTAAGTACCATCAACTACTTGACAGAGTCACCACCTTATACACATGCGCTATTGTACCAGTCGTGAATGTCGTACATATAAAATTCCCCTTTTCTGTACTAATGTGATATCACTTAGGCCACAAATATTTCACAAACTTTTCACGTACCCATTATAATGTGTACTTTCATTAATACCACCATCTCTTTTGCAAAAAAACACCATGCCAAGCCAAGAGAGTACTTTGGCTCGAATGTGTTTGCGTAGGCCGCGAGCATGGTTACTAATTTCGACGAGAGGATAGCAGAAGACTACATTAAAACACGCTTACCAATTAAAAGACATAATTCAACATATTTCGTTTTGAAAAGGCTTAGTGTCAACCTGCAGGGTGAAGGCTAAGAAACAAGGGGACCGCTGTCTACGCATACATGAAGTCTATAAAATGCGTGTCTGGCTGAACATCGGTCATAGAGCTAATGTAAACACTACAGCGTTTCAAGACAAGCAATGAAGACCTCTCAATTAGCTCGCGAGGGGCCGCTTGACCCCCCTCGAGATACAGCGAGACATTCAGTCGAGCTGGCTCCTGTCTGCTCCTAACTCGACTGGTTCAAGTCGAGCCGAGCTCATGTAAGTGAAGCCAAGCTGCACAGTTCTGTGCTATTGTTTATAAAGCGCGGCGCATTTTGCCAACTTGCGCCCACGACAATTGAGAGCATTTTTTTTTCCACCGGTTCTTTTCGTAAGGTTGCAGTGAAATGGACGTGCGTCTGTCCCACATGCCAGTTTATTATATTTTTCTTATTTATTTTTAAAGATCGTATTCATCATCATCATCAGCAGCAGCCTGACTACGCCCACTGAAGGGCAAAGGCCTCTCCCATTATCCGCCAATCAACCCGGTATTGCGCTTTCCACTGCCACGTTATAGCCGAAAACTTTTTAATCTCATCGGCCCACCTAACACTCTGTCTCCCCTTTGTGCGTTTGCCTTCCCTGGTAATTCAGTCAGTTACCCTTAACGAGCACCGGTTATCCTGCCTACGTGCTACGTGTCCAGCTAATGTTCATTTATTTTTCTTGATTTCAACTACGA
The DNA here is from genome assembly GCA_013436015.1 of Rhipicephalus annulatus. Classification (NCBI taxonomy): domain Eukaryota; kingdom Metazoa; phylum Arthropoda; class Arachnida; order Ixodida; family Ixodidae; genus Rhipicephalus; species Rhipicephalus annulatus. The sequence goes on along the minus strand of WOVY01002262.1, from coordinate 87,660 downwards.
TGTCCTTCACCCCGGTTTGTTCCCTAACCCACTCTGCTCTCTCCTTGTTCCTTCCCATTACACCTATCATTTTTTCCATCGCTTGGTGCGTCGTCCTCAATTTAAGCTGAACCCTCTTTGTAAGCCTCCAGGTTTCTGCTACGAAGGTAAGTACTAACCCGATGCAACTGTTGTATAACTTCCTCTTGAGGAATAGTGGCAATCTACCAGCCATGATTTGAGAGTGCTTGCCGAAGAGGATCCACCCTATTGTTAATCTTCTAGTTACTTCAATATCGTGGTTCGGCTCACGGTTATTGCCTGTCCTAAGTAGACATATTCTTTAAACACTTCCAGAGTCTTTCCACGTATCACAAAGTGCTGTTTCCTGCCGAAATTGTGGCACAGCACTTCAGTGCTGTGCCACAATTTCGGCAGGATTATAGGGTGGTTTTGGCACGTTAAACCCCACATATCAATCAATCAGCCTTCTATGCTAAAATAAAGCTTTTGAAATATTAGGAGGACAAAAGTAATGAAACAAACATGTCATTGTCTGATTTTTCGTTGAGGAGGAAAGTAAAACGCATCAGACACATTTCTTGCTCAACGTCTGAGGAGAAAACTAGAAAAATTATTTTTAAAGGTGAATATAATATCCATTCTTCATGATGGCAAGATGGGGCCTCTCTCAGACAAACTCTTGGAAGTCGCGCACTCCATATATTTCGAGGCATCCGGTCTTCACAAGGGCACAACGAACAAAAGTGTTTGCCGAATTTAGTAGCAGCAACTTCTGACGTACAGCCGCTTAACTCGAACAAGGGGGCATCTGCCCTGCGTCCTTTACCCCACCCGTTCGACCCGTGACCCTTTCGCCACGGTGGGGAAGAACAGCCTTTGTTACGGCTCAGGCGTAAGCTATGCTTTCCTTCGTGGTTGGCTCTACGCGGCAGTGAAAAAAAATGAGACCATGCGATGATCTCGGCGTCCTACTGCGACCGGGGTTTGCAGGCACCGGAGGTCAGGGATGAAGTGGTCGATTTGATTTGTGGGGTTTAACGTCCCAAAACCACCATATGATTAAGAGAGACACCGTAGTGGAGGGATCCAGAAATTTCGACCACCTGGGGTTCTTTAACGTGCGCCCAAATCTGAGTACACGGGCCTACAGCATTTCTGCCTCCATCGGAAATGCAGCCGCCGCAGCCAGGATGATGAAGTGGTCGAGGCAGGAGGAACAGAGACTTGGAGAGGGCTTATTTACATTGTATACAAGGTGAGCTCTCGTACATGACGAGCTTTTTTTACAAGGCGAGATTTCAAATCTGGTGTTCCTCTACATGGCGCTCGTTCGAATGAGACGGGTGGCTCATTATAAAGGGTATGTGCTCCCCAGATGCCTAGATCAGGGAACACGCGCAGATAGTACTGTCCAATCACCGATCACACACAACTGGTGAGGGGGACGAGCATGCACAGCCCACGTGAACGTCCAATATTGAGGCGTGACTCTGCTGTACAAGGTGGCATCTGCGGAACTCCTCCTCGTCATGTGTGTGCTGCTGGTCGAGGGGTCACGAGCTCATAACAGCATACTTCAAATGGTCCACTGAATTGCTCGCTTGATTAGCGGGGTGATTTGTGGCGTCCGCCGTGGTCTCTTCCTAGGAAGATGCTGTATTTGTTGTCCTCTCTCGAACGGCTTACGGCGTCATGGCGACACGACGTCTCACCCTCTGGCTGGGAGAGACAATTCCTGGTGGTCATAGGCAGCCAGCCTGTTGGCTACTTGTTTGAAGATCCAAAGAGCGCCACTCCTTCGTCAGCTGCAGCGCCAGTCACAACAGTGCAAATTTTCCTGAAATTTGGCTTTTCTTGACATGCTTCACGCCTAATCTCAAACTGAATGATAATCTGAGCTTCAAACATTTCCCTGGGGTCCTTTCGCGATCCTACGTCTAGCCCTGAGCCTGGCGTCTTGACTGATAACGTGACGGCACTTAACAGGGACATTAGTGCGCTTGGCATCAGTCGTCTGTACCACGTTACATTTACGCCGACGCCTTTTTTCTCTTGTAATGGCTAGGAATGCTGGAAGCTTCGACACACTTACTCACAAGTGTGCTGTTTTCGTCAGGCTTTGCCGCCAACACTCCATGCGGCTCAACCAACTTATATTTGTGCTCAACGTTAGGTACTGCTTCGAAGGAGATGAGACCAAGCGAGCATTTCGGCGTCAGAATTTTATTGAAGTTCCTTTCTTTACGACTCACTTCGCATTTGATCTAAATCTCTGCAGCGGCCTGACCTTCAACCTTATCTTATTGAGCTTTGTCCCGACCTCAGCTTTGACATTGAGTATGGCATCTTGAGAGCTTGGGTGTTTAGCCACTTTCGCACGCTTGGCGTTATTCGACTTCGCCCTACATTTTCGACGCCGACTGTTCCCAAGGGAACTGATCGCCGTGCTCAGAGCACTGTCATTCAAACTCGCAAGCAGGCTGCTCACACTTTGTGGAGTCAAAGCTCCAAATTGGTTACCTAGCTTTTTTTTGGGCCCATTGCCAGCTGTCTCGGCCTGTGATAGAACCGAAGTCCCGAAGCCTTTAATACTAACCATCTCGCCTGAAGGTTTCTCTTCAGTATTTAAGGGTCTTTCATCTTCCAAGATAGACCTTCTTACCAGGCCTTCATAGTCGGCCTCATGCTCACTACGTCGTGCTTCAACATCTTGTGCTTTTCACCTCCCATTTTCCTCTAGCGCTTTTCGGCGAGCTTCATCTTGAAGCGCTACGCGACGAGTCTCCATCATTTTATTGTGCGCCTCATCCTCTCTTTCTTTTCGGTGGGCGTGGACCTCTAGCGCTTTACCACGTGCTTAAACACTGTTGCTATCACTCCGACTTCCAGCAGAACTTAAAATAAAAAAAAAGTATTATCATAGCATATCTTGCATAACTAAAATCTTCTGCTTCCTCGGTGGATAAGCAATGCAAAATATGTGCTATCTTTCACGGCAACAAGGTGACAAGCTTCTCTAGCCAGATGTTGCAGCTAACACCAACATTACAGCAGACAACTTCAAAATCATCAAGAAAATACGCGATGTTCTCACTTGTCTCAAAGTTGTGGAGCTGGCCTTTCGCTTGCTGCCACTTAAGTGCTTGAATTTTACAATCAAGCTCTCTCATTTTGATAGCATGCTCTCTCTTTTTGTGGTTCTCCGGGGCCTCCCATATTTCACGCCTTTAAGCTTCGAGCTCTTCAGGACGTTTCTCGGCATCTCGCTCTCCAGCCTTCTGCTTTTGCTTACGAATGAGCTACCAAAACTCGTCAGCTTCCTCGGCCGTCCCGTTTTTTGCCCACATCACCTCAAGAATCGCTTCCCTTGTTTTAGTGGACCCGGCGGAAATCCCCATGGCTCCGAAAAATTCAAGGAGGTCCTCCACAAGTTACTGCTCCATCGCAATCTCGTTCATCGTGATGCTCTTCTACTGATATTCACCTTAATCCAAAACAAATACCATGGTTTAAAGTAGGTGAATATTAAACCATAGCAAACAAAACACACAAAAAAACTCTCCTAACATCTGCCTGTGCTAGAGAAGTCTGGCGAAATGAACCGTAAGCGTTGGGCACTCACCCAACCAAAGTAGCCGACGTTGGTTCAACTCGTGGCTGCCGTCGAACAGTGTCGTGGGTGCCCTCGGGCCTGCAGCAATCCACTTCAACACCGAGTCATTGAGATCGCGGTGGCGGGTTCAGCAGCAGTTAAACGTTGGGGGCAGTGGTAGCGTATTCCAGCGTATCCAGGTGGTCGTCATCAGGCTTCCAGAGATATGTTCCAGCTTTTTAGCCATTGAGATCGGGTTAGCGGGTCCCAGAGCAGGAAAACATTGAGGACAGGAGTACTCTATCCCGAAACTGCCAACCACTATTACAATTTACGGTTTCTCGCGATGGCCAAAAGTGGCGAGCAATCGAAAGACTTCGCTGAAGCCTTTGCCCATAGAATGAAAAGGTAGGTAATCGTTGTGAAAACAGCAACAGGTAGGAACGTTCGCTGTAGCAGGTTATAGCTGGTACAAAGCCGGCCAGCACGACAAAGTTGGCTGGGGCGAAAATTCTTCAAACAAGGGGCTGGCATGGCCTTAAATAACGTTTTTGGCCTTTTCCCAGTGCTCAGCAGAGGAGACGCAGCCTTACCCGGAACTGCATGGTGGCTCGGTGGAGGAGGCGACGCTTTTCCCGAAACTTCACGGCCGTCTACGTGGACTGTGGCACTGGAAGGGGGGAGAGCTTGCCAAAAATGCCTCGTTCTCGTTGGAAGAAGCATTCCGAAATGAGGACCAAGCCTGTGGAATAAGACCCGTTAACCCGCTTGCCTTCTCTTGGAATCTAGTCAATTACCTCTATTGACCAGCGGTTATCCTGCCTACGTGCTACGTGCCAGGCTCATTTCCATTTCTTCTTGATTTCAACTATGATAATTTTATCTCCGGTTTGTTCCCTGACCCACTCTGCTCTCTTCTTGCCTTTTAAGTTAACAACAATCAATTTCCTTTCCACCACTCACTTCGTCGTATTCAATTTGAGCTGAGCCCTCTTTGTAAGCCGCCAGGTTTCTGCTCCATACGTACGTACCAGCAAGATAAAGCTGTTATATACATTCCTCTTGGGGGTTAGTGGTAGATTACCATTCATGATTTGAGAATGCTTGCCGATAGTGATCCGGCCCGCCCCTATTCTTCTACCTATTTCACTTCCATGGCTCGGCTCTGCGGTTATATACTTGTCTTAAGTAGACACATTCCTTTACAACTTCCAGCGTCTCTCCACATATTGCATGGCGGTTTTTTCTGCCATGACTGTTGCACATTACTTTAAAGTAGGCTTTGGACCTAACAGGGGTAAGAATATTTTATTCGAAATTGAAAAAACAGACATCGAAAAAAACAGACATCGGCAGAAGTATAAAATGTACACAGGTATAATGTAGCAGCAGAAAGCACAAGACCGGGTTGTTTGGCGTATCATCTGGGAAGCTTTTGCTCTGCAGTGGGCGTAGTAAATCTGTTGATGATGATGAACGCCCCTTTGTGCCCTCAGCTACTGCGCTCTCTTCTTGTCCCTTGAGATTCACCTACCATTTTTCCTTCCATTGCTCACTGCGATGTCCCCGATATGCTTTGAACATTTCATGTAAGCTTCCAAGGTGCTTCTCCACACATAAGTATCGGTAAAGTGCAACTGTTACATGCTTTCTTATTTACAAAAGTATGAAAGTAAATGAAATCCTATACGATGAAATTAAATGTATATACCTTGACGGCGGCATTGGCCGGTGCGGGTGCTTCGTCGAGACAGCGCCAGGCAAGCGCCGCGAGTGGGTCAACGCCTGCGAGGCCCAGTGGTGGCACAGGTCCGAGCGAGTCTCCTGGGCTAAGTTGCTCGGCGGCCACCAGCGACAGGCGGCGGTCGGCGGCCATGGCCGGCACGCGCCTGCCGCCTCCACCCACTCGCTGGTCGTGCACGGCCTGCGCATCAGAAGGAAATTAATCATGAAGGGGCGCTACGCATGGGCGAAGCTCAATTCTCGCGATGACTAGGACATATTTAGAGCAGTAAATGCAAATACTTCTAGCTTTCATGAACAGAAAGCGTAGGGAAGTCATGCTTAGCGCATACCTGTGCACAAGTTCACAATAAAACTGAGAAAACGATAGATCCTTGGAATGCAGGAATTCGCTGGGGCGATTGTTTCGACAAGTGGTCTTCTCTTCTTGAACGCAGCAACAGAAGACAACACCACTTGTGGAAGCCTTCTTTTCAATAAAATTTCATCTCTACAAGCTTCCATCCAGGGGCAAAGCCAGGGGGTGGCCAAACGGGTACGTGCCCCCTCCCCACCTTATGTTTTTTCACGTTGGCATAGAGAGCGAAAAATGGCCAATCCAAGAAGGTGTCTCTCCCGAAATCAAGGTGATGCCTCCCCTCCCCCAAAAAATTTCTGGCTACGCGCCTGCTTCCGTCCTTCACTGTGCCGTATACCTTATTCAATTCTACCTTAGCTAAAGGTGAAAATGCTATACGAGGCGAGGAGGCACAGCGTAATACGACCGTATACTAGAGGTGTAGTATTGCTATGATGAAATTTTTGCATTGAGCGACCACGATCTTAGCAGCAAGAGCGTGCACAGATAATAAGAACATTGTGCCTTAGCCGACGTTGAAGTCATAGTGCTAGTGGTATGTGACTGAAACCAGGGCTGCTGCACTTGGCTGCACTTCCAACGATCGCATACGTATGCGTACACCGGAGTCCAATCTAATCAATTAAATAGGAAAGCGGAATTTCATTATGCTATAAGATGAAAATTGTGAAAGCAGACATTTCGACGCATTGTCTAAACGGCTAGTGGTCGGTCCAATACAAACAAAAGGTATACAAATCAGCAGTCTTGTAAAAAATAGTGAAATACATAGGTGATTTGTAATATAAATATTCAGAGAAGCGCACAGAAAAACTACGAACGCAAATGCTACGAACACGCGAACTACAGGTAAGAATTTTTTTAGGAATGAAAAAAAAAACTGGAAAAATTCTTGGTTATATAGACGAAGTATCGTTTGCAGGTAATGACAAAACTTCTCGAGACTTTTACCTAAAGAAGCAAGTAGTTCCTCAGCTAAGCACCCAAAAATTGGATCACACTTTCACCGTACGCATTCGTACATAAACCAAACTTTAACCTTACCGATGCTTGTGAGCCATGGCTTCAACGGCGCAATTGTAAGAAAAGGTATGAGGCAGACGCGTTTTTATGTTTACTGTTACATTTACTCAACGAAAATTTTGTTGTTACGTACGTCCATAAACGGCAGTCCATTCAAGGTCTATACAGACGAAGTCAAGACGACTTCCTACTGCTGCAGACGCTAAACTGGGACAACTCGCTTTTTTGATGGTCAGTTGAACAAACTTATCACTTCTTCATTTATTGCGCTGCATATGCTGAACGGTAATGTGCGTCTCACCTCAAAATGGTGATGATATTCAAAAGGCAATCTCTTGCTGTGAGTGCAGTTGAACGTAGTCAAAAAGAAAGCCTTTCTTCTTTTTGCGTTCTGTGCAAGTGCCTCATGCCACAGCTTTGGCACATTTACTGAAAAGTTGGAGAGAAAAATACTTGTGCATGCGTATTAAGACTGTTGTTTCTGCCCGAAAGCAGAAACAAAATGATTTTCTAGTAATTATGTCAAGACTTTCCTATCAATTATACACACTGTCACAATCATAGGCATATTTGTAGTAGCCAAGTCACGCATCCACACTGGAAGATAAGTGGTCATATATACGTCTGCTTTTATTCAAGCCAAACTGCTAGAGTACGGTGTGAGAGCATTCAAAAAAAGCTTGTTGATACAGTGCTCACTGGCTTTGAATGTGAAACAAGTTGCAACAGCTTGTCTGACAACCTCTACGCTAAAAGAAAAACGTATATTCATTGCGGTTCTTGAAGCGCTATATATATCTCGCTTAGTTAGGCAAGTTAATATTGATCCTTGCGGTACCTTTAGTGACGAAGTTGTTTAGTGTCGCATCATCCTTGGCAGCAATAGCTCCTAGTACAGCCTGGTTTGTCACCTCCTCTTGTGTGCTCATGGTTTTCTTGAACAAGTTTGCAGAAGGTGGTTATCGCAGTACCATCTCTCTGTACCTCATAGTTGGTCATAAATATTTTGTTCGGAAATGAGCAGCGACAAATCTGGAAAACTGCCTCAACAGCGTGCCTTTGATGGTTTCTTTTTGGTTTTTGACCATGGCTCATACTCTCTACAGGTAATAGGGTCAAGTAGAAGAATAATTTTTCTAGGAAGTTCTGAAGGCGTATGAGGCTAAATTGTGGGCATCATGACGATGATGACCTTATATTATGACATGTGCCCACAGAAGTCGTGCAAGGATTTAGGTTAGGTGCTACAAAAACTAACGTTTTGAAATAACATTGTACAGAAGAAAATCCTAAACTAGAAAACAAGCCGACTATGTATTTGAAAGTATGCAATACACAGAATTATTCAATCATAAGAGTTGCGAAACTGCAATTTGAAAACCGGACACGCAATTCGCCGATTTTGCAGGAATTAGCAGACTGCACGCCATCTGTGAGTGCAACACAAAACCGAAGTATTGCGCTAATTAGTGGGGAGGCTGATCAACATGTGGTGCGGCAATCTGCACCCTTCTACATCTGGGTGAATGCGCTGTTCAAATTTCGATACAAGGAGCCTAACGGGAGTATCGCAACTCGTATGACTGAATTGAACAACTCCGCACTATATATATATATATATATATATATATATATATATATATATATATATATATATATATATATATATATATATATATATGCAGGCGACAACTTCTGTAACATCGACAAGAAATATAGAGTACAAAGAAGACACGCGTCGACAAGTTTTATCTTTGCGTTTCGCCGGTGGCACTAGCCTTCCACAGTCGTTCAAATGATATATATATATATATATATATATGTGTGTGTGTGTGTTTGTGTGTGTGTGTGTGTTTGTGTGTGTGTGTGTTTGTGTGTGTGTGTGTGTGTGGCAGTTGTGGCCTGGCTCATCGCTTCATACGTCACAAGATTCCCCCTCCCCCCAAAAGAAGGCATGGATTACGAACAAGAAGTGGTAAACAAAGAGAGGTTGAAAAGACACAAATGTCAAAATTTATAATTGGTTCTATGCTTCAGGGGAGTTCCAAACACTTTCAAAAACTTCAGGAGATAGTGCAGCAGTCCGGTTTACGCAGGAGGTCTGGTGGGTGAGGCTGACTGTGGCGTTCTAGAGAAGATAACTGCGTCCTGCACAACTGCACTCACCATGACACGGCTTCAGTAGCTGCGAAGAACGAACGAGGCTGCACGTCCTTGTAGAATTTGAAGGTCGGATGTCGTAGGCGCCTAGTTTTCTGTCGTGGGCGCTGTATTCTTTGTCGTGGCTGATACAAAAGCATTGCTTCCAGCTTGTGTTTGCGACAACCCAAGATGATGATACAATGTCTCTGTACCTGCATTTTGCAAATGGTTGCGTTCAGTTCCTTACGTGGTTTTCTGTGGCGGCATCTCCATCGGTAGGATTGTACATGAAGCCTTGATATCTAGTACAGAAGACTTCCATGACGTTTCCTTCTACGAATATAGCTCAGATGTTGACTTGGTCTTTCCTTTAGTTGGTGTCGTTTGTGACGACCATCCTTAAGCCACAAATCTGCTTGTGATCTCATTTTTGTTCGTCGTTGTACTTGATGTAACTGCCGTAGTTTTCGGAGTTCTTTGAGTTCTTGATGACATTACTGATGTTTCGGAATCTGACGAGCTAGTACTCTTTTAGTAACACGAGCCCGCTTTTTCTTGATAGTTGATGTGACTAGTAGATAGTTGGTAGTCGTTGGGTTATCGTGATTTTCGAAAGAAAATGAAGGTGGTGCACTAGAATAGACAGGAAGGCATTTGGAGGCTCTTGCAACGCCGTTCTTAATAAGCGCTTCTTGTACAGGGCAGTGCTTGAGAGTTTATTTTTCCGCGCCTACTGTGTTCGTAGGACTCTGTGGTGGCTGGGATCTCGACGGCGACACTGACAAACGCTTAATTGGGTCGGATTTTGCTTGGGATTGTTTCTCTGTCTGCGCAACCTTGGAGCTTGGCTGTTCCGATGCATGAATATGGACAGTAGACCCTGGGCTTGGCTGAGTACCTTCAGAGCTCCTCAGGTTCATACCAACCTTAGTGAGCATGTTAGGCGTGAGGTGGGCGTTGTGAGTACGTGAAGAGCCAAGTGACGGAAAACCTGGTGGTAGGCCAAGTGTACGATGTGGGTAGTACAGTGCAGTGGATGGTTGGGTAGCACAAGTCCTATGGTGCAGTAGTGATATAGAGGTCAATTTTTGTGCCGTAGCAAAACACGGTGGCAGATTAACTCTTCGCGGAAATAGATCATGATGTCTTTCAGTGACCGGATGTTTGAATTGGTCTAGTCGGACTGAGAATGGTCATCTCGATTTGGCTGTATTAGTGCTTGAAGACTGCTGGTGGTTGTGACAACTGAGATCGATCACCTTTAGATCACGGGTTGTAAGTGAATATTCATCGTAACCTTTAAATGATCATTTCTTCTTTGATTTTTCGCCACGATTTGTCGTTTTCGACTATGTGGGTGAGGTAAAATTTGAATGCATCACCGGTAACGTAGTCGGTAAAATTGGCGGCCATCTCTCGTTCCGACCATGATGCAGCGGTAGCGTGGAGCTCGAACAGGTCGAACCAGTCCTTTACAGGTCCATCGGCCGCTGCTGCGGTGTACTTGGGGATGGGAATATCAGTCGATGATTCCGTCAAGATGCTCGTCGATGTGTACTGCTAGGTGCTGGTTCGGTGGTTCATTTATGGTCAGGGTGTCTTGCGGAGAACCTTGTCGATCATGTGTGACTGATGAAGGGGTTGGCAAGTTTCCATCCTGTCAACTTGTGTGACGCTATGATGAGTGGCAGACGTGGCCTGGCTCATACCCCATGTTTATTCGATTGTCGCTTCTTCCTTCTCGACCTCTACCAACCATCGCTTCACACATACACACACACATACACACACACACACACACACACACACACACACATATATATATATATATATATATATATATAGATATATATATATATATATATATATATATATATATTTATATATATATATATATATATATATATATATATATATATATATATATATTGAATGAACTTGCAGATAGCACATTCAAAAAGGAAATCGTATTTACTAACGTTTCGGCCGTGGCACGGCCTTCGTCAGAGTAAGTAGGTATGATACAATGCAGCCGCTTTTATAGGCTCACGTGATGAACTCTCGGTATAGCAGCTAGGACAATCAAAGTAAAAAATGGTAATCTGTCAGAAACTTGTGTTGACATGACTGACATGCGACGGGTGCATGAATATACAAGTTTCAAATTTCCTTGCGCATTGACACGCGGGGCACAGTATGGTTGGCAGGACTATATATATATATATATATATATATATATATATATATATATATATATATATATATATATAGCTGTAGTATTTCATTCAAATGGCATCTTCTAGGCTGGAGCTCTGAGCAACCTCTTGATGCAATTTTAGTGTTAGTGTCGCCTGTCTTCAACTTTGAAACAGTTTGGCATTGGGTCGGTTAGATGTGTGGATCACTAAAACCTGAATTCTCAAATTTTTCAACCTTACTACTCAATCTATGATTGCTGTATTTTTTGAGGTGAACCCCAGGAGATCAGTGTTCGTGAACATGGTCTACGTCACCAAGACCAAAAGTGACGTACCTATTCAGAAGGCTTAGGCTGTGTGTAGTATAGTGCCCGTAAAGTAAATAGCTTGTACGTGCTTTAAAAGACAAAATTATAAAGACAGAAGGAAAGAAACAAACAAAATTAAACAGAAAGAAAGGGAAATCAGACTAAAAAAAAGGAAGAAAGAAACAACAACGTTGTCGAAATGCCATCGGAACTGGGAGCAGCCTTTCATTCACACCACTGTGCTTAAAGGAACCTTGACACCAAATTTGGAAACTCCAAATGCTTTTGTTGTTTGATAGTCCTGCATGCGGAGCCACCTCTTAGCAATCTTTAAGGACGAGCATTGCCTAAAAGATATTTCAATTATGTTTTAAAGTAAGAGTACGTGCTCCTCCGAGAATTCAGGTATAATCGACATGTTCTATGGTTTCACGTAGACCAGGGATCCCCTTGTGACGTTTGAGAGGTCAAGAACATTGGCGGGGCACACACGATTCTCGAGTGGCACCCTGTGAGGACTATTGTTCGTCACCACTTTCGCTCTGTTGTAGGGCTACCTTAAAAATGGTTTGGACTGCTTACGCGAGGAATGTTTTTCTCTTTTCTGAGGGGGGCACCCTCAAATCCCTCAAATCGTTTCTATATTCTACCCATCCTGGGTCCCTTTATTTGAAAACAGCGTGTTTCAGCGTCTGCGAAGCTTGAGCGCACGTAATCTCAGGCGCTGCCCCACTTTGGGGCACTAGTTTATTATATTTAGGCTGGCGTTTCGAACTTACGCAACAATTTTTTGAATTAATGCCACTATGATTATTTATACGATGCGTTAGATAGTTTACGAAAAGATTTCGGCATTACCAGACGAAAAGCTACAAAATACAGTGAAAATTTTGCAAACAAAGCTTTCACTCTCAGGCGTCCTTTGATCACCATGAAAGCTAGTTTTTTTTTTCGTGCAGTTTGTGAACATTTCTTGACTGGGCATATTTTGTTTTTTTTCTTTTGCGTTCTTCTTGCGCAGGCAGAGTACGTGTACCCTGTCTCGGTGTATACCAGAGGACGAGGGGAAGCGATAGGAGAAGGGGTTAGACAGGTCGCGAGCATTATAGGAGTGGGCGTGGGCAAGATATGGAAAAAGAGCGCAGTGACCGAGACAAGATAAGGAATAGTGACAAAGGGCGATTGTGTGGGTAAGGTTCTTCTGCGATGAAAAGAAAAATGCGTAGGCGATCCACAATGCGCGAGCACGACCCTGTTCACTTAAGCAGAGGAAGGAAGCCAACGCACACTCATGTACATATATGGATTGAGTGTGCACGTAGGCAACGTTAGTCGAACGGTCAGACAATACGAATCATTTCAGTCAATGGCACGAGAACATGGCAACAAGGAGAGGAGGCTAAAAGCGACGACATATTCGCATACAGGGGAGCGATGGTGATAGAGAAAGCACCATTTTCGCTTATAGACCTTGATCTCTGAAATCCGGTTAGCCTACCCCATCTTTACTTTTCCCTGTTTTATCTTCGTTTTTCTGTTTCAGCAAATATTTTTGACTTGTTCGTATTGCACCAGTTTCTTCAAGTACTAAGAATAAATTTAAAAAAAAAACATGACAAGTGCCGAAAATATTCTCGGAACACCACACAAAAGAACAATGAACTAAGAGGAGTAGGTCTCGCGATGACGAACTCTTATTTCTCCAGTTACTGCTTTTACTTTTCACTCCCGTCGATAACTGCTGTATAGTAGTGCTTGCAAATGAGTTCATTCGTCTCCCTTTTTCGTTTATTTCGCGGTGTGTTCTCTTGGTGATATACTGATCCCGGCGTGCGTGCACAGCAAAACGACAAAGGAGAGGTATTTATCATCGCTCTGCTCTCTTTCAGCGCACCGTGTCGCCACTCTTTGGAGCGATATTTTTTATCTATCACTGCTAGAAACAACGACAAAAAAATGCGTCTTTTCAACACAGCTAGCACTTCTCTGCTCCGAGATCATGACGCATGCGGAAAAAATGTGCAGAGTAAAATATTCATTTTTAAATCTTCTTTTCAAATTTTAATACGTTAATTTTGATATTGAGCACTCTCCTCTACGCCACCTCCCACACCATTTTCATGTTATTTTTGTTTAACACCTAAAAAAGAGTCTGTGAATGGAGAGTTGTGTGAAATGACCTGGGTGTCGCGTTTTATGAGGATATGAAAAACGCACTAATTTCTAGGCTGTCGGGAGGGTAAGTACAATGATAAAAACGGAATGAAAGAAGAAAAAACCTTTTTCGGCTGGAGAAAATAGGTTGGCAAAATTTAAAACGCAAACGTACGTCGAGTGTTCTGAGAATAGACGATCAAAGACGCGTATATACCGTGCGAGTCAGAACTTTTTTTCGTATTTTTAATTTTGTCTTCTCTCGTGATTAAACGATGAACGGGGACACATGACCAGACAGGTCCGCACCATACTCTGGTGCTTTGTCAGGGACCTATATTGTCAACGAAGTCGAACGTTCTACTAAAAAAACGCGGAATGAAATCAATAAATAAAAAATAAAAGAGACGGATGGCACCTAATCGAGAGAAAGGAAAAGCGATAACTGCGTAATCGTCTGCTCTTACGTTAAAATAGATCGTATCCTATAAAGGCAGCATTTTATAAAGACAGCAAACAAAAAAGACTGAATAGAGTGAGGCGCCACTTTATTTTCTTTTTGCCTATCAAATGTAACCGTAAGGGTCACCTATAGCGGTTTTTGCCAGGAAATTTCAAGAGTGCCGGGTACTCATAGTGTATGCAATTAGGCAGTGATGAGAAAAAAAGATTAGGGGAGAATTAAGAAACAAAAGCAGAGTGTTTAACTAAACGCAAGTCCAATTGGCTACTGTGCACAGGGGGAGCAGATAATGGGACGTGTATTTATATATTTTGTAAAATAAATGGGATGTACAGGCAGAATCATGCGCACACTTGAAAGAGTAGTTCAAGTCGGTAGACAGCCACACCGACAGTGTTGTATTTGTTACCCAAAAAAGTAACTAAATACCAGTGTTGTATCAATTACAATAAAAAGGAACTAAATACGTTACTCGTTACTGCAACCAAAAAGGAACGCGTTACCGCCATGTCACCTAGAAAATGGTAACGCGTTACCATGAGCAAAAAAGTAACGGACGTTACCTCTGCAGTTACAACACAGTCATAAATTTTAATTAATGTGTCTTCGTTACAGGATCTCACAGTAAGATTATGTTTATATTTCAAATTACTGTTTCACTGAAAACTTCTAACCCAGAAAATGATTATCAATGCGCTCATTTAACGAGTATTACTTGTGCAAATGTACCGGACGTAACCAATGTTATAGTGACTTCAAGCTGCTTGTTACATGTGACTGCTTGTGAATATGGCACATAGTGCAGCCATTTTTTCCAATGCGACAACATACACAATACCAGATTCAATCATCCACACTAGCCACAAAGAAAGCATCACGGAACTCAAGAAATTTTCCGTAATCGGCATTTTTGGAGTTTTTATAGCCCACAAGTGTGCCAGCTTGGGCTAGTTGGTATGACATGACGATTGTTATAGAGCGAGAACAAAGCCACGACACACAGACGTGTTCTTCGTGCCCTTCTCGTCTCTGTGTCGTCGTTTTGTTCTCGCCCTATAACTATAGTCCTAACAGCCCCTTTCGTGAAGTTTGAAGAAATCGAAACAGGTCATCCTTGGCCTCTGTGATTCCCCACCGCGTGCCAGTAGGCAGTCCCGAAGACCTGCATTGTCACTTTTTTGGGGTAGAGTGGGGTGGGGTTGGAGGAGGCATTTTCTCGCTTGTGACACTAGATGTTCTTTAGTTTACTTCTGTCATCTTCTTTGCGCCACCAATGTTCATGGCGCGTGTCTCATTAATGCCGGCACGCATGCCCGGACGACCTACACAGAAAAGGGCTATTCTGACGACACGCTAAAAACAGCCTTCATAGCTTAGCCATGGGAAAAATATTTGTGCATAAACATTGCTCGTTCACTTTAGGCTGCATAATTACCGCAAATTTTGCGGGAGTTTATGTAAGAGTGTTCACGAACAGGCTCGCTAGCTTAGTAGTTCAATAGCCAAAGGCGCAGTTTTAAAAACAAGGTTCATAAATCTTATCAACTTTCGAGCAACTATTTTGTAGAAAGCATATTAAAATCACCCTTATATAGACATATTCAAAAATAGTTTTCTTTGATCTACAAGTTTCGATGTTCCTTCAATCTGCGTTGTGCATATATTTTATGCACAAGATGTCTTTTATGTAACGGTAATATTCAAGTGTTACATTAACATGAACTTTCGAGATTGACTGGTGACCAAATTAGTCCCTCCATGTTCGGTATGTTCGGTGTTATCACTTCATAAATTATGAGTTTAAAAAGAAACGTGACTTGCTTTTTGGGGTACTGAGTGTTATATGCAAGAAATAGGAAATATTTAATAAAATCTGGAATATCATTTTTGTATAATGTCGATATCTTATGGAATGACTTCTTTTTGACACTGGCGTAGCCAGGAGGACGCACATCGGGTCCATGGTCCCCCCTCTAAAATTTCTGTCGCCATGGCATACTTGCCTACTAGGCCCACACTTCAGCTCAAAGAGTTTCCCCTTCCCCAAACTCCTAAAACAAAGAAAAAACAACTTCTGCATAAGCCTCTGCCTTGCAATAAGCGCAGTTAGGAGACCAACAGCGGTTATGTCTGAGGCGCTCCAAGAGGCATTACACATCACGGAGAACTTTCTAGTCGGTTCGGGCCTGAGCCTGTCATCGGCAAAGTCTGAGTTACTACTATACAGACCCACCCGACAAGGACTGAGGAACGTCACTCCTTTAGAACAGATTCCCATAGCTTTATACACACGGGATGGGCAGAAAATACCCAGGGTGGACTCCATCGGGGTCCTCGGACTCCTGCTAGAGTCCAAGGGGGGCAACTCACGAACTATAGCCCGCATCACCTCCAAGATTGAGAACATGCTTAGGCTCATACTCAGGGTCTCGAACCGCAGGGGTGGGCTGAGCGAGAGCAATCTCCTTCGGCTCTATCATGCATTTCTCATAAGCCACATTAATTATGTCGCTTCGGCGTTGCGCTGGTCCAAAAGAGAAGAGGCAAGAATTGATACACTAATGCGCAAAAGCATAAAGCGAGTTCTAGGCTTGCCTATCCCCACTAGCATCGAGAAGCTCCTACAATTGGGCATGCATAACTCCCTCTCGGATGTGATCGAGGCCCAGCAGATGGCTCAGGTCGTGCGACTATCGTCCTTGAGGGCTGGTAGGCGCATCCTGAAATCCATAGGCTGCGGTCCTACGGCGACTAACCAGCGTAATGTAACACTAACACCCTCGATCAGAGGCACGTTTTCGGTAGCTCCACTTCCAAGAAATGTCCACCCACAATACAATGTAGGGCGCCGCATAGCTCGGGCCAGTTCCTTATTAAAATCAGTTGCAAACAGACCGCATCTCGCGACCTTTGTCGATGCAGCCCAGTACGGGCGTTCGGATCGCTTCGCAGTGGTCTCGGTCAATCATAGTGGCACACTCCTATGCTCTGCCTCGGTTAGAAAGGTTTCGGCAATGGTGGCTGAGCAAATCGCCATCGCCATAGCAATGAAGGACCCATCGCGTCCTAATGTCTTTACAGACTCGCGTTCCGCAGCTAGGGCTTTCGCCTCGGGCTAGATCTCGCGTGAGGCAGCGGCCATCCTCGGCTGTGAGGGGGCTGCCGGGTTTCACACCATAACATGGTTCCCGGCCCACATGGGGGCCAACGTACATCCTGATGTCCCCAACGCCAATGAGTTTGCCCATGACCGTGCGCGAGGTATCGCTCACCGCGGCGGTCCCGGTGGATTCGCAGGCGGGGACGCCCGAAGATACAGGGACTCGCTACTCACTTTCCACGAGATCATGACTCATTATCATCTATCTCGGAGGACTTTTCCACTTCCTCATCCTAAACTTACGTGACCGCAATCATCGGCCTACAGGATGCTCCAAACGGGGTCTTTCCCTTTGCGTGGCAGGTTCAGCCATTTTTCGCCCAACATTGAGCCGCAATGTCCGGACTGCGGTGAGGCGTGTTGCTCATTACCTTATATGCTCTGGCAATTTCCTGCGTTACGTGACGCAGAGTTCAACAAAGAAGAGGACTGGGAGGAAGCCCTTAATAGCGGCGACCTCTTGGTTTAACATCGGGCTGTCCAGAGGGCCTGCGAGAGGGTGGAGGGCCACGGTCTTCCGGTTCCTACGTGGGAGCGGCCCGCGACTGCTACAAATTCCCCCTAAACGGGGCCGTTACAACGCAGTTCCTCAGGGCCTGAATAAAGTTCTTTGTCTGTCTGTCTGCTGCACAGCTGTTTCTAACTGTTGTTAGCCGTAGCATTTCATGACAACAGTATTAATGAGTTCTAGTTTAAATAGCGAGAAACCGATCAAACCAATCAATGTAGCGATAACAAAATTAAAAGCTTTTTTTCTTCACAAACAAAAATATTGACGTTTCGCGCCTCACTTGCATCTTTTTAGAGGTGTTGTTCCGGCTTGGGGGTCACGCCTATTGACCTTGATCTCCAGCATTTCCTTTAGGCAGGCTCCATCGGTACACTTTAGGGCAAAAGGGTGTTAAAAGGGTGTGTGGTTCATCTTCTTGGGGAATAATGGTGCTGCTACTACCATTATTCCCTTTAAGGACTAATGGCTACGAGTCTAACAGTTAGTCCCCACAGAGGAGCTCAAGAGACTAACATTTAGTTCTCAAAAATACACCTTAGTGAGTAACCGTTAGTCCCACAATTCACCTAAGGGAATAACATTTAGTCTTCACATTTGCACCTTATACGCTCTGAAAAAATATTGAGTAAAAAGGGTGTATTTTTGTCCCACAACAATAATTGCCATCAGGCTTGTGTGCGCTTTTTTTCTTGAAAACTTGGCGCTGGCCACTTTCTTATCGAGAATGCAATGCAACCCTGATAATGGGAATGTCAATAGTGACCGGAATGTACAGGGCGCGGGGTGATAGCGCAAGGATGGAACGCAATATAGATGACGATTATTGTTGTGGGACAAAAAGACACCCTTTTTACTCGCTTTATTTTGGAGTGTAGGAAAACTGTTATTATCCACATTTACACCTTACCGGGCAACCATTAGCCCTCGCAGTTGCACCTTGCTGGACGAACGGTTCATCCACCCAAATACTCCATTTGCATGACCTTTTTGTCCCCAGTTCAAACATTGTTTTTGTTTATTTTCCGCAAGGCCTACTACTTTTTTCGCCTGTTTTTCTGCGCAGTAAGCAACGAATTCCGCAGAAAAGAACACGCGAAAAAGTAGTTAGCCACCTATGTGTAACTGCTTTCACAGTCACGGCAACAACCTAACACAAAAGTGAGACATGAAAATCTTTTATTTTTCAACATACACATAAAATGTCTGCATTCCCTTAAGTGAATTCATGGTGAAGTGTACAAGTCCATTCTCGTTGTCAAATCTTGTTCACTTTTTGGGGAGCTCCTCCAACGGAATCGATAGATGACAGGCATTGCAGGCGCCAGCGCACGCAGCCTTCAGCCTGTTGTGTTCCCACGGCTGCACGTACAATAATATAGTAAAAACAGTTAGATACACGTGACAGAAGATGAAGATGCACGCATATTACAAGTACGTACACGGTAATATAAACAAAGTGTTCAATTATGACACACAAATAACTTTACCTTTACATCTCGCGCAGTCCTTCTGAAGCTGCTCTGACGAAAAAGATGGATGACAGTCATCGCAGACGCCACCGCACACAGTCTTCAGCACGGTGTGTGCCCACGGCTGCACAATAAGTATGTAAAATAGAGAGTCACACGTGACAGAGGCTGATTACAAATGTATACGAGAAATACGTGCAAAGTGAAATGAAAACGTACGTGGGATATGACGCGCTAATAATTTCACCGTGATGTCACACATCGTCGAAGACTTATTTTGGCTCCCGTAGCGCAACAGCTTAGGAGCGGCGGCTGCAGCCACAACTACGCGAACCACCATGCCGCTAACAAGTCGGCGAGTCCTAAGCGAGCGACGTCGTTCAGCTCGAGCCAGCGAACGTGAGACCAAACACGGCGCTGCACGCGGAGTGTGCCGCCAGCGAACTTCGAACAGGAGAGCGAGCGTACGCTTGGTCGCTGCCACGAACAGCGCTGAGTTGGATTGGAGCTAGCGCCGAAGAAATCGACGGTAATGCGGCCCTTTTTCACAAACTCGAGCGAGTGCAGCGCGCAAATGCTAGTCCGCCGCTGCGGCCTACGGACGGCACCGAGCTTCTTGCGACCGACTGACGGGATAGCCAACTGTAATGGCGACATATTTTCAGTGAGGTCCGACGCTAGCAAAAGCCCCGCCAGCCCGTGCTGGTGCACACACAGCGCGCGACATAATACAACCAAGCTCTTTACGACAATCGGCAACGTGTTTTCGCCGACTCCCAACACAGCGATGAGGTCTCAGCCCAATATCGTCAGCCTGGAGCTCATCGCGGTGGCGAAGACAGGCGAGCAATCGATGAGCGAGTGTACGGGAGGCCGACGGCGATGGCGGCCGATTTCCAGGCGGTCACAAAGCACAGACGAAATGCAAACGCCAAAGCTGACCTTCGCGATGCATTTCGTGCTTGTGATATACAACACGACTGAGACCGTTGCCGGCAAGCGCGATCCCTATCACACACGCGACAAGTAGAGTAAAATAAAGTATGATAACATACTTGCCTTAGAATCCAGCGCCGTTTTCTGCCCTGAGTCGGACTGAAGTATACATTCGATAGGCCTGTTGTCTTCTCGACCGCCCTATTGGCCTTCATAACTGTTGCTGTCGTGTGTTGGTCTTGACTATCTTGAAGCCAGAGATAGACAGCGCGGCTTGGTGACGTGTCGGGACTTCCTCCAGACTTCATGGGTGCAGGGAAACGCAAAAGCAGCAGCCCACTCTCATCCAAACGTACACACAAGCACCACGTCGTAATTCTTAGATCGTCGAATTCAGGCGGCCATGGTCGAGCACTCCGAGCGCGACACAACGCGAACCGTCGCCGGCAAAATAAGAGGAAAGACTGAGCCAACAGAGAAGGAGGAGGGCTGGTCACCTTGGCAACGCTTTTCGCGCTGCCTGTGATCCCCGGGCGGTTCACTCTTTAAAGCGTGTTTGGAGACTAAGTGGTTTCACGCGGCACGCTTCCCTCTGTGGTTGCTACTCAACGGTCTATCCGTTCATCGTGCGCGCCTATTGGGCTCCGTTACTACTTTTACGGGTAATTTTGCCTTAGAGTGTAGTGCAGCTATAGGCTGGTCAAATTACTGGCTTTCTCCTCGATGGGACAGGATTCAAGAAAAAGCTGCTTATAAATTGAGCTCAAAGTCTGCGATACCAAACTTGGGCAATCCGATGCAGTGGTCGTTCACCACTATGTGCTCAACGACCGTACTCCTTTGTCACTCGAACTTGCAGACAGCGGTTCATGTAACCGTATGCTCTCGAAGTTCTTTGCTTCTCCCACATACGAAGTGTGGCAATGAGCACGTGGTATGAAGTAAACCTGTCCATGCGCTTTTATTCCGGGCAGCCTGTCTTCTGTGCGCGGAAAGGCGCAGGAGCCCGCAATCCACTTGCTACAGTCCACTTTCATGAAAAGCGTCTTTCTACAGTGGTGGATTCCTCGGCTTTCTCTAAGCTTTGTTTAGCGATGACCCGAAGCTTGTCACATGGAGTACGTGTGTTGCAGAAGCTTTAATCCGCAATTTCTAAACAAAAAAGTGATTCCACCCTTGAATTCTTGGCTGCAGGCTGATAGCTATCCGACATTGCGACAACAGAAGACATCGGCATGATGTCTGAGAAAATGGCACCTACAAGATGAAAAAATAACAATTAACGTGACACCACACGGTAGCGAAAAACTTTAGCGTCAGTAAGTTACCGTTACAATTACGAAATCATAACATGTACATTACTAAGTTACCAAAAAAAGGTATCGCGCTACCAGTAACAACAGTACCTGTAACGCGTTACCGCCAACTTTGCACAGAGATCTGTCGACTTCAAGTACTTCAGCAACGCCTTCTTTGTCTTCTGCGCCTTTGCGAAACATTGCAACGGTCCCAGAATCTTGGCTGCTGAAAATGGTCTTGAGTATACAGTGGCTTCCTAAGCATTCAGACCAGGCATCGCTGAGTGTCATAGCAAACGCAGCTCCACAGCATATTTTATTTGTCTCTGTGGATAAGCACGCAGAGGCATCCGCCATTCCGATTCAAAATCAGTATGCTATTTTGAACCCAACGAGAAAGCGAAGTTCATATGCCCAGTTTTATGAGGAGCTTGCTCGCCAAGCTTCTTGTACTTGGGGCAAGTTCCTTGGCGTGTACGCTATAGTTATAGTGCAATTTCCACACTACACGCGTACCGCAACTTTCATGAAACAGGAATTCACCCACTATGCGATACTTTATACTGCTGATAAGCGAGATATCCACTACACATCTGCATGGCATTATGTGCTCGTTGTGCTGCGAAGAAAGCTGCTCTATAGGCAGACCCTGAAGTGAGTGACCACCAAGCGGAGGTGGAAGGCAAGCGGCAGCAAGACAACCTCGAATCAGGACGTGCATATCAACATTGTCTTCTCCGACTTTCAAGTGCAACCTCTAACTCAAGATCCTCCTTGCAACATACTTCACCGACCATAAAACTGCAAACTTCAAAGAAAAACGCGTCTCACAGTTTTGTAGTCCGTAATGTAACCTTTGCATATAATTCACATCAATATGTAAAGAATTACATCTTGTGTATAGATTAGTCTATATACTTGACCCTTATAAACACGCGTCATATCTTTATGTGACGGTAGAAGACTCCTACGAAAGATACACGGGCTCTGCCGAAGTAATATCCAGGTTTTTTGCGATGTTATAGAAACCAACTCTCACTACTCGGCGCCCGAGAAGCACCACCCGAGGCGGTATAGCAAAATGGGAGACAAAACATGCTGCTGCTATTCAAATAGCGGAGATTCAATTGCTGGTCGCTTTAAGATGAAGCAGAAACTGTGGGGAAGTTCTAGTAGGCTGGGAAAACTTGTATATACAGACTGTACAAAAGGTACATCAGTAAGTACATCAACGTTGCAAAAGAAAAGAAAAAAGAACACTTTCGAAATTAAACGTCTTCTGTAGAACGACCCTACGGGATTCAGCAAAGCCGATGGTGCCTAACACCTGAAGCCCGGTTCAGAACATTTGGCAGAGCTCCGGGGCCTTTTTTTATTTCCACGGTTCTCCGCCCCTACACAATTCTCTGCGAATGGTAACCTGTTTGTCCTTCGATAGGACAATACATTTGGTCAATCAAAACACTGCCATGAGGACGCTACCTTCGTGCGCGTGTGGGCTCGAGCCCTCTTCCCAAATAACACAACAGCCAAAATATGAATAAAACAAAACTAGAAAAATCTTTAGAGACGTCGACAAGCTCCGTGGTGCACAATTATCTAGACAGAGCTACACGTACTGGGTAATGCTGCCATAGTACGACTTTCCTGTAACACGTAAACTTCTTGGCGACGGGGAAATAACCCGTTTGTCCCCTATGCGCTGTAAGAGGAATCGCTCACTGACCGCCCGGGGTTCCACTTACGAGCTCATTTGCGCGAGAGCTGTCGAAGACATGCCACTGTGACAATACGCCCAAAAACGCGGACTGGGCGTCCGATAATCGCGACATCAGCCACGCTCTCACGTGTCGACATTCCAACTGCTTCCGAGAGGATCTAAGTCGGACCGGGACAAAAGGTTGTTGGCGACCTCCAAGTTTTCGCATTACGTGCTGCCTCGAAACAGCGTGCGTGAAGACAGCATGCGGCTGGGCTTCAGCTGAACTAAAGTAAGGAGTCACCGTGCCACTCTCCGTCTCAAAACAGGCCCATTGATGCGCTGATTGACAGTGCCGTGAGGCAATTAGGGGGCCCTCACAATGACGTTTATAATCCCACCCCTTTTGTTGCCCACGTGGCAGTTGGTTTTCTTTTCCTGAGTTAACAATAACTGAAAAAATTGCCCGCAGCTTCCCTCGGGGGAACACTGAGGAGGATGCGGAGCATATAATTGGTTAACGGGGTGTTAAAGTGCGACTTACTTGGGTCGATGGCTAAATTGGTTAACGTGGTTGTGAAATGGGGTGTTAAATTGCGACTTACTTGGGTCGATGGCTAAATTGGTTAACGTGGATGTAGAAGGGGGTGTTCAATGAGTGAACACGTACACAGGTATGCGAAAGGACGGCGCTGGTCGAAGGGACGTCGATCATTGTGTTTGTGGATTCGTTGGAATTCATTTCACCGCGACCTTGGACGTCGACGCGCCGTACAAACCAACCGACGAGCGGCAACTGAGCGAGCGAGCGCCGACCTTGAGTATATATACAGCGCGACGGCGCATGCACTGTCAGCTGTTGAATGTTCTCCAAGGAGAAGCGCGCGCGCGGCACAGATGGCGACGGCGCGACGGCGCATGCGCTGTCAGCTGTCGAATGTTCTCGAAGGAGAAGCGCGCGCGGCACAGATGGTGGGCGACGGCGAGACGGCGCATGCGCGCGCGTCAGCTGTCGAATGTTCGAGAAGCGGTGCGGACGGCGCGGACGGCGCACTACAAGGCGCGAGTATAAGATGCTTCCGCATCTAAAAGCTGGATGGTCTCTGGCACTGCTGAACTACGCGGCGTAGCATGCTGACGCCGTAGTGTCTGCGTGGTAATGGCGAATCCGGTCGAACACGCTCCGACTGAGTGCCACTAAAGCGATGCTGCCTGCCAATGGCTGACCTGCCTCCCCAAGCTTACGGCATAAAAAACAAACTTCCGCGAAACCAATTCTAACCATGGTCCTAACACCCGATCATATAGTTTCCTTATATACAATAGAGGGAACTCCGGCGCTGGTGTCAAGGGAGCTGCAACGCACCACGCTTCAGCGAGCGTCTGAATGATGGGTAGTACACGTATTTGTCTAATCTTGGTACTTCTTGATTGCTTCTGGCTCCGTGTGTGCGTGTGGCTTGGAGCAGTTTTCTCACGAAACAAAAATCAGCAATAGTTCAGCGGTTGCGTTGCACCACCTTATTCTGCTAGACTTATTATTACGAACCGCCTCTCAAAGTTCAAAATGGTTTGTTCTTTCCTTCAAATTGAAACTGTAACCAGCAATAAATGAAACCGCTAGTACAATTCGTTGCCCACAAGTACGAAGACTAGGCAAATCCACGTACTACCCATTATTCACATGGTCGATGAACGATTGCAGCGCAAAGTTCCCTCTAGTTAACTTCAGGAAACTCTATGCACCCGATCAGTTCCGATCAAGCTCATTCATCATCATTCACGTTTATAATATATTCACCATATCGTTTCGCTTCGCAATGTACGCTATTCTGGGCTTCCGTGTGCTCGCACGTGTTTCGCTCATTGGACTAGTGCACGATTGCTCCAGCTAATTCAAAAAATACCAAAGTTTAACACGAATGCACACGGAGGGGGCAAGGTTTCTTGGTACCGTGTCTGTGTGTTGGTGTTCACTTGTCCTCTTTCCATGCTACACACCTTCACAGTCTATTCTAAGATGTATTGCCTGCACAACGACACTGCAGTGGAATCGAGTGTCGGTCGTTTACCTAACGCTTCAGCACATCAGGTCACTTCTCTTTCATGGTTAGATTTGGTGAGATGCTAGAATGTACCGGTTTGCGTACATACACGCCCGTTCACGCGAGTAAGGCAGCCATTCCTTGTTGATATACGCTGAAAGCTTGTATATCTGAAGAAAATATATGTATACTTTATAGCACACCTACACCGTGCAGTTTTTATAGTGAACCCCGCGAGTTGCACACACGCAGGGAGAAGAGGAGCGAGGGGGCATCAATATCACTAATCGAGGAAACTCTGCTCTCTACGCCATCTCCTAAGGCGTTCTTTCACGCCCGGCCATCTCACCCACGGTCACCGAGCACAACTCTAGTCTTCTCGGTAATCTCGTTACGTTTTCTTGCCTCCTCCGTGTCCCTCCTACACACACACACACACACACACACACACACACACACACACACACACACACACACACACACACACACACACACACACACACACACACACACACACACACACCACACCCACACACACAAACAAACAAACAAGTGCGCAGAGATTCCCGGGACTGATGCGCGGCCAACTCGTCCACTCTCCTCCGCTGAAAGCTATATCGGCTTATCCCGGACTGCCAGACGAGCCTCTTGTAAAAGTCGCCCGTCCACGTTGGCAAACCGACGTCACCATGCTATTCCTTTCTGAAGAGACCGGGGCGCGAACGACTGCTCTATCTCGCAATCAAGGCCCGCTACTCGCGAGAAGCCAGCCCTCTCTCGTATACGTTCGTTCGTCTTCAGTGTTGGTCTCGTCTTTCGCTTCTCGTGCCTCTCACCATCGAGGGCCCACACACCGCTATATCTTCGTTACCGCTATATCTTTGATTGATATGTAGGGTTTAACGTACCGCTATATCTTTGACGACCCGTGCCTGGTTGACGAGTCTCCACGGACGCCGCTATGTAGCCAGCCTTTGGCTGCACGTGCGTGCGTGCGTGCGTGCTTGCACCTAACGTGTGATGGATGTCGTAGTGTGTGGTGGATTGTGTCCCACAGCGGCATAGATGCTAGGCTCACTTTTATGGCACTGCGGTTCTTTGTGATGCTATCCGCGAAACTGTCGCTTCGGTTTATTCGTTCCGCCCCACTTGCCGGTTTGGATTTGTTCCGTGCGTGGCGGTGCTGCTTCGCTTTTTTGGGCCGACATAAACGACGGCGCGGCTATGGTGCCTTTTAACGATCGCATTATCCGCCTAGTTTTGCCGCTCACAACAAACCCTTCTACGCTGTCGTATTTCCCCCGTTCGGTCTTTTGGCACGAATCGTAAAGTTTCACTACGATGACCCACGCTGTACGCGGTAATAGCATTACAAGATTGCTGGGTGTTTTCGCGGCGTTGCATGGTTCGATGTGAGAAAAGCTGTGGCTCAGAGTCTGCTATAGATGGCTGCCTGTCTTCGCAAAGTTGTTCCTAATTACGTTAGACTTTTCGGGCCTCTGTGTCAACTCCCCGGAGGTGACAGCGTAAATTATTTTCTTCGATAAACCGGCTGCAATGAGAAGTATAATACATCTTAGGTGAACCGTGAAAGTTATCACGCTGCCGATTTTTGAGAAAATAGACACTCGAGATCAACCATACATATAACTCTGCATGATTGGTGACAATGAAAAATAGATGTGCGCACTTGCAGTGCCCCAGATGACGCGCGCCGACAGCTTAAAAAGTAAAGGTGATGAATGGTAGTACGACGTTTATGCCTGCATCTTCAGTAGAACAAAACATGGCTTTTCTACCTGAACGACCTGGTAAAAACCAACTATATCAAGTATACTAGGGATGGGCTCATGTAGGCGATGGCATTGCACGCGATATCTGATCAAGCTAGCACATTTTATAGTTAAGGTTAAGGTTAAAAATGTTGTAGGTAGCTGGCGGACCAAGCTCTGCATAATTTGCACGCAATCGCCCCACCTGGTTTCCGCTATCTGATGTCTTCGTTTGTTTTTTTTTTACCTAAGCACGAGGAGGCTCCTAAAATAAAAATCGTACATAGTACGACGTGAGCCTGCATAAGACAGCGGGCTCTGTGCTATTCCACATGCAGTATTGTGCCGGTATACTCCATCCCGCTGCACTATACCTCAAACATAATTGTCACTTATCACCAATCACATGCGAGATTTGTATCATTCAAGAATTTCAAGAGAAGTCTCGACACCTGTTTCCTGAAGATCGAGTGACCATGCGGAAACACAATATCAGTCACGCTGTCACATGGCGAGCCTAACCGTTGCAGTTCCTCAAATAAACCTTGCCGTTCCTTCTTAATTTCACGACACTTAAGCAAGTAGTGTTCTATATCACCGTTTTCCTTCCACTTCGGGCCAAAGGGTGTCGCAGAGAGTCTGATCTTGGGGAGCCATACTGGTGTACGCGCTATTCCCGTTCGGAAGCGGTGAAGCAAGCAGGCCTCTTCCCTTGGTAGCCCTTTTGTCACACATGGCTGGTGAGGCGTCAGCCATAAGAGGGAAAATGCTTGTTGATAGCTTCTCGTAAGATATGCTGATTGTCTTTGGGAGCTTTCTTCGCTGGTGAAAGCTCCAGCGCACTCTGGGCAAGTCTGTCAGCCGCCTCATTACTCGCTATACCTACATGTGATAGAATCCATTAAAACCTAATGTTTTTACCAATGTCATGCTGGTCTTTAAGGATTCGCAGTGATCTTTGAGTTCATCGTTCTAAAACCAATCCATGTTTTAGCCACTGCAAAGTGGGCTTACTGTCCGAAAACAGAAGGACTTGTTGCTGCCTAAAAAACTTTAGTTTCTTCAGGGCTGCCTGAATTGCCACGCTTTCACATGCTGTCGATGAAAGAACGCACTCGAGTCGCGCTGCCCAGGATGCCTTTAAAGGTGGGATCCCAATGCACTTCTTGCTCCGCGCATTATGTCGACTGAGCCATCGGTGAAAACTTTCAGATGCTCGGCGTACTTTTCCTCAATATATTCAATTACCAAAAAACGTACTTCTGCTGGAGGTGTGAAACGCTTACTGTGCATCCCTGGAATCGTCAACTGACAGTCGACATTCTCATGTGATCAAAGTGGGTCTTGTAGAAGTTGTCTTTGTTTGGGGAAATCAATTCTAAGATGGCGAAGGGTGTTCAGGGCACGAAATCTCGCAATTCCGTGCGTCGCCGAAGGCGACTGAGTAATGCTCGTCTTGGGCTCGATTTGCCAAGTCAGCAAAGCTGTGTCAGCGGTCGTTGAGAGACGAGAAGACGTAACGGAGAAAGGCGAGCTTCATGAAGCACCTTTATGCTCGCTGCAAACTTTGGCACTCCCAAAGCGACTCTGAGGCCTTTCCGATGAAATGTTTCCAGCCGTTCATACTCTGACTCACTCGGAGAAATCAGAGGCAATTGGAAAAGCACATGACCGACAATTACTGCCACATGTAACTTTATCATTGATGTGGGGTGGCTCCCCCAGCTTGTTTCTGCCATCCTTCGTAGAATGTTAACAAGGGGTGACCGCACTCATAGTGTCTTGTCTACTGCCCTTCACCAATTCATCCTGGTGTCTAGTGTGACTCCAAGGAATCTCATGTACTTAACTTGCTTAATTGATGCACCAGAAAGTAATATTTTCATCCTTGTTTCTCGCTCTCGCAAATCTGAGAATAGCTTGAATTGAGACTTTTCAGCTGATACTGTTAGTCCAATAGATTCAAGATAGGTTCGTGCGTAGAGTATATCTCTTTAGCCAATCATTTCCAATCACTTATGCTGATATCTAGACAGTCAGATGCATATGTCCTTGGCATAAATTGATATTTGTATTACCTTGCTCACAGTCTTGAGAGCATTAGGTAAACCAGCCATTGCCACATTCAACAACATGAGAGACAGGACACTGCCCTGTGGCACTCCTCCGGTAATTTTCCTTGAGCTACTGAGCAGTGTCGGTAACTTCACCTGTATCGAGTGATCAACTAAGAAACGCCTGAACCAAGCACAAAAGGTGCTCTGTTATTACCATATACTCAAGACTACAAATTATCGCACTTTGTAACACGTAATCATACCCTGAAAAGTCCAGGAATATTGCCAGAGCTGAAAGTCCGTATGCTCTTTGGCGTTCTATGTGACTCACCAAGTACAAAATGTTGTCCTGTGCACTCAACCGTTGCCGAAACCAAAAATGTTAGTGATACTGATCTATATAATGCCAGTTTTGTTCTGTATTTACCTGTCTTGAGCACTGGCACGACACAGGCAATTATCCAGGCTTGAGTAATGTTTGCTGACCCCCAAACATAGTTGAAATGCATCAAAAGCCTGCTCTTCACTTCTGCAGGCATATTTGAGATCATTTGGTTTCTAATTCCGTCAGGTCCAGGAGTACAGCGTCGACGAAGACAACTCATGGCTGACGTAAGTACCCGCAGCGTGAAAGGTGCGTCGATGGCAGATATAGAATAAGGCGGAAGTGGCTAAGGTTATTCACTTTCCCTTCCCAATACATACAGGTTAGCAACTTTTCGGCTAGAGACGTCATTGATGTATCCTTGAATAGCCCCGCCGCGGTGGTCTAGTGGCTAAGGTACTCGGCTGCTGACCCGCAGGGCGCGGGTTCAAATCCCGGCTGCGGCGGCTGCATTTCCGATGGAGGCGGAAATGTTGTAGGCCCGTGTGCTCAGATTTGGGTGCACGTTCAAGAACCCCAGGTGGTCTAAATTTCCGGAGCCCTCCACTACGGCGTCACTCATAATCATATAGTGGTTTTGGGACGTTAAACCCCACATATCAATCGATGTATCCTTGAATAACGCAAGGGCAATAAATGGTCTCAAAGGCTCTGGCGTGCTTCTGACACTACTTACTACTCCTCATATTCTTGACAGTGGAGTAAATACACCTAAACTCTCATAAAACTTTGCCCATTCATTCCTCCGAAGTTTGTTGCGTAGTCACCATATTGCTGCCTTAGTCTGTTGAACGGAGTTTTGCGAGCAGGTTCGCCACCTCTTCGCAAAAGCCTTTTCTTTGCCCTTATTCTAGCCGCACACAAATTATGGAGCTTTAATTTTGGGGCTAGAAAATGTGCAGATATCTTAAGTATAGTAATTGCAACCGCTTTGCTCGCCAGCATATTGTAGCGAAACTTCGGGGCTGTTTAAACTTGACACATCTTATGACCATCCAGACGAAGAAGTGTTGGAGCGATTCCGCGCAGGCAAGCGATGACAAGTCGACACGATGATTTCGGGGAGCACTCAATGGGGGTTTATTTATCTAATACAACTTAAGTTTACACAATGCACTAACTCACAAATGCAAAACATGGAAAATGATGGCATACCCCTCGACTTGCATGACTGGCAGCGGTTGTGGGATGCGCTGTTGACCCCAAGTCCTCTCCCTCGAAAAATGGGCCCGAATCGCTGCTTATTTAGGATTTACCAGCATTCACAGGTGCGCGTAATAATCAGGCAAGCCGAGGATAACCAATATCAACACGAGTTTTCATGGTCGCGTGAAGTCTGCCTTGCAACCAATTTGTAGCAGTTTTCTGAAACGGGCACATTCCCTAAAACGGCCTTGACGCGCAAACAAGTGCTCAAATGTAACTCCCCAATAGCCCCAGAAGACGCAAGCAGCAGCTCGCTCGTTTGGGGTGGGGTTGGTAGCAGTTACAAGAGGAGAAAGGCACCTTATTTCTGCAGCCCGGTTGGGAGTACGGCGCGGTGCCTGGTGTGGTGCGCGGGGCGCCCAGTGATTGACCGGATGCAGCTTTTTCTCCTCGGGCACTCATTTTTCCTCGAGGCTCCCTCCTCGAGAAAAGTCGTTAATTAGCGCCTCTAACGCGAGCATCTGGCAAAGAAAGAAATCCAGCTGTAGCTAAAACAGAAAAAAAAAGCTTTCCGCGAGACATTGCCTTCGCGACAATATCCTGACACATATCCCCTAATTCGTGAACTAGATGCTCTTGGTATCAATCCCAATCGGTTGCTTTGCAGGATTTAGCTTCCGTCAAATGGTAACCAGCAACAATAATAAATATAGAGAAGTAATCACTGCCCATTCTGTCCGGAGCTGTGGAGCACGTCAGTTGAACGTGCCTGGAATGCAAAGTCAAGTCAATAATACTTGTGCAAGCTGGTGGCCTAAAGACTGTTACATTGCCATCATTCGCAATGGATAAGTCTAGCTTATTTATAAAATTTTCCAAAAAATGTCCATGTGGATCCAAACTCTTGTCCCCCCATGACGTGTTATGCACACTCAAAGCACCACACATGATGCGCTGAGCTGGGCAACGATGACACAGATCTTCCAAAAGTATTTCTATGGTAATTTTTTGTGAGGTGACGCACACACCAATGCAACTCTGACTTAACGGTTTCCGATCTGTGCTCTGATCGCACAAACTTCTATAACATCTGTGCACAAGTCCACCATATTGAGTGCTACGTGTGGTATTTGTCTTCGTATATACACAGTGGCACTACCATTTTGGAAAGTCGTTATGGTGGGGTCCTTGTGAGTGACGTATCTAGTAATTGATCTTTGTCTCGGTGATCCGGCCTCCGACAGAGCCAAGATCAGAATTAGATATTCTCTCAAATACAGGTGTAGTTCACTGATGCAAGAAACAATACCGGCACAATTTCACTGCATCAAGAAAGGCACACTTCAAAATCTGAAAAGCAAGATCTGCGAAATTACGCACGTTGGACAAAAGATTATAAAATAAAAAACTAGAACCCACCCGTTTGAAGCACAAAACTATACCCTGGTCAATACGGACTTTCCAGAAGATCAAGCTTCCTAGTTGACGGAAAATTCGTCTTGGTCCGAGGATAAAACTCGGCACCAACGTCTAACCTGGTTGTTTTCTATAACTTTGTGCTACGTACAAACGAGTAGATGCCAATAACCTATTTTATAATTTTTTAGAATAGTGTCACACTGTTCGACCTTAAATACTGAATAAACAAATGTAAAAAGTACAGAAGATACTATAGAGGGATAATATAGGAGGACGTTTTAGCCAATCATGACGTTAGACCAATAAAGTCGACCAGCTAATAGCGAAAAAGTAAAAGCAAAATTTGGTAGATCTCACGTGCAGTGGGAATAAATTATGTGCGAAGCATGAAGGAGGAAGGTTGAATTGTAACATTGAAATCTGCAAAACGTTACGAGGCGGACGTAAATTGTGCCGTACATGACTTCCATGTCATGATTATTATGTTTGCGCTTGTCATTGGTGCTCGTAGTCCATTCACGTCACCCTTATACCAAATTTCGTATATGTAAAGCTAGCGAAACGGCCGCGAGCACATTATGAGCGTAGCATATAGTCATGTTATACGTGACAAGAATGTCAAGATTATCTTGTTTGGACGTGTCATTTATCTTCATCATCTATTCACGTCACGTGATACCAATTTCAGTATAAGTAAAGCTAGCAAAACAACCGCCAGTGTATCATGACCGTGGCTTGTAGTCCTTTTCTTACATAACATGCATGTCATGATTATCATGTTTGAACCCTTCATATACTTTTTATATTCCATTCATGTCACGTAATACCTATTTTGGTGTATAGGAAGCTAGCGAAACGACCGCGAGCGTATCATGAGCCGGGCATCTAGTGATGTTTTCGCATGACATGAATATTATCGCGAAGGCAATGTCTCGCGGAGAGGTTTCTATTTTTCGGCTACAGCTGGAGTTCGTTCTTTGCCGGATGCTCTTCTTGGAGGTGTTTTTTAACGACTTGTCTCGGGGAGCGTGCCTTGTGGAAGAATGAGAGTCTGGACAGGAAGGGTTGGATCCAGTCGGGCACTGTGCGCTTCGCTCCAAACCAGGGGCCGCGCCACGCTTTTAATCGGGCTGCAAAAATTAGGTTCCCTTCTCCTCTTCTAACCGCAACAACCACCACCCCAAACGAGCTAGCCGCCACCTGTGTCCTCCGGGGTGGTCGGGAGCCGACATTTGAGCACTTGTGTGCGCGTCAAGGCCGTTCTAGAAAATGTGCCAGTTTCAAAAAGCTGCTGCAGTTTTGTTGCGAGGCAGGCTTCAAGCGACCAGGAAAACTACTGTTGGGATTGGTTATCCTCGGCTTGCCTGATTGGTCCACGCACCCTGGAATGCAAGAAAACCCTATTTAGGCAGCGACTCGGGCCCTTTTTGTGTGAGCGGACTCGGGGTCAACAGCGCATCTCATCACCGAAGACCAGTCATTCAAGCCGAGGGGTATGCCATCATTTTCCATGTTTTGTATTTGTGACATAATGTGTTGTGTAAATTTAATTTGTGTTAGATGAATAAACCCCCAATGAGTGCTCTCCGATATCATCGTGTCGGCTTGTTATCGCTTGCCTGGGCGGAATCGCTCCCAAGATTCTTCACCTCGACAGTCTTCAGTTGTGTCTAGCTCAAACAACTCCGACGTTTCGCTTCATTATCATGATTATTATGTTTGCACCACTCGTATACCTTGATCATTCATTCACGTTATGTAATGTCAAATTTTGTGTTTGTGGAGCTAGCGAAAAGGCAGCGAGAGCATCATGAGCAAAGAATTTAGTCATGTTCTTGCATGACATGAATATCATGAATATCATGTTTGCATCAGACTTATACCTTCGTCATCCATTCACCTCATGTAACACCAAGTTTGGTATATGTGAAGCTAGAGAAATGGCCACGAGCACGCTATGAACGTGGCATGTATCATGTTTTACTTGACACGCGTGTAATGATTATTATGTTTGCACCAGTCATATACATTCGTTATTGATTCAGGTTGATATGCAGGATGGCCTGAGCTTCTCTGGCAGACCAGCTTGTTCCGAGCTCGCTCTGCGGCGACCATGACATTAGGACATAGCGGAGTGCATGGCAGCAGCGTTGATAAAAATGCCTACAAGAACGGGCATCTGTAAATCAAACTGATTGACGTGTGAACTCGGATACAAACTCGTTGATTCTGAGAGGGCCCGAGGTCAACTCGGGAATGTGATGATGCCCGTGGGACTCTCAAGCGTCTGATGAGGTGTACGCTAAGTGGCAGCTTCTTTGCATATAAAATGCTTTGGTGATCTTACACTGCTTGCGCAAAGCTAGAGCCATGATGGAGCTTGTGATAACCAATAGCATCTTGCAGCTTTTTAGGTTAGCCATCTACTTATGTGCGTGCTTCGAAGTGAAGACCGCATCAGCTCTAACTTTGATTGAATTAATTGACTAAGGCTTAACGACTATTACACTGAGCGGTCTTGTCTTCACTGATAAGGCTTCAATTAAAAGGCAATTATGTCGGGTGTAAGTAGCCAGGCCATGACCAGTATGAAGCTAATAAACGTAATCCTGATTGGCAAGATACTAATTGGCATCATATTAGTAGGGGCTAATTAGCATGATTTTCCATAGTGTGCTCGTCAATGATGTCTCATTAATTAAATAGTTTAGTTAGCTCATCAACTAGCATGCTTTAGTTCATCTGGTTCTAGCTATACATGGCCTTATCAGCACAGTCTTCTTAGGATGTGGCGTAATTGCGTTGGCCTTACCATAGCTTCGCGTAATTAATTTTGTCATAGCATTACCTGGCATAACTAGTGAAATATATAATAATAGATCAATTATATTATTATTATTATTATTATTATTATTATTATTATTATTATTATTATTATTATTATTATTATTATTATTGATCAAATATATTGGAGTTTAGGGGAAGCTGTGGCACCTTCAAAAACAGTTGCGGCAGAATGAACGTGAGTTACTCGAAAGACAGTCCAAAAACGACGCGCGCTGTAGTACGTCATCACTGGTTGACCTATATACAAGTTCCCACGTGTGTGCGACTACGTTAACATTCACAGAAATACCAAACAAATAGAGTTGAAGGACGACCAACGCCGAAGCTGAATTGGTAGAGTGTCGGATGTGTTATTTGATACCAGTGGCGTAGTTACTTTTTTCATTTATTTTAATTGCTTTAGTGTCATGTCCAATGTGCTACGCTACAATAAAAAGGAACAACAAATATTGTGTTTTATATATTATTCAGCTGCATTGTCCTTTGGTTCAATCAGGCTGTGTCGAGGAAAAGAACCTGTGATCGATTCTCCTTCTACCATTTTGTAATGCGAATTCGCATTGAATTCTCGAGCGTTGGTCTGTCATCCTGCTGATGCGAATGCCAGGCTCTTTAACAAAATACTGCAAAGTATGTACGGTGAGTGGCACATGATACTACCACACTAACACCTCAAAGATTAACCATCGCTCTCAAATGTGCTGTGCATCCCATGACCACGGACAGCTGAACTAGCGCGTCTCAATGCACGCGTCCCCCCTTCGGGAGTTGCCATTCTTTGAAGAGGATGATGCCACCGCGCCGCTATTTTTCAGACAGTGTCGCGCGTC
Source organism: Rhipicephalus annulatus (assembly GCA_013436015.1). Lineage (NCBI taxonomy): Eukaryota > Metazoa > Arthropoda > Arachnida > Ixodida > Ixodidae > Rhipicephalus > Rhipicephalus annulatus. The sequence goes on along the minus strand of WOVY01002262.1, from coordinate 52,102 downwards.
ATCCAGGGGAGCCGCTGTAGAGTACTGAGACTTTTTGAGTGCAAATATGGCAGGCACGTCGTAGTAGATGCCGCAGACGACCTCACCAGCGAACGCGCAACACGTGCATCAAGGCACCCTAGACTCCACAGGTGGGCTTCTTCTCTTAACGGTTCGTGATGTGGGGAAGGTGCCTTCAATGACGATTTCTATACAATATGCACTCTATGGCTGATATTCGCGAGGCACGTCCTAAATACCAGGCGCCTTAAATAGAAAATAAATTCATGGGCACTATAAAATGATTTACTTCGCTCTTCAATTATAATTCTTCCCTAAAAGATTGTGAAACATTCAGTGTAATTAAATCATCATCTGCTTGACGGAGGACCTTTCCATTAGCGGTCGCGAGTTCCCTGAGCCTTACGTCATCGCGTAATGTGTTGGATCCTATTATTCTTCAGCACTCTTTTTTACCCATTCGAGCTGTGTATATTCCACTGGTAACAACAATTACGATCGCAACAATTATGACTTGGTAGTTTGTGACCGTCTGGTACCACAGCAAGGACACCCATAGTGATACTATATTATAATAATAATTGCTTATTTATTTATTAAATACTAACAACACTATTGCTTTGAATGAACGTTATATTAGGCACAATTATTGTTCGCTGAGCAGTTCACGCAATATTTTATCTATCTATCTATATATCTATCAATCTATCTATCTATCTATCTATCTAAAGTAGTTTGAATGTATGAGGTAAACTTGGATTAAAGCTACACTCAGCCGCGTTTTGCAAACGAGAGTCCAAGCAGCTTTATATGTGACATCCAGGCACTTTTCCATAGAATGAACCTTACCATTAAGTAGTGATTTCCTTAACTGTTGATGAATGACTGATTTTCCTGGCTGAAAAATTCCCGCATATATGTTGCCTAATATTCACTCACTAGTTGACAATCCATCATCTTGGCCTGAAGATTGTACGTGCGCCTTCAATTAAAGAGATGTATATTCGAGTGTAACACAAGTTCAGAGAAAGACGGACACTTAAGGCAATTAAGAGTTTCGAACAGAGGAATGCCTCTTGAATCGACAATTAAACGAGAAGATTTGTCTTAATCAGTAAAACAGAGGTTCTCCTGTATGCGCCATTTCTTGTGTAGCTGCTGGTCGTCCCTTGTAATATAGAGGCCCTGACAGAGGAAGTAAGCAGCCACTCCTTTTAAAAGCTTGTCTGTTTTAGGTCAACCATTGTAGGTATGTTGTAGGCTCTCCGGGGTCGCGCGGCCGAGGAGCAAACAGGACAGTATCGGAGCCACATCGGAGCAGCACAACACAGCTAAGATAAACAGCGTGCCGGGTGAAAAGCAAACCTAACACGGCTCCCATTTGTACCTTGTGAGGAGACATGAGCGTGCTGTGCTAACATAGTCAGCTGGGACGAATGACCCCGTGAATTTACAAACAGCCGAATTAGGTGCACCGTGCCAGCCCGTTATTGTCTGGTATCATGTTCATGCAGATAGATAGATAGATAGATAGATAGATATATAGATAGATAGATAGATAGATAGATAGATAGATAGATAGATAGATAGATAGATAGATAGATAGATAGATAGATAGATAGATAGATAGATCTGCCTCCTTTCTTTTATAAGCCTTTTGTCTTGAGGAAGTGACAAATTAATCTTACCAGGATGTGAGTTCGCCGCGCCATCTACGGGATGTACTGCTCAACCGCACGCATGAGCACACTCTTAGCCTCATACACACCACACATCGCACATGCGACTGATTTCCACTGAGGCATCGACTTTGAAAATGCTCTCTGCATAGTTCGAGATGTCGCATTACATTGTGCATCACTTCTCATTCCTTTTTTTAGCAATAGGCAACAACTAAAGAAATGCGATGAAGGAACAAACGAAGAAAGAAATATAAAAAAAACGACCGACAATTACGACTCTAGGGGAAGTGACTTCGCGATGCGTGAATGGCTAGGAAACTCAAAGTCGAGGAAAACAAACGCAACAGACAGAAAAGCTACGAAGCCATGACGCTGGAAATAAAATGAAACGACGCGCACCGTTTCTATTTCTTCATTGCTTTACTTCATTTTTTTTCTTCAGTTTTTCTTCATTGCTTTACTGTGAAAAAAAAAGCATCCGGCTGGCAGAAGCAGCATTCTCGTCAGCAATGACAACAACATAGTGCCTACAGATCGAAACGCGGATCGATTGGAGAAGAGAAAAAAAATCACATAATACAGAAGTTGGAGAGAGCAGTGTAACTTCCTCCATCACTCAAAATAGACCTCGGAGAAAACCCAATAAAAACTAAGACGTTTTTCTATCTTTTTTCTGGATGTTAAGTATGACCCATGCAACAGCCTCTTCAGAGCAGTCATGCGTTATAGGGAAAGAACAGTCATCGGAGCTTTCATCCGTGAAAAAGAAACAACCCCTGAAAGAATAAAAGAAAAGAAAAGGGGGGGGGGAGACAAGGTAAAGAAGAAAAAAAAAGGAAGTGCATGGCAGGGCGGGAGAATGATAGCACTCCAGAATGTTCCCGCGAAAGAAGGCGGATTCGACCGCCAGCTCTAACAAAACAAGTTGCAGCCGACCAAGACTCCCTCCCTGCCCTATTGCGTCGCGTCCGAGGGCCCGAGCCTGTATTATATAGGAGGCGTCAACTTGAAATGACGACGCAAGAACCTGCTAGCTGAAGCTCCCCTCGCCCCCCTCCACACACATACACTAACAGCGCAGTATTCTGGCTTCCTTCTTTTTTGGTATCGTTTTTATGCTCACCTCTTCTCACCCCGAAAATACTCGCTTTTCTCCTGTCAACTCTGTTTCTTCCGCTTCAGAGTTAGGCGTACAGCCCCTCCTCGCGTAGATGAGAAAAAAATTTCTCGTCGGAGCGGGGCGACAAGGGAGGATCTCCTCCACGTCGAGGGTTAGAGTCTGCTCTTGAGTGGAACTTTCTCTGGCCGACTTATTCGCGCTCCTAACGCTCGCTGACAACATTGGCTCTCTCTTTTTCTCTTCGCCTTCTTTGTCACTTCCCCCCATTTTTTTCCCGCTCTCTTTGCGTTTATAAGAGTTTGCGACGGTGACAGGCGCGGATTGACGTTCCTCCTTCCTCATTCTCGCCATCTTCGTTTTTCTTTATTATTTGTTTGGTGGCGCATAGGCTCTCTGAGCTCAGTATGGTGGTGCTGAACTGCGTCGCGGCCGTTATGTTTCGTCTCACCCTCGCTTGTTTACGGCCGTATATTTTTGCGAACGCCCATCTTCAGAAGCGTTCCACGCGTCCGAGATCTTGTAGCGCGTCAGTGTTTCTGTTTGGTTTTTGTTTTGTTTTTTTTCGTCCTACAACTTTGCGAAGCGTGTGGTGGAAGATATGTCGCAAACAGTCTTGAACGCAGTCCTCTTCAAACACCTTTATCGAGTCTGACGTGGCCTTGTTATTTCGTCGAACCAACTTGACCGCCTCCATCTCTCCGCCTTCCACCCCCAGGATTTTTGACACTTTTTACCGCACTGGCTTCAATTTTTATTTTGTTGTATTGTGGTTCGGTGCATCTAAACTTGCTGTTACTATGGGCTTTGAGCGCCGACGTGACAAAGTTCATATCCAGGTTATAAATAAGAAGAACATTCTTGAGAGAAAGGGGTGTCATTAGCACCATTCGAACTTTTTGAGGTAAAGAAATAAAAAAAAGACTAAGCACCACGAAAACAAAACAAAGAAAAAATCAGCATTGTGCAACATACGAGATTGAAATAAAACATAGCTTTCGTTTTAATCCTGGTCGCATTGGTTGGTTGATTAGAAAAATTGAAATTCTTTTCTGGTGCGTCGCGATCGTTGCTTCATTTGGGCTCGACTTTTTCTGTACTAACGCAATATACCTAAAGCTGTATATTTAAAAAGCAATAAACTGAAAGACTGCATGGCGACTAAACGACATATTTTAAACAAAATCTGCGCGATAGCATTTCCGTACTTTCTAATTCAATTGTCTTATTCCTGCAGTGAAATTTCATGTAATCATCAATGCATGCAGACCTCGCGGTGTTTGCTCGAGATGCCTAAATACCTTAGCTGTTGTTAGTTTTCAATCAATTAATAAATTAAACAAGAAATCACCAACAAAATACTTAAAGTATTTGGCTTCCATATTACACCACATGTTCATCTGCGTCTGTTGAAGATCAAACGTTGCAGACGCAGTCAAAGCAAGGGTGTGCAATTGAGACGGGAGGATTTCCTCTCTGTCAAGCGTGATCAAGGGTGTCCTCGGCCAGTTAAGCACTAGGAAAACACACGACACAGGAAAAGCCATTGTGACCTAGAAGACTCCATACAACGTACAAACGCATTTCGGCAAGTAACGAAGCGACGGGGCCATTTTCGAAACCAACCTCGTATTTGCTGTTTGGGGTGGCAACTAAAACAAAACCGGCTGCAGCTTCACCTTTCGAGGTAAGCGAAGTCCCAGAAATTCGCAGGTGTGAAAAAGACACTGAAGGCAAATAATAGGTTGATGGTGATTGTTGAAATGGCTGTCAAGAAACTAGGTATTGCAACTTTTGTGTCAAAGAAGTGCTTATTTTGAAATAACATCACGTTTTAAGGGTTCGTATTGTGTTAGGACTCTACAAATCACCTGTCCTAAAGTGGACTGTCAGACGTCACTGTTATCATATCCAACGTCACCTGCCTTTACTACGCGGTCGCCGACACCAGTAGAAGCAGAGCGAAAGTAGTGGGAACCACGATAGCACCAACGGCAATTGAACAATTTCCTCCCCTCTCGAAGCACATCGTTCTGCTTGTTTGGTTCAACTGGCAACCACTAGATGGCACAACCTGTCCAGCCTCACCCGCCTGAAACTGAAATTTTGAACCACTCGTGACATTTCCCACAGTAATGTCAGGCAGTTTTTAATTATAAATCAAGCCGAAACGAACAAGCAGCATTATATTTCGTCTATGATGCACAGAAAACTCTTTCTTCATTGCAGCTAGTTAGATTACCAGAGAATAAGTTTAGTCGGACACTCTCACGTCACCAGGATAATTTCGCAAATGTCACACTCGTGGCACATGTCGTATGATACATTTAGCTTAATAACTTGCTAAGTAAGGTACTGCTGCTGATAATATTGTCGCTTTAGATGTTCTCATATATTGAGCCTTCACTGAGACGTAAATTGTCATCTGCATTTCAGTGTCCCTTTAAGGTGTAACTCCTAGGGACGAGGGATTAGTCGACCACTCCTCACTCCCCCTCTCTCCATAGTATCTGCTGCATGAGGTGGCGTGTATGATGATAAACCTGTCAGGCCACTACGTGGTTGTTTGAGCCGAACGCGGAAAGGCAGGTTTGACACGTATGTCGGCAACCCGTTTTTTCGAACATCCCCACCTTGCTGAGAGAGTTCTTGGAACCCAAATAAGTTTGCATCATCGGACGTGTGCAAAATAAGTTTGTTGTGCGTTCGTTACCATATATGGGCATTGTTTACACTGTGCGCTCTTCACAAGCGTTGTGTGGTGTCTTTCCCAGCCTTCGTAGGTTCAACGCCAAGACCATCGAGCGCCGCATTGGCTGCTTTAGTGGACAATGCGCCCAGGGTTCGCAATCGGGCGCTATATAAGCGGAAGACATTTTGTATTAACGAATTTTTACAGGATCACTTGATCACCTTACGTCAACTTCTGAGTACCTAACCTAGTAAATAAATCTTTGTCGTTCTTACGAGCACATCAACTGACTTGTTGGACGAGGGCTCCTAAGATGAGGACCCGCTGCAGAAAAGAAGACCCGCGAAACTCGGAGTCGCCGCAGTATCTAATTTGCTGAATATAGGCATATCGTAAAGCATGCTGGTTTGCCATGGTATTGTAATGATTACGGAGCTCAATTGCTGACCCATGAGTCACGGGTTCGAGCCCGGCCGTGGTGGTATCATTTCATTGGAGGAGAAACATCAGAGGTCCGCGTACTGTATGATGTCACTGCACGTTAAGAACACCAGATGGTCGAAATTTCTGGAGCTTCCCACTATACAGCGTCCCTCATAACCATACCTTGGTTTTGGGGTAGTAAACCTCAGATATTATTATTACCCGGGCGCTAATAAACCTGATTTAGGCAGCTCTGAACGCTGACCCATTGGTAAAAAAAATTGCACACGCGTCAGACGTTGCAATTCATTACCTCAGAGTAAAATATTTCAAATCCATGAAAAAAACACCAACCTGTAACAGACCCTTTTGTAAGAGCCGAAGTAACAGAAAAACAGTGCGCAAGCTCACTGCAGTCATCTTCTCATTCTCAACATTATTTACCGTGGCCTGCTTGTTCAATAACGCCTGGGTAGTTAGCAACAGAGTATTTATATGAGTGTGAAGCGAGCATTCCACGACAACGCAGCTTCGGTGGAATTTAGTATGTCTAAATAACTATATTTTTATGGAGATGACAATTATCATGAGCTCTTTTGTTTTAAATGCCAAGCATTTCTCAGCGAGCTGCAGACATTTTGACCGCATCTATCTATCTATCGATCTATCTATCTATCTATCTATCTATCTATCTATCTATCTATCTATCTATCTATCTATCTATCTGTCTATCTATCTATCTATCTAGCTATCTGTCTGTCTGTCTGTCTGTCTGTCTGTCTGTCTGTCTGTCTGTCTGCCTGCCTGCCTGTCTGCCTATCTATCTATCTATCTATCTATCTATCTATCTATCTATCTATCTATCTATCTATTATCTATCTATCTATCTATCTATCTATCTATCTATCAATCTATCTATCTGTCTATCGGTCTATCTATCTATCTATCTATCTATATATCTATCTATCTATCTATCTATCTATCTATCTATCTGCCTATCTATCTAGATGCCTACGTGTGAGTGCTCTCATGATCACCTCCTTTACTTGGGGTGTATATAGACCAAGATTTTTATGGAAGGGTAAGTACATTTGACCAATGTCTGCCTCGTCATGATATGAATAACGCAAAGAAAACCCATCGCGTACGTCGGTAAATGATTTCCTTCAGGCACATACTTATATTGCGGACCGCGCCGCGGTATGCGCGTATGAGAGACAGGTGATTGACAGTGTATAGTCAGACAAAAACGGTGAGGACAGAGATTGGTAAATTTATTGAGAGAGAATTCAATGTAATTTTAATACTAGCGCGTTAGAATTACCATTTTTCTCGCCGTTTCTGGGTCATGAGAAGCGTTCAGTTTATGGGTATTGTGTCAGTTGTCTATGTATTTTCACTGTGCTTTGTCTGAATTGATCAAGTTATTTCTAGTGTGTACTGTCTCAGCTCTGCACGTCTGAGTTCCTAGGACCATGCATCGTCACAGCAGCTACGATCGGCAGCATAGACCCGACGAATGCAAAGAATGCAATCAGGGTCCTAGCAGGAATCTAACCCAAGCTCTCTGCGTGCCAATACAGTATTCTGCCAATGTGCATGCCAGGTCATACTACTGCTTTGAAAAAAGAAAAAAAAGAGCCCGGCAGACAGGTAAAACAGGAATTGTGGTCGCAGCGGTGGCGATCTAAGTTTATAAACCTACATATTTACTGCTATGACGCAGGCGTCACGCCATGTTATTGTTAATGGTAGTTGAGCGCCATACACTGAACCTGGTCTTCCTTCAGCTATCCAAGGCTAGCATTCACACAAGCACAAGCGCTTGCTTTCATCTTACCGCGTCTGGTAATCGTAATGCATAGGTTGCGCTTGGCACCATAACGCAAGGGAAAACGATTGATTATACAGAACGCAAGCCACATTCAAACGTAAGTCTGTGCATACATTTTACATATTTCTAACACCATTTGGTAACCTTTTGCTGAATAAAATAAACTACAGTCACCTTTCCTCCCCATGCTTCGCATAGCATCGATTCCCATGAGTGGGCTGTGGTGATTTTTTTTTCAAATAATGCTTGTAATCAGACCTTGGTTTGCTTCATTCGCATCGCAATAAAAGAAACAGCAAATTTGTTGTCAATCAACCACACTTTCCTTGAAGATAGTGAGAATAGATTACAAGGTATAGTAGACAATATATTGTTGGACGTTTATTTGCACGTTATTAATTTTTGTTGCTATTAGAACCGCCCTGCAGGAGACCCTACAGGTTAATGTAGATTTATGAAAAAAGAACAAATTATCCTCTCTACTCGCTTTCGAAATATGTCGCTTCGCAGCTCCAGTGCACTTCCAAAGTACATGCAGAAATATTGCTACAGAGGACGAGTAAAATGTGGAATTCTCTGTAAGAGCGCAGAAATGGTTGGACCGGGTGCCAGTGAAAGGAGATTTCAGCATATATATACATAGATAAATATCAAGGCTGAAAAGAAACGAGCGGGACAGCGCCCTGACTGAAGAATGAAGAAGGCAAAGAAATGCAATGAAGATTCTGCGTGATTTTCTCTCGGCAAACACTGTCAACCAGCGACAGCCCGAGAAAAAGAGAGAGAGTTTCTGCATCACACAAAATGTCTACGAGCGGTGTAGCGTCGAGATATCTGTTTCGACTCCCTCTCTGTCTCTGTTGCTGTGCTTTTTCTGTTCTTGGTGCTGGCGTGCGTTCGTCTGCGACGCGTCGCTGTCATGTTGTGGCCTCTCCTACCTACCACTTTTACGTTCGCTTGTTTGCCCGTTTTTTTTTCTGCGCCTCCAGTGCACCGGGACTCGCTTCTCTGCCTCCGCATCCAATATGAGCTCCTCATCCAAATATTCCTGCTTTCCTCTTCCTCTTCTGCCTTCTTGTCTACAGCCAGAGCCATTCCGCACGGTGCACCAGCCTTATATACTTTCATGATGGGCAACGTTCCACCTCGTCTTCCACACGTCGGTATAGCTCGTCTCATCAAAAGAAAATAAAGAATTAATAGGCAATGGGAGCTCGTACGAGGCAGTGCGTACGTGCGTCGGTACATGTTTGTACAAGTGGTGTGTCGCCCACATCGTGCCGCCAGTTTCAATTCAAGCCGCTGCAGCTGCTCCCGGTTGCGGTCTCCGAGAGATGGGGGAAGAATCCACTTTACATTTCCCCACGGCGCACAAGCACGCACGCACACTGTAAGGGGTAAGCACCACCGCCCGCTTCGCATCGTCTGCGTAATTGTCGTCTGCTAGTGGTTTCTGCCGGCCTTCTTGGCCCATCTTCTGTTTACTTCCGTTTCCTGCCTTCCCTCTTCGTAAGATACACAGACGCCCACCACAGGCACGCTTGTCGTCTCACGACAAGCGTTTCTTCGTGTGTGTGTTTTTTTTGTTTCTCCTGTCGTTTGTTCTCTCCTTCGCTCTCCGGCCGGACGACCTCTGCTTCCATATTTCAGTGTTTGCTTTTTTTCTTTCTTTCTGGAGCACTCTCATGACCGTTAGCCTTCTCCCCTGTTCCTCTTAGCTCGTTACATACCCGTTCGCCTTGACGCAAGCACTGGTCGTATCTTCCATCAGTTCTTGAATGTCGTTTACGCTTCTCCTCCGCGACTCCATTGCAGGACCGCGTTTTGTTTCTGGCTCACATTTTCTTTCTCTAGTTTTCTGTGTCTTGACTCTCCTTGCGAATACTTCTGATCCTGGACCCCCTGCTCCCCCGTTTTCTCGTCTTTCCAACTGCTCTGTGGCACTTCTTCCTTTCTTCCTTTCTTTCTTTCTTTTTCTTTCTTTCTTTCTTTCTTTCTTTCTTTCTTTCTTATCAAACGGTCTACGCTCTGGCCGACGCTCCCAGGCACACATGTTTTCACTTTCACTTGTGCCCCTTTTTGCTACCACAATACTGCACACTCTCCTGCGACGATGGGTGCTTACCGTCCAAGCTTAACCGAGTCTCGCAGACGAAGATTGGGCTTGCGACACTGTGTTATTTTTTTATTTTTCTTGTCTTCTTCTTGTATGTGTTATTTTATTCCAGCGTGGATGACGTCTACTGCACTTTCGCGCTACTTTCGTCGTCAATCCGTGTGCCTCCACCACAGCTTGTTTTGGTGTCCATTTTGCTAGGCCTTGGCTGAGCTCGGCCACACGAGGAGCTCCTATTCTGCTATACGCAGCTGCAGTGCTAACGGTGATGCCCTCTGGGAAAAAGCAAATACGATGCAGGGAGAGCTCTTCCGATTCGATTCGACTCGACGCTGCAAAATGCGTTTCTGGGCGTATGAGGCATTCGCCAATTCTTTCTCGTTTTGCGATATCCCCCTCATATCGCATCTGCCTCGTCTTTCTAGAGAACACACACACGCATTCCCGACGCGTGAGGACGCAATCACTCAAGACGGAAACGCTACGCAGTCGTGCGGCGTGTGCCCGGTGATTTCGTTCCTTCTATGTAACCAGGAAAAGAAGTGACAAAACAAGCAAAGGAACGCGGAAACAGCCGAGAACGCCTCTCTTCTTCGCCGTGTAACCGCGTTGCGTCTATATGCCGCCTGGGGCCACGAAAAATGTATTCACTTTCTTGGGAACGAACGGCGCCGGTTGCTTACTATAGATATACGTCCTCCGCGTAGTCCGTTGTTTGCATACCGATGTTTGAGGCAGAGAGATGGTTTCGTGTTGGGAAAGCAGGAATTCACCACTGCCTTAGCTCCTCACATAAAAAAAGTAAGCTAGAGAAGAACAGCACGCATTTTCTGAAAGAGACAGCTTCGAAAAACAGCACCACAACCTTCTTGTTCACCCTTCTATTCGGGCGCTTCTGTTGTTTGCTCCCTTTTTATTGTTTTTTCTGGGTGGGGGGGTGCTAGAGTTTGTTTAAGGCATTTTCCCGCTCACTCAGTCGATTTATTCGGAAGCCCTTCATGTCTTTTGGTGATATTTTTTTCAACCTTTGTTTACTATGTTCATGTTTCTGATTAACAATATTGAAATATTTCATTTTTTGAATGAGAGGTGAAGATTTTCACTTATCATAGAGCAGCATTTGTTCCGTGTTATATACACCCTTGATGGGTATAGAGCGCGCAGTACTAATCTTCAAAGCACTGCGTTTGCTTTCTTTAGCTGCTTACATCTGGCTGTATACACAGCAAACCACGTTTACGTTATTCCAATCGAGTGTCGTAATTGAAGTGTGGGCTTGTGAACTATAGACATCAGCTAGGACGAAAAACATTCGTCTGCTTTCGTTTGCTCTAAAAAATAATAAAACATGTTCTGATTGGTTTGGGCCCCACCACCTCATTTTTTCGTCAATATCTTTCATTTCGTCAATATCTTTCATTTCTATTCCCTCTCTCTTACCCGGAGAGAGCTTCTTATTCGCTGATTTCAATCATCCTCCCTTTTGCTCCATTAGTAGTGTATGCGGATAACTTTGGCAATACGCTATCAGCGTTGTCTCCATCGCTAATGTGTTCGCAGAGCCCTCATATGTTTCTGTAAAGCCAGTACAGATAACTAAGGGCACGTAAAAGAGATCCCCCCCCCCAAAAAAAAAAAATATACGGACAACACACGAGAAAGAAAAATTACTTATGACTCCTGCGTGCTCACCCGCCACACAATCACAAAAAGAATGACTCTATGACGTTTACTCATCGAAGTTGTTCTTTTCTTGGCAACACGCATTCTTATGATCTATGTGGTTAGCGATCGAAGCGTCAGTTATAAGAATCTTTCTGCGTTGCGTGAGTTGTAAAAGCAAAGCTTTCATTGCTGGTAACAGCAAAGCTCACGGCTGGTTATTTTTTCATCCACTTTCCTTTCTTCCTATTTACATTCCATTGGTTCTAATAACTTCCCCTGTACATTACTTAGCATTACTGTCCGTTAGATCTCATATATATATATATATATAATATATATCCCTGAAACCACCAGTTTGTCCGTGGAGAGATTAACTGCAAGATGAAAGTGCCGTGTGAATACAGAGGGAGGAACTGTTAGACCATGCGGAGCAACGCTTACTCCCGTGGAACTTGCCAGCGCAGGGGTGACCTCTAAGAAAGGTCAGCATGCGCGTAAGCAAATAGTTACCTAAAGAGATGAGCTGTTAACAGTTTGAGTTAGTATAAATAGTCGTGAGAACTACGGCAACTACGTAAGAAGCAGTATAATACTGTTTATATGGCATAAATATAAGCAAATGTGTAAGCTTCCTTTCTAAAAAAAAAGTGCTCGCACTCAAGCTGTATCGATGCGTGGCGTGGTGTTCTCGGCAAGCTAACCCTCGGTGGCGTAGTGGTGAGTTGTGGACGTGTTATCTTTACGTGGTTGTGATTGCTGCCTCTTGTCGTGCACTGAATCATCTCTGCGCTGTAGGAAACGAGATTCCCAACTGAAATGAAGTGATACGCTTTTGAAACGCTGCGCCGATTGGGATATCGCCTGAGAGGTGATTGTAAACAAGGCTGCCATCACTCCGCGAGATTTACCTCGGTGCTGTTAATATGTAACAATCACCGCTTGGTTAATACTCACGCTCTTCGTGTAAAAAATAATTAAGCTCATGCTACACAGCGTTTCGAGTGCTGCCCCATCTGCTATAGAATTACAAATGTGATGGCTGGGCTAATGAAACGTGGTAGCCATTGGCTGTAGCAAGCGCAGATGTTTAAAAAAAATTTTTTTGCTTCCAGTTTAGCAAAGATAAACATTTTCATCAGAAATTTCCACACTATTTAAAATAAAAAAATCCTTATACTCCGTACAATGTCATCATTTAAAAGGTAGACAATTGATTGATATGTGAGGTTTATTGTCCCAAAACCACTTATGATTATGAGACGCCGTAGTGGAGGGCTGGGGGCTCCGGAAATTTCGACCACCTGGGGTTCTTTAACGAGCACCCCAATCTGAGCACACGGGCCTACAACATTTCCGCCTCCATTGGAAATGCAGCCGCAGCCGCAGAGATTCGATCCTGCGACCTGCGGGTCAGCAGCCGAGTACCTTAGCCACTAGACCACCGTGTCGGGGCTTTACAAGATAAACAAGTAATTTAGTAAAGTCAGCTGTTCTCATTGCATGTCTAGCTCGGCGTGGCAACGCTAGGACGGCCATTTGGTGACCACGTCGGCGATTTCGCTTGTTTGTAGGGATGCCAGTTATATTTTATTTTATATCTCCAATATGAATCACAATCTTCTTACGTAAATAGGTGGGCCCACAAGCGTATTGCAGTGAAAGCTTGAGTCCTTAAACTCGAGAACGCGCATCCTTAGGTTGATAGCACGTTTTGAACTTTTCCAATCCATTATGACAGGTTCTCTGAAAAAGCAATTTTCCTATGATTTTTACGCAATTTTACGTTATTAGAAGTGCACGAACAGTTATGTTTGAAATAATGAATGCTTCTGCAACTACTTTTTTAGAAAATTGATCACTAAGAGAGTTGCGCCTTCCGAGAAAAGTCAACATCTCGCAGCTATGAACACACTCTCTGCAGCTGTTGATGGGGCGGGTGCACTTTCTGAAGTCAGGTAAAGAGCACTCATTCCAATGACTCTCATTGTTTCTTTTATTGTCTCGCCAAGAGTGCAGCGAAGCTATCACATATTTTGTACTTATAAAATTTTCTGAACTGATTGATGTGGACGATGGTGCAGAATTGACAGGAGTCGCTGAATAAACTTGGCTGTCTCTTCAAAAGTTCTCATTTTTCCTTTTTCAACAAATGGACATCTTCGCTGAACGACATTACCAACCGCGCTCTGTACCCTACGAAGTGAGCAAGCTTGGCGCAGCGACGGCAACATATAAGGGAACATTTATATATGCATACGCTCATCAAGCATACAAATTCGCCCAAAGCACGCGCGCAGAAACACCTACTAACACATTTCATATTTTCACGAAAATGAACACCAAATGGTTGCTTGCCAAACACTGAAGGCTTAAGACCTATGAGGAAACTTTTATTGCTTGACGAACATGGAAGAACGAGCAGCGTCCAAACGGTGCCTACATATGCCCCGGTAATTTTCACTCTCATATGAACTGGGGGGGGGGGGGTAGTATAGTGGTTAGCTAACGCGACTGGTGATTCAATGGTCATGAGTTGTGAATAATGTGTCATTTGTCGTGAATTTTCTGTAGTTTATTTCTGAATTTATTTCTTGTGTGTTGATTGTATATGTCGTCGAATGCATTCACCAACATGGAAGTTCTCGGTAATTCAACTAGAAACTGTAATAAATTTATTTGTTTTTCGAGAATGAGAAAGCGATGGAACTAATAGTTCGTCACTGCGCAGTCAGTTCCTCCCAAACAGGGGTAATGTTTACTCCTTGACATTTCGTTCCTCAAAACTATTGAGGATAAACAATTCGTTTCCTGACAATTACCCCCGAAAGGACGAGTTGTTCCTCTTTTTGGGCCTAATGGATGTGGCAAAGCACTTTCCCCCAAGAGGATGAACCACAGACCCCTTTTCATCCTTTGCGACTTATAAAATATATATATATATATATATATATATATATATATATATATATATATATATAGGGAAATCACGCGATAAATTTCGTTGTGCCCCTTCAATTCAGGCAGGTGGCTTCCGGTGTGAACTTTACACGTTACGTACAGTTCTGGTGTCAAGATTCAACTACCGAGACACCAACACCAACCACCAACACCCAAAGGAAATATCCTTTTGTCTTCCTTTTTTTCTTTCGAAAAATCATTTTTCTGTTTCATTTACTTTTCTTTTCTTTTGTAATTTTATTTTTATCTTTTCCCTTTTCCCCTTTTCACTTTTCCCCCTTTTCTTTTTTCCGTTTTTGTAATTCCCTTTTTCTTGTCATCTAAATGCTTTTGGCTTTTGCCCTACTCACTTATTTATTTTTTATTGTTTGACGCCTGTTATATTTGTTGCACGGCCTGTGGCACATTTATTTATACAAATACTTTTAATTTTGCCCCACAATATGTGTATGTATGTCAAATGAAGGTAGGTCTTCAAATTATTCTGCACAAAATGAAAGTACGAACAACAACTTCGAAGGAGAACAGCGGGCCACATAGGTAGCAGTGTACTTGAAGTTGTATAAAAGCTCGTCTACTTGAAACAGGTTGTAACAGCGGAGTAAAACCACGACATTGATGTAACTAGAAGAATAAGAATGGGGTGGAGCCCATTCGGCAAGCATTCTCAAAACATGAATGGTAGGTTGTCACTATCGCTCACGAGTAGCGTGAGCGATAGTGTATATATAACAGTTGCATTTTACCGGTACTTATCTACGAAGCAGGAACCTGGAGGCTACAAAGAGGGCTCAGCTTACACTGAGAACGACGCAGCGAGCGATGGAAATGAAAATTATAAGTGTAGCCTTCAGAAGCAAGAAGATTGCAATGTGGGTCAAGGAACAAACGGGTGTTAACGATATCATAGTCAAAATCAAGAAGTAGAAACGGTCATGGGCAGGGCACGTAGCGCGTAGGCAGGATAACCGCTGGTCATTAAGGGTAATTGACTGGATTCCAAGAGAAGTCAAGCGGTTCAAGGGAAGCAGAAAGTCAGACGGGCAGATGATTTTGGGTATAAAGTGGCAGCAGCCGGCACAAGACAGAGATGACTGGCGGAACATGAGGGAGGTCTTTGTCCTGCAGTAGACGTAGTCTTGCTGCTGCTGATGATGATGATGATGATGTCTAATTACACACTCTCAAACTCACTTCTAGTTTGTAGTACCAGTGTACTTGGACTAATGCATGCAATTTTCGATGGCCACCTGTTTCCGAATGGGCGTGTTTCTCCAAGTTTTGCTAACTCTCTCCTTGTTTCACTCGCCATGCTTGCTGACTTTTCTTCGCAAAAGTAATGTGGGCTTCAGAGCATTCCTATTTCGTGGTTGCCTTTCTGTTCAGACGTGCGTGTTTTCTTTCTACCTCACATTTCTCTACGTTTCCTTGCAGTTTTGTTATTTATTGCATCTTTACTACCCCTCCTCTTATAAACGCATCTATTTCAACACCTTCTTTAAAAAAATGCGTATTATACTAGGGCTCGCATCATTCGTTCCTGTTAAATATTTTCATTGCTTTCTGTTGCTATGATAGCAGTTGGGTTTGGCTATGTTACCTAAATAAATAAAAACTAGTGAGCTTTCAAAATGCTCAAGCTTTTTTGTGAAAAAAAATAATGTACAGTGTAAGCGAATTCTTCACACAAGGACCTATTCAAGTATATAAAGGTGTGGTGCTTCCCATTCCGGAAATCTTAGCGAAAATCGGTGTGAGAATATTCTGACTCGGAAACCTCATTCGTATTCAGAATCTGCCGTGTACACAATTATGGCATTATTTAATTTGTCAGTGATTCTATCGCCTATTTCTCCAAACATCCGAAGCTATATTTACCACCGCTTCACTCACCGGCATGCATCGAACTGCTCTAAACATTGGGTAACATTGTCGGCTTCTGCAGCCACGCCATCCACATTATAAGAACCACGAACAGCTGCGCTTTTACCGCAACGTGAAAGAATGCATGGAGGCGAGCTCCACGCCATTTCTGTCACACGCTGCTGTTTCGCGAGTAGTGGCCAGATATAACAGATTACAAGTTCTAACGAATAGCTACCTCATTACGTACCTCACAGACTCTCATCTTGATGACTCGGTGTAGCGCCAAATAAGTCCCTGGGCCTCCTCTCACCCACGCTCTTGATACAAGCGAAAATGCGGTCACTTCAGTAGGGTTGAGAGCTGGGCTAGTTGGTGAGACATCATTTAACCATATGGTGTAGTAGCGCAAATTCACGGGGATGAAGAGCGATTCCTCGCGATTCCTCGCTCCTTTTTATTTTACGTCTGCTTCAATCCGTAAGGCCCTACGGGTCGACGCACGCACACACGGAACGAAGATCCTCGCGCACCGTTAAAATGCTCCCTTGGCGCGCGCTGCGCAGTCCCTATAATCCTATCGGCATAGCGAATCCGGATACGACATTCCCACACCACCACCTTCTTCGCACTGCTGCGCTGTCTGCCCGAGTTGCACGTATTTCCGTGGGCGCGTGGAAGGGGGGATCAGTCAAAGCCTCACTCGCGCGTAGCCAGGGTGGTGAGCGAAGTTTATCCAGAGGTTGGGGAGAGAGTGATGGGAAACGCTTTCTGGGAAGGGGATTTAAGCAAAACGAGTAAAAATAGACAGACGCGTAGGTAGATGGAGCTCCGAGGAGCAGGCAGAAGACCTAAATGTCGTTTCGTCTGTGGTGCTAGGTTTTGCAATGCAGGAAGACTACTGGTCGTGCGTGCGTGGGAATGTGCGTATACATCATACTCAGCGAAATCCCTTCCTCCTCCCCACCTCACCAATCGGCACTCAAGCTCTCCCTTGATCCCTTTTCGTCGCGTCGTGCCTTGTCGCGCAGACGAATTAAACTCCATGGCAGCTCGCTTCGCGAGCATCGCACAAAGCCGTTCGCTCGGGGAGCTTTCGGAACAATCCGCACCGAGGATTTGGCGTGTATAGTCGCCGCGGCAGTAGTTACGCCACGTGGTTGGCGTAACCCACTCGTTTTGTGCTGCGGAGAGTGTTATGCTGGTACCGGCAGGTTTGAGTGCGTTGCGCCTCTGTTTGAGGTCGCCGGCAAAGAGTTTCTGGCTGCAGGAGAGCGAGTGAGTGCGATGGCTACTTGTTTAGGGCATCGAACGAAGGAGGCTGTCTGGAAGCCATGGTTGTGTTCGTTACATTATACAGGATTGCTGAATACCTTATCAGCCACAACCACGGTGTTTGTATAGACAGTTGGAGGAGTGCTTATAGTGTACACATTTATGGCTATACAGAAATACAACTGCATGCATTAGCAGTCGTGGTTCAAGGTTCCAAGGAAGAAAGAAAGAGAATAGCCAACAGCAGACATTTAAACACAGCGAATTCGTTTGGTGCTAATTATAGGTACAAGCGCTAGCTAAAGCTAACAGTGGCCTGCTGCTGGTTGCGCAGAGTCATAGGAGTTACACGACCAAGGTTTCGCTTAATACCTTAATAAGGAAAATCCAGCGAAAAAAAGTAGACACGCTATAGGAAGTACTTCAAGGACGCCTGAGCTTCGTGATTAACAGTAGCACGCGAAAGCGTAATCAGACCCAGTGGGCATCGCCTTTTTGGCTGTTAGCCCCACCGCGGTGTTCTAGTGGCTAAGGTACTCGGCTGCTGACCCGCAGGTCACGGGTTCAAATTCCAGCTGCGCCTTCTGCATTTAGATGGAGGCAAACATGCTGTAGGCTCGTGTGCTCAGATTTGGGTGTACGATAAAGAACCCCACGTGGTATAAATTTCCGGAGCCCTCCACTGCGGCGTCTCTCATAATCATATCATGGTTTTTGGGGTGTTAAACCCCACATATCAATCAAAATCAATTATTCTCGACTGTTACCCCAGTTTCATTTCTTGGTGCATGCCTCCACTGTGTCGTAAGGGAAAGACTGACTGTACGATAAGCACTGGGGGTTTCAAGCTATCCTAGAATGCATACAGCAAGTACAGTTGTTAAGCGTCCACTAGGCCATAATTCTTTTTGGGAATCCCCGAAGGGTCCACTACGTATCCGTAGGACAACACGTAAATTTCGCAGCTGCTTTCTTTGTTAATGCTTTTGCAGCTGCAGATGAATAAGCATGTCTAATAATTTTGTAATAGGGGGGCTTTTAAAATACCCACTCGCTCCAATTCACATGTTTGGATGCCTGGCGGAGGAGATTCTACGCTTGTACCACGCAAGATGACATGAATTAAGCAGACTTCGTCCAGCGCAGCACATTCATATAATACTTATTTATTTATTTTTGCTGTGGAAGTTTGAAGCAGGGAAGTAGCTCTACAGTAAAACACCCGTTTGCCACGCAGACAGCCTGGGTTGCATTTTCACTCGAACCCAATATTTTAATATTTATTTTATTTGTGTCTTTCTCGATTTTTTGTTCAGTGACAGCATGATGATTCTTCTTCACAACCAATGTTGCCAATGGCGCCGTCGGCGCTGAGATTTCTGCGATACGAGCTCTTCAACACTATATTGCGTTAAAATAAAAGCCATCTTAATGGCAATTATTGTGATTGTTCCACTGACAGACACCTCTCTCAGTAACACTTGAGGGCTTCGATGATGTCAAGTGGTCTGCATAATGCGTAGTGTGCGTGTGTGTGCGTGTTTCTGTTTTTGTCCTGTCTTCTTCGCACGGCTTACAACCTTTTTGAACAATTAACCAACGCTTCATCCTCAGTTCTCAGCTGCATCATTACCTTAACAGACAACTACAGGCACATTTGCACCTGACATCCTTTTGCGCGCATTGGCGTAGAAAAACAAAACTTAATTTTATTACGGAAAATACAGTAACGATGGTCGATTATGATATACTTAAAGCTGATGTAAAAAATTGTGAAATGAATGCAAGATATTGATGCCCTCCTAAGGAAGCGTTTTGAATCTGTAATTTCAATACCTAAAGAGCTCCAGATCTTGCTTTTTCACAGTTTGCAATTTACGAGTGTAAATCAAGCTATGAAGGCACATCGTTGTAGAAGACATCGTTGCATTTTGCTTACATGCGTGAACGAGAGATCAATAAACGCAATGAATGGATCAATGGGGATATTTATTTGAAGTTTTGAGGCGCACGACTCCACGCGCAGCGGGCCGCTCTCACGTTGGGACAGTCAGGCCAAGCCCGACCACCAAAGCGTGATCCCTCTGAACATCCCACAGTTGATCCCCGACATCGGGGCTCTTGATAGCAATACTAAAAGTTGAGCTGGTTGGTGTCTTGATAGCAGACAACCACTTTTCGTCGGATTAGTCCGTGCCCCACAACAAGCGGGGCAACACCACAGCATGTGGTCTAGGCTATGGAATGCATTGCAGTGCCTGCCAGAGCTATTAGGATAAATGACGGGATAAAGTTTGTGCAATAAAGCCAGGCTGGGATACGAACCCGTCTGTAGTAGCCTGAGAGCCAAAGCCTGCGCTCGATTTAACCTATTATTAGGAAAAGGAAAGTCTCTCCTGCCGAGATAAAAGTGCTGGGTAATTTTGTTATAAATGGTCAGTTTATCTCTGTTCTCCAGCACTGCGGGCCGGCGGATACCTTCAAACTATAATAGCGGCACAGAAAAATCCTGCAGAAATTCTAAAAATTGTCTGGTAATGTGTTAGAATTCTATGAGCCCACAGTTTCAACGCGTTTTGATCCCTGAATCGTAAGCATTGTCGCGTACGACATCACTCCGTTGATTTTCGCGTGTTGATAGGTGCATGATCAATTAGTTTCCAGTTTTGACATTCGAGTTTTGTTTTATCCGTTTTGTTTGCTTTTCCTATTTTTAGGTAATGTGTTATTTTAGTGACCACCTACAATTGCGTTAACAACTTCTTAGGTCAAGGGTTTGATGCCCGGGACCCTTCGAAGGTTCAGAGTTTGAGTCCTGGTAAGTTCATAGTTTAAGAATTCAATACCAGACATGTTCCGAAGGGGGAGGACACCAGACGAGACATACATCGTGAGTCATGGGATCGTGTCATTTTCCCCGCACATATCGTTATGTGTTTACCATGTACTTTTTGCTACTGAGCACCATCTCTTTGGATAAACTTGAACTTTTTATTATTTTTATTTCTTAGGATCACTTCAGGGTTGCCTATTATAAACATTTCGAATGCTACAATTGTCTAATGCCAAAACTTGTCTATTGTTGCAATTTATGTATATATGTGAAACACTCTTAACGATACAGTCTTATGACTTACCCGACAATCAAATACATTACTTTGCGCACATAATTTTCACTACGTGCAATACTGACTGCAATACTATCCGGTCATGCACTTCTTTCTCTCATAATTCCCATGACATGTGACACGATGTCATTGCTCTTTAGTACGTCTATATTCTTCTTTGATGGCATTTGCGCAAAAGAGGTGATGGCGACCTTGGTTACTTATGTGATATACTGGTAGCTGGTGTGGAGCGTACAAGTAACTTGTAGAGTGGTGTCAATTCATGAAAGTGTCACGGTCATACAGTTCCCTAAAATTAACTGGAGGAGACTATGGCGCTGCGATCGTTCAGCGACCAAGGGACTGGGCAGTCCACGAATTGGCCTAGTATTTGAACTTGCGGGTTACAAATCTCACTTGTGGCTTCATTTATTGCTATTTTTCGGTTTTGTTTTGAAGGAAACAACGAACCTTTTCAAACTTCGTGACCCGAATAGAAATAATAAGCTTAAAATAATGAGGTGGCGAAGCGCAAACGCTGAGCATTTGCCGATTTTTGTTTCGTGAAAACACAGCTTCAAGCCACACGAACACAGAGGGAGCCAGAAGTGCGATGAATAGACAAATCCGTGTACTACCAATTATTTCCTTGCTCACTGAAGCGCCGTGCGTTGCAGCTCCCACAAACAGAATATCGTTGGAGTTTGCTCTAGTGTATATTTTTAAAAAACACCATATATATATATATATATATATATATATATATATATATATATTATTTTGTAGCAATATTTTCGCGCCAGTGTTCTGCACAGTGTTGTCACCTGCCGGCGAGTATAATTATGTTGGGCCGTGAGGTACAGCGCTCGCTATCTGTGGCCCTTGGAGCTGATCGAGGACTGTCGACTCAGGTGAGGGTCCGTGAGGCGATTCCGCTGATCAACCCCCCGGAGTCACTATCCCACTCGTAGGCCTACTAGCTATGGTGCTCAAATGCTAAGCGCATGGTGTTGGGATCAAATATATACTTGCCACGGCGGCCGCATTTTCGACTAAGGCAAAAAAAAAAAAACCCTCAAGTGCATGTTAAAGAACTTCCGGAGGTTGAAACTTCCAGAGCCTTAGACTACTGTGTGCCTTATACATACCGTGGTTATGGGGCGCAAAATACTAAGGACTATAACTATTATAGTTTTTCGGACTCCCTCCCGTGCTATGTCGAAGGTTAGCGACGCAGCACTCGTTGCATTTTGCTTGATAGATTGTTTTGTGTGTATGTTGCGTATGTTGGATAGCCATTCTTGTGAAATATATGATTCGATCTCCGGGCTAGCTTGTGCACAAGGCGCGTATAAATGTCGATTAGTTTGTTTGCATTACGGGGCTATTGTACCGGCGTTTCTTGACCGAGAGAGAAAGAGAGAGACACCATAGTACACGGTGAAATAGCTGCAATCACGTAAACGTGGAATAATAGTGACATCAACGTCTTCATATTTACATTACATTATTTCTAATGATATCTTCATATACTTTCCTTGGCATATTGTCTGTTTTCAATAACATTGAATATACCATGTAGTTACAGAAATGTTAACATGCTTTTCGTGATCAAATCATCCCAGTTGCACACACCTCAATTCCCACGTTTCAATTGAGCAGTACACAGGCTGTAAACACTCGATGGCGACCTCCCATTCTATTTATCTTCTCCTTTTTATTGATATCTGCCATAATTATGTCCTTGGCAATCGCTGTACTACAGGGGGCTACATACGAAAACAAAAAAATAAGGAATAACTAAATGATGTATATTTATGTATAATGCGGGCTTACTCAACTACGACGGGCAGCCATTGTTGCGCACGAATAACGAAGTGGGGAGCGGCGCCCGCCGGAAGGAAGAACGAGTGTGAGTACGAAAGGAAACCGACTGAGCACAAATAAAGACAGATGGAAGAGCAGCAAGGGGAAAACAAGCTGTCCTTCGCGATTGCAGCCTCGCTCCATCTTTCTGGTTGGCGTGAAGAGCGCTTTTTTCGGCCAAGGCACGCCCCTCGCAACGCACAGACGACGCATCGAAACGGCCGCGCGCACCCCGGACGGACAAACTGCCCTGCGGCGGTCTTCGCTGCTTTTCTTTACACATGGCGACCCGCGAGAAAGATCCAGCAGAGCAGGGAGCGTCTCGAATACCGCCATGCTTCGCCCCCGCTCCTTTCGTTTTCCTCACAAGTCTCTCCCGCAACCCGGCTTTCCCTTGGCATCATTCCATCCCGCCCTTAGCCCGCTGCTGCCCTGGCGAACACTGCTGCAGTCTCGGCTTCCCCACTATGCGCCCCACTTGTCCCCCTGTGGTTCCTAGCCGTTGTTGTCGTCGTCGCTGCTTCCCTCAAATACTTCCCTTTCTTTATCCCTCCTCTTGCTCTTTCTAACCACGCGAGAGAGTGGGTTCACGCTTTCCTTCTCCTAAGACGCTCAGAATGGGGAAACGGCGGTGGTGCGCAGAAGAGGAAGCAGAAAGAAAAATGGTTTCGCATCGACGGAGAGAGAAACTGAGGAGGAGCAAGAAGCGAAACGCGTGGGGTCGCGGTAGTAGCGGTGCATTTGAAATTCACATGAGGCAATTCGGGGCGCGTCTGTTACGCCTTTGGCGTCCATCTTGGCCTGTCTTCTCCCGTCTTTCTCTCGTATCCTCTCGCAACTACAAGCCCACGCGCCCCCGCACTTTCGCGCGCATATATTCCCTCTGGGCAGCCCCTGATTCTTGGTTCTCTCTTTCTTCTTTTTTTGTTTGTTTTCGTTGGCCCCCAGTGCTTCTCGCTTGCTGTTCATTTTTTTGCCTTGCAGTCTGGTAGCCACACGAGGCAATCTTCAACCTCTTATTTTATTTTATTTTTCTTCCTATATCCCAGCTATACAACAGTGTTCTATACTGTGCAATCTATAGTTGGGTCTCACGCTGGCCGTTTGCTTATGCCAATATGCCCCCTCTCTCTCTCGCCCTTTTTTTTATTCCCGCTCTTTGGCAATTTATGCTTCATCTCTTTGTGAGCCCTTTTGCTTAGTACTTATACGCAACGACTTTTTGCCCGACAACCAAGCGGCCTTTTCGATTTGTAATGCGTGCGTTTGTACTTGTTTCTTTACTGGTGCGTCTTTGCTTCTCTTATACGATGCACTGACTCTGCACTCTTCTCAGCAGGCTGCCTCCGACCGTTTGGCACGTGCGTCTTGTCCAACGAAGTTTTTTGGAACGTTTCACCAAAGATCCCCGGGGGTTGCGATGGTTCGTTGCGTTGCTTACTTTGACAGTTTAACTTGAACGCGGTAAGACTCGGTGTGACGTACATACATTCTGCGGAAAGAACCCTATCAATTTTGGAACATTATACTTTTCCCCTCATCCTCATTATTTCCCCTCTTCATTGCGAGGGAAGACTTCTCACCTAACCCGATGTAAACTCACAGGAGCGTTATAAACCGTCTGGTACGTGGGCTGTTAGGGAATAAAAAAAGAAATTATTATGGTGTAGCTTATATCAGCTTTGCCAGTGCATTCATCTACATAATAAACGCCTGATCACTCCTCCTCACTGGCAAGACAATCGAAGGGAACGCACTTATACTGACGAAATAAAACTGAAGACACTATAAATATGAATCCGTAATTCACAGTAGTTAGCTATAAAGATGACAAAATTTTCTTTAAAAAGCTCATAACGAGTACTGGCAGTGTTCTTTGCAACAAAATGATCTACTTTACTTCAGGCCGAAGCAAGCACGCTATTCGACAATCTTCACGGTAAAAGCAAAGCGACACATACGCAGCTGCATACTTTATCTTTATTTTAGAGCGCCTTATTCTTCGACAATAAATAAATACATAAAAATAAAACATGAACAAGGAAAAGCACGCTCTTTATTGGTCTTCTGTGTCATCCATGTGTAATACAGACTACCGAACATGCGTAAGCTCAAAGTTGTATTTGCCTGCTCGGTCGTACTATACATTATGCGTAACTTTAAGGTGCCACCTCTCCGCCATGATGTTCACAATGCTAACGAAGGAACCGCTTAGTCCCCATCCTCCCCTAATCAGCAACAACGAATTCGCCAAGCTCAGACGCGACGCGCCTCACAGTGTTCTATTTAAATACAGTAGTGAGCGTTTATGTTTTTAGGTCGCGTGTATATGTCCTTCCATTCTCTGCAAATCCCTATACGTGCAGCTTCACGTTCGGCATGGAATACATGGCGTTTAAAGACGACTGGTGCTCTCAATTACAATGGCGACTCGAACGGAGCGACGAGCAATAACGCTGTAGGTGACCGATTCCAGTGGGATAAATTGTGTCTTTCTCTGTATACACGGCTGGCAGCTACAGGCAAACCTTACTAGATTTGTTTTTCTTCCGTTGTCTCTCAACTTGTTTTGTTTGAATTTTTTTCTCAAAGCGAAACGTTTTCCATCACCCTCCCTCCACAAACCATAAAAAAGCCCCACCTTCCATCTCGTTCCGCACGCAATCTCATATCCCATGAGGCCCGCTATAGTTCTCTTCTTGGTCAGCTTTTTTCTTCTTCTTTTTCCTGCTAGGGGCAGCACCTTCGTCGCAGCTTTTCATTCGTCTTGGCAGCTGCCTCGCGGGTCGGTGCAGCCGCGGCTGCAACTGCGGCCCGAGACTACAGCATTATATCACACTCGTGCGCATTCCCAGTCAAGTAATACACACACGCACGTTCGAGCCAAAACAAAAGAGAACCCTTCTTCGTCCACTACCTCCCTCTAGCCATTGGGCGACACTGGTAGAATGGAAACAGAGCGACAAACGAAAATCACACGAAACAAGACAGCGCAACGGTGGAGACTCCCGGCACTCTTTTTTTATGCTACCTCCCCCTTGCCCCCCTCCCAATAGCCTGGCGAGGGAACTTGTGCAGTAGCGGCTGAACCAGAGGTTCCTTCTCTTTGGCAGCGCCGGAGTTGCTCCCGAACTGCCGCCGCAGCGTACTGTACGAGTGCACATCCCAAAACTTTATAGAAGAAGCTGCAACAATACGCACCTACAAAACACACACATACGAACATGAAAACGAAGAACAACAGGAACAATGAAGGAAAAACTGTAGAGGACTGAATGGGCTCTCCTTTCTTTTTGCTATCTGAAGCCATCCTGCTCCGTTCTTCATTATTGTTTTCTCACCGTTTGTTTTAGACGACCGCGTTTGCACGAAGAAGGAACGAAATGGCACACGCGTTATTTACTGTGTATTGCCGGGACGACAGACAGCGCATCGGGCTGCAAAGTCTTCTCACTACTTCTCTCTATCTCCTTGTGTTGTTCGTTCTTCTGCTGTTGGGCAGAAACCTGCAATTTCGTTATTTAATTTTTTTGTACTGTCTCCAGCTTAGCTTGTTTCTCGTCGTTTATATGTCTTCCCGTGTGCTTCTCCTTGGCGGCTGCTTTCCGTATTGGTGCTTTAAGATTGGAAAGTATTAGTTTTATTTTTTCCCAATAAACTTCATGTTCTTCCATCCTTTCAGTTCTTTATCTACTATTTTTTACGAACCAGCGTGTGCGGAGTGTTATCTATAATGGCGATAGACATTTATATGTATCATCTCCGTGGGTTTTTGTCATTGCTGACATGTTCCATTTAATTTCCAAATTGATAACATAGTCCTTCCTGCCGTATGTTCTGCGCATGAATGAAAGATTCTGAAGGCTGCTGCCGAAGGATGCGGCTCAAGCAAAGATCAAACGCGCTGACCAGCTACGCCGCCTGAAGGAGCATGAAGAGTGTACGGGCCAGGTGGGCTGCATCGCTTAGATGGCAACAGCCAACTTTTGGTCAAATCAGATCACTAGCCCACCTATCAACCCTACTGCAGATCATCAGGTAGCTTGCTGTGTTCTCCCTGCTAACTTGATATGCGTAGTGATATGCGTAACGAACGTGGCGTAGTAATATGCGTAACGTAGCTACATGCGTATCACGAATTGATATCAACCACTTGATAACAACCACTCCGCTTGCTGGATCGGCCGTGTTACGCCACTATATTGTAATGGTGCGCCAGAAGAAATTCTAAAGTACTTAGCTGCTGGTCGTACTTCGCATATTACTCCAACTTGTTTTTGTCCCTATTATTTTTATCTCATGTGGGGAAACTGCAGCCTCTAGCATAGCACTTTGCTGGGAGTAAATTCGGGTTTGAAAAGCGAATTATGTATTGGGCTGAAAAAAAAACAGCAACAACATCTTCACGACTGAAAAAATGGGACAAAACCCACACGTTATGTAATATTATTATTTAGGGTTTCACGTCCCAAAACTATGCTATGATTATGAGAGATGCAGTACGTAGTGCGGGGCTTCCGATATTATGACCATGTGGTGTTCGTTAACGTGCACTGACATCACACAGCACATGGTTCTCTACATTTTCGCCTCTCTCGAAATGCGATCGTCATGGTAGGGTTCGAACCCGTGAAATTTGGGTTAGCAGCCAAGAACCGTAACCTCTAAACATCCCCGTGGCGGATGACTGGTTAAAGTTGGACGAAAAGGTTATAGCACAATGTTAATCAAGAATAAATAAGCTAGAAAAACAGAAAAAAGATGTATTCAGAAGCTGCTAAAAATGCTTCAATGTAGCCATTTCATGCAGTAAGTCCACAGTGACTAATGTTTCCAGATAGACTTGCTGTCGGAAGCAGCGTTTGCCATTGCTGGCTCGTGTTACGGCACGAGCGTGCAGAGCACGCATCGCACACGCTATAGTTGCGCATTGAGAAGTCGCCGCATTGTTCTTTTTCTCCCTTTCACTCGACCTTTGCACCGCCTGCTATAACCGAGAGTGGTAAGTGTGTGTCTTAATTAAGCATAGTAGCTAGCATTTTTACTATTATTTTCTTGTCGAAGAATTTAGTTTTAGAAGAGAAGAGCATCGCGTGAATGCGAGGTTTTGCACACCGCAGAGATACATGAGCTGTGTCTGACCGAGGCATCAATAAAACCCAAGTGGATTTTCCTTCTAATTTTGAATGCAAACAAACGAACAGACAAACAAACCTAAACAAGAATAAGCAAACTAACAAAAAGCTTTTCCAAAACTTTTCCGTTGGTGATCTTTTATTTTCAGTGTTGCAGTCAATAGCTTCAAGACTACTAGTGGGCCGTTCGTATGGGACAAAGAACTTTAAGTAACTAAGACAAACACTTGTCAAATGGCGGGAGTGTGACGCCCGGCACCAAGCCGTGCCCAGACTCGAGAGTAACCACGACAAAGTTGCCAAAGCGCTCTCGTCTTCGTTTTTCATCACAACACGCAGCATCCGTTATTTACACACACACCAGCTCGTTTCCTCTCTGCTTGTTTACCCCATCACTGCGAAAGAGGCGTCATGTGCTCACGGCATTCGCTCGCGACTTTAAATGCATTTAAAAGGCTCTCTTTCTGTTCTCCTTACATATGTTGTCCATGTCTCACTCGAGTTTGAAGCGATTCATCCTTCTGCCGCGTCCGAGCCGGGTTTTTCCTCACTATGGACGACGAAGATTCAGATTCAATCCTCCGGGGGAAAAAAGGCTCCCCGTTTCTCTCTGACATGCCGGTAGATATCGTGTTCCTTCGTATTCATATTTATTTTGTTTTCAAATAGGCAGAGCGACCTCATTCCTATTGGTGACGTTACACTATATATGCGGCACATTTCTTTTCCTTTGTAGTTTCACGATTCTCAACTGCGCACTCGATTCTCTTGCCGGCATATTTCTTATTTACAAGCGTATGCACTGCTGTGTGTAAAAAAAAAGTCTTACTTCGTCGTGTTTCTGTCGCTTCTCCTATGCATGCCAAATGCGCTCGTCTGACTCGTTGTTCGCATTTCGAAAACATTCCTTTCGTCCTTAAGCGCAGACCACCTTTTGTTGTTTGCTCATTTTTTTGCTTGGCACCTGTTTACTTATTTACGTACTTCCCCCCTCTCCGTCTCGTCCTCCTCGTTTCCACCTCCTTCTGCTACACGAGGCTCGTTTAACGCTTTTCCTCCTCTCCAATCTGCGCACCACTCTTTCCTTTACCGCAAATACACTACGCAGCATTTCTTTTCTCCCTCCGCATATCTGTGAATAAAAATGAACGCAAGCGTTTCATTGTGTGTGCCAGCAGAAGAGGCTCCCTCCTGCGAACGGAATATTTCACTCTGGAAGCGAGATCTCCAGGTAAATATATATACACATGTACGTACTCATCTTACCTACAGTTTGTTTATTCTCCAGCTCAAGCATACCTATGCGGCTTTTCATGCCGCAGTTTTTCCTCGCCGAATTACGGCTGCCCTAAATCCGCGCCACCCGCGCCACCAAGAACATCGCCTCTGGCTTTGTTGTTCTCACTTTTTCTAAAATGAATAACAGCTCCGTTTACTTGCTTCGCAAGAACAAAGCAGTATCGCGCAGTAAAGAAAGGTTTTGCGAAAAGCACCTTGTTTTGTACTACCGTTTGCTTTCTTAGTTTGTTTGCTTATGCTTTCTACTGCCCGTTCACTCGCTATCATGTCTTTTCCATGTCCCCTTCTCACTTTCGTCAGTTTTCTTTTTATCTCGAATTTCGCGTGTTTTTTTGCTCTTCTATTATCTTCTCCCTGTCACGGCACTACATCGGGTAAACGAAAAAAAAAGATGATCAACCTCCCGTTTTTGTGTAGGCCCTTATTTACCCCGCTTTCCCGTGTTTACTTGTTTGTTCTTAGCTACGCTTCCACGCCAGATCTGTAATCTTTCTTTTAAGTACCATTTCTTTTTCACGTTCTCTGAGCTGCTTTGCATTTTTATTATCATCCTGAACACGTACCTTCGTTTGAAAAAACGAAGGAATGAACAAACAAAAGAAGACCAAGTGAATGAAAGAACAAAGAAACTAACAAGCAAGGAAGCAAACAAACAAAGAAACAAACAAACAAAAAGAGAATAAAAAGGCAACATAGTTGAGAAAGCCGAAGCGCTCTCTGTACGCGCTCTTTGATCACGTCAATCGTTTTTTTTTTTTCGCCTTTTCGCGCATCTGCACCATCTCTTCTGAAGTACTTTTTTTGGTCTGCTTGTTGTTTGTTTGTTTCTGTGATTTGCTCCTGGTGCCCGTTGCTGAGCAACCTCATAGCCTCGACGCACATTTCTACACCACCGATATACCGCAGTCCTTCCTTGCATTTTCAAAGCTCTCCGCCATTCATTCTGTGCGCCCGTTCCCCAATGGCGTCATCGGTATAGCACTCGCTGCTCGCATTCGTTTCCATATTCGAACCTCGTTGTTTCGTTGCCACCAAGAGGAGCTCGAATCAGCCCCCCTCCCTCTCTTTTTTTCACGCATGTACCTTCTCCATATGATTTTTCTTATTCGCGTCATTCTTTTCATTTGATTCAGGCCTCGCTCTGCTTTCGAAAGTTTCCTTCGTGTACTGTCTTTCCCCCTTTTTTCAATGAACTACCACTGCTCCGCGTAAGAGCGCACTGAAGTGTACGCACCGTTCGTTGTTAGAGCTCCTTTCCTGGCCTGCTAACTTTTTTGTGTTATTATTCATAAGACTTGTTCGTTTACCGGTGTCGGCTTTCTTCAAACAATGGTGTATCATCATCATCATCATCAGCCTGTCTACGTCCACTGCAGGACAAAGGCCTCTCCCATGTTCCGCCAGTTAACCCGGTCCTGTGCTTGCTGTTGCCAATTTATACCCGCAAACTTCTTAATCTCACCTGCCCACCTAACCTTCTGTCTCCCCCTACCCCGCTTCCCTTCTCTGGGAATCCAGTTGGCGACCCTTAATGACCAGCGGTTATCCTGCCTACGTGCTACATGCCCGGCCCATGTCCATTTCCTCTTCTTTATTGCAGCTATGATATCCTTAACTCCCGTTTGTCCTCTACTCCACTCTGCTCTTTTCTTGTCTCTTAAGGTTACACCTACCATTTTTCTTTCCATTGCTCGCTGCGTCGTCCTCAATTTAAGTTGAACCCTCTTTGTGAGTCTTCAGGTTTCTGCTCCGTAGCTAAGTACCGGCAAGATACAGCTGTTATAAACCTTCCTCTTGAGGGACAGTGGCAATCTACTTGTCATAATTTGAGAGTGCCTGCCGAATGTGCTCCACCCCATTCTTATTCTTCTAGTTACTTCAATCTCGTGGTTAGGCTCTGCGGTTATTACCTGCCTTAAGTAGACATAGTCTTTTACAACTTCAAGTGCACTATTACCTATCGCAAAGCGCTGCTCCTTTCCGAGGTTGTTGTACATTACTTTCGTTTTCTGCAGATTAATTTTAAGACCCACCTTTCTGCTCTCCTTGTCTAACTCCGTAATCATGAGTTGCAATTCGTCCCCTGAGTTAATCAGCAATGCAATGTCATCGGCGAAGCGCAGGTTACTGAGGTACTCTCCGTTACCTCTTATCCCTAACTGTTCCCATTCTAGGCTTCTGAAAACGTCCTGTAAGCACGCAGTGAATAGCATTGGGGAGATTGTGTCCCCCTGCCTTACACCCTTCTTTATTGGTATTCTGTTGCTTTCTTTATGAAGCACTATGGTAGCAGTTGATCCCCTGTAGATTTCTTCCAGAATGTTTATATATATTTCATCTACGCCCTGATTCCGCAGTGTCTGCATGACGGCTGATATTTCTACTGAATCAAACGCCTTCTCGTAATCTATGAAGGCTATGTATAGTGGTTGGTTATACACTGAGCATTTCTCTATTACCTGATTGATAGTATGAATGTGGTCAATTGTTGAGTAGCCTGTTCTAAATCCTGCTTGTTCCTTTGGTTGATTGAATTCTAATGTTTTCTTTACTCTGCTAGCAATTACCTTTGTAAACAGCTTGTATACTACAGAGAGCAGGCTGATCGGCCTGTAATTCTTCAAGTCCTTGTCATCTCCTTTCTTATGTATTAAGATGATGTTAGCGTTCTTCCAAGACTCTGGTATTTTTCCCGTCAGGAGACACCTCGTAAATAGAGTGGCTAGTTTTTCTAACACAATCTGTCCTCCATCTTTCAGCAGATCTGGTGTTACCCGATCCTCACCAGCAGCTTTGCCTCTGTGCATGCTCTCCAAAGCTTTTCTGACTTCTTCTATCATTACCGGTGGGGTGTCGTCTGGGTTACTGCTAGTTCTTATAGTATTAAGGTCGTGGTTGTCTCGGCTACTGTACAGATCTCTGTAAAACTCCTCCGCTATTTTAACTATCCTATCCATATTGGTAGTTATTTTGCCTTCTTTGTCCCTTAGTGCATACATCCGCCTTTTGCCTATCCCAAGTTTCCTCTTCACTGCTTTTCCGCTTCCTCCATTTTTCAGAGCGTGCTCAATTCTCTCCATGTTATACCTTCTTACATCGCATACTTTACGTCTAATAATCAACTTCGAAAGATCTGCCAGTTCTATTTTGTCTGTTGTACTTGACACTTTCATGATTTGACGCTTCCTAATTAGGTTCTTCGTTTCCTGGGAAAGCTTGCCGGTGTCCTGTCTAGCTACCCTGCCTCCAACTTCCACTGCACACTCCGTGATGATACTCGTCAGATTATCATTCATTGTATCTACGCTAAGGTTGGTTTCCTCGCTAAGAGCAGAGTACGTGTTCTGCAGTAACACTCTGAATTCCGGTACTTTCCCTCTCAGTGCTAGCTCATTGATTGGCTTCTTGCGTATCAGTTTCTGTCGTTCCTTGTTCAAGTCTAGGCGGATTCGAGCCCGTACCATTCTATGGTCACTGCATCTTACCTTGCCAACCACTTCCACATCCTACACGACTCCTGGGTGTGCAGTCATTAAAAAGTCTATTTCGTTCTTATTTACACCATTAGGGCTCCTCCATGTCCACTTGCGGTTTTCTCGTTTTCGGTAGAAGGTATTCAAAATACGCAAATTATTGCGTTCTGCGAATTCTACTAGTAGCTCTCCTCTGGCGTTTCTAGTGCCGATGCCATAATCTCCTACAGCCTGGTCTCCAGCCTGCTTCTTCCCTACCTTTGCATTAAAGTCGCCCATTACTATAGTATACTGTGTTTTCACCTTACTCATTGCCGATTCCACGTCTTCATAGAAGCTTTCAACTGAAGCGTCATCATGGCTGGATGTAGGCGCGTAAGCCTGTACTACCTTCATTTTGTATCTTTTATTCAGTTTAATTACAATGCCTACCACCCTTTCATTATTGCTATAGTAATCCTCTATGTTGCCAGCTATGTTTCTGTGAATTAGGAACCCTACTCCCAGTTCTCTTCTGTCTGCCAAGCCCCGATAGCAAATGACGTGCCCATTCTGTAGCACAGTATAGGCCTCATCTGTCCTCCTAACCTCACTCAGCCCTATTATATACCATTTAATGCCTTCTAGCTCCTCGAATAATACAGCTAGACTTCCCTCACCAGATAGCGTTCTAACGTTAAA
Source organism: Rhipicephalus annulatus (assembly GCA_013436015.1). Taxonomy (NCBI): domain Eukaryota; kingdom Metazoa; phylum Arthropoda; class Arachnida; order Ixodida; family Ixodidae; genus Rhipicephalus; species Rhipicephalus annulatus. The sequence continues at coordinate 18,916 of WOVY01002262.1, read as the reverse complement.
CGTTGCTAAGTTCAAGTTCCAATGGTGGCCTGTCCGTATCCAGAGATTCCTAGCACCCTCTGCTGCTCTGCAGATCTGACCGCCGCCGTGGTCAGTTGCTCCGCAGCTGGTGGGGACTGAGGGCCGTGAGTTAATTGACGAATGCCTACGGGAGGGGGTGGCCAGATACTGCACCAGGGTGGCCAATTCTTCTCCGGTGAGATCATCGGTGCGTACCGGCTGGTACGATCAGACAGTAGTGGGAATTCTCCATGCATGTCTTCCTTATTGTTGTTCAGCAGCGTTGGCGGCCACCCACCACGGAGCCCAACGAGGGGACGCTACAAGTTTACAAATGCTGAAACCTGCAGACGCCAGCCGTACAACGCCACTATAACCCAATGCGCCTAGACCAAGGTAGGCTATTTGCACAGGGTTAACCCTAGCCGCCAGGAAGTTTGGAAGTAAATGGAAGAGAGTAGAAGACAGGACAGATAAATAGTAAGAGATAAAGACGAAGATGTAGGGAGAGAGAGATAGAAAAAGGCGACTGCCGATTCCCCTGGGTGGGTCAGCTCAGGGGTACCGTCTACGTGAAGCCGGGGCCAAAGGGGTGTGTTGCCTCTGCCGGGGGGCCTTAACGGTCCAATCACCCAGCGTCGGCTCAACCCCCAGGATCCCCTTTTCCTCGGACACGGCAAAGCCACGCACGGCTAGGCGTGGGAGGGAGTCGAAACTCCCCCGTTAGCTCGGGTTCGTGGTGTCGCTACACACCAAACGCCTACTTGCTCAGGCACCCCTGCGGTGTTGCGAGGCACCCCTGCGGTGAAGGGTCATTTGCCAATACTTAAATATTTACGCATCAGAATAAGATTTATTTGTGCAGAGCCGTCGGTTAATTTTTCGGCGAGATGCTGAAGTTATACAACTCACATTAAAAATACGAATTGGCCACCATGGCTTTATATGTGACACCCTTTTTTATATGTGACACACACTTTTTTGGATTTAAGTCACCGAGTTGCATACTAGGACGATAGTGTGTACACAGCTTGCTTTTGGATTTGCTTAGGCTCGCAGGATGGTCACATGGTTCAACTTCATTCTATTTAGTTTGCCAACATCTTTTACAAGCAAATATTGTACTTTGGAGAAGCATGGATCAGCATTTCTCATTCAGAGCAGTTTGGAGCAATTGTAGCAGCACTTCCGTTACTGAAGTATTTTTTTTATCTCTAAGCAAATTTTCACCCACTAGGAAGTCGTACATTTTTTCTAATGTCATTCTGACTGTCCAGATCTTTGGTGCTAGCACAATGCGAAACCAACACAAAAATGGGGAACCTACTTCGAGGTTTCTTTATATTTTGCCAGCACCTCTGTCTGAAGCTCTCCTACCAAATAATGAGCATCTTTATGAGCATTGCACAACATGCACCCCGTGATTAGTGCTCTTTGAAGAAGGGAGTTTTAGCTTTTTCCATTTTTCTCAGAAGAGTCAATTTACGACTGTTAATTTTCGAGGCCTCAATATCTCTGCGTCTAGGACAGGCACAACAATAATCCTTTTTGCAATAGAAACCTGTACGTGTATGGAATGCAAGTATGGGAGCAGAATTTGGAGCATCACATTTTGTCAGTATACGGTGTTATACGCCAGTATACATTAAAGTTGTGCCGTTCCGCTGATGTGATGGCCTTTCTTAGCTTCAATTATTAGTGGTGACGCTCCCACTTTTGCGCACAAACAACACAAAAATTATTTAAGATGAGCTTTGAATGATCTTCAGGAAAGCTCGAGGCGTCGGTCTAGGTACCGTAGTTGCAACAAGCATGTTTATATGTGACAGTCAATGCCGCGAACTATACTGCTCGTGCAGCTCGCTTTCAAGACATAAATTTTGCCAAAACATCTTGCGACAGAATTTCAGCACCGTCCGAAGGCCTACGATTTGCTCTTCCGTTGATATTGCGGAGCTCTGAAAAAAAAACCGAGAGCCCATTCGTGGGAAGACATCATCGTAATATCCAACGCCAGAGGAAATAAGGATTGAACACAAACTGCTGCGTATCGCCTGACTCCACACACTTGGCGGAAGAGCAAAAAAAAAAGAGCCCAACTTCGAATATATAAGATGTTTGTCAACATCCTTTACCTTACAGTTGTTGAAGTGAGTTGGCTGTGGCAACGCCTCCTTTAATTTTCGTTCACTCTCAGTGCAAGCGTGTGCTGCTCAACGGGAGCCGTCAGTCTGCCATAGTTGAGGGAGTCGGCGTGATGCGAGGTCACATCAAAGGTAGGCCTGCTTGCGTCACACGTGCGTCTGAGCGCTTTCCGACGGAGAGGCAGCAGATGTGTTTCCCGCTCCAAAGTCATACGTCTCTCAAATTTGTTCCTTCGTGCTCCTTTTTTGTGGCTCGATGCAACGCTGTCGTCACCTCAAAGCGCTCGCGATGCAGCAGCGTCCCTGTGACACGTCTCCATTGTTCGCCAGCACAGCATCACGAACGGAGATGCGCTATCTCTAAACACTGTGTCTCTTATACAGCCAGCGCGAACGCCAACATTGCTCGCTCGCTGGATTTCGTGCCGACCGGTTGTACCCTCGCGATCTCTGACGACAGCGCAGCTCTGGCCAACGCGATTACCGCTACGCCATCTCCTGTCGCCGACAAGAGCTCTCGGCAGTGGTGCCCCGTCCTCGGACTCCTGTGACCGTGTTTCATCTTTCCTATCTCCCTTCTGTCGTCGCTCGATGTCCCTGCGCATTTCTCTCTATATATATTCCTTACTCCTAACATTTTAATCCCTTTTTACCCCCATCTCTTGTGAGCTACTGTTGAGGTGTCTCACCAGATGCAGAAAGTTACGGGGCTCACTTTTCTCTTCTTTTTCCTTTTTATAACCACAATCATCAACATTGCCCGCAGCACTCGCTTGCTGGATTCCTTGCCGACCAGTTGTGCCCTCGCAATCTCCGACGACAGCGCAGCTCTGGCCGACTGGGTTGGTCCTACGCCACCTCCTACCGCCGGTCCCCCCCCCCCCCCGACGACGACAGCGTAGCTCTGGCCGACTGGATTAGCCATACGCCATCTCCTGTGGCCGCCAAGAGCTCTCGCCAGTGGTGCCCCGTCCTCGGACCTCTGCAACTGTGTCCTTCTTTCCTGGTTTCCCCTGACTTCCGTCGCTCCCTGTCCCACCACCTCGCTCTCTCCTTCCTCTCTCTCTGTTTCTCTACCTTTTAATCATATCCTTTTATTCCCTTTTCTACCCCCATTCTTTGTGAGCTACTGTTGAGGTGTCCTCCCCCTGAGAGACAGTTATGGGGCTCCCTTTTCTCTTCTTTTCATTTAAAATCACTCCACTCCCCCCGCCAACACTGTGAACACGAGGAATGCAAGGCGCCTCTCCAAGGATCTGTACACAACTGAACAAACAATAACTTCATATCATTTTCATTGTTAGGCACTACATGACCGCAAAGCACACGCAGAGACTAGGTGATCGGCGATAGCGGGAACGGGTTAAAAGAGAGGGTGCTGAACGGCTGGAGCAGGCGCATATTTGGGTGGCATTGATAAAATAGAGGAGGCCCTGGTTGGAGTGAGCAGCGATGTGTATGAAGGCTAATACCAAAATGATCTTCTCGCTCCTCATGCACGTGCACGTTTATTGACTGTGGAGAAAGTGCATATCCCGGAAGCTATTTGATTGTCGGCATAATAACCACCGTTATTGATGCATTCACATTACGGAAAAGTTTCGTTCGTGAATGCAAAATACTGAGCCTTTAACTCGGTTGGAACGTAGATGTCAGGCTGCCATAACACACGCTGAACTGCCACTGAATGTAGAATGCTCCTAGTATCAGTTCCAGTTCAATGACGCAATATTCTTTGTTTATGAAGTCGACAAAGTTTATCACGAACTCGACCAAGAGGAAACAATTTAACTCGCACGGGCTGAAATTGAGGCAGTCTGATCATTCTGATCACTTTATCGCACATATTTTAACGAGGAAACTTGATCATGTTCATCATATTGCCACGTTCCTTTCCTCAAGCTGTTACCACCCCTTTACACTACGTTCAGCGCAAACTACGCCTACGATGTTAGAGAAGCTTCGAAGCTTTAGTAAATCCGAAATAAATTTATGTAGCGCGAGGCAAAGAAACGAACACCGGAAAGAATAGACTGATAGAGTGTCCTCTCAGTCTATTCTTTCCTGAGTTCATTTTTTCGCCTCGCGCTACATAAATTTCTTTCAAATGTCTCACCACCAAGCCCACATGGCCACTCTTGTCGACTACATTTCTTTAGTAGATCGTTTTGTTAAGAATATGCCCCCTTCGGGAACGTCACGGATTATTCGGGAACCTACGTCGCAGCTAGCGGTAACGTTAGAATTTTCGATGGCAAGAGTATAAATGCCGACACGCTTCGCCGCTTGTCAGTTGATCGATGACCGATGCTCAGTTCGTCGATATTAGGGCCAGTGTCTTGCTGTAATCTCAATTTCCCTTTACGTGGCCACAAGTTCGACTGAATAAACAGTTTAATCTCCGACCTACTGTCTGCTTCCTTCGTCATTGTAACGACCCTGTGACATCTGGTGGAGGTGCTTCCCGATTCATGTACCGCACGCCCCCTTCCAGCCGTGAACCAAGTCCACGTCATAGAGAACACACCAACGCTAACCATGTCCAGAGAGTCAGCCGTAGGTAACAAGGTGTACCACCGGAGTACAGACCTCTCCCCAACAAGACTCGCACGTCCACCATGACGACCACTGCTGCAGCGATGACTGCCGCAGCGCCACTGCCTGCGGCTATCGTGATGCACTCATCCCGAGAGCCATCGAGCTTCCATGGCGAACCTAATGAGGACCCGGAAACCTGGCTTGAGACATATGACCAAGTTGCCTCCTTAAAAAGCTGGGACACCGCATAAAAACAATGCCGCGTATACTTCTACCTAGAAGACGCCACAAAGTTGTGGTTCGAGAACCAGGAGTCCACGCTGCGAAGCTGGGATATCTTTCGGACGACGTTTCTTCGCACGTGCACGAGCGTCGTCCGCAAGGAACGTGCTGTGACTATCTTGGAGGCGCGTATGCAACTCCCCAACGAGAACGTCAGAATCTTCGTCGAGGAGATGACCCGGTTTTTCCGCCACCCTGACTCCGCCATGACCAAGGACAAGAAGGTCCAGCACCTTATGCAAGGTGTTAAAGAAGAGTTTTTTGCGAGCATTGTGCGCAACCCGCCGAAGACGGTCGAAGAGTTCCTCGCCTAGGCCTCCACCAGCAAGAAGGCACTAGAAATGCGCAGAAGGCAGTATGACCACCACCCTTAAGCAGTACAGCATTCCGAGGCTCATGCCCTCAGCAACGACGACCTGCATGAGACAATTCGATGATTTGTGGGGAAAAAGCTGCGCGAGCTATTGCTTTCCCCGCAGCCTCAAGTTAATTTGATCACCGACATTGTGCAAGATGTACGGTTATCGCTTCGAATTTTCCAAGCCCCTCTGCCCGAGCCGGAAGCTGTGAGGTACGCCGCTGCAGTGTGCCGCGACGCTCCTCCCCGCCCACGTCAGGACGCTGTCTCACCGCATTTCTGCCATCAAAAATCACCGCTGCCGCCATCATCGACGTCCTAAGAGCCTCCCGTTGGCCTGCGCTACGTTCCTAGGATTGATTGGTATTTGGGGTTTAACGTCCCAAAACCACCGTATGATTATGAGAGACGCCGTATTGGAGGGCTCCGGAAATTTTGACCAGCTGGGGTTCTTTAACGTGCACCCAAATCTGAGCACACGGACCTACAAACATTTCCGCCTCCATCGGAAATGCAGCCGCCGCAGCCGGGATTCGATCCCGCGACCTGCGGGTCAGCAGCCAAGTACCTTAGCCACTAGACCACCGCGGCGGGGCTACGTTCCTAGGAAGACTGACGTCTGGCGCGCCCCAGACCCCCACCCACTGTGCTACCACTGCGGTGAAGCTGGGCACACGTACCGCCACTACCAGTACCACCAGATGAAGCTACATGGTTTCGCCATCGACGCGCCACGTCCACAGCAGGGTGAAAGACCACATCACATCACCAACTAGCTAGTCGGAACGCAAAGGACACGCCGAGGATCTTCTCGTTCACCTTCACCCTGCCGCTACATGTCACCGCATCGTCATCAGTACACTGGCCCAAGCCGGTGCCGGTCGCCTAGCCCGTATCAGGAAAACTAAAGCCACCAACCTATGGAGGTGCGATTGCTGCACGACGAACTGCCGAAAATCCTCTACCGATGACGCCACGACGAAACTTCGAGAACCCACCATCAACTTAACGTCACCCTGACGTCGAAACTTCGCGACCAGAAAAAGTCCTGATTACGCAACGTCAAAACAGTGGTGCAAACCGTCGTATCCGTGATCCGACGTGCGACCAAATCACTTCGCCAGGCGACGAACTTGCGACCTCGGCATTCTTATCCACGCCGACAGCGTCACAGCTCTCGTCGACACCGGAGCCGGCAATTCCGTCATCATATAAAGCTCTAGAAAAGTATTGTAGTATATAACTAGTACGCGTGTTTCATCGAAACAATGAGTGATGTGCTGCCATCTTACAGCTGGGGTGAAGCTACGTAGCTTAGCCGCTTTTTGGCCCGAGTGACCACTCTTGTCATTTTTATGTTTCTCTTAGGCTACTCTACGTTCCGCGCAAACCGCGCCTACGATTTTTGAGAAGCTTCGACGCTTTAGTAGATCGTTTTGTTAAAATTATGCCCACTTCCGGAACGTCACAGATTATTAGGGAACCTATGTCTCTGCTAACGATAACGCTAGGATATTCGATGGCAAAGGGTATAAGTGCCGACACGCTTCGCCGCTTGTCATTTGATCGACGACTGATGCTCAGTTCGCCGATATCAGTGCCAGTGTCTAGGTGAAATCTCGATTTCTTTTTACGTGGCCACAGTTCGGTTGAATAAACAGTTAATCTTCGACCTATACTCTCTGCTCCCTTCATCATTGTCACGACCCTGTGACAATATATAACTTAATATTACATTATCACCACGATCACTTGCAGTTAAATCATTAAATTGTTCAAAACAAAAAAGAATGGCACAAATGAGTTAAAATAAGACTCGCTAAAAATACCGCATAAAATGCGAATTGTATAACACCAGCTCGACGATAAGGTTGATAACTGTGCTAGTATAGGCTATTGATCATTTTACCGTAAGAATAAGTAGCGTAGTTTTTAACATGGACAATAGGGATAGGCTTCCTATCCCAATTGTTCATGTTAAAAACTGCGCCACTTACTCTTAAGGTAAAATGATCGACGACACACAGTATTGTGAAAACACGCTTACCGCCTCAACCAGCTGGTTTTCTACGAACGAAATTCTTGAGGAAACCCCTATTTTCGCGGAAAGTGTATCAAACTTCTGAACACGCTCACTTGCGCGCGTGACATTCCTTTAAGTTCTTACATTTCACTTCATGACGCAAGGCCTTGTGGCTTACTCGTTAAAAAAACGGGCATCTACATAAGAGGTCCAGACCTGAGACTACACAGTAAAAACATTTCAAACGAATTTCAAGACGAACAACCCTATTTAGGCTTATTTATATTTGTCTAGTGGAAATGTATGCACCATGCCTAAACCGCTCATACTTTTTTAGTTTGAAGAAAACGCCCCGTCGGAAGGTGTGACCAACCACCCTTCCGGAACCCGTTGTAGCCATATTTATTTTATTTCGAACACTGCCAATCCCTCAGAGGGATTATTACAGGGGTGCAATGTGATTCATACATGAATGTACATAAGTAATGCGAACAGCCAATTATGCGCTCTGTAAGAAATAAACATTTACACGTATAAACAAAAATTCGCATTCTAAATATACACACAGCAAGCAATTGCATTATGCATACCACAGCAACGTAAAAAAAAACAATAAAGTAGTTATAAACAGGGTGACATGTGTCCGCGTTAAACAGCTTCTTCCAAGAGTTCAGAGAAGAATTGTACCATAGGCTCAGTAACAATAAATTCATCTAAGGCATTCCAGTCTCATACGGCTCGCGGAAAAAAAAAGTAGAATTGAAATACATTGTTAGTAGGACAAAATTCTTCAAACGTGAATCTGTGTTTGTTTCGTGTTGTAAGAGCTGTATGTAAGAAATGAACTGGGGTGTATGTTTAAAACTATTTTGTGACAACAAAATACACAGGGCACGGCGGCATCGAAAACATGCGGATCACTCAAAACCCGCTTGTCTTGATTGCGCAGATCCTTAGCCTTCTGCAAGATCCAGTGTCATGGTGCTCGGAACCGCTCATGGCTGCTACCGGGATGCTTCACCTCGATGGACAGCCTCGGTGCGTGCTTCACGATCTCAACTGGCCGCCGTGGGAACGACTGAATCATCGCTCTACGTCACCGCGCGTGGAGCGCTGCGCAGCACCACCACAGGCGGCGACACTGTGCTGGCCGGCTATAAAAGGGCTGCCAGCTTACTTCACGGCCACAGGGCACGGCGGCATCGAAAACATGCGGATCACTCAAAACCCGCTTGTCTTGATTGCGCAGATCCTTAGCCTTCTGCAAGATCCAGTGTCATGGTGCTCGGAACCGCTCATGGCTGCTACCGGGATGCTTCACCTCGATGGACAGCCTCGGTGCGTGCTTCACGATCTCAACTGGCCGCCGTGGGAACGACTGAATCATCGCTCTACGTCACCGCGCGTGGAGCGCTGCGCAGCACCACCACAGGCGGCGACACTGTGCTGGCCGGCTATAAAAGGGCTGCCAGCTTACTTCACGGCCACAGGGCACGGCGGCATCGAAAACATGCGGATCACTCAAAACCCGCTTGTCTTGATTGCGCAGGTAAGAGGGCATTATGGTAAATGCTTTCGCTCCGATAACCGTTTTCTTTTGATGCTGCCGTGCCCCCGGCTGTGTGATATGTTAAATGTACTCACTTACTCGGCCAGGAAATTGCTGTTGCTTGGAGGCGACATAGAAGAAAATCCGGGCCCAGACACAGCGCAAATTGCTAAACAGCTTAAGGAAATTGCTTCGGACATTAAAGAAATCAAGGAATCTCGTCTTCGAGACATTGAAAGAAAATTAGATTCAATTTCCGCTCTCGAACAAAGGGTAGCATTGTTTCAAGAGCAAATTAACTGCATGCAAAACACTATAAAAGTACTTGAATCAAAAATAGACGACATGGAAAACTATAGCAGACGCTCTAACTTGATCGTTTATGGACTTCCAGAAAAAGAAGATGAAACTAACACCGCACTTGAAACTGCCGTAAATAAAGGCATTTTTCAGGATATTCTTGAAATTGAGAGCGTACAAATCGAGCGTATACACAGACTAGGCAAACAACGAGATGACTCGACCAGACCTGTCATTCTTAAACTGTTAGATTCAAGAAGTAAATATGCAATACTAAAAAAAGGCTTTAAACTCAAGGGCACGGACTATTCCATTGGTGAAGATTTTTCCCAAAGAATTCGCGACATCCGAAGGAAATTGTGGGCTAGTGCAAAGCATAACCGTGACAAAAGAGAGAAGGTTTCACTAGCGTTCGATAAACTGTACATAAACAACGTGCCTTACGTCTGGGATCATGATTTGAATGATAAAGTTCCGTTGGGAAAAAACGGCAATGCGGGCATGAACCGCCCGAATACCAGAGGCTACACGCAGAAGCAAAACAAGAATTGAGAGTGAGGGGTGATCACGAGGGCCCTTCAACATCCGTTAAACGCGTTCATTTATCTCGTCAAGTAGATCAGAATACCCGCAAATCTACGAAACCGAAGGAAAAGAACTTGCGAATCCTAAATATAAACGCACGAAGCATTGTAAACAAAAAAGATTCTATTGAGGCCACACTACTCGAATACGACCCACACATTACTGTATTCACCGAAACCTGGTTACGAAATGAAATAAGTGATGACTTAATTTTTCCTCCGAGTTACAGTGTCTTTCGTAAGGACCGGACGAATAAGGGCGGAGGTGTTGCTATCCTTGTCAAGCCTTCAATACAAGCGATTGTTTTAGCGGATGTCACTGACCTCGAGTGCTTGTGTATCAAAATAACTTTTTGGAATCAATGCTTTGTGCTATACGCGTGTTACAGACCACCAGACGCTGCTCCTGAATATTTGCTGAAATTGCAAGAACATATGACCCAATTTCGCAGTAAAAGAATTTTGTTATCGGGGATTTCAACTTACCGAATGTTGATTGGGAACTCCTTCAGGCAAGCCGCAAATCGAACAAGAATGCTAACATAGTCTTTGACATCATGCTTACTCACGACCTAGTTCAAGTGGTTAGGCAGCCTACTCGAGAACAAGGTTCGTCTAGTGCAATACTGGACTTAGCGTTCCTAAGCCGCGATTTTTATGAATATACAGTTCTAATTGAAAGTGGTCTGTCTGACCATCATCTTGTAAGTGTCACCATTCCTTTATTAAGCTCAGTCGGTCACAAACGCACAGCCACTCGAAGCTTCAAGGATTATGCAAGATCCGATGACGCGTCTATTATGCAGTACATGAGAAGTTGTTATGATGACTTTATTGAAAATGAGGGTGATGTTGACGCCCTATGGAACCATTTTACTAGAATGTGCCATCACTGTATAAGCTCATTCGTACCAACCAAATCTAAAAAGATTGCTAAAAGCACCCCATGGATTACGCGTAAAATCATTCATCTAAAACGCAAATTAAAACGGCTGAAAAAGAGTAATCCCCAGTCAGCTGTTATTCATGAACTTAAAATAAATTTGGCACGTGCTTTGCGCGAGTCAAAGGATTTTTACTTTAAAACAACACTGCCAAACTTTTTAAAAAATGATCCTACGAAGTTTTGGAACTTCCTGAGCGATAGTAAGAAGCAGGTATCACATATATTAGTCGATGGAAATACAGTTACAGATCTGAAGCTCATTGCAGAGCATTTTAACAATTTTTTTCATAGCGTGTTTGCTAAGGCGAGTCTTAATACGCCTCAGAAAAGAGTGTTTCAGCCTAATGAAGTGGACTTTATCTCATATTCTGGTGTTTTTGCAATGATCTTGAAGTTGAACACTAAATCATCTTGTGGTCCAGACAATATCCCTAATGTTTTTCTTCGCCGTTATGCAGAAAGTATTGCTCATTTTGTCACTGTGCTTTTTCGATGTTCGCTGTCGAGTGCAAAACTACCCAGTGACTGGAAGAGGGCTCGTGTTGTTCCTGTGTTTAAGAAAGGCAACCATTTACTCGTAGAGAACTACCGTCCCATCTCGTTAACATCACCAATATGTAAAATGCTTGAACATGTAATATCCAAACGCGTTGTGGAATTCCTCGAACAAAACTCTATATTAACTAATTTTCAGCATGGCTTTAGAAAAGGTTATTCAACCGTAACTCAGTTAGTCTCAGTGGTTCATTCATTTGCAGAAACTCTGGATAAAAATGGTCAAATGGACGTCATATTCCTTGATTTTAGTAAGGCATTTGATAAAGTTATTCATCACAAACTGCTTGCAAAACTCAGGGACATCAATCTACCCGACATATTCATTGCCTGGATCCAACACTATTTAACAGAACGTTCACAGTTTGTTTCAGTAGATGGGATCAATTCGAGCTCTCTTCCTGTAACATCAGGCGTGCCACAGGGGAGTGTTCTGGGGCCGCTATTATTTTTAATTTATGTAAATGACATTGTAAACACAGTACTACCAGGAACTCAAATCAGACTGTTCGCGGATGATTGTGTGCTATTTCGTCAAATTACCTGTTCTAATGATCAACAGAACTTGAACTTAAGTCTTAATAACATACTAAACTGGTGTAATGACAATGGTATGGCACTCAACGCACAAAAAACTGTTTATCTTTGTGTAACCCGTTCAAAAACACCTCTTCAATTTACTTATAATCTCGGCTCATCATCACTACAACAGGTTAACAACTACAAATATCTAGGCGTAACAATAACTAATGACCTCTCTTGGAACTTACACATAGACAACGTATGTTCTGCTGCCTTCCGTAAACTGTGCTTCCTAAAACATAAGCTTAGAAATTCTCCTTCTAACATAAAACTACTTAGTTACTTTACGTACATAAGACCAAAACTAGAATACTCTTGCGTTGTATGGGACCCCTTTACTAAATCTAACATTAAAAAACTGGAAGCAGTGCAAAGAAAAGCTGTTAGGTTTGCTTATTCAAAGTTTAAAATTACGGACTCGCCGACTGAACTTATGACTGCTAACAACATTGAAACACTTGAATTACGGCGAAAAAGGAACCGCCTTAACCTTCTGTATCTTCTTGTCAATCATAAGTTAGCCCTTGACCCGCGTGCATATGTATCTCCTCTGTCCACTAGGCATACACGTCATCATCACACCCATTCTTTAACCCCGTATTTTGCTAAAACCAACGCGTTTCAGTTTTCCTTTTTTCCGCGTACTGTATCAGAGTGGAACTGTCTAACTGATCTTAGCCAATTTTCTGTTGCTTAGAGCTAAAATATGCACTGTTAACTTGTGTTATGTATCCATTAAATGTAATATTTTGCCATGTTATCTTTTATGCGCTCTGTTAGTAGGTGTTTCGATTCCATTTCTCGTGATATATTCTTGTTATCACATGTGTTTTTGTTTATATCCTGCTTCTTGTACCTGTCCTGCTTGGACCATTTCTTGGTCTGCAGTATTGAATAAATAAAAATAAATAAATAAAATCCAGGAATTTCAATCTGTGCACTTTCGCTCGGTTAGACAAAGTAGCGAGGCCAGGCAGCCGAAAAAGCTGTGTTGGGGAGTCGCTATACTCCTGTAATAATAAAAAAATGAAACGGACAGCTTCCCTTTGTACCCGCTCAAGCACAGCGATGTTGCGTTTATTGTGCGGAAACCACGAAAGACTGGCGTATTCCAATGTCGGTCGGATGAGACTGGTGTAGGCAAGAGAACGTGTTTCAAAGGTAGACCATGCAAGTTATAATTTGAGAAAAAACAATTAATTCGTTGCTTTTTTTAGAAATTTGCTGCACACGTGCATTTCAGCTAAGGTGACTGCTAATCGCGACACCCTGTGAAACGTTTCGTAGTAGGGTACCGTTGATACTGTGGGAAACTGTAAGTGTTTATTTCTTGTTTGTAGTGTTCAAATAGATGGTCTTTTCTGCATTTAACACCATTTGCCAGTCTGAACACCACTAAGCCACTTCGTAATGAGAATTACCAAGTTTTGTTTGATGATCTTCAGTTTTGATTGTGTGGCGCAGTACACAGTCGTCTGCCAATATCCCATGTTTTCGTGGACGTGCTTAGTTACATCGTTTACATATTGTAAAAAGAGCATCGGGGCTAATATAGAACCTATTGGCGCTTCAATTAAAATGGGAACAGTATCAGATACATGACCATTGTACTGAACGTACTGATAACGGTCTGATATATTCTTCAATACAACGCGTGAATGGTCCTTCTCCTATTAGACGTTTTATATTACGGTTAAGCTTGAGGTGGGAAACGAGATTGAAGGCTTTGAAGAAGTCCATAAAAATTACATCTATTTGTCGTTGGCTGTTAACATTTTTCACAAAGTCATATAAGTGCTCTCTGAATTGAATCATTGTTTCTATAACGAACCACGCGATAAGACTAATCCTAAACAGCAAAAAAAAAGGACACGCCGCTTCAGCGCATCGCATGAAGGCTGCTGTGAAGAAAGCTATTCTGCCGGGTACCGTTGCGGTGCACGTGTGATGTCAGCGGTCGCACATTTCGGGGCCCAGTATCACGCACAATGCCGGAGAAAATGTTGATTGTACTTCCCCAGTCGCCAAAAAGTGATCAATTAGACCGTTTTGTGCCCGATCACGCGAAAAAGTTTCAGTGGGAAAAACCGAATCTGTGCGGCCGACAGTGGCTCAGCAGTTCGGCTGAACGAGGTCGACGGACGTTCGCATGGGCCGCAGACACGCACTTGCAATTTCCGGTGGTCAAATGCGATCGAGAGAGTGATGTACAAGTGAGGTGAGACCAATGACCAAAGTTGTCTAGCTTTTGTGCGCAGCAGCTTTATGCACGTAATACAGTGTTTTGTCATGCACGCCCGAGAACTTCAGAGGCACATGCAGGCATAACTGGCATGCACTAGCCGCAAATCTTAAATCAGCGCTTATTGATGAGCCACGTTTTAAGGACAATGGGAACAAGGAACCACCAAGAAAGTTTAGTTATTTCAATAAAGGAACACGGAACGGAAAGGTGTGTTGTGCCAGAGTATTCAAATTTGAACTTTTGCAAAAACTTATATCACTGCACATTCATCTCTAGCAAGTGGATTTTGCCGCACGGTAATAACGGCAAACGTGACAGCATTTGCGGTACGTCCGCTGCGTATGCTCAATTAGGCTTGATTACATAGCACAGGTATCAAGTTTTCACGGGCTATATATACAGTGCCTATTTAAACGAAAGGGAACACGAGAGCGCGTAGCCTGCGTGCTCCCTCTGCTGCTGGCAGTGCGTTCAAGCGAGAGTGAAAGAGACCACAGCGTCTTTTCGCGCCATCTCGAGACGAGAAAACAATCAATCACTGGTAATACTGATATAAATCCAGCGGCAAAGCTGTAACTCCCTCCCCCTTCAAGGCGATTGCGCAAGAAGCCGGTAATCGCCATGAAGGACGAGGGGGTTACAATCTTGCCTTCGGTTTCGTATCACTGCTGGGTGATTCCACGAGATATCGACACGGGTCCAAAAGTATATATTTTAGAATTCATTGAGTATTTTACAATTCATGCACCTCTGTCCAGGTAGTCCGACAGTCAACTTCGTTTTATGATTAACGGCATAACTTCAGAGAAAAAAAATATCAACATCACCAACATGGAGGCACCAGTTTCGTCACCTGTAATTTCCGAAAATTGCAGATGCTATTAAAAGACAAATATTTTTGTTTCAAAGAAGATATTTTTTACTGAAATGCATGTCTGATGAAGAATGAGTTCATACAGTTTTCAAGTTTGTAGACCTTAAGAAATAGTTTTAAACATGTCTAATTTTGCGACAGTTTAAAATAAGGTACGAATTTTCCATTTTTTTCTCCGTAAGTAATGCAAGCAGCGTTTTTCAAACTTGACACGTTTTAAGGATATAGGGTGTTCATTAGGTACATAAATTATTGCTTCCGTAGGGCAAATGTACATTTTATATATTGCCTCAAAATTCTCATATTGGTAAAAGTGTACTCCGCTGAAATTTGAATAATAAAAAGAACCCATCTTCGATTTTTCCTAAAATCCCGTAAATAGACAACCAAAGGCCATCATACAGTAATATAGAAAAACATTTTGCATTATTTCGTTTTTAGCGACAATATTCGTGGTACAAATCAGAGCTTTCGAGAATGCGCTGAAAGTTGAGAAATCTAGAAATCGGAACGGAAAAGCGGCAATGAGCTTCAAACGCAAGTAAACGTACTGGATTTGGTGAATAAAGGCTGTTTTAGGAGATAGGTGTAACTATTTTGAACGCGATATTCTACAGTATCTGAATTTACTACTCGTAGAGCACTGAAGACGACTTCTAATATGTGGTGCCTCTCCATTCTGACACACAGATGGAGCTGCTGTGACGGCCATGTGTTTGCACACGTTGGCTAAGAGAATTGAATGTTGAATGAGTTCATAAACAATTCATAAACAAATCTTTATCATTTGGGCACAACGAAGACTGCCGAGTTAGACTGAAACACGCTTTGGGCAAGTTGTCATCCATCATTGTCTGCTCTACAGATGAATTGCGGTGTGCCGCCCTAGGAGGCAATGCTTTAGATCACATAGTTCAAAGTAGGGACAAAGATTGCGCTTCCCGAAACTTTATCGACAAAAAGAATTGTGAATTCATTTTAACGTACTATACTTCAGTTTCGCATTTGCACTGTGGATACTTGCGCACAAGTATTTTTATTATTCAAAATTTCAGTGGAGTACACTTTTGCCAATATGAGAATTTTGAGGCAATATATAAAAATGTACATTTGCTGTGCGGAAGCAATTATTTATTGTACTAATGACACACTATATCCTTAAAAGTGTCAGTTAGAAAACGCTGCTTGCTTCTTACGGATAAAAAAAGGAAAATACGTAACTTATTTTAAACTGTCGCAAATTAGACATGTTTAAAAGCTTTTTTTAAGGTCTACAAACTTGAAACCGTATGAATTAATTTCATTAGACATGCATTTCAGGTAAAAAAGATCTTTCTTGAAACAAGAATATTTGTCTCTTTTTGCATCTGCAATTTTCAAAAATGACATGTGACGAAATTGATGCCTCCGTGTTGGGGAAGATTGAATATTTTTCTCGTAAGTCATGCCGTTTTCTAAAAACGAAGTTGACTTTCGGGCTACCTGGTGAGAGGTGCACGAAATATATAATACAATCTAATGAAATCTAAAATATCAACTTTTGGACCCGTCGATCTCTCGTGGAATCATCCTGCACTTGTTTTGCTCAACTCGAGATGACGGGAAAAGAGTCTATGTTTGCTTTCAGTCCCGCTTGAAGTACTGCCAGCAGCCACAGAGTGCGCAGGCTACACGCTCCCGTGTTCCCTTTCATAAAAAATGCACTGTGCAGACCAGCTTTTGTACTAGGCGTCGAGTCAAGTACACAGTCTGGGGTGGCATTTGTGCACTGCTAGCTCGGCAAATTTACGCCAATCAATGAAACCTGCGAAAACGATGTTTACCTTGTGCCTCTTATTTATTTTGATTACCAAAACTACTACTGCCGTACAGCAGAGGGCCTCAGGAGCTAGAAAATGTGTTGAAACAAAATCTGAAGGTTCCACCATCGGCTCGCCGTGATGTCATGAACTTTGAAGCACCTTTCACAGCAGTGTCGCCCAGAGCTTCGAGATGCTAAATGTCGCGCAATATCATGGATATCGGAGCATGTTGCCGTTGCGAAAAAATAGGGACGATCATCTTTAAAAATGGTTAATACTTACGCATGTAGTGTAAAAAAAATTTTACATCTTGAGAGCGCAGAACAGTATGAAAGAACGTTGGCGCTGCTCGACAACTAGATAGATATACACGGCAAGCGCTCTGTATATGCAGGAAGTTCGACGGAAGTAAACCGAGGTTAAAGAGAGTGGTTGTATGCTGGCGAAATTTTGCGGCCCGTTAAGCTGCTGACAGGGGCAGCAGTCTTAATTTACTCATTCTCTTTAGACAATGTGATCACGATAAAATTTTGTTTATTAGGAGACAGACATTTGAAATGTACAGCACTCGCCATTCATGCGCGCTACCAAGACCATTCATACCCGTTCTGGGTTGATGCAAACCGAGGTATAGGCTTTCAGCATATTGCATGGAAAAATAAAGTGCTTCACTTTATGAGGCGTTCATACCCTAACCCGCAGTGACAAATCACGACTGGGCGCAAGTGGCTTGTATTTCAAAGCTTTGTTGAATCGTCTACATTATGACAATCACGTGGGCACCAACGCACTCTCATTGACGCAAACGGCCACATATTCTACGCGGCAACGGGAGGAACAGAACACGAAGGTGGTTAAAGTGCAACGGGCACAGCACCAGCAGTTCTCCGCGCCATCTCAATGCAATCACTTTTATGGAGGAAACAGAGAAGCGCGCCTTCGATTTCTTTCTGAGAAGGAAAACGGAAAGCTTGCCCGTTTGTTTCGGATAGGCTTCTGCGCCACCCACTGCCTCCGGACGGTCTATAGTTGTGCGCGTCGGCGAGCATCAGATGGCCGCTTCGCGCTCCCATCAAGCAACGGCGTTGACCGTATACTGACAGAAAGGCTTCCTAAGCAGTCTTATATAAGCATCGGCGATGGGCTAAAACCAAAGCGTAAGAAAAAGAAGCGCGACTAAACAAAAGATAGAGAACAGCCACGGAGAAGTGTCAATAGAAACGGAAGCTGTGTCGGCTGCTTGTGTGGAGCGGAGGCTGCTCGCTTCCGTTGGGGTCGGTTGCCTGTTTACACGTCCTGCTTGTCCGTGTTGTTTTCCGCTCGCGCTACCCGCGTCTCTCACTGGCTCCGGGAACTGGCGACGTCTGCGCGCTGTGCGGCGTGACGCGCGTCACTGTGTAGGCGCGCCACGGCGGTGTTGATGGTTTCCCGTTTTGTGCGCCCGGTTCCCCATTTCCGAGAGATCGCGTGGCTCAGCGAGGTGCTTTTGTTTTCCGCTACCTCGGTTTGTATTGCACGGATGAGACCGACGTTCGGGCGGGCCAGAAAGAGGGAGAAGGAAGCGAAAGCGCCGCAGACGGGGCGTTTAGCAGTATGTTTTCAGGTGATGACCCTTTTCTAGCCGAAGAAAAATGGAATTTGGCGTAGCATTTTGTTTGGGCGCATAAAGGTAAAACATAACCACATCCTTCAGGGGATAGGAAAGGAACGGAGGTCAGTCATAGTAACCATTTGCTACCTTAGAAAATAAAGAGAAAGAACGAAAAAATAATAAATAAACAATATTGTGCTTAATATAAATGCGAACATGCCGTATTTTATCATTCACTGGTGTTAGAAGTACAGGGAGACAGTGCTACATATATTTTTTTTACAGTCTTTTCTTTATTGCTTAATTCTCACTTGCTCTTCAGCCAGCGTGGGAAGTATCGCCATTTCTTAGACTGTTCTACTCACCAGTCGTCAGTCTCTCACTCACTCACCACACCACTACACGCTCTCACTCACCAATTCACTGGTGATGGTGTTAGAGGTCAGTGTTAGTGAACCCTCGTAATTATTTGTGCGCCTAACAATAATCCTCTCCATGCATCGACAAAAGGCAATTGAAAGTTGTTAAACTATCTTCCTGGCT